>OY735209.1:27064220-27719220 GCA_963457665.1 Thysanoteuthis rhombus | reverse complement strand
TAACAATCGGATGAATTTGAGGTCGTTTAGAGCAGAGGTTCTCAACCGGGGACAGAAAATTCCCTCTTTGGGATAAATTTTAGGGTTTGGGGTTGGGGCGGGGGACGGGAACCACAGATTGGCAGATTCAAACTGTTGGAATATTGTTCTTTAGGTATTAGTAGTATAGTCAAATTACTTTTCTTTTTTGAAGTAAGAGTAAACAGAGATGTACTAAAACAGAAAACTATTGTAGACATAGTATTTGATGTACTCCTTTTGAGTCAGACAGTCTTTGAAGGGGGAATAACATTCTGAAATTTGGTGAAAAGGGCGTATGGGCAAGAAAGGTTGAGAACCATTGATTTAGTGAAACTGACACAATTAATATGTTTCCCTCTAACTTTAGTAAAAAAAGCAATTAAAATATCTTTTAAGTAAAAACATACCATACATACTTGTGTAAAAGTTGATATTTCTCATTGGTAGGTGTTTAACTTGTTAAAAAAATATTACTCTGGGTCACTTAAACATGTACCATACATGTTTTTATGCCCTTATCTATAAAACTGTACGCACCAGCTTAATGAAATAAATTATATACCGTATTTCTCACAATATAATGAACACTTTTTTCCGTAAAATTTTCCATCCGGTGCGCTTTATCGTGAAGATCAAGGTATGGGGTGGGCTTTTGGGTTGTTTGATGATGAACTATAACTCCTGTTGTCGAGTCATTCAGGGCATCCTAACAATCAAGATTTCTAAAAAAATCCATGGGAAAAAAAAAGATTACCAAAAATTGACAAAACTGTTTGTTTCTTCAGGAAATGGCGCTTGTGGAGAGAATTCTTTGGTTGGTTACCTGATCTTCAGCAAATCCTTTTCCACCGAAGTAGGCAAGATCCTCATTCTCAAAGACCTTTATGTAACGCCAGAATTCAGAAGGAAAGGGGCAGCAAAAGAAATGTGGAAATCTGTTTTGAAGGTGAGTCCGTAAGCCATTACCACCAATCACACCTACAACTTGGTCCGCCAACCCGACATGTATTACCATGTTGACAAATAACCATAAAAAATATTCCTCACATTTCTTCAGAATTGAAGTATCAGGTTGTTATGAATGAAACGTTGTTTTTTTTATAGTAAGCTGAGGGATGATGAATACAAGAATAAAAAAAACAGTAAATATTTGATCAAAACATGACTCATTTGAAGCTACAACCTTTTTCCAATTATCCAATAATATAACCTCCATAGAAATACTTTATATTCAGTGGCCGTAAATTCAGTGAAGGCAACAAAAATTCAAACACCTATGATTGCTTCAATATTTAGCCTTGTGACAGACTAAGCTATGTCTAGCAAGTATCTTGGACATTTGCCATCAAGCTCGTCATGAAAGCTGTTGATAGTAAGTTTGGTCCTCTCTAGTCGCGCTCCACTGTTGTGGCCTTGAGTTAGCCAAAGCGATGCTAAGAAATTATCAAAAACATTTACCATAGAGTGAACATCAACGAGATTTTCATGATAGTTACCATTACTGATTTAAGATTTGTTCCTTATTGGACACTTCGTTGCTGTGACTTGGGACCAGACTAAGCTAAGCTTAGCAAATTTACAGGACATTTGCCACGGAGTGATAGTTAACATGTTTGTCAAAATGGTAACTATCAGTTGTAGAAGTGTAATCTACATAAGGTACTCCACTATTGTGACCTTGTGCCAGACTAAACGAATACATATATATACTTCTGGAAGCTGTAAACATCGAAGATGAGCGTTTTAGACAGAAAGGACAACATTAAACCGAATTGGAACCCCAAAAGGTCAGACGTAGAGCCAATATCTTCCTGTTTATAAAATAACCTATTTTCATTCAAATTGAAGACAACGGGACGAAAAGGGCAGCAAAAGTTCATGAATGACAGGACAACTTGAGACACGGGAAGTAAAATCCACGGTTTCAGATAAATGTCACTTGCCTGGATTTTTTTTTTTTTTTTGCTTATTTTTCAGGAGATTTTCGGGGTTTCTATATAAGTTTGTTATTCTGTATTGCAAGAACGTTTAAATACAGAAGGAGCCATTTATCATTATCATGGTTGATAGTATCAGATGGTTATTGTTATCAGTTTTATCAATCCCAGATTCATCTAAAATTAATTCTTTTTTATTGAAAGATAATTCAAATTAGGAAAATAAATTTCATATTGATTTTGTATAAAATAATTTCGACTTGCCTAGTTTTAATCATGTAAACAAAAACTTACAATACAATAATGATTGCCCTTTTTGGCATCCGTACCATTATATGCGTTACTTTTTATTAAGCTCTTAAAATGCGTTTTTATGCGGCCTCAATCACGAAATTCTTTGGAAATCATTATCTTAAGCCATGTAGAGTGACATATCTAAAGCCTAAAACTGTTCTTGTTTTTGGAGAGGGCGCAATTTTTATGGAGAAACGTCTTGACAAAGAGGTTAAGCTAATCTTTATTATAAATAAGATGTATGTGAAATAGATACCGCAAATCGTACTTATTGATCCGAAAAATCTTTGTTCCAACACTGCTTAATACTTAGAATAGAGACAATATATCGATTAAATGTATAAATTTTGTCTTCAACAACGGTATACTACTCTTCATTGTATTTAGCTCATCATATAGAAACAAAGGTACACCACTGTCATGGACAAAATCTATGTATTTAATCGATATATATATATATATATATATATATATATATATATATATATATATATATATATATATATATGTGTGTGTGTGTGTGTGTGTGTGTGTGTGTGTGCGTGCGTGTGTGTGTGTGTGTGTAACGACACTATACACTAACACCACTGACACACAACTATCTTCATTTTAGATCCACACATTCAAAATACCCAAAAGAAAACCTGCTTTACTTCAACTCAGAAAGATATGGTCCGACAAACCCGTTTGAGCTCTTATCTAAGATTAAGGCAATAGATAATGAGGATAATAAGAATACTTAACATTCTAAAAATTGTGAAAACAATGGATAATCCATCCACCCCAAAAAATGAGAAATACATCAAATATTGTGCCCCACCAATCACTCCAAGATGAGAATGTCTTTCAAAATGCTTGGAACTTCGATATTCTGTGATTTCTATTTTTTCTTTGAGTAAACCATTGATTAAGAAAATCTAAAAGCCATTACTTTACTTACATGCACGAACTTCACTTACACAAATACTTCATTTACACACATACACAAATATTTCACTTACACACACATACACCACTTAACGCTACACTGAGAAAACTACATGAACATGAGACATTGTTTCAAATAAGCTTCTTATCTATGTCTTGAACTATTAGCTGTTTCTGGGGGAAAACGCTATAAATAATAGTCCTAACAACACCCACACACCAGAAGTCAATAAGAAAAAATAATTGCATCACAAAACTTCTCTTTCACTTTGATGCTATGTGCTGATGAGGACAATAAGCTGAGACTAGTCTGTTAATGAACCAAACGAGGAATAAAATGGAAGAATAGAAAAAACAATGAATTATTTCACAGATATACTCTTGCTTTGTCTTGACTTGTACTCTTATATATACGTGTATGTTGATTGTATGTGTGTATATAAATGCCAAACTTTGCCCATGTATAGACAAGGGATTTCTGCTGGGACTCTACCTTAAACTAGTTGTTGCCTAAGGCTAAAGAGCCAAGTCCGTCCTGCTGTTTTACCCATAGTTCGAGGCAGGGAAACGAACACACTTTGTTGATCCCATTGTTCACATATTTTACCGTTACTCCACTGTTACCTCTAGATAAAAGTCTTCTTCTCCTTCTCCTCCTCCTCCTCCTCCTCCTCCTCCTCATCCTTCTTCCCCTCCTCTTCCTTCTCCTTCTTCTTCTCTTTCTTCTCCTCCTCCTTCTCCTTCTCCTCCTTCTCCCTCCTCCTCCTCCTTCTCCCCTCTTTCTTCTTCTCCTCCTCCTTCTTCTCCTCTCCTCCTCCTCCTCTTTCTTCTTCTTCTCCTCCTCCTTCTCCTTCCTCTTCTTCTTGCTTGTCCCTGCTTCAACACCTGGCAAAGTCAAGAGAATTTACCCACCGAATTCATCTGGTCTGATCCAGAGACTTGAAGGGGATGATTGGCAACAGATCAATATTATGTGAGGTATTAAGGCAGCATTGAGTGAGATTTTGGTCAAGCTTGTTTCTGCAATAAAAGGCGGTGACAAGTGATCTCATCGTTATGTAGCTTGGTGGGCTCTGCTTTCTCTGCCTAAAGTG
The DNA here is from genome assembly GCA_963457665.1 of Thysanoteuthis rhombus. Taxonomy (NCBI): domain Eukaryota; kingdom Metazoa; phylum Mollusca; class Cephalopoda; order Oegopsida; family Thysanoteuthidae; genus Thysanoteuthis; species Thysanoteuthis major. Next base: position 27,714,947 of record OY735209.1, on the reverse strand, counting down.
ATTCCTGAAGTGTGACAGTCGGGCAGATGTTGGTTCAGTATTTTGTTATTTTCCTATTTGATTTAGTTGTTAGATGGTTTTGCGCTTTTAACCATCACACTACAAGCAACTCCAGATTGATGTAACCTTAGTAAATCTCTGAAATATGGACAAACATCTGAATTTTTTTTCTTTTCCTTTCTTTCCTTTCAGTTTGCCATGATGGAAGAATTTGGAAGAGTCCAGTGGTCAGTCCAGAACTTGGACTCTGAATTTTTAAAATATTCACAAAATTTTGGCCTGACAAATTTGATAGACAAAGAAGGATGGTATGTATTCAATATGAAGAAGACAGAAATACAGGGCGTGAAATAGACGGACAAATAGACAAACAAAAGTGTCAGCTGAAAGAAATTTCATGTCTGACATCACGCTGTCCACCACCAGTCACACGCCTTTCCTAAAAAAATCCAATATCAAGAACTCTGATGACTTATACACACACTCAACCCCACCCCCAAAATATATACGTATGAATCTGTATGTAATCAGTGCAACGGTTAACAAACTAGTAATGTTGACCATTAAAGAGTAATGAGTTTGATTGTCACCGGGTGCCCCACTATAGTAGCCTTGTGTCAAACTAAGCTAAACTTGGTGAATATCAAGCCTGCTTTATAGTATATATTTACCAAGTTTAGCTTAGTTTCACCTCCAGACTTTTTGGTCGTTGGTTTTCCACCATAGTGTTGGCCTCTCTGAGGATTTGTGCCATTTTCTTCTCCAAACATGGAAAAACTCAGAATGAAGGTAAATTTTCAAGAAAAGAAAGAAAAAAAAAATGGTAACCCCCACAAGGTAAGCCCACAAGCAGACTAAATAATTAGTCAATACACTCTTATCTAGTGCCAAATGATCGAGTGCTATTTGCACAAAGTCAATTGATCTACAATGGTGACAAATTTACAGTTGGGTTTTTGTTTTATATCCTGAGCAGATATGAAAAATATTTCGTTCAGTGAACTAATTTTCAGTCCGTGGCTTGACAGATTTTCTTGGATTATATAAAGCCTTATAGATGAAAGATCCATCTATATTCATGGAATAGTTAGTATGAACTTAATATATTTTATGATTAAGTAAAAACGAAAGCAAAAATGTGTGAACATATACATACATATTTGTGTACATATATGTATATATGCATGCATGAATGAGTGTGTGCAGATATATATGTATGTGTATGTTCGTACCATGGATATGAAGTGATCTGACTGAATGTAGATGAAAATAACAATTGGAAGATGAAGAGAAAAACATATTTATGCGTATGTAGATATATGTTATGTGTACGTGTATATACATGTATATATGTAAGTGTGCAAATGTGAATATATACATGTACGATATATGTATGTGCATGTGTGTGTGTGTGTGTTCATATATGTGTGTTTGACAGATAAGGATTCCTTTGTGATAATAATCCTTTTTTTTCTCATATCTTTGGACAGCTTCTTGAAGGTACTGATTATTATTGCTAATGCAGTCTGGCAGAATATAGAAGTTGTTGAAAGAGCTCAATATCAAGACAAATTCATATGCAAACTTAATTATGATTTTTGGTGAACTGCCTTGAAATATGAGGAGTAAATTTTATATATATATATATATATATATATATATATATATATATATATATATATATATATATATATATATACACACATATATATATATATATATATATATATATATATATATATATATATATATATGTATATATATATGTATATATATATATATATATGTGCATGTGGGTACATGTTTATATCTATATCTATATCTATATATACATATTTGTATATGTGCATGTGTGTACATGTTTATATCTATCTATCTATCTATCTATCTATCTATCTCTATATATATATATATATATATATATATATATATATGTATATATACATATTAACATTTATACATGCACATATACAAGTGTAAATATATATGTATATACGCATATTTTTATAAGTGCATGAATACATGTTTATATATATATTTATATATATATGAATATATTGATGTTCATTTAGCAGTAAGTTTCTTGTTGAACATATACGATTGAATATCAATAACAAATAACATTTTTTGAAGTACATCTTTACATTTAAAAATGCCTGCAAGTGGTCATTACTTAGTTGGTGAAGTATCTCTTTGAACATTTTTTTTGTAACTGAAATTTGGGGCCTGAATATTAACACTAACATTTTACTGACTCTAAAAGAAGCTAGACTGGTGAATTCTACTACTGAATTGTTGAGGGTTTTGCAGACAACAAATAATGTGCCAAGATTTTAAAATAAAAATAAAATGGCCGATGCTTTACTTGTGAGAAGAAGAAAAAATCTTTTTTATAAAATGGAAATAAATCATGTATATTATTGTATTTATATAATTTTATGTATAATGAATTGAAAGGATATGCATGCTGAACCATCAATATAGATGTTTTTTCTGTACAAAATAAATGCTGTTGGTTTTATCCGTTGTTTGGACTTCAAAATTTTGATGCTGAGAAAAAAATCTGGATAATGTTTCTCTCTGATTTCTCTTTGACTGACGACCGATTTCTCTAATTAGCCTTTTACAACAAGGATTCCTTGAGATATGAATGTTATTTCAACTGTTCTTTTAGTCTAAAAAGTTTCAGAAAGGCTACTCTGGATTTTGAAAGTGAACAACAAGCGCCATCTTTCACTTCAAGAAGCCAAAAAGAAAAATCAAAATTTGACACAGATTAAAGAAATAATCTGTTGTTATCTTATTCATATTTTATTACATTGTTCTTTTTTTTTTCTACTACAGAGGAAGCTGCTTATTATGATCACTTCAAGACAGGCTCTTTAAGATGAAAATAACTGGCTGATAACATTAAATGAAGGATATAAAAATTGGAACAATTAGAATTCATTATTGCAGATTCACTATCATTAAATCCATTGTTATATTATCAAATTCGTTGTTATGAATAATAATAAATTACAAGAATTTCAAAACATTTGATATGAAATTTATATGAAAGTTTTGTTGCATTTCAAATAATGTGTTTTGGACCACTTGATTTTAATAGTAATAACCATTTAATAACATTATTTGTGATTTTGATGAACAGCTCCTTCTGTATTTAACCAATATAAGACTTGTATTGAAAAATAATGTTTGTATCTCAGAAGATTGATTCTTGCTTTTCTTTAAATAGAGAAAAACAAGAAAAATAGAATGGTTTCCAATAGTTAACTGCTAGCCTGACTCATTGAAGAAAATTCAAAAACTACTTTGTTTTTTTTAATATTATTACTGGATGAAGTATTGCAACACATTATTTTTATTGAATTTTTTGACAAATTTTTATCATCATCTTGATTTTAGTTACTTTTATACAATTTTCAATTCAGGCCATTTTGTCTATTTTTCTCAACGAAGGCTTACTGTTTATTTCTGATCACAGTTATTTGTTGCTTAAAGAATTTTGACCTAAATTGAGAATTGTATGAGAGTAATAAAAATTATGATGATGTTAAAATCTACTAGAAAATTTCTTAAATCTTTCTCAATCTTAGTGATTGGACACCTTATATTTCAGCTAAAATTCAAAAAAAAGGATTTATTACTGCAAAGGTAACATAGCTAAAGATTTTGGGCCTCCTTCAACATTAAGTGAGATTTGTCAGTAGAAATACAGTGGGTGAACTATAAAGCTTTCTGGATCCTAAAAAGCGTTTTCAAATACCCTTCCGCTTTCAGCCACGCCTCTGATTCAAGATGAAAGAAAATCACCAGATTTCTATCCAAAGTGTCACAAACGGATTTAGAAATTCAGTTTCCATCTCTTTTGCTGATAGCAGTTGCCATTTTAGAAGCATCATTTTTCAAAAAAATATTTTTGTAAATTTTTATTTGAAAAAGTAAATTTTTAAAAGTGATTAACAAATGAAAATATTACGTGTTTTTTTAAACTTCTGCACAATTGAATCTTTTTGCTTTTGTTAATTTCTGCAATAAACGACAAAAGAAAGTCTTTCATTTGAGATCTGCCATGTGGCTAAGACAGTTGCGTATTTCTCACCAAACTTAGTGGCTAATGTTTGACGCTAGATAAAAAGCTACAATTTCGAATGTTGATTTTCATAGCTAGCAGACCCTCCTATCTTGGAGGATTGGTACAATACAATCTTCCAGTCCGTATTCCTACAATTTGGCCTTGTGCCAAACAAAAGGGCACTTCATAGATATCAAGAAGATTCAACATGAGCTTGATTTAAAAAAAAATTTAAATGAAAAAGTGGCAAAATTATTTGTCAAATTTAGCTGAGTTGGGCACAAGGCCATGGCAGAAGGGTGCCCAGCAAAGGTTGAACTCCCTGAAATGTATGCCCTTTCCTCTCTCTTTACTCCCTCGTAAGTACTATCTCCTTCTATTCTCATACTCCTCCCCTCTTCTCTGACTCTTCCCCCATCTCTATCGATTATTCAGAGGTGCCAAGATATTGTTCGATGAGAAACTGTCAACATAGGTTTCTTCAATTCTTCAGTTGGCTGGCTGGCTATGTATGCATCACCTGTATAAGCTATACCAATGCAGCTGAGGGGAGGAACTCAAAATTTCAACATTTACTCATTATGTCTAGGAAAAATGTTTTTTGTTTGTTTTTTTACCCTCCACCAATGGTTTTTAGTATGGGGCTTGATTTGCTATCTAAATTGATGCAAAATTGATCATTAGTTTGTGTTCAGAAACATTCACTTTTGTTTTTACTTATATTATATAAATACATATATATATATATATATATATATATATATATATATATATATATATTATTTACTTATATTTAAAACAATATTCAAGAGAAGTAACTTATTTAATGATCATCCCTTTTTCCAGTTTCTTAATTGATCATCCCCAATATGGTATTCTGCCAATAGCCGTAGGTCACGTGACAGTTCCTATCAAGTGTCTAACTAGACATGTTTACTCAGTTCATTTTTCTTACCGTTATTGATTTTTCCTTCCTTATCAAATGCAATAGGTTGTTTCTTCCTCTCGAGTTCTTGCAGCTGACCGAATTCCATGTCAAGACATTTGGCAACGAAGCAGAAGAGTCTTGAATTTTTTTTTTTCCCTGCTTGACCTCCTAAGATTTTCACTTACAGAATTTACGATGGGAAAGAAATCTCCATGAAGCTGAATTTTTTTTCTCCCCCTTTTCATTCTGAAGATGGAAAGATCTTTTATGAAAATTTAATCAAAAGGTACTCAAGAGATATTTGCCTCTTTTTTGCTTTTTTCCCTTTTTTGTCTTCATTTTAAGATAGGAAAGATCTCCTTTTTGTAAAACAGATTCAACCTGCTCACAACTGACAGAGCTTTTGTTAATATATTTTTGCTCTTCCTCTCAAGAGGAAAAGATCATTGTGAATCCTTTACTTTGAATGAAGTAAATTTTCTTTCAAGTATAAGTATCAAATAACATTCATCTACTTCATAACCTTTCAAACATTCATGTTCATATATATATATATGTATATATATATATATATATATATATATGAACACACATTTCTTAATAACATATATATACATATATATACATATATATATTTATGTTATTAAGAAATCTATTATAAACACATGCATATATATATATATATATATATATATATATATATATATATATATATATATATACATACATACATACACAAATTCATTTGAAAAATGGTACAAGCACACATATACCACCTGTTTAAGAAAAGTAAAAGAAATCTCACCTGACATCAACAATATATATATATGTATATATATATATATATACACACACACACATATATGTACATATGTATACATATACATACATATATATATATCTTAATAACATATATATATATATATATTTATGTTATTAAGATATGGATATATGATCCAACAGAATGATTATAAATTGCATTATGTTATAGAGAAACACTTCTTTGAAATGATCACGCTTTAAAGCACGGTGAATGTACCTTTTTGCCAAGACAATATGAATAGAATTAACAATTAAAGAATTAGGAATCGAACCTGTGACTAATTGGCCACCCGCTTCAACGTAGTGTTGCTCTTACCATTGAGCTAAACAACCACATGTAATGTAAAGGCCAATTAACTGTTTTAACTCCGAATTCCCATTTTGCTTATTCACTGTCAATATCTGCTCTATTTGTTTCTTTTAACATGACAATTATGTTATTGAGGAAATTAATTAATCAAGAGGATGGGATATTTCCGACATTATGATGAAAGAGATAATATAGAAAACTAAGTTTAATTTTTCAAAGTTTTTTCTTTTTATTATATATATATATATATATATATATATATAAAAATTGATAATTGAGTCATCCACAGACAGTTGTTTCGTTGTATTACAACCCTTCAGTGTGACTATAAACTATCAAATATCCCATACAGTACCACAAGGTAGGATCGAAACCTTCACTTCAGACCCAGAGGCAAATGTTCTATTCCTGCCCTACGCATTGGACTTTGAAAGAGAAAACTTTTTTATTTCAATTTCTTTTATCCTAGTTTTTTAAGTATATTTTTGAACTTACGTGTCATATTTCATTAAACTCCTAGTTTTATAAATATATTAGAAAAAAAGTTTTCTCATTTATAAACATTTATCTAAAACTGGAATTCATGTCTAAGTATAAGTGACACATTGATTATAGAATTATTCAAAAAATTAAAATTTTGACACACTGCTAAAAAGGTTGCCATCATTGAGATTAACAAAACAAAAGCTCTCTCTTCACATAATGAATATTTTAAAGGTGTATGTCCAATAAATACAATTGATACAAAAAGACATTAAATGGATTTGGAGCCAGAGTATAGTTGTATGCTATTTGCAAATTAAATGATGTCCAGATCCATTTATAGAGCAATGGTTAGCATGAAAATCTCACATACCATTAATACTGAACATATATGACTGAACACTCTATTAAGGCCTTGTACCTAACTGGCAGATCTCTACAAACAGATTATTGTCATAAACAGCAGGTTATCCAATAATTCACTTCAAAACATATATAACACACAAATACATATACACACACACACACAGTGTCTCCCCAAACAAATATATTTTAATTAATCAATCACAATTCTATTCTATGAAGTTAAACACAAGTCTCACAATTTTTTCTGGGACACAGCTGGCTTTTTTGTCATAAACAGCAGATCTTCACACACTTTGTTACAAAATACTATATTTGATGACATATAAGACCCCTCTCCCTATTTGAAAAAAAAAAAAAAATTTGGACAAAAAACACAACTAAAGCAGTATAGTTCATCACTATTAGTTTGTATCCAATAGTATAGTATGTGTAGGTCCCTCCAGTAGCCACAGTGCACAGAAGAAATTGGTGGGCGCACAAATTAGTCATGTAAAATAATGTAGTAATTAATAATTGTACTTATGATCTTGAGTATGATAATAAAATGCTATAATTATATTTATTGAAAATAATCTATTAGCAAACTGCTGCTGTGAACTGGTTAGTTGGGTTTTTTCTCAAATACCACATCTCTGCATCATTAATTTTCTGTTTGGATTAATTCGGCACAGTTGCAGTCATGTTCAGCAGACAGTATAATATATTATATGTATTGCCCCCCCCCCATTTTATAGGGTCTGTGGGTCCCAAACACCGCCTCTGCTACAAGCAATATTCCCTCTAATTCTAGATTGTCAATGTTTCACAAAATTCTCATGCAATTTTTCTTTCCTGTGACAGGATTATGTGTGCACTGAACGCTTGATTGATTATACATCATGTTTTTATATTTTTCAGGGTTCCTCAGATCCCTATTTAGCAGGGTCTGTGGGCCCAACATGCCACCTCTGTTACAGGTCATGTTCACTCTAATTTTTGTCAGTGTTTACAAAAATCTAGTGCAATTTTTTTCTTCCTGAAATAAAAGTTAATGCCCACTGAATGCTTCATGAATGTAAAATGGATATTATTTCAGAACACAGTGAACCGATATTTTTTTTCAATAAAATAGTAAGCTATCTACATAATTTGAAACAAGATTTTCATGAACATTATCATTGCTCAAAAAATCATGGGTATTATAATTACTCAAGAAATCAGTTTGATCTGAATGAAACGAGGTAGCAAGGCTATCGGGTTGTGTGTTTTCTGGTTTGTTTAGTAGAAAAGGTAGCGAGAGGTGTTTGCATGAGGTTGGTCAAAAATAAGAAGGGTCACTAAGAGGAGGGCTCAAAATGAGACCAGTCATTTTCTAGGAATGTTTGTGACATTGTGGACAGTTTTACAATGGAGAGGTGGCATTTAGCATTTAATGGATAGGTGTTGACAAATGGGGGGGGTCTTAATTTGTTTGGTTGATGGTAGGCGAAATTATTTGTGTATGTTTATCAAAGCACAGGCATTTTTTTGAAGGGAGTCAGTGCTTACGCATATTGTTTCTCAAAGGGGCTGGTATGTCTTAACCAATACCTTGCTGATATTGTATTGTGTTGCTTTTATGCAATTTTGTTTTATAATTAAAGGGTTTGCAATCTGGAAATATCCATACCTCTGGGTTATCTATATATTCTTAATTATGCTGGATTTTATTTTGTTATTATGATGAATGTATAAAAAAAAAAAAAAGATATCTGATCATAGCATCAGCACTAATTTTGGAATACCATACATTATATATATATAAATAAATTATATATATATATATATATATATGTGTGCGTGTGTATATTCATACATATATATATATACTTGAATGGTTTCTTTGATTTTTAGAACTGGTATTATTAACTAATTTCTGTAACTCACTGTTTAACCAGCAAACTGTATTTTACATATTCAAAATAATGAAAAGAAAAAGTTGGGCTTTCCATTTCTTCAGACATAAAGGCCAAGAGTTATTTTTCAAAAAGAGACTGAAAACCAATGCAATATAAGAGTAATACATCATCATGGGGTGAAAAGGTAGAAAGCGCCTCAGACTTAGTATAAAATTTTTAGGCACCAACAACTAGTCATCCTCCATGAATGATAAGTACCTCTTTCAAACATTTTTTTTTACTTTACACTAACTTTTGAAATTGTATATTTTGTGTAAATGTTGTATTCCTTATATATGTGTGTACACAGAAATACTCTTTCAATCACATCTTTTTCAGGTAATTAAAATAATGAAAATATAAAAATATAGGTTTGGCTGACTGAGATAACCTTTTTTTTAATTATTTTTCATGAATAAACAAAAATTCAACTCAATCTTAGTGGTTTTAAAAACCGGAGTTCACGTCTCTCTAGATGTCTGACTAATAATCCAGTGATCCCCGGCAGCGTTCCCTCCAAAACTTGACATTGTGAATCTTGTGACAGAGATAATATCATCCACTGCACAGCAATCGAAAAACATAATTATCTTGCACAGATCGGTTACATTCATTAGAATTCAATTAGATATAAAAGATTAAGAATAGATGTGATTTTCAAAGATCAAAATATCTTATTATTGCAATTCTATTTAATTTGTTAGTCAAAACTTAAATTATGTCTGTTGTTGGTATCCCCTCATTAGTAGAGTCAGGTTCAAATGACCTGGATGCAAAAATACTGGACTCATCTTTAAAAACAAACAAAACATTTTTCTATCGTTTTGTTTTAAACTAGGTATTAAATTACATTCATTTAAAAAAAAAAAAAAAAAAAAAAAAATTTTCTTACCACATTTAAAAACTCATAGGCATAAATAATATTGTCGCAGTTTGATTTAATATTTCAGTAAAAAACTTGATAAAAAAATGTTTTTTGCTCTTATAATTCACATGCTAAATATTTTCCCCGAAAGTTTCGAGTAGAGAAAAATCTTGAATGGATACTTATTTGATTCCTTCAAGTTGCATTTTACAACATTTTTTAAAAATTGATCTTGTTGAGGAAAATGAAATCACAACTCATTTTTTTTTCAGTTTGAATAAATGACAAAGATTCAATACAATTCTTAGACAACACTTCTTTGAGTGTCGCATTATTAACCCATGAAATAGTCTCCTGGATTCAGTGATAGAGGCTAGTACACTCCATATCTCTAAAAATAAAATTGACCAGCATTGGGCCAATAGAATATTCATCCATACCCACAAAGTGTATAAAAAGTAATAAACACAAACATATTCAAAAGATCAGATCAAAGGCCTCTAGCCTAATCTAATTTTGCTTTCATTCATCTAAAAATAACTTTTAAAAAAAAATTCTGATTCAAATGATCAGTCAGTAAATAATAGAGCAGATATTCATGGTCAGCTGTGGGTTTCCAATGATTTTTATGTAAATGAAAAGGTTCAGCTTTCAAAATGAACCCTTAACCTTTTTGTAATATCAAAAGTCTCAGTAAATTGTACTTCTTGTAAGATATTTACATTATCCAAGCTTAAAAAGAATCTCAATTTCCGATCAACAGGTCACATTATTTGGTGGGTAATCAAACACAGCGGAACATCAGCAGGAAATTTTTAACAAAGCAACCTATTATGAAATCTTTGGTTTAAATTACTAACAAGCTGTTAGCGACTTTGAATTACAACTATGATACTTTTTCCCATTCTGAAGTTCCTAACATGTGCATTGAACTAAGAGTTAACTTACCTTGAGATAAATGAATAGAAGGAAATCACACACTATGATGTGAACAATAATTGTAAATGATATGGTATTACTGACTGTCAGGAATTTTCCTGTGGCTTATTGTGAAACCAGTAATTGTTTCACCTCTATTACACACACATGCATATATATATATATATATATATATATATATATATATATATATACATACATACATACACAAATTCATTTGAAAAATGGTACAAGCACACATATACCACCTGTTTAAGAAAAGTAAAAGAAATCTCACCTGACATCAACCATATATATATATATATATATATATATATATATATATATATATATATATATACACACACACACATATATATATGTACATATATATACATATACATACATATATATGCATAAGTGGGTTGACTATTTTGCGTTTACCTATTGAGTGTGTGAAAATTAAAGGATCAATATCACACCTGTCATTTGTTTTCAATAACACTATCATAACGTGGAAAATAATAAAACGTAAAAAATAGTGTTTTGATTAAGTTACATTCAAAGGACTCTTCCACTGGAATATTTCTGGATTGCTTGTGGGAACTGGTGTCGCAAAGATCACCTAGGTTCAGCTTGCCTGGCTCACCAAAAATCCTCGAGTGCTGATTTTGTCCCTAGGGAATTTGTTCTTATATTTGTATTTACAATCACATATATCAGACGCGGTGCAAGGTCCAACTGCCCCCCCACCTGCATATTGGTAAATTTGTACCCTTCACAAAAGTATAAGTATCAAATTGTTATTTTTTGGCTCAAAAGTTTCATTCCGATTCTGATTTTTATTTTTTAAAGATGAAATACTGTTACATTTAAACTTGTTCTCCCAAATGTAGTCAAAACAAAATATATAACAGTTTTAAAATAATGATAAATAAGGTCTATAAATCCCTCAATAGTCAGTCAACCATATATATATTCGAGGTTGAGCACTCTCTAAGTAAGGTAACTCGTTCATTGTAAGGTTATGCAATGCTCTTCCAACTTCGGAATAGAGCACCCTGGTGGATGGGGAATATATGTGTGAATAAATGTATCACTTAAATTCAACCTTACTGACTGTCCAGTTCTGCATGGCGCAGAGGTAAGATGCCAGCCTCTGGGTCTGAAGCGAAGGTTTCAATCCTGCCTCGTAGTACTGGATGTGATAATGGATAGTCTATAGCCACACTGAAGAGTTGTAATGCAACGAAACAGCTATCGGTGGACGACACAATATATATATACGTATGAATATTTTATGCTCTCCTGGTGTCCGTATTTTGAGAAATGCATGTTCAAATTTTTTCAGATACGTTCCGGACTGTTCATACCTACAATAGGTCTTTGTTTATTCATTAAAAACTTTGCTTTCCTCCAAATGAACTGTGTCAATGGACCATCGTGTCAGAATTTTTTCAACTAATAGAACAGCTGGAATCATGTCGGTTCTTGTTTAGTCTTTAAATTCCCCTCATTTGTATTGGACTTTCATGTGAATCATACAATTTTGTGCTAAGTACCTAGGAGATGACATGCTTCGGTCTTGTGGACCTAGAGACTGTGTGAGGAGTAGACTACTAGGGTGGAGTACCAACCCTACTCTCAGAGCAAGCAAGATCTCCCATTTCGGAGCTTTGAACATATAAACTATACCACAAGTTCCAAAAGGTGAGTCTGGTTTCGTTGAAGTTGCAACATAACATCGTTGTATGTGTGTGTGTGTCCAAAAAGTTCCATCTACTTAGCTGACAGCTATTGGACATGGCAGTCAAGTGCTTCCTAAAGGAAACACCACATCAGGAACGTGCTGACAGTTGATGGCAACAACCAGGAAGAACTAAGCTAGCAACAACGATTATACACACCCGGAATATAAACAATGGTTATGTTACGTAAGAATAATTTGTAGGGGTTTTGAGCAAAGACACCTGTCATGAGATCAATTTGCATTGAAAAAAAAAACAAACAAAAAAACAAAACAAAGGAGTACGGTGGATTTCTGAAACAAGGGAGCGTATTTTTCCCCCTTTTTTCTTTTTTTTTTACAAATTTATTTAATTTTTTAACATTATATTTTTTTATTTTTTTGCAAAATAAAAAAGTAAAACAAAAAATAAATAAAGGACTTGACAAATAAAAAAAAAATAAAAATTGTCTTCAAAGATACTAAGTTATCTTTTGTCAAATCAAGTCACTCCCATTTCTTTGTTCAATTGATTTTTCAAAATAATCCATTGGCTCATCAGTTTGGACGATGGCTCCCACGACAGATTTTCCTGGAACCACGATTCTAGTAATGGATATGCAATGCTCGGCTCGAATGGATATAATCTCATCACAACTCTTGCACAACACAAATGGACTTCGGAGGAAACTGTAATAAACAGATACATTCAACATAAATATCAATCTGTTGAAACTATTCTCCATCAGCTTAATTTTTTTTTCAGTCTTTTATTCTTTTCCCCTTACTCAACTCGGGCCGTTAATCTACGGAAGTGAGAAAATAGCACAGATTAGATATAATGAATTAGCTCAGAGAGAGAGAGACTTGAACTTGTATCCCTTTTGACGCAGGTAAACCTGCTTAAACACACGCTTTGCCATTCAAGTTATGGCTTGCATAAGTTCAAATCTAACCTTTAAAAATCATTCTCTATCCCGATTTCTTTGGAACCATGCTTTATTTTGGTTTCTGTATTCATAGTAGTAGTAAAGCAATTATTATACATTTTTATTAGATGAAATATAATAAACTATTATTATTTCTATTAGATGAAATATTATAAGCCATTATTATTAATTTTTGATTACTATTTTCCTTCATCTTTACAATTATTAGTTTACCATACTTCATCCAATAGAAATAAATGATAAGGGATAAATGCATTTAGATTAAGCAATAGCTAGACGTCCAAATAATCTTTTAGAAATAGAAATAAGTGAAAAATTGTTCATTTCTCAAAATAAACTTGTTTCAGGTTGTTACTGATGAAATGTTCATTGGATAGAAAGACAAAAAATAATTTCAAGGATAAAACTTACGGAGCTCTCATATAAAAAAATCAGGATTGTTTTGTTTTTTTCACTTATTGTTTTATAATCGAAACTTTTATTAATTTTTTTCATTTGTTCCTGGGTAATGAGTGATAATGAAAAATATCAATTAACGCCTTGAAATTTTTCTTTTTTGACCAAGACAGTCAAGTAGTAATTTGAAATCAACTCATTTTCAATTGTACAATGGGCAAATTTGCACATTTTAATCCCATAAAGTAAGAAATAATTTTTACACATAAGCAATCTGAAAATAACACTCACTACCCAGGAACAAAAATCCTGTTGCACAGTGGTGTTATTAAATAACAGAAAATATGAAATTGCAGAAAATCAACAGAAATATAAATTCTGTTAATTGTATCCATTTTTATGCTAACAAAAAATGCATACATACTAAAATATATATTTGTATGATTTATCCATATACAAATAATCCTGCCATTTTTGACGGTTACTATGCTATTAAATGACATACTTCGGCTGATAAGACAAGATCCCAATTTCACAGTGAATTTCATAGTTTTTGGTCAATATTTGGTCACTGTTTCTGGATCAAGTCTATGAAACAACCCCGTTTTGGAGGGTATTTTTTGGATACTCAGTAAACTCAAGTGTCATCTCATCTGCTGAAATATACGGTATACAACCACTTGGATATTTAATTATGCACACAAACATATAAAATAGATAATTATATACACACACACACACACAATACAGATAGCTGAAAATACAAAAAAATATATGTACAAATTGTGTTTGTGTGTAATTCTTTCTGTAATGTATGAGAATAACAAGAAAATAGTTGTCCACTTACATTTATCAGATATCAGGAATGGTTTCAGTAATGAGTTCATCACAAAGGTAATTGTTCTGTGCCTCTCTTTGCTTTTCATGCACAAATTACCTACAATCAAGGGAGGAAAGAAAGAGTAAGTTTAAATTGGGTTTTGAATTATACAAAATAATGTAATGGAAGTGAGAACGTAAGGATGAATGAAAAATAAACAGAAAAAAAATGGAAAGAAAGGAAAGGAAAGGAAAGGAAAATAAGGAGAAACAGAACTGCAACTTATTATTCAATCTTCGTAAGAAGTAATACAAGCTTCTGACACTACCCGAAACTAAAGAGTTCCAATAAAACCTTCGGGTGAGCCGAAATAGTGTAAAGCAAATTTGCAATTACCATTAATTCATATGGAAGAGAAATTTTGAGTTACGCCTAAAATAATCTTGTGTAAGATTTTAACATCGATTGACTATAGTGCAATGATGGCAGGAAAGTATGACTTTAATTCTGAAAGGGCACATGGTTTTAGTGCGGGTTTGTGAGATGTTTTGAAGGTCTACAAAGAAATGTATATTAGAGAAATGAGTGAGGCTAAGCGGTCAATATCAGCCATGGATTCTCTCCAAAAAAAAAAAAACAAATGTTAAATTGATCCATAATATCATAAATAACAACATCACTCACCTAACATCTGAAAGACATGGCGCAGTAGACAGTCGAACTCAGATTGTCTGTCTTCTGGAGGTTCAAGTTGTAAGCATTTTTTGAGTAATTGATACATTCGACTGCTAAGAACAGTCCTGGTCCACAGCCATTTTTCTTGCGAACTCAGGAGCTCAATACCTTTCACGTAACAAAAGATTTCATCTAAAAAGAAGAAAGAAAACATTTTTAAATATGGAAATAAAAGTGAGAAAATAAGGTCTGGTTAGTCACTTAATAGGAACCATCATGCAGCCATGTCTTTTGGCAGCATGCCTTATTGGGGGTGATCAATCAATAAATTTCTTCTCTTGCTTTTCGTTGGGCAGTGATCACTGAAAAGTCTGAATTTTTAAAAAGCAAACCTGATTACCACCAAACACAAAATAATGGATTGATTTAATGAATATCTCATTTGTACTTTATTTTTTTTTTAAATCACTGAAAAGAATTGGAAAAAAATCATGTTATTTTCAAAAGGATTTTAATGAAATTGATTTTTTTAAAAATTAATCGATTTTTTGAATATCTTAAAAAAGCTATATTTGATATCTGTGTTCATATTTGAATGCAAGACAATCTTCAACAATCTCATGAATGTCTTTGCCATTCATCTAACTTACTGTGAAATGTCCTTTATTCTTCCTTCATCAGATTACATCATAAATTAGTCAAGGTACATTTGAAACAGTGCATCCGTAAATGCCAAATTGGTGTTTCAATAAATTACAGAAGACAAACATTTTATTTTATTACTGCATTAATTTCTGATGAATATATGGTTTAGTAATCCCTTTTTTTTAAATTATATTTTGAAACCCTCCACATGATTTCTGAGCCTTTGTATGCTGTTTAAACAGCACCACAGGCTTGGCTATATCAAACCAAAAATTATCAAACAAATAAATAAATAAACCCAAATGAACAACATAGAATGCAAATAAGAACTAATTGATAATGAATTGGAATATCTATAACTTAAAAAAAAACAATTATTATTCAAACTTTTCTTGTTTTCTTCCTAAGTGTATAGTACCAACTCAAAATAAAAACAAAAAAAACCCACCCAACACCACGAATAAATAATTACTTTTATAATTTCTGTAAGCATTGAATTTAACTACCCAGAAGTACATTAATTCACCAAAATGATTCAAGTCTAAAAACAATTCTAATTTATGGACCACAATAAATTGTTCGTTTTTGTCAGTCCACCGTGCACTGAGGTGTGTTCGATTATCAAGCTGTTGTGCATGGAAAAATCAGCACCAGGTAGACGTGTGTGGGGAAGTCAGGTCATGGAATTTATTACAAGACCTTTCAGTAGATTACTTTTTTCCCCTGAGAAACGTTGAGTACCCCAGCTTATACATATATATATGCAAAGCATCAACATAATGCATATAAACTAATATAAGATATTTGCAAAATATTTAGACTGTTTTTTTGTTTCTTGATTGCTAAAGTCCTTCTAAGAAATAAGTCAAATTATTTTGCAAGTCTTTCCTACATTACAAATCAGTTAAATTATTAAAAATAAGTAAATGATTTAAAAACAACTTATAGAAAAAGGTGAGGAGGAAAAAAATCAAACCTTTTGTAGCTCCTTCTTCAATACAATCATGAAGATGTTCGAATAAAGATCTTTGAATGTCGTTATCCTTAGTGTTTCCAGAAGGTTTCCATTTGCAATGCTTTGTTAAACATTCTAAATACTTGAGAAAGAAAGAATTTGAAATGATTATTATTAGACTGTATACTAACCCAATGGGCAAGGTAAGTTGTTGTCCAAAAAATAAATTAAATTAAATTTTAAAAAATATATAGATATATAGATAGAAATCAGATAGTGTTCAATCTAATTAGCTTTGAAGAAAAAAAAAAAAAAAGATGTTTGGGACTCATACAGTTTTTTTTTACAATCTCAGAAAAATGTTGAATGTACATTTTTTTGGCGAAAAAGTAATTTTAATAGGAGAAGTGAATGAAGTTGGTGATCGATTTGCTATGTTTGTATAACGTGAAACAACACCCTATGTTCAAATTATGTATCAACAACATGAGGGAAAATAATTTTTTATATTCTTTTACAGATGTTCACTCAAACAAATCTTGACCTTTCCTCTTTTTTTTTCAAATGATGCATTCCTTCTTACATTTTTTTTTTTTAATTTGAAAAAGAAATACTTTTTTCATTGAAAGTGAGCCGATAAAAATCACTTTGAAGCTAGTAATAAAATAATTTTTACTATCTACAGGTTAATATTACCTAACATTCATCTTAAAATCTTATATTTTAACTGGCTTAGGGCCAATTTCATTTAATTTCAGTTCGTTTCAAAGAAAAAGAAATGCGATTTTAATGACATTGTTTTCATATAGAATAAATTCATTACCGTCATAAGAGTGCAAGGGGGAAAACTCATGTTTAAATTGCACTTCTAAGAAGTGAGCAAATCAAAAGTAAACACTTTGATGCCAGTCAGAACTTTCATTTAACAGACAATTCTCCTCTTCGACCACCACTTGTTTTATTTCCACAGCAAGTGGAAGAAGCATTTTTATCGTAAATCCCCCCCCAAACATTATGAGTGATTCTCAAGATACAATTTGCCAAAAAAACCCTACATTGGTACCCACAGAAAATTTCATGGGTTTTATGTTGTATGGTTTTAGCGGTAGGTGACACTTGGTGAATTATAATAAGATGAGGGTATTCCAGTTCAAAACGTGCATCTGGTTTCCAGAAAATCTTCGAGAGGATTAAACTGGAAATAAAGAGACGCTGTTCTTCATCTATTCATGATGTCATTAATAGCAACAATCAAAGCAGAGATAGCATCGTCAATCGTAATAATAAAAAGAGAATTTTTCAAAAATGTTGATATGCCATCTAACTATAATTTAATCTCGTTCTATAGGAGATTTCAGTAGAAAAGAAACTCTCACTCAATTCTATCCTGTACATCGTGATATAAAAACATTACTTTTTGCATTACAAAATATGTATTCATTTCAGGATGGATTTTTTTATTGTACCCCCACCCTCATATCGAGAATTGCTGACTCAAACAACTTCAAACTTGACACTGCAACGTCCAGTAATGAACCAACATATCTGGCGAATATCAACATCATACGTTGGCCAGTTGTTGAGTTATCTGGATACGGAAACAAAAGATTTTTTAGATTATAGTAAAGATTAAAACTGATTATTTAGGAAGAGATTAGTCTCTCTAGACCTGAATTTACGAGCGAAAAGGACAGCAAGAGAAAAACCGATGGATTATAAGCTGTTAGAGAAGACATTGACTAAACTAAAAATGTTGACTAAAATACTTGTCAATAATGATAATAATGATAATGCTTTCCCTAAGGAATACAAAAGACTATGACTTACTTTCTTATTGTGAGGTTTTTCGTTGATACATTTGATAACGGCATATTCAATAATGCGGAAAAGGGAAACACGGCCGTCTGAAGAAAGAAAAGAAACAAAAACCGTAAAAAAGGTGTTATTAAATGATATTCAGTTTATTAAGTGAAACCAAAATTGAAAGACAATTTTTTTTATATTCAACATTACATGGGTGCATTTTTTTTAAAGAATGTTTCTGCAGATTCTGCTGTTAGGGGACTTTTTTGATAACATAATAAGAAGATTTAGAAATACCCAGTTTGAAGTATGATCTATATAGTTGTTCTCTAAGAAATTCTCGGAAAATTACCAACTACAGCAGACACGTGGAGAGGCCTGGGGCTACAATGAGCAAAATGTTGTGACTATAACAACCAAGATGAGGACACTGGTCTGAGTAAATCAATGTATAATAATGATAATTCTAAAACTTAGAAATTCAGACTAAGTTATTAACTCTTAAATTCATGGGCAACTTCTTTTGACAAGTAGGACACTTCAACGGTTAGGATCAGAATAATGGAAGTCTTTTGTGAATTGAACAGAAAAAAAATAATAGATGGTAAAAGGGGGATGATTTCAATCAGGAGTTATTTCCCTTCGACAATTCGAGAGAGTTAAACAAATGACAATTTTACATTACCTATTCTTTCATAAGACAAAACATCCGGCCAAGTACAGGCTGTTACCACGGCAAATGTTACATACTGTTCACACGGAAGGCGACAAAAACTTTCGTAGAAAAACACTCGAGCTTCACTAAGACAGCCTGTTGAGCATAAAAATATAGACATTCAGACAAAAGAATACATTTTTTTTTCTCATTTCAGCACATAAGTTGAATGCGATTTTTTTTCTTTATGAATCAGTCTTTTTGTGGCAAACACAGAATATGCCAGACAATAAGATACATGGTTTGCAAAGGTATTTAGAGGACTTTGGAATGAATGTGATTTACTGAGAAAAAAACAATGGGAATTTACAACAATCAGCAAAATAAAATATCTTACCTTCTAATCTGCACATTGCTATATACATTCGACTGGAATGAGAAAAAAAATGAAAGAAATATTATTTTAGATAAAAAGAGAGAATTACAATTATTAGTCAATTACTTATAGACTCAGGATATTAGCCGGTAATTTGATTTCCCCCACCATTTTTATAGGATCGCACAGTTTTCTAAAGTCTGCGTTTTCGTATTTGTATCAATTTTGTATTTTTCAAAAAACAACAAAAGAGGCCAAAAAAAGCCAAAATGACCTCCAAATGCCAAAAATGGTCAAAAACATACCCAGTATAATGAGGAAATTCGAATTATATTTCTATTGGAAATTAGCATTGAGAAGGCAAGCTAACATTCATAGACAATACACAAGTATACATTACTGATGATAATCGTAGTAAAAAAATTTTTTTTAACTTATTCTCTGCAGAAAATGGTGAAGACTGATAGTTATTGATTGCAAAATAAAAGCCCTGACTCACAGATAGAACTACATTGCACACTAAAATGGAAATTTGAGCAAGCCGTAGAACTGCAATGATGGAAATTCCTGTCATTCGCAGTTAATGAGTTGATAATGAAACATTCATATTTTTTTTGAGACAAATGTTCAATGAACTCAGTTCTTGCCATACAGCACTGAACAAGAAGATATGATTACTTAGTGGTACTGTATGTTGCACTATCAAAGGTTGCAGTGAATGTGTAATAAAGAAGATAAAAACAAAAAACCAACTTACCAAAGTGACCATTTTCCCAAACACATGGAATCCCAGTCTTGCTTTGTCAGGGTTTCTTTCAGGCATTCTCGGAATTTTGTAAAAATATTACCCTAAAATGAAAGAGAGATTTTATTTCAATAATTGATAAACTCAAAAACAAAAAGAAAAAACAACTTCAGAATTAAGATTCCAAATTAGCCACGATTATGTGACACCTTCAAGCTTAAAATGAAAATTTAACATGATAAGGGTCAAAGTATATAATGTACAATCAGAGAGAGAGGATTTCAGAATAATGCTTTCCTTAAGGGGCGAGAGAGATACAATGCCACAGACGAGTATTAGTAAGACAAAAGGTTATCACCTGAAAGCAAAATGTACGCAAATTTGAGAGTCACACTCTAAATAAACCTGCACTCGGATTTCTGAATGAGTGGAAGAATGGAAGGAATAGAAAAAGAGGAAACTCAAATTGAAGACACCCAACTTACCATATCTTTTTTTCTTTTAAAGAGGCACAACAGTCTCAGAAGGTGTTTCTCCTTGTCTGAGAAATATGGCGTTGGTTCATTGGATTTACATTTGGTGATGTACCATGGCAACATGTTATCTGTTGCTGATGACAACAACTAAAAGAAAGAAATATTTTTTAAAAGTGAATGAGAAAGATTTACTTTATGACTTTCAGACAAATACATTCAGAATCAAACATCTACTTTTTACTGCAACAAGAATCAGCATTTCTATGAATGCCAAAAACTTAAAAATTTGAATCAGTTCATAGCATTCATGAGCAAAAAAGGATAGAGAGTGTGGGGGGGAAAAAAATAATAATTTCTTTTTTTACATCCCACTATATCATATGAATTTTTAAATTAATTCTTGAAGAAAAAAAAGTGACCTAAGAAAAAGCCTTCTTAATTTGAGAAACTAAAACACTTTTTTGATATTTGAGATTGTAAGCATAGAGTTATGACCAATAACTAGCACAGTAACTGTCATAAATGATGTAATTATTTATGCAAGGATAGATTATACATATATGATTTTAGAATACATGTATTTATTGTAAACAAAACAAGCATGCCTCAAAACAATGAAAAATCAGAAATGCCTATATTTGTTTTCTGTACTACTTCAAAGACATCAGCAGCAGTAGTAGTGATGTAGACATAAACACACAGATGAAAACTTTCAGCTTGTATTAGCGTAGAAGAAAACAATAAGCAAACAAAAGCTGACATTGGCTTTTATATAAGATAGCAATTATGAAAGTACTGTTAAAAAACATTTAGAAGGAAAGTAGGCAAGAAAGTAGTGTGAATATTGGTCTGTATGTCCACAAAAAAAAGTTAGCTCCCTTGAATAAGTCACATGAAAAAATAAATATTACTAAATCCCACAAAATTTAATTATACTCTTTTAACAATGGTCGTTTCAGAAAGGTTTGAAAAACAAAAAGCAATGAATGAATGAAAAAAAGTGGATTTCCTTTCCAGAACTTCTTATATAAAGCAACTCAAGAAGAAAGAAAAAAAAAAAAAGAAATTGAATAATCTAAGCAAAATAAATGGAGGTAGACAAAATGGTGGGGGTGAGAAGGAGAGCAAAGGAGAGAGAAAAATGAAAGAGAAACATAATTGCAGAAAAACACACGAGAGAAATCTTTAGAGGAAAGAGAAAGAAAAAGGAGTAGACTGGGAGTAGGGAGGAGAGTAAGATTCATTAAAGATTAAAATCTGAGGAAACATAATCTCAAAGGTTTTACTTATTTCATATTTCTCTTCTGATTTCATTAGATTTCGCTAAATTTATTCAATAAAAACAAAAAAACAAAATTTTTTTTCAAATGAATACGCCCATCCCATGTTTTGCAAAGATCTACGTCATGGTTCTTCCAATTGACTTTGGTAAGGTGAACAACTTTTTTGCAAATGCTCAGACCCATATTATCCAAGAGTACCGAAAAGTAAATACAAATACAGACTTACCTTTGCTGTCTGCGCTGCAACAACTTCGGCAATCAACTCAGCTTCTCGATTTGTCTGCAGCAGTTTTTGTAACACCTGACTGGGGGCGCTGCTCACATATTTCCAGTATGTTTGTAACTCACGCTGAGCAACTGGCAAAATCAATTTCAAACGGTTCAATGAGTTTCAGCATTAATTTTGTCTATTTCAAATCACCTACTGAGTCCCTAAGGATAACGTCCCTATCAGTGAGTAAATAAATGTGGGTATGACAATGATGATGGTAATTCCTCAAAACATGTTTGTACATGATATTTGTCTAACAAGCAAGAATGTTGTGTAGGTGTGTGTGCAGTGGCGACGCCAGTGTTTTGTACCAGCCTGATTTTGAGAGCCCGAGCAAGGCTGCTTGGGTCCTGACAATGCCTGGGCACTGCCACTGTGTGTGTGTAAGTAAGGATTGTCGATTTTCCTTCTTTTCACTGTTCTGAATTAATGTACGGATATCCCTTAGGTTACTTTACGCAACTTTTTCTCTTCTACAGGAAAAAGACAAAAAGTAAAAATAGCATTTAGCATTTTGCAACATGCCATTATTGGGGCAGTACACACCTACTTCGTCTCCCTCCTCAAATCCAGTCTCCTGTACCTACCACCTCCATACCTGTGGCATAGCTAGGAATAGGGGAGTAGTTGCCCCCCCGAGCATTTTCTTCAAGGGTAACACCTTTCCAACAATTTTCTTTAGCTCTTTAGTTCCCTTATGCAATTAAAATCAAATCTCATTTATAATTGATAACTTTTTTTTACTTTATTGCATAGCCTTGAAAGAAATTTCTGGACTTGGTACTTTATAAGTGAAGGAAACCTGTTGTTATCACTGTAGTGAATGGAATAAGTCAGTAAGAGTTCACTCAATCAGAAGAGGTAGATATTGCTTCAATGTACACTATAATGTATAGCTATGACAGGGAAGATAAAAGACAAACTCCTGTCAATAAATTGTTTTAATTAAGGTGAAGTCAGTGTAGTGAATGAAATAAGAGGCTATAGTGGTTCCTTATATCAGTAAAGGTAGGTATTGCTTCAATGCAGTACCTACTTGAATAGAAAGGTTAATAATGCTCAATTTCACCAACAGGTCAATTCCAAAAGATTTCTTTGAAGATTTTATTTGAAAAAAAATGGAACCTTCCTCCTTACCTTTCATAAGTGATGTCCGAGCACGAGTCAAAATTGCATTGTTTTTCACACACTAGTTAAAAAGAAAGAAAAAAAAAATTATAAAAAAACTAAAAATGAAATTATATTCATCAACTTTTTCATTATCAACAAGTCCACGGCATGTGGAGAGTCAAGAGGAGATTCAATAAATCTTACTTATATAATGAACAGGATGATTTTCTTGGCTCCCTGTCAGCAACAATGGACTTCCCCAATAAATGGTAACAGTCTTGCTGATAAAACTATTTCCCAACCACCATTTGAAACTATGAACATTTCCACAGAAATGAATACAGCATTTTTCTTTTTTCTTAGATAAATCATCAAAGAAATTTGAATAAATCCATGAAATCTTTCATGGGGAACTAGTCTAAGATGAGTTATGCTTGTAAATCATTTTCATTTAGTTTTCCAAATAAAATTTAAAAAATGAAAATAAATCTGAATTATTTATTATATTGAAACCTCCTCCCAACCAATTCTCTCTCATATAAGGGCTGTTCCATGGAAATTACACAACTGCAACGACTAATATATCATCAATAATCACACATGTATATTTTTGCAATAAAAATATAAACGATTTCATCAAAATAATTTGTTACCATTGAAATAAATCTATGTCAACAGTAATAACATGCAAAGGCAAATAGAACAAATACATCTCTTATTGAATCATTTTAGCCCCCACTAATGCCAAACAAGTCAAGCGGGCTACAGATTCTTCCGTTTGTTCGTCTTTGTTTATATCTGTGCGCATGTGTCTTCACGTGCTTCTGGTCACATTTTTGGGGCTACAACCCTGAAAATTCTCACGAGTACAACACTAGGTACTCTAAGGTCAGTTTGGGACCAACAATGCCCACATCTTGTGCTGGTATTTTTTTTTTTTAGATAATTTTAGATAAAAGACTGATTTTTTTTAAGATAATTTTTCCGATGCATGTGTAGACTATGGCGATTCATTTATGCAAGGTACAGTTATTTATATTATTATTATTTTTATCATTAATGATTACTTTTACTGTCTCTATTCCCGTAGCCTACCAGTGTTATAACAATTAAACAGTTACAGTGAAGATTGAGTCTTTTTTGCTCCCATTCAAGCATAAAAACCTTCCTCCATTCTTACCCCAGTCCATTACACTGTGAGGATAGAGAGGGAGGGAGAAAAGAAATCCTAAAAGATATAAGGAGAATCTAAATTTCATTGTTATAGATACTAAGCTTTACTTCATGTAGACAGCAATTGACTCCTTGTAATAAGCCTCAAGAACATGTTGAAACAAATGAATTATCAAGTTTTATTGGGGTCAGAGAAGATATAAATAATAATTAGAAAGCATAACAATCAAACATACAAACAAGCAGAATAATATATAAGATACTTCATCTCTGAACTCCAGGCAAAAACTAGCTTTAATCATCCTGAAACCCACCTGTTTTTTCTCTTCGTGGGAGTTATTGCTCAGAGCCTCAGTTGTATCCAACTTCCTTTTGCGAACCAATTTCTCGCCACCATCAGCAGAATCTGCATGACTTGATACTTTCTCTGGTTCCACAGAATCCATAATTTCCATCTTTGGTTCATCTAATTCTTCAGCAGCAGGCTTTGGTGTTGTCTCCAAGGAAACATCCATTTTTTGAGGGCTGGGAGATCGTGGAGGCAGTTTTGCATTGGTAGAACTTTTGGAAACTTCTTTTGGTTTCGAGCTATTTGTCCGTTTCTTTGGGTCTGACTTGGAGTTCTTATTACTGGAGGTGACAGTTGCCGGGCAGATACGGCGCGATGATCTGAAATTCGGAGAAAGTGGGAATCATTGAGATAAACACATGGGTCGATATTACTTGAAGCATTGTAAATTGGGGTAATTAGTGATAATCCAGACGTAAAAAAATTGTGTGTGGTTTATTTGGGCTAATTTCCTCGTCTATATTCAGGATTGCTCAAGTGTGTATCAAAAGAGGAGAGTTCGTGCAAAAAACATACATGATTCTGCTGAATATAGTTTGTAGTAATTCTTAGATATATCAGCTAGAGCAGGGATTGGCCTGCTATGGCAGCCTCATTTCATCCAGCTCTGACTTTTTTGAGTATATGATATTACATACAAAAATTATCTGTTTTTCTTGTCTATCTTTGAATAGCTAACAAAATTCAGTACTGAAAAAGAGAGCAAAAGTTTCAATATTGCGGTGGCTTCAAATGAAGCCATGATTTATAGCTAAAAACGCTGTTTTAGTAGTGTCATATGATCATTGTTTCATATTACTTGCCTCAAAAAGAATCAGTGAAACTTTTTCAAGTCATGGAAATAACTCTATTCCCGGAACTTTCTGTAATAATTATCAATTTTAGATTAAGGCAAGGAATTTTCACCTTGGCGACCATCTTAACATTTGATTCATTGCCAGTAGGGATTCAGTAAATTCTATGAAGATTCTAACCAACATTGCTACTACAACATAGCAAACAAGAGAATCTTCTTTTCCACCCCTAAAATTTGTAGACAAGATAATGTCTTCACGTTTGCATCCCTACAGAAATAAACATGTAAGTAATCGAAAAATGGAATCGCATTTCACTCACCTGGTCTTTCGAAGTAGTCTTTGCTGGGTGTTGAGGCACGTTTTATCAGCAGAAGATTGTGAAGCATCTATCTCCATAGCAGGGTTAGCTTCAGCAGCAGTTGTTTTGGACTGATGAGGGTTTGGGGAATCTGAATGTAAGAGAAAGTCAGTCTTGTTCCCCCCATTCCCAGAATCTGCGTCAGCAGCAAAAGTCTCCGGACACAGACTCGCCCCATTCACAGTGGCACTTTCGGCCTCATCATTAGGGGCAAATTCTTTTGACAGACACTTTTTGCTCCTTCTTTCCTGAAGCTTTTTAGGAGTAACTATCGGAGAAAGTTGGGAAACCATGTTTAAAAGGGATTTGATGTTCTTAAGATAATCACTCTCGGGAGAGGAGGAGGAAGTGGGTGTTGATATATCTGGGTTGATCTGTTCTTTGGGAGGAGGGGTAGAATAGTTATGAGATTGGGGAACAGATTTTTCCGGGGTCGCTGGCAATGGAGAAATAGGGCGGGCTACAAAGATAAACTCTTTAATGAGGTCACAAATATCTTCAGACGGTCTCCTTGCAAATAGTTCTTCAGAGAAAGTATCATTTTGCAGTAGTGAGCAGTCAGTCTTTAGGGGAACATCAGGAACCATTTTCGATGAAGGTAAGCAGTTTTTGAGAATTGCATCAGTGGGTTTTGAAATCGGCTTGACAGGAACCTCATCTTTTTTTTCTTCCTCCTTTATGGACGGAGAGGAATTGTCATTGGCAGCAGGGTCTTCCAATTGGCTCAGTACAAACGGTTTTTCACTTGAAGCAACAAACTTAATGAATTTTCTTTTTGAATTTATCACAGCATCTTCAGTTTTTGCTTTGCATAATGTAACAGCAACAGATTTCCTGCTTACTTTGGGGGGCTTATTAGGGTTTGCAGCCATCCTAAAAACAGGTTTTCTTTTTTTCCGGGAAAGTGAGGTACTAAACCCATTTAAGTGAACTTGCTTTTTTGAGTCATTCAAAGCCAATTGTGAATTATATTTTTCTGCAGTAACTTTATTTACAGACAACGGCACTAAATTTTGGTTTACAACATCATCAGAAGAATCACTTGAAAGACTTGAGGTAGAATTCTTTGGTTCTGTAATTGTTACCCTCCCTTCAGATTCAGGATTTGACGGATCATCATCATCATCATCTCCAAATAACTCGTTAATATTTACATTTTTCACATGATTCTTTTTTGCTACATGTACCAATTCTATTGAATCAAAATCAGAGAATTCCTCCACTGAAGACAGATCTCCAGTGACGGAATGCTTTAAAGAATCATTATGAGCATCATCTTCCTTGACGGGGGTAATTCGAGAATTATCCACACTTATTAACAGTGTCCCTTGAACATCATCATTACTTTGAGAATCATTTGCCCTAACTGACAATATTCCTCCAACATTACGATCACTTTGTAAAGTATCAACACTTACTGATAATGCCTCTTTAACATTGTCATTACTTTGCGAATTATTTACACTTACTGATGTTTCGTCAACATTATCATTACTTGAAAATTTATTCACACCAACTGATAATGTCCCTTCAACATTATCATCACTTTGAGAATTATTCACATTCACTGATAATGTTCCTTCAACATAGTCATTACTTTTGCTGCTAAAAATACTGTTTTCCCTTGTAACAAGATTATCACAAACATTCAAATCATCGCTTTCATTCCTCTCAGCTGCATTATAAATGTCTTTTGATTCAAAACTCACACCAACAAATGGTAACTTATTGTTCATAGATTGCCCCTCATTTTTTGTCGAGTGATCAGGATTTACAGTGTCTTCACGTACACCATCGGAATGTATGAATTTCTCACTAATTTTTTTGGTACTGTTCTCCAGGCACTCAGAAGTTTCGTTAATTTCAACCCGCGCTGTAGAACTATCTAATTTCTTACCATTTTCTTCATTTTTTGACAGCTCAGCGTTCCCTAAACTTTCTGATTCCATAGTGCTTGAATCATCGAACTTTGTACCATTTTCTTCTGTATCATTTCTTAAGGTTTCTGATTCTAGATGACTCTCAGACAACTGATTAAAATCTTTCAGTCTTTTATCATCAATACCATTCGTTGAACTTTCAGCATTCAATAGTCGACTCGTAATTCCAAGTTCTCTGCTTTCTTCTAAGGAATCGGTTTTTAAGTTTGCAGACTCTTCATTATCCTCAGATGACTTGCGGACAGAATCAAGTCTTTTACTATTTTCAGAGTAATCCCTCTGGGTTTCTGACTCTCTGCTTATTTCAGATGATGAACTCGAACTGCTATGTCTGCATCTAGTTTCTTCAACACTGATCTTTGGGCTTTCTGATACTTCAATGTTTTGGGGTATCTTGTTGATATTACAAAGGGCTTCACCATTTTCTCTGCTGCCATTTTCAGAACTTGAATCACTGCTGAGTCCATTTGGAATGTTTCCCGTACCTTTTGTAGAAATTTCTGCATCTTCACTATCTTCAGAGGAGCTTTTAGAACCATTAAGATCCACAAACTGATAATCTTCATCGTCTGCAGAGTTGCATCGGATGAAATTTGGTACAGCAGCAGAATCGGGCACGGAGTCTGCTCTGTTTGATTTCTTTAGATCAGTTCCGTTCGGGACCAATTTGTCAGACACGTTCATCAGTTCATTCTCCTTGTCACTCAAGGATGAACCATTTACGGCACCATAACCACGAAGACTTAGGAGACATTCAGCAACATCAAATATACTGTCCGGATCGAGGGATCCCTTTTCACTGATAATGGATTGAGAAGTTAATGACGAAGAGTGATCTACTTTATTAGTGTTAGCTTCTGTAAGGACATTAGGCTTTTTAACAAGAGCATTATTTTCTGGGGAAGAGATCACTTTATCCAGCCTTTTGGGGACAGTTGTGTCATCAGCAGCTTTGTCCACACCTGAAGGACTTGTTGAATGCAACCGAGTAGAAGGGAAAGAGGCCCGTAAACAGTTAGTCAGAATACGTTTACAGGTATCAGGGTTGTGGGAAATAGGTTCAGAAATTTTGGGATGTGTTTTATCAATAGGAGGAGCATTTGATGAAGGATCATTGACACCCTCTTTTGGAGATGAAATTTCCAAACTAAAGTTTATATCAGGAGTACCGAGAACACAACCCGTCACAGAATTTTTCAGATTTAACTCAGGGGAATTTCCTGTAGATTTGCCTTGAATTTCTGAAGTGCTTTGAGCAACATCAACCATCACCGGACGCAAGTGAGAAGAAGCATTTTCTGCATCATTTTTAGGGAGTTCATGTTCTTTTTTGGTTCTCATTTTGAATTCTTCAGTTAAAGATGGACGGACATCTACAGAAGCAACAATGTCCTTATGATTTCCTTTTGTGTCAACAATGTCCCTATGATTCTCCTCTAAGTCAACAATATCCCTATGATTCTTCTCAATGTCAACAATGTCCCTATAATTCTCCTCTATGTCTATAATATCCCTATGATTCTCCTTTACATCACATACGTCCCTATGATTCTCCTTTACATCACATACGTCCCTATGATTCTCCTTTACATCACATACGTCCCTATGATTCTCCTTTACATCACATACGTCCCTATGATTCTCCTTTACATCACATACGTCCCTATGATTCTCCTTTACATCACATACGTCCCTATGATTCTCCTTTACATCACATACGTCCCTATGATTCTCCTTTACATCACAAACGTCCCTATGATTCTCCTTTACATCACAAACATCCCTATGATTATCCTTTACATCACAAACATCCCTATGATTATCCTCTACATCAACAATGTCCATACGATTCTCTTCTATGTCACAGATGTCCATATGATTCTCCTTTACGTCATTAATGTCCTCATGATTCTCTTTCATGCCATCAATGTCCCTATGATTCCCTTTTAGTACAACATCCTCAGTGTTAACATTCACTTGATGGAGAGTCTTGATTTCATTGTTGCTTTTATTATCCAACTGATTTTTGTCAGATAATGATATAGACAGTTCATCTAGT
Organism: Thysanoteuthis rhombus; assembly: GCA_963457665.1. NCBI lineage: Eukaryota > Metazoa > Mollusca > Cephalopoda > Oegopsida > Thysanoteuthidae > Thysanoteuthis > Thysanoteuthis major. Next base: position 27,684,699 of record OY735209.1, on the reverse strand, counting down.
GTGGTTAACTTGACACTTTTTTTTGTAAGATGGTCTTCGGACACAAAAGACTGACAGCCAGTATCAAATGGTAAGAGGAAATTAAAAGATCCATTTTGGTCTTTCTCTTTTGCAGAAGCTAAATTTTGGTTGCCTTCAAACGAATTACTGTTTTTTGTAATGGTTGCCTTTAGGATTTCTCTATCGACACCATAGTTCTTCGTAGACTTCAAACACAGCTCTACTTCCATCGGATATTCTGATGAACTGTTCTGTGACGTTTTCTTGGTCTCTTCTTGACTGTTAGTTATGGAGGCTTCAGGAGTATCAGTAAGAGAACATTTATCTTTGACGCTTGTTTCAGAATAGTTCTCATTGACCATGGTAGATTCCTGATCTTCTTGAAGGTCATAGGTCGCACTTACTTTTTCTGGTGAATTTTTCAGGTGCCTGACAGACTCCATTGGTTTTTCAGTTTCTGAAGGTCCAGATTTTGAACACGGGATTTTAGGACAGACTTGATCATCAGCACTCTTTGAACTCACAATCAAGCAAAATTCTTTCAGTGTTGTTGGATCAGTTTCCTGGTGAGCAACGCAACTGACAGTTTTTGGAAAAAGATCTTTAGAATTTTGATCCGGGTTTTGAATATCTTCAAAACTAGGATTTGTATCAGATGCATTCTTGAGATCAGAGGGAGGTGCATTAGAAAAGACACTGGGATCAGTTTTGCAGTCAACAGAATTATTTGAAGCAGAATTTGGTTCAATAAAGAAACCTTTATTTAAACCGGAATCATCTTTAGAAAGTTTATCAGTTGGTGTTTTCTGAACTTCTTCTTTATTTAAACCGGAATCATCTTTAGAAAGTAATTCTCTTGGAAGAGAGATTGGTTTATTGTCACCATTTTCAAGAGATTTCTCAGATTTGCTATTAGTAATACTGCTTGGCTTTTGACTATCAATTTCAAAAGTAGGAGAGTTTGCAATTGTCGTGGTTTCTAGGGGAATGATATTGGGGTTAGCCTTCACAGAACTGGGTGATTTGATCTTATCAAGAGGGGTAGGAGGTTCAGTCTCATCAAGAGGGGTAGGAGGCTCAGTCTCATCAAGAGGGGTAGGAGGCTCAGTCTCATCAAGAGGGGTAGGAGGCTCAGTCTCATCAAGAGGGGTAGGAGGCTCAGTCTCATCAAGAGGGGTAGGAGGCTCAGTCTTATCAAGAGGGGTAGGAGGCTCAGTCTCAGCGGGAGGGCTAAGATGTTCAGCCTCAGCAGAAGGGCTAAGAAGCTCAGTCTCACCGGGTAGTGTAAGAAGCTCAGCCTCACCGGGAGGTGTAGGATGTACATTTGTCTTTTCTTCATCACTATCATCATCACTAGAAGAAAGATATTCGCTGCCAAACAGATTGATCATATTTGATTTATACAAAGGTATCTGTTTATGTGTGGAATATTTTTCTGGATTAATGACTTGTTCACCTGATTCCAAATTATTTTTAGCTGCCTTAGTTTGATCAGAAGAATGTGCCATTTCTGTACAGGTTTTTGAAGGATTTGGCCCATGATCTTGTTTGTCCAGAATAACAGGCTCAACTGGTTTGCCAGAAGAGTCTTTAAGCATTTGTCCCTTAACTTTGCAAACTTTATCATCAGACAAAGGAGACAAAGGAGGTTCAGAACTGCAAAGTTTAGGGGATTTTTGCTGGTGCTCTTTGGTAAATTTTTTCAAAGCTCCATTAGTGGAAGATTCAAGTTGAGGACAACTTAATTTGTTTGTCAATGAAGATGTTGATTGTGGTGAGGTCCTAAATTCCTCTTCATCATCATCAGAATCTGTTGACAGGTTACCAAACGTAGCAGATTCTGTTCCACGATGACAATTGCTTGATTTGTTTGTTGAAAAAACCGGGACCAATGGATTTGACTTGGTTTTCAACTTTCCATCGACAAAGTCAGATGACAAGTGACCAACTGCGGACGATTCCACCACAGCAGAGGCTGGGGGTTTTAATGATGTGTCTGCTGGGAATTTCTTTTTGGGATCAGATTTTGGAAATGAATCCAAGTTCGACAAAGATGGAGTTGATGAAACAATCAGGTCAGGACTGGTGGAGTTTTTTCGTGGGTCAACAGATGTAGTTTCTGACAAGATGACCTCTGTCTGGTTTTTGTCAGATTCTTGGTTGGACAACACAGAATTCTGTAAGAATTCCTCTTCCAGAAGTCTCGCCAGATCATTAACTGATTTGTCAGAACTTTCCAATGAAGAATCCAGTTCACTCTAACAAAAAAACAAAGAAAAAAAAGTTTCTTTCATTTAAATCATAAGAGACAAAGTACAAATTATTTCTAAAATACATGTATCTATTCTGAAGAGAACAGAATCTGGCTGTTTTGATTTGTGAATTATTTGAAAGTATGAAATATTGTCAAACTACAAATCATTTTTATTCTATACAAAAAAATCATAATACTTTGATTTTTACAAGCTGGTAAGTAAATGCATTTTTCACTATATTTCCAGGCGTAAGCAAGCAACATTTTCGCATAATCAATTCAGTCAATCATTTAATTGACTGATTTTCTCCGATTCTAATCTCTCTGAGGTAAATTCTATATTTGAAAGATTATAAAAATTGAGTTCCTAATTTCTGCTAACACATTCAATCAAAAATATTGGAATTTTAGTCAAATTACGTAACAGCGGTATGAAATCGCCTAGAAGTTTCATTGAGTATACAATTATTCTTCTCATTTTTTTACGATTAACTTCATGCTATACAACTTTAAAGACGATATTCATATTTTGCTGTATGTTTTGAAAAAGTGCTAAATAGTCAGTGATAGTCCCTGCCTAATGGAATCATCATCATCATCAGTCTTTTAACGTCCGTCATTGGACATAGACCTTCCCCAGGATTCACCACACTTCTCTATCATGGGCGTCGTGGAGCCAGTACTTTCTGAATTTGTCTAGCTCGTCTCTCCATCTAATATTCTGCCAGCCTCGGTTGTGCATGTGATCTCAGGGGATCTATGTCACAAATCGTGATGTCCATCAGTTGTCCGCCATTCTTGCAACATGGCCAGCCCACTGCCATTTGAGATTTCTAATGGATTCTACGATGGCCTAATGGGATAAGAGAGACTAAAAGATATCAAAGGGATCTGTCTTACCTCATCGACTGATGGTATGGGAGATAGCATTTGTGGAAAAGTACGGAATTCTTCAATAATGCTGTTAACGTCAATCATTTTGGGTATTTTAACTTCTTTCTTCTTTCCCACATCATCACCATCGTTGTCATCATCATCAGACATGAAATCCACTGAAAGGAAACATTTTCGACAAAATCACATTTTGATACATGGAAAGAGCAATACTAGTGATGAGTCTATGAGATGGGAAAAGATTAACACGGATCCGTGTGTAAACTGGGATGAAGGATACAAATAATTGAGCAACAAAAATGGAGACTGGCTGAACACTTAGCGAGATGAAATGACCACAGATGGGGCAAGAAGTTGACCAACTGGTGCCAATGAACAGTAAAAGCAGTAGGAAAAGACTAGACACAAGATGGAGGGATGAGGTAGAGGGAAGAAATGGGAAAAGCCTTTTGGACTTATGACAGCTGCTATATATATATATATATATATATATATATATATATATATATATACAGCTGGAGTCCCAATGGCATTTCAAAATTGTCTTCAGCCTCATTCTCTCTCTCTCTCTCTCGTGTGTGTGTATATATATATATATATATATATACACACACACACACACACACAACCAGTCTAGGAGAAGAATGATTTTATGCCCCCACCTCCTATACAAAATATGGCATTTCAAAATTGTCTTCAACCTCATTTTAGGAGCTGGTGTCACTATGGCATTTCAAAATTGTCTACAGCCTCATTTTAATCAATCATATATATATATATATATATATATATATATATATATATATATATATATATATACACACACACACACACAGGAGAGAGAGAAAGAAAAACAAGGCTGAAGACAATTTTGAAATGCTATAGGAACTCCAGCTCTTGGTTTGAATACAGAATCATTATTCTCCTAGACTGATTATGTCTTGAACTTAGCAAACCATGTTTGCCTAGCTGTTTCAAACATGGCAGGGGGTGAGAAAAGATGGATTCATGCTTTTCCCAAGGGCATTAGTGAAAGTAAACTGCCTCAGCCGGATTTTGAACTCTGCTTGCCGATTCCATTGTGTGTGCTGTTAACCTTTATGCCACTTGCACTTCCTCTGAAAACTCTTGTATAACCCCAACAAAAGGAGCTGTTTGATGGTTGAAGTAGTTGCATACTTCCCACATAATGAACCAGCATTTTGAAGGCTCATTTTTCCAAGGCAGAAAGGCACGCACTTCCCACTTGGGATATTGGTGCAACACAATCTTCTTATTCTCGTCTCCTCCTTTCTAATCTTGAGTAGAAGTAATTCAAGCAATCATTGTATCATTGTACTTATTAGATCAGATTGTTGCGTATACTTTGAAAATATGTTTCAGAGAAAACCAAAATTAAAGAAAAATCTCTTAATGGAATGAAATTCATAATAAGCATCATCATTTTTAAATATGAATTATTGAAATTTTCATTCTTTTCAAGATGAAAAGCAAATTATGAAAAATTGTTTGAAAAAAAGCGACATACATCAACATGACAGTTAAATGTAACGGTCAGACCAATGCGAAATTCAACTTGGTGTCGTTTTTGCTATTTAACACGGTAAGAGTTTAAAAAAAAAACAAAAAAACAAAACATCTGCAGCCTGCGTTGATGCAAACAAAAGAGATAAAGATTTCGTTTACTACCATGTTTACTTGACACTACTAAGAAAAAGTGTCTTTCACTTTGCATACAAATATTGCACCCAAAGAAGGCTGTAGAATGGATCTGCTGAAAGGTCGTAACAACAAGAATAACAATAATGAGCTCAATTTTCTGAAAAACTGTTTGAACTTTAAAATATTAGATCTTGAATTCATCATCTCTGGATTTTTTTTTTTAGATCTTTTTGAAAAAAAATCTTGTATTTTTCAAACAAATTTCCAAAATCAGAAGATTTTTCTCTTTTACCTGATGGAACATTTTCACCATTGCATAACTGGTTATTTTTCTTTTTGTTCACCACCTGAGGGTCTGTCTTCGGTAGTAAACCTGTATTTATAAACAAAAGAACAAATAAAAAATCATGTATCACCGGCATTCACACGTGCTGCTTTTTACCTCAAAAATCAAGCAGGGGTGTTGGTAATATTAGGTTACCTTGATGAAAATACCATCAGTATAGCTTGGATTATAAATTTACGATTTGAAAAAGAAAGAAAAAAAAAAAAAAGGTTTGGTTAGTAACTTGATAAGGTGATCAATTAAAAAAATTGGAAAAAGGGGCGATCAATGAATAAGTTACATTTCTTGCCTTTCCGGGGCTGTGATTACTAAGAAATACAATTTTTTTTCTTAAAAACGAGTCAATGCTGCTGGACACAAAGTAAGAGACCAATGTGGCATAAACATCCATTGTAAATTGAACCCCACAATAAAAAACATATCAGGAGCAGGGGGTGGGATTTTCCTTACCCAATTGGTGTGGGGGGGAATGTTCAAAATTTGAAGTTTCTACAATGAATGTTTAGGGCTGAGCAAAGTCAAAGTACATAGATATAAATGTCAGAACCAAGACCCAGCAACAGTGATTAAACCGGTCCGCTGTGTGTAGCAGTGATTAATAAGATGTCTAGACTACATATAAACATTGGTGTATGAGTTATTTCCAGAAGGATTAAAAGCCAAATTCGTTGAATTATTCAAACCTTTAAAGACTAACCTATTCAATGCTTGAATTTTTAAAACAGTATAAAAAAGACCAAAACATGTTAATTTTCATTTAAAGGGTACCAAAAACTTCCATTTTCTTCAAACAGAAATCATGAAGGGATACATTTGTCCAATTAGGCATTTAGGACAGATGAAAAAAACTAGCAGATCACTTAGTCTACATGTTTTCCCTCTTTGGTCATATAATGCAAACCCATTTTGCATTGATTTCATACTATGACGACAACAGTTGTAAGAGCCAGGAAAATCTCATTTACTTTATTTTTCATGACACATATGCCCAAGCCGACTTCTAAAAAAGATCTACAGGACATACATATCCTAGCAGTCATAGGAACCTTGGGATATATATGTCCCTGGCATAGTTCCCTCTATCCTGTGTTCATGTGCATGCGCACATACACAAAAAAATAAAATTGAGGACCACACAAAAGATTAGTCACCTAAAATAAGGTAGTAATTAATAGTTATACCATGAAATGTAGTAATTGATAATTATACTATCAAAGCAGGCCATTACAGTTATTAGTCATGATAGACTGCCAAAATTATTAGTTAACATTTGCACAAGCATACAGCGTACACAAACTTTTGTCAAGGGAGAAATATTTGCACAGTATAAAACTAATTATTATGAATTAGAGGGAACATTGGTGCAGGAGTCTGGAATGGGTTAACTGAAACATCAGAAAAAAATATCGCCTGACAAATGAATTTGTTAAAATCACCAACAGTAATAAAAAAAATATTTGTTTTTGCTAGAGTTCTGACGTTGAGTAGTAGTAGTAGTTGTTGCTGCTGCTGCTGGTTCATTCCTTGCTTGCTAAGATCACATGAGGGCTTTGCCCCTGCCCACGTCAGTTTGTTTTGTTTTTTTTTCACCGTGGAGATCAGCTTGTGTACCCAAATCCACTCTTTTAAGCTTGATGCCCTTCCTCAGTATCTCATCCAGAGCAACAGCCAAGCCGTAGGATTTTTTTTTCTGAGTAGCCTATGGTATTGCATTCTCATAACCATGGCTGGCAGGCATCAGTCAGAGACAGACGAAGATTTGTTTCCAGGTGACAGCTGGAAATTGAATCGTGGTCAAATGGAAGGACAGACACGCACATATCGTTAGAAATAGTGAGAAAAAAAAAAAAAAAAAATCACAAAATAGGTCTGGTTAGTCACTTACCATTGTCTAATACAATCGGGGAATACTTTTCATTCCTTTCCTGGAAGAGAAGAAAAAAAAATTAATTAAGAACGATATCTGTTGTTGCTCCGGTAGAAATATCCAAATCATTTTCAATAGCTCTAAAGAGCAGGTGGCAGGCTGGATTAGAAAAGTTTCCATGTGTTGCAGATCAAGGCAAAGAAAAAAAAAAAAAAAAAAAATGAATGACTGGTCATAAAAGGCTATGGAATCGGCTTATTTTTTTTCACTTTAATATTTCCATTAAAAGAGAAGATACCTACATAAAATTTAATGCACAAACAATCAATGAAAAACAATAAAATTCTTTTCATGTGTGTAGAGCGGTGGACGGTGGATGTCTCGGGGGGGGGGGGGAATATTGTAAAATTGAGCTTCAAATTTAGCTGACCAAGTTAACTGAACAGCAGAAATGCTGTTATGTTAAAACATCTTAGTTACAAAACATTGATTCATTTGAGGTCCCTGGAAAATGATACTTTTGCTCCAGTTTCCGATACTGAAATCCATATTTGTATATCCCATGAAGCCTTTCCACTAGAATAGAAGCCAGCAGAATATCTTGTGTATCAGTGAGTTCCGAGTTCATTTCAGCTAACCCAGCCAACCCCTGTAGAACCCCAGCTAGCTCAGCCGGTTGAGTACGAGACTGATTTTCAGGGTTTTGGTTTTTGAGCCCCACATTGCGCACTACCTTTCCTTTTATTTCACTATGTTACAATCATTTTTTTTTAGCAATGTCAAGCAAAATCCAGACAAGGTAACAGATGAAATTACAAAAAAGTACATTTCTCTCAGTTGCACAAGATCAAGATTCAAAATGTATCCTCAAGTGGGGAACTTAATCCCAGCCATCATAATGAGAGTGCAGAATCTGAACCACTAAATCACTCGGGGAGACAGGAATATTCTTAATGCAATAAATGAATCTATTGACCTGAGAAAGCCTCTCATTCATGAACAGTGAAAAACGATAGTCAACTCAATGTAAACACACAAGTAATGGCAATTTCTTTTTTTTTTCCCGCAATATCGATAAGATATGTTTACACCCAAAGTTTACACCTAGTCAAGCGGTGAGTACCCAGGGTGGAGCTGCACTAACACTACTCCAGTCCCACAATTCTGTCTCTGACCAGGCGTTGTTTTTAAGCTTCACTGGAGTATCTGTTTCAAAACCAATAATAATAACATCTGAATTTGGAATTAAAAGCACAATATTTACGCAGATTGTTCATGCTTGCTAAACCGGTACCAGGGATGAATTTTTCTGCTAACACATGTATTTTTTTCATTTTTGATACTTTCGTTCATTTACTACTTTATACTGAGTATGATTTGTTCACTTCATTCAAAGACCAAATACAGGAGTTCAGATCACTGTCTATCGTACACTGCCTTTCTCTGGGATTGGGGACAGGTCCAGAAAAAAAGGAACCTTCAGCCAATGGGACACACTGCAAATTTTTGAGACGTATTTCGGGGGAGAGGAGGGTAACATCTTGAATGCAGGGAGAGGCAGTGAAAATAAAAATACTTCATCAAAGAAATTCACACAATTAGTGTCAGAAACTAGCAAAGACGAGTTTGAAAAGAGAATTTTTTTTTACTCACAGCAGTCAAGATAGACGGACATATTTTTGCCTATATCGCTCAGGCGAATTTTATACCAGAACAATAAGAACAAATGAGTGGTTTGCTGGCACACTGACATCTACATGGGCCATGCATTGTTAAGTATCAGGATATTTTCTATTGAAGCAAAAATGGACAAACCCTTAATTTACTGCACAAAACTTCACATATATATCACTCCTAATGAATAGGGGAAACGGCAATTATTATTCAAAAAAAGAGGAGATAGGTGAAGTTAAGCTAAATTTGATTACCACAAGGCCGTGGAGGTGCAGAGTGGCATAACAGTTATCAGCATTGACAAATCGAGTTAGAGTTTTGTTAAGGCTGCTTGAGTTAACCTCACATTAACTAACGCCATTGGGAAAGGCACAAATCCACTTCTTCCCCAGTTATGGTTAATTAGCAGGATATTTAGATTCCTTGAGCCAAGATATGGTTATTTTAATAGAAGAACATCTCTAGCTTGGCAGTCACCATAGCTGATCCCAAGCTCAGGTAAAGGAGGAGGGTGGGGCATGGGGATAACCAACTCCACACCTTAAAAAACGTACATGCTATTAAAACTGTAGCTGAGTGGTGGAGGTGGTGTTATGCTCCACAAGGAGTCTTTTGGAATAAACGGAATATTACACGGCTGTAGGGATCAATTCACTTGGAATTGTGACTCAACAACTCCCATTCAAGTTGAACTGCTTTATGCAATGTATTAAAGTGGTGTATTTAGTTTTGCCAGCGGCAACACCGGCTCATATGGGACAACGAATGGAGAGGAAGGAAGTACAGTCAAGAAAAAGGGCCTCTTGGTCACTATTTGATCAGCTAATTCCAACCATGTAGATTATGATACCCCATATGCCAGGAAAAGTGGGTGAATCCCTCCAGGTTGGCCTTTACATATGTTTTGCTTCTCTTTTTACCGGTAGTGATATCGGCTGTGATGCGCCTGTCACATGACCAAACCAGCAAGTTTTTAAAAAATATTTTAAGCACACAAGCCTGCATGGACTAAATTTAGATTAATCATGCATCAAAAGTCTGGCCCAGTTTTCCTCAATCAACTTTCAGCATGCTGCATTTATTTTCCAAGGTTGCCAAGATTTTGTGCACTTATTCATCTGTTTAAATAAGACTGAAATTGACATGACAACACATCTGCGAAATCAAAACATTATCATTTGGTGATCGGTAGAACAAACTTCTAGCTTGGAGAACTAAGTCACCTATAGCCAAATGGTTCAACAACATGGAGGAAAGAAAAAAAAATCAATTCTAAATACCTTCAACTGGGAAAGTTCTTTTTCCAAGGATTTCACATGTTTCTTCATCTCAGCTAAAGAAGATTTGCTCTCATCAATTTCTTCTGTTAAAGACAAAAAGGAAACAAAAATTATTTTTTTTAAAAAGAAGGAAGGGAAAAAAAAGCAATGTCAACAATATCAACTGGCTTTACTTCCAAGCTGCATAATGAAAAACGAACCAGCAACCGTTATAAACCCTGTCTAAACTCCTTGCACTTATCTCGTTCCTGGTAAGTACTGGCTATTGTAGTAAGATATATGGTCTACATATGCCATCTATAACCTGAATTCAAACTCCAGTCAGGGCAGTTCATGTTCACTTCATACTAATCGCCCCGGGGAAAGGCATGGATCCATCTCTCCCATCACTAAAGCTATTGGTAAAATAGCGGAGAGGTTGGGGCTATCTTTGGGAAGACAACCAGTCTAGGAAATGGATAACTCTGATTTCAGACCAGGGAGTGGAATCCCCTTAAAGCAGTTTGATATCCGATTTCAAATCCTTTTAATATTTCTTGCAGCCAACCTGACGCCAAGCACATCACCCTCTGCTTTCCTCTGGACTACATCTGCAAGGCCGAGAGGGGGATTCTGACGACTGGGCATCCCAGGGTCTCCATACCCTTCGCCCAGGCATGTGTCCCGGAAGGAACGTTCCATTGTCTGTAGAGACTAAGAGACCACTCAATTCATTCATCTGGTTTATTTAAGTCATCTGATGGAGGTGTGGCTTAATGAGACAGGGACTGAATTCAGCCAACCAAGTTTGAGCTCAGAGTTGTGTTCATTAGGCACTAATGTCTTTGGGAGAGACATCAATCCATCTCTTTTTTTCCCCCCTCAATTACAGGTAAATTACTGAGCAGACTGGACTTTCAAGCCATGGTTGGCAACCCATCTGAAAGACAGACATTGCTTAGTCCAAACCAACACATTGTGGAGTACAGAGAAGACAGCATAATATGAAGAACGCTCCAGTCACCCACTTCATCCTCTAGCCATCCTGACAATGCCTCGCCACTGAACCCAGACAGGGGACGGGAGAGTGAAGGTGACCTCCAAGTCAAGCGCAAGTCCTCACTTCAGACTCTGCAATGCACTGTGGCCACCACATCACTTGGGATTGAAACTGTGGTCATCGTGACTGAAACTAAGACAAACGTGACAATGATGATAATAGGCCATCTTATTACAGTTGTCAAGATTGGTAAAAGATTTTTAGGCATCTTCTGTACCCCATGGATTTTAGAAGTAAGTTTCTCTTTCTTGTTATGCCATAAATCTTAGAACTTTCAAAGGATCAGTTGGCTCAAGGGCAACCTAGTCAAGTAGTAAGAGTTGGAGAAGAAAAAGAAGAAGAAATGACATTTGCCTTGATAATAAAAATACTTTTTTATTTACTAACAGCAAAAACTTGTCGACTGAATGAATATGCATTCAAGAAAAAAAATTTAATTCAAAAGAAATTTGTTATCGTAAGAATAAGTGGTGCAATGAGATTCCACCTGGGAATATTTTTACATCGGCAAATGATCGATGGAGACAAAATTAACCGAACCTGGCATGAACTCTTTGTGCTATCAGAATTCAGCATTCACTTTTGCAGTCGGCTTATATTGCTTGAAGTCACCATGACCTTATCTAAAGAGCCCCCCCTTAACCCTCCAAGTGTATGAAAAACTCATATCATTAACCACTCCTTTGCTTGGATGGGGGTTCATAAGCTTCAATCTCATAGGATGCTGATAACTAGATGATGATTCTATGTGGTCTATTCAGACTATTTCCCTCATCTTTATAGCTTATTTTTCACATTTTTGCCGTGCACTCTCTGACCTTCCTCTGTGCATGGTTAGCCAGCAGAACCAAGCACCTGGTAAAAGATATAGGATATCCTAGCCAGGTTTTTTTTTTTTTAGGTCACCTTCGAAAAAGATGGGTGGAGTTTCTTTTAAGTGTGTATACTAGGAAATGTTTCACATGTTGTAAGACTATTACATCAAATACTAATGGTGTAAACAAACAATAGGATGTGGTGTTAAAAATCAGAGAAGAAAGAATGTAGCTAAACAACTAACTTGAATGATCTTTGCCTATTAAATTTTTGTAGACATGGGTTCTAATCTTATAGGATGGTCATTCTTTACTTCCTATACATACTGCTTACTTAGCAGTCATGAAATAAACATAAGAATGACCTGAGTATCATGATAAAAGACGATAGAATGAGATATACAGTATATGATACAGAAATACGCAAACATTACACAACATCCAATGCACTGGTATTATAACTAGGTGGGTGGGAGTCTGTCTACCAAAGCTCGATATGGACAGTTATGAGGCTTGAATGAGTTGCAGTGAGTGGAAGTACCCCCTTCCTATGTTTGAAAACCATTCGTATTATAGTCCAGTATAAAGACATAACTTCATCTAATGAATTTGGACAACTTAAGATTAAAATTCTAGAAAGTATTACTTTTAAGGAAAAAATATTGAAGAGGGATAAAAAAAAAAGGGAGAAGAATTTTGGAATTAATTTATCAAGTATATAGATATCTGGGAACTATATAGACAGAATAAGACTTTTAGTATCAGATAGCAAGATAGATAGAAATTAGATCATTATTATGGGTGCAAGTGCAAATGAGACCTCACTATATAATTTTTCAGTAACAAAATCACTCGGAAATTTTTTGCATTCTTCAAGTGAACGCAGTTTAGAGGTACCTTAATTCAATACCTCTGGCTACAATGTGCCAATTCAGTAATTCAAAGGTCTTATACGGATAAACGAAATCAGACTCTTAGTATTAGACGGATAGACAGATGGTTGGCTAGATAGATATGCGGATTGTTGGCTAGATAGATACGTGGATTGTTGATTAGATAGATAGAAATCAGATCATTATTATCAATGTGAGTGTGGATACAGACCTCACAATCTTTTTCAGTTGCAATTCACACAAACTTTTCTGAATTCAAGTTATAGCATTTTAGGGGTACCCCAGTTAATCATGTCTTGCTACAATACACCGCTTGGACTACTAACAGCTCACTAATGAACAAAATAAGACTTAGGAGAATTATATAGATAGATAGTTAAGTCTACACATCAGAAAGCAAATGCCATAAGGTATCGAGTGAAGTTGAACGAGTGTTATTTTTAAAAGCTGCTGGAACAGCAGGTGTTTGGGGTTTGTGAGCAGAAAATGTAAATAGATGATAAAAGGAACAGCCACGAGGGTATCCAATGCATTCTGTGTATAAGAAACACCAACAAGAGATAGGTCAGTTGAGGGTCTGGTGATGTGTCTTACAAGAAGTCACAGAAGATAAGTCGACTGAGGGTTTGGTGGTGAGTTAGTACAAGAAATCATGCGAGGAGTTACCTATCAGCTGATAACAAAAAACAGCTCAGCATAGTGAGAAGTTACCCACAGTCACATAAATCTGAGTGAAAGAAGCAAAAAAAAAAAAACAAATATAAAAAATAAAAATAAAAATTTCTAGCAAGTGGTTACTAGGCAAGAGGATACTAAAACTTCAGTAACTGCTTTGTGCTCGGTCCCGTTGAGTTGGATGTAACAGAAGACTTCTGGTGGTGAAGACAAGGTGAGTGTTATTTGTAGGGTACAATCTAAAAGTGCTTATAGCTCTAGGATCGGGCACAGTTTCAGGATTTTCAGTAGGTCGGGGGGGGTAGGCAAGAGGAGGTCTAAGTGGGAAAAAAAACTTGTGAGGGATGGGGGGGGGTCCCAACGGAAAAATTTACCTTAGTGGATAGATATATGAAAAAGAAAAACATTTTCCACATTTCAGAAGCAGATCAATGATTTGGGACAGGAGGGGGCCTAATTCTAATGAATCCCAAGTCCGGGGCGGGGGGGGGTAATTTTTACAAATGAATACATGAAAGAGAGAAATTTCACACATCAAAATCAAGAAATACATGTGATTTCTACATTTTTCCCTTACATCAGTGTCTTAGCTTTACTAACACTAGAATTGACAAAAGGGTAAGGTTAAAAAAAGATGGAAAAGAAGATTACCACAGAACCAATAAATAAAAAAATTCATCAGGAATAAAACTGAAGACTTTGTACATATATTAGATGGAAGAAGAAAAAATGCTTTCAAGGTTAAACTATGATTACTTAGAATTATTTGGGTTTTTTTTTTATTTATAAAATTCATCAATACTTTTTTTTAAAAATCTTAATTGAGATTAGAGAGCCCTCTTTCTGGATCCACACCTGATACTCCTAGTTTGTTTTTGGGTTTTTTTATGCGTGATACAGAGGTTGACCTGGTGTGGAGTGAGAGATATTTTGTCTATGATTTTGGGAAGAGTCAATGACGTTCAGAGAGTTTTTTTTGTTTTTTTTTTGGACCATCAAACTCATTTTTCTCATTTTTGTGTCATGTTCCCTCATCATTTCAACCAATCCATTCTAAGGCCTTCTTCAGGTATACTCCCAGTGTATATATTTCATCAGTAGCAAACTGATTTTTTTTTTTTTCATCAGAAATGTTTTCAACTTGGATTGCAGTAACTCTTTTCTTGCACAAGGATTTACATTAACTTAAAGAGGTTTGGTGAATGATTCAGCAGAAATTCTTTGAGGAAAACAAAATTAACAGATTTGGATAGTCATCCAATAGAAACCATTAAATCACTAAATTCTTTTGGCAGCATGCTGTTTTAGGGGGTCAGTGAACAATTGAAAAATCAGGAAAAGTGATCAATAAATAAGTTACTTCTTTCACCTTTTGTTGTGCAGTGATTACTACTAAAGTGTGAATCATCGAAAAACAAGTGAACACTGTCAGACATAAACTAATATGCCAATTTAGCATAAACTTACATTGCGAGGATAGAATTTTCCAAAAAAACAAAAAGGAGCATTTTTTTCTAAAGAGAGTAACTGTTGAAATTTTCAGCCCCCTAGCTCCATTGGTGTGGCTTGTACGCACGATAGACCAGCTTGAAAACTGAAGAAAATTTTGGTTGACAGTTTTTAAGGAAAAGAATGATTTCAATTACCCCCAAAATTCTTTAAATGTGACAGAGATATCTTCCATGTTAAGTTTTGCTTTCAAAGAGAAAAAGGTCAATTCTGGAATCAATTACTGAATGTTTCTCATTACTGCATGATAAATAATAAGCATTCTTCATTCAACCAACTGTCTTTCACAAATGGACAGATTTAAACTAATAGAAAACAAATCATTTACTTACTCAAATACATAACACACTTTTATCATATTGATGGTAACCATAAAAAAATTAACTAATTTTCACGAATTTTGCAAAATTTAGCACATGGTGAAAAATTGACCAATTTTGCCGATAACGTGTAATCTTTTCTGTTGGTTTCTCAACAACAACGTAAGAAAGTTTAATTGAAATATTTTTTCTGCTGTGGAGATTCCCAAATTTTTTACAATTAAAATTCCAAATTATCCCTTGTCAGGGTACCATGCTGAGTCCTTCATGACATTTTGAGGGCAATCAGGATTACTTGATAGAGCCCCTCTCCTGTTTAAGTATTATGTGACAGGTTTCACTGTGTTACATGGAATAAGCAACAGGGAGTAATCCCTGACCTGATCTATTGGGCAAAGTGGATTCATGCCTCTCCAAATTACATTCGTACAAACTGAACACAAACTTCTGTAAAATATCCAACAAGAAAATTAGAAATGAAACATTTTTTTCAACATATTCTGAGGGTTTTTATTTTTCTAATCACTAATTCTCTCTGATGTTATGAGGATTACCAGCATGGAAAACTGAATTGGTGAACTGAGCTTGCGTTTCCACAGAGGCTGCTTGTATCCACTTTGCGCTTATGTCCCTGGGGCATGATTTGCATTCTCTCCCCAGCTATGGATAGCAGGACAGTTGGAGCACTTTATCTCCATAAGGTAGTGCAATGAAGAGAAGGTTATTTTGATGAAAAGAAAAAAAAAAAAAGAAAAAACAGGAGTTGAGCCCAAAGGGCAGACTGGCAGTAAATGCAACTCTAACAGTCAAAAAAGCCACTACTTGTGATGTCTCATTGTACAACAGGAGGAAAGGGGGGAAAAAAAAAAAAAAAAAATGGTGCTTGGAGGACAAGTGAGTTGGATCATCCCTGTGCAACAACCCTCCCCACTTTAAAAAAAATATTATCGTACAAGTTGCGATACAAATTTCCACACCAACATAGACATCATCAGAATAATGGTCAACCTAACATAACAAAAACAATCAAAATTCTGTTTGAATATTTTGAAAATTTCTATCAGCCTGGGCAAAATAAACCCCACAGGCAGGAGCCTAAAACAGTTCCAAGAAGAAACCATCACTTTGCATTTAACTTGATAATTGTTTAATCACATATTTATTAACACTGATATCATATTTTCTATCTTGAGGTGCAGAGTGGCATAACAATTACCAGCAGAGAAAATACAATACAGAGTTCAAATTTTCATTGAAATCACTTATGTTTCTTTGAGAAAGACATGTATCCATTCCACCCTGGACTGTCCCATTTTCAGATATCTTGACAAAATATTTTGTCACTGGCATGCCATGATAATGGATGGAGAAGACAGTGAGCAATTAGGTGAATCACTTTCACATAACTACTTCATCAGGGCAAGCAGTAGCAATTAAAAGCTGTTACTCCATCAACCTTGACTGAATCCCTTGTGATAAAGTGTTTTGACAGTTAACATCTTAAATAATTAAGATAAAAAAAATTGAGTCATCTCAAAATTGGTGCATTACTGAATTTTAAGAGCATGTAACCTACTTATATACTAACAACCTATGTAAAGTGAATAAAGACTGTAAACAAATCGGTCACATTATTATCATGTCTCGGTTTGTTATGTTTTTTATTCAAAAGATGCCGAAAATGATGATTTCCTCCACACCAAATTATTAATGATTTCACTCAGTTTATTCTTGGTTATTCAGTCACAAATGTTAATATAAAAAAAAGAGTCTTTATTTATTCTGACTCTTTTTGTATAGATTCATACCATCATCGGCAACAGCTGCCATTATAGGTCTCCTGCTGAACCAGAGCCTTTCCCAATCTTCTTCCATGACCATCGCAGTTAGGCTAACCTTTCTATCTCATCTACCTATCTCCATGTCAGGTCTATTCCAACTGTGCTTACTGTCCCATGGTCACCAATCGTTTAACTTTTTGCTCCACCTATTGTCATTTCTTCTTGCTAAGTGTCAAATCCATCTCCATTTTCGTCACTTGATTATTTGTATAATATCCTTCATCCTGGTTTTCAGTTTGTTTTGTTAATTTCCATGCCTCACATCTGCAAGTCATAGTTGGTATTATGCACTGACCACATACTTTACGCTCTAAGCACATTGGTAAAGTATTCTTTCCCCCAACATTTTACTCAGTAAAAGAAGAATCGTTTCCAAAAAGGAATTGGATGTAGTTATTGGGGGAGAGAATCAATATTAAAGTCTCTTCATAGTGATAGATCTCACATTAACAGCACCATTACATTACGATGTTTCTCATTACCAAATGACGAGTCTCTCGTTACTGTGACCATTGAATAACAGAGGTCTTTCATTACCACAACCATTTTTTTTTAATACATACCCAAAGTGACTGCCATCACAATACAATGTTTTTTTTTCTTTAAATGAAGTTAGTTAAAACTAAATACTCCTAATGCTATCTAATCACAAAAAGCGAACAAACTTTTTCACCTTGCAATTTAGGGGTCGTGTTTTAGGTAATTGTTATTCTATATTATTGCCACTGGCTCAGTAACTCAAAACCAGCAACAAATTCATAATTTCTCTGCCGATGCCACTAAAGCATTTAATCAAGTCAAATAGGCCAACGCAAACTTCACCGAGCTTAGTTACATGAATAATGACTAAAACAGCAAAATATTCACAACAGACACTTCAGCACATTTGGGGATGTGGGGTGTAATACTCCAAAAAGTACAAAACATTCCTATCTTCTTCTTTTCAGTGAAAATTCTCATGTGCAAACATAATAACAGCACATTTTCAGGTGAATCGCTAACCATCTACCAAGCAAAAAATATTTCAGAAATCTCCTTGAAGGTAGGAATTCTACTGTTTTCATTGACCACAAAACTCTTTAACTCGTGACAAACATATATTTAGGGAGATAAAATACCTTGATTACATATCGCAATTCATAATTGATATTCGGCACAAGCCTAGAAAGATAACATTGCCACAGACACGAGCCATGATTTCCAGCAATAGTACATGTACATTCAGTTACAATTTAATAAACAAGTAACAATAGATTGATAGCTCAATACAGCTGGTTAGGAACAACACTTCTTCAGGGCTTCTTGACATAGCTACACCATTCGACACACAAACAAGGAAGGTCACTGCGAAAAATATTCTTGGATCATTCCATAGTCCACCCTTCCACAAAACGTCATTGACATTCATTGAGAACTTTGGGAGATATTGTGGTACCACGGAGGAACATTTACATCCTTCTTTCATCATCATCATCATCATTGTCACAAAAGAAGGATGTAGATGTTCCTCCGTGATACCACAATATCTCCCAAAGTTCTCATACCCACCTTTAATGCCTCAGGGAAACAAATTACACAATTTCACCAATTCAGTCTAACTCGTACACTGTTAAATACATACACATACAAAAACAAATTTCAGTACCTTAAATAACCGAGATGCACATTTCACATACTTTCATACAGTCATTGTTGGACCTTTAGCACCTTCTCATCATTATAAAAACATTCATACTATAGTAGACAAACTTACATGCTGACCTATAGCAAGATATTTCAGCAGAGAACATAGCTTAAACAATCTTAGAAGCCTGGATAGCAATTGCCTTCTGTCATCATGATTAATAAAGGTTCCCTATTCCAGTTGGCATTATGCCAGAAGAAAAAAAAAAACACCCAGAAAATTGATTTAATCATTGTTTTTTATATTAATTTCAACTGTATATTCATTTTAGCGATACAAGTATGAAAATAATAATCCTTTATTGACGATAATTGCCACCCTATTAACCCTAAATCATATCCTTTGGGATTAGAGTTGATAAAATGCAGTTTTAAAAGGTCGAGTTTTTGGCTTTTATTTCATCTGTAAAATGAAAGCAGCTTGAAAAATCGTGTCTACTAAAGTTACCTCTCTAGTTTTTGCAAACACAATCAAAATGATTAATGATTTTTTTTTTTAAATTCATTTCTTGTACAAAACAAAAACATCAATAATGCTGCCATCTTTTTCATCTATGTAATACTAGAATGATTTTTTTCCTGTTTGTGACCTCTACATAGCCAGAACAGTACTTCATAGCCAAAGGTGTTAAATTAAGGTACCTCTAAAATGTGCTAGCTTAAAGATAGTAAAAAAAGTTTTGTTTTAAATCAGGATGATCTGCAACTTGATAATAATGGTATTGTGTTTGCATTTAGGCTTACCCCTATGTATATTATAATGACCAATTTGTCAAGGGACATAACTTTTAAGTGCTAATTATAGATTAGTTTCCCCTTATTTATTTTTCAATGCATAAAACTTCTAGGTTTGTTCTGGTCACACCAGATGGCTGTATTTTTTTCTCAAAGGTGACTCAAAAGGTCACAGGGTTGTCTATTCAACACTAAAATTATGCTTGATAATAACTCCTGATCTAAAAGACACATGTGGCTTCTCTCAGAAGCCATATATGTCTTTCTTCATTACAAGTGAATAAACAAGTAATAAGAAGTAGAAAAAATATTTGAGAAAGTACAGCGGTGATTGCAAATATATCTTTGTGTATCTCAGATTAGATAATCATATCCCGAACTAGAAAGCACTCAGAGAGGGCAAAGCTCGGACACTCATATATCCCAACTGAAAAATGAATAAAGATCAGTTCATATACAGCTATGATGCAAGGAAGGTTACTGTGAAAAATATTCTTCAATCATTCTACAGCCCATCCTTCTACAAAACGTCATTGAAATTCATTGAGAATTTGCGTGGACAGATAGACGAAAACAAGTGAATACATATACCTCTTCCAACTGCATTAGCAGAGGTAAATAATGAAACCGTCAAGTTGATTAATCTCTTTCTCTATTGAGCAGTAACAAACCTTGCTCATAGGAAAACGTATTTTGAACCAGGGAAAAGGAGACCCCCCCCCCCGCTCACAAGTCTCAGACAACAAAAACACACACGATAAAATTCCTTTTTCTCGAGCCTTTGTTCTCAATGCAATATCACAAACGATTTCTGCTTATATCTCATCTTATCTGCATATAAGACAAAACATATTACAAATATGATTAGATGTAGAATTATCTGAGAAGGGTTTTAATAAGATACTGAGCTTTATCAGTTGTAATGCCGGCAACGTGATATGAAATTTCCAAAACCACTGGCTCCATTTTTCATGAGATTTCACTTGTGGGTTTATTAAAAAAACAAAAAAAACAAAAAAAAAAACAAGAACCATAAGTTCAGTTATGCGTCCATTATTCTTACGTCCATATTTCAAAAGCGATTCTAAATGAGGTAGTACTACTAGTTGTGACAGTGGTAGCAGGAGGAAGAAGATGAGGATGGTTCACCTTGAAGTTTGGACCAGTTTCATATCAATTGAATATTAACCAAGAAAATCCAAGTTCAACATAATTAGGTCCGACCAACTTAAAAATGTCTTATAGAGATACATGATCGCATAAAAAAAAAAGATACATGATCCAAAGCCTAAGACATCTTGTCTATGAAGAGGAATGTTTTCTCTTTGTTTTTTGTGGTTTTGTTATACTTTGTTTTTCAATCGAAGATATAAATGGGCACTTATATGTAAATGTACTCCCAACAAAAACGTGTGTATGTATTAATATATACAGAGAAAGCTACTTATTTAAATAAAGCATTTTGGACCTAAAACTGAAAACAGGTATTTAATGCTATGTTTTGTTGACATGAGCACAAATACTACAATTTGAGTATGAAATCTTAAATTAAAAGTCACAGGACACACATTCAAACATGGGCACAACTACTCTGATAGTGCTTCAATCGTGTAGCAAAGGTTCTCAGAGCAGGGGGATATAGACAGCATCCGGGGGTAAAAACAGTGCCCAGGGATGGGCAGTTGTGGTGTATTTTAGAGGAGGGCTCTGCTTGGAATTCTTTATGAAACCTCAGCTCAATTTTTATACTTAAACCGACCAACCTTTAGATAGGAGTGTCCAGTCAAATTTCTTTGTTGTAAAAACAACCAAGACAAGAAAGCATTCTTTTCATTGTATCCAATTAGGTTAGAGCTGAAAAGACCTGTTTTTTGTTTTTTTTCATTATCAAGTAACCAATATTAAATTATAATCTTATGTAATCAGAAACAGTCAACCAAAACTGTCATCATAGGTTTCTTCACTTTTCAAGTATGTGCAAGGCTGAAAATTTAAACATTTACTTATTATGTCTGTATAGAAAAAAAAAAAAATGTTTTTCTTTCAAATTAATAAAACTTTTTGCAAGGATTGAATTTACAAAGTTATTTTTGCTAAATTGGTCCCTTAGGAACACCGGGAGCATCAGAAACAGCAATGATCCCCCAAACTCACTAATATAACTCATGGGTGATGTGAAGGACTACAGACTGCTATGTCTCCTCATGTCCTTGTTTATCTGATGTTCATATGATTTAAGTAAATTGTTTTAATGTTTGACAAACTATTCAACAGAGAGCAGCTTAAAGGTTGACCCAGGATAACCTCAAAACTAAGCAAATTGAAGTTGAATCAAATACCTAAAGCAAGTGAAATAACCACTTAGTCTCTTAGTAACCCTAAGAGCAGAAAGATGTACCTGACCCATATCAGATCAAAACTTTGGAATTTTCTATTAAGATCCAGAACTGTTTTCTCAATTGAAATTCTGAAATTTCTAAAGCATTTATGAATATATACATATATATGCATATATACATATATATATACATACAGTATATGTGGTACAAATCAGGCTAGCAGTATAACATAATATAATAATATATCAATAATATAAAGCCACTTCTGAAATGTAATGGATTTATTTCATAGAGTGCTCGATACATACAACTTTTTACTCTTAAAGTTGAGTTGTTTTCGAGTAGAGATGGAAATAAATAGTAGATTGTGTAGCGAATACACATTCTACTATATATATATATAATATATATATATATATATATCAAGAAACGGATATATGTGATGTAATCCAATAGAGTGAATTATAAATTGCGTTATGTAGAAACTTATTTGGGATGATCTCCCATTGTTACACAGTTAATGTATTACTCAACCTCAACAGCATGAATACGATAGACAATTAAAAACAAAGTGGCTGCTGCGGGAGAGAAACCAGCGACCAATAGGGTAGACGCTTCAAAGTAATTGTTTATTCTATTTATGCTGTCTAGGTTGAGTGATACATTAACCATGTAATGACATGAGAGTATTCTAAATTTCTAAATAATTTAATGCAATTCATAAGTCATATATATATATATATATATATATATATATATATATACACACACAAACACACAAGACTTGCTTTAAAAAATAAGTCATCATTCAAGGCTACAATAATTACCTCTGCCAACTAAGTTAGAGAGGTATATGTATTGGCCATGTCTGTCTTTCCATCAACCTATGTGTCCACACAATATCTACGCAAGTTCTCAGTGAATTTCAACTAAATTTAGTAGAGGGGGTGGGAAATGGTGTTAAGAAGAATTGAATAAATTTTGAGGCATATGCAGGAATAATTGGGGGGGGGAGAAATATTTTTCTTTTTTTCTTTCTCCATACGTTCATGTGTATGCTCATGATTGTCCACATGATATCTCCAAAAGTTCTAGATTATTTCCAATGAAATTTTGTGGAAAGGTGGACAACACGCTGTGGATGAAGTGAGTGAATTTTGGGGTAGATCTATGCATAATTACCTTTCCTATGTTGTAGTTATATGTTCATAATACATAATGTCGTTTCTGTCCACCTGATATCTTCAAAAGTTCCCCATGAATTATAAAGAATGGACAATAGGCTACAGAAGTGGTTGAATTTTGATGCAGATCCATGCACAATTACTTTCCTCTGACTACAGCATTGGTAGAGGTATGCACTCTCCGAGTGCTTTCTAGTTCCCTCTTTTCTTTCAACTGACAGCCTCTTCAGCAAGATTTCTCTGAAAACACCAAACTCTACGTGAGCTATTCTCAATGGGAGTTGTATATGGCCTCCCTGGGGGCCCTTGCACATTTGAAGAGGGCCATATACTGGAATGATGATAAATGAATTTGTTAATCATTTCATGTTGTATCCCTGTTTCACGGGAGGCCCAGGAACACGAGGAGAATAAAAGGAGCCCCATGACCAAAGGTTGAGAATAGCAGCGCCAAATGATACCATCATCATTATCATCATCATTTTACTGTCGATTGTTGGACTGAGAACTTCCCCAAGATTTGCCAGATCTCTCTCTCGTGGACATCGCATCTCTAATATTTCCTGAACCTGTCCAAATCATTGCACTATCTTATTTTCGGCAGGACACAATTTTGCACATGTCCTCTGGGGATCCAAGTTGTGAGTTGCAATGTCTAACAGTTGTCTGAAATTCTTGCAACATGGCCTGCCCACCACCATTTGATTTTTCCTAAAGGAATACGAGATATCTCTGGCTCCTGTTGCTTTCTATACTCTACTGTCCTTCGGTCTTCTCCACATGATGGCAAACATGATCCTTTCTTGTACACATCGCACGGTTCCTTGGGTTTTATTTTCACAATATATTCAGTTTATTTTAGTCAGTAATATTAATAATCATCAGATTCCCAGTAAGACAGGGCGTCAACAAAACAACTGATACAGTATTAGAATGGAAAGGTTAGTGAAATATCCTGACACTCATAAAACATCATATGAAGTCTACAGTAAATAAATAAATGAATAAGGTGACCCTTATCTCCCTACCCCACACCTGGATTTGGGGGTAGGGTCAAATGCTGAACAAAAGGTCATTTGAAAATACCTTCACATTCATTATCAAAGTAAAAGGATATTTTCACTTTATTTTTCTTTTTATTTCTATTTTCGAGACTCTTGTTTCTAAGTGGGGGACAAGTAATATTGCTCATCTGATAAATTATTGGTTTCTTATTTCTATTGTACCAAATTGAAGACTCGAAGTGCAAATATAATCAAAAATGACCTGCTTGGTGACAGAAATAATTGTGTATATTCACACCACAGTGTTAAAGGCCAGGATTCCAAATGTTGCTCTCCAAGGAGAGCAAGAGCATCATAACTTGAAAGATTGGACTAACACAATATTCCTGTCCATATTCTCCTCAATTTGGACTTTTGCCATTGTTAATAAATATCAGTACAACCAAAAATACCAGCAGTGTGCGTGAGTGTTTTTGAAGGTAGGAAAGAGGAATCTGTTGGGAAAATATTTGTAAATATTAAGGCATCGACAAATGTATGAAAACATTATATTGAAACAAACAAGCAAGAAAAAAAAAAAATATATATATATATATATATATATCGAACTTTTTACAGTCATTTTCATTGAAACACAGAATAACTATGTTGCCCTAAAATGAGAAAATTCAATCTTTATGTCAAAATCTGGAAACAGTAAAGCATTCAGGTGAACACATGACAAGTTTGTCATCATACTAGGCAACACTGTAGACCTGAATGACAGCCTTACATTCAGCTCTGACAAGTACAAAAGCCTTATTTACGATGACATTTTTACAAATGCCTTTTCTTCTTAGAGACCGCAAACAGAGCAGACGTCATTTTTGACAAAACCTTTTTTCAAACACTATCACAATTGTTCCACTTAATCCTTTTTTTCAATAAAGACATTGTATAGATAGGCATCTAGAAGCATTCAGAGAGCGTATACCTCGGCTAATGCCATACACTACCTGAAAACTGAACAAAAATCAGTACAGAGATAGCTACTATGATATCCATTAGATACCTATGTATTTTATTCATCCTGTTTTAAATGTAAATAAAGGGTAGAAACAACTGCGCCCACTCATGGCCGTACCAGGATTTACTAGCTGAGAGCCTCTTTCTAGGTAATGGGAGTAGCCTAGATCTGGTTAACGGAAGTTCAGCACTTGATTTACCGGCAGGGATTTGACCATGTGTTTCTTTGTTCATCTTATTTCTATTAGTATAAACAGTATTTTAACCAATCCACAACTAACCAACCGTAAGCTAAAACATTACAGCTATGATGTAGTGGGGAGGAGTATTTTGATTTTTCATATTTCATACTTTTGTTTCAATATATAAAAAATCTTTCAATCAAAAAAAAAAAAAAAAAAAAAAAAAGAAAATTTACGGATCAAACCACAAATTTAATCACTTTTTCCTCAGCCCGAGGTCAATCAGTCCACAAAATGTCAGGGAAATTCATTGAGAACTTTTGGAGATATTGGTTAAAAAACGTATCAATCTTTTTTTTCTTCCTTTCTTTCATTCATTTTCAATCAAAAACAAAAATGATGAGGGTAGCTGACAGTGGGTTGACTATATGAAAACGCCCCCTGCCCCCCGGGTGCCAAATGGACGGGGGACATCCAAAAGCTTTAAGAAGTTCACCGAATTCATTCCTATGGAAGAATCTCGCTGAAACATGAATGAATATGTACACCTCTACAATGGAATGCACTCACATGTGCACCAGGGGCAATATGCAATATGCCACAAGACACACATGTGCATTACTTGGCAGTGAATATGTCAATGTATCTTAGGACTTTTACCACAGGCAACTAATTTTACCACAGGCAACTAATTTTACCACAGGCAACTAATTTTACCACAGGCAACTACAGCTTGCATTGAATAATGCATACCACAACACAGCAGAAATAGTTGCTGTGTACTTACTACTCTGATAATATTGGTACCGACAACTTCATCCAGTTTAAACCCTACAGGGGTTGTAAGTAGTAATAGCAGCACAATGATATTAATAATAGTACTGGTAATAACGTACTGACTACACTAGAAACCACAAACCGGTAACTTAGTTATTGATATTGATTACACTGCGTCACGATGGATGAGAGGAGGAAGAGAAGTGTGTGTGTATGGTGGGGGTCATTGCTACTATCATCATTCGAGTATTCACACTAGCATTGAGTGGCAGCTTTCACTGGAGATCAAGTGACAGCGAGGTTCGTCAATACTTCAAGACTCCCCCCCTATCTGGATAGCCTCAGCCCTTCCCCGGTTCCTCCGATATCTTCTATGGAGAGCGGATGAAATGGCTGGTTCATCTGTTGTCTACCCTGGTTTTTCTGGTGAACTCATTTTTCTTCTTCATCACCCTTCCTCACTAAAACAACGTAATAACAAGAGAAGATATATTTAGGTAGGAATAAAGACACGAGTTATTATTGACTTCTGAGGGGTGAGTTACCAATCAACTCTTCATAATGAGGAATAGCTTGGGTAACATCCAACTGACTTTTGGTTTCAATAATGCTCCATTCTTAGCAGTTCCTCATACACTGCGTGTGTGGTGTGTGTGTGTGTGTGTGTGTGTGTAAGGGGTACATATGGCTATTCATAGCAAAATCTTAAAAACAGCTAGGTAGATGTTATATATATATATGAACTCATTTAAAGCAGATTCAGCAACTATATATTAAAACTCCAGGAATAAAATCACTAATAGAAATTCAACAGTTTTATTAAATTGATAGTCAATTAAATCTGCTTGAAGATTTTTATCGGCTGAACTGGAAGAAATATCAGCCAGATTTAACTGAAAACGTTAGTTTGGCAACCCAGGGTGTAGGTGTGGGGTGGGGGGGGGGGCTGGTGCCCCGTTACCCACACGTGTACATATAGGGTGTCTATGAAGTCCTTGTGCAGTTGAAAAAAAATCTTTCTTATGGGGGGCAAATGATGAAACGTGGGAAAATATTTATTGAAATGAAGCTTTAAAACAAAACGTATCAATCTTTTTTTTCTTCCTTCTTTCATTCATTTTCAATCAAAAACAAAAATGATGAGGGCAGCTGACGGTGGGTTGGCTATATGAAAACGCCCCCTGCCCCAAGGTGCCAAATGGACGGGGGACATCCAAAAGCTTTAAGAAGTTCACCGAATTCATTCCTACGGACGAATCTCACTGAACGTTGGCGGGGGCCCCTCGTTGAAGGTTGGAGCAACGCTTCTGGTACAGACATTAACCTATACACGAACACCCACGTGTGTGTGTGAGTAATTGATTCTGTCACTGCAATTCACTTATTACATAACAAAAGGTGATACTAAATCGTTTACTAATCTGCTTTATTACAGAGTTATTTATAACTCTTACGGATTTTAGTATCCTCCTGAGGCACCAGAAAATACAAACGTAAAATTGAAGATTTTTTTTTTTCTTTCTTTCTTGTAAACTATGCAACAACTGGTAACTTCAATACGGTCTGACTGACCCTGGTTCTAATAAGTAAATGAATAATGCTCCGGGAGGAGTAACGTTAACAATTATCTATTTCGACTGAGTGAAAACTGAAAAGAAAAGCTAAGGGGACGGACAAATCGATAATTGTTCAGTAGACAAGTAGTGGAGATAGACACACGTCCTCCTCTTCTTTGTTTGGTTCAATCAGAGGATAGTGTTGTTTCAATGGTTTCATCAATTGAAAAGAATAATCCTCGTTGAAAATTGGACCAAGGTTGTTGGGTTGTTTTTTTTAACCAATTTTAAAGTATATATATTTTTTTATTAATTAATTCCTAAAACAAAAAGAGGAGGAGGGTCAAAATAAAACAGCTGTGTCTTTTTATTGTCATGGTAACCGTGTCAAGCGGCGACCTTTAACAAAAAAAAACAAAAAAAAGAGAGAGAGAAAAAAAACCAACAAGGAAGTGAAAGAAAGATGAAGCACATGTAATTTCGAAAAAGACAAAACAACAACAGCTAATTCGAGTTATGAAGTCATGCATATAAATAGAGGGGGAAAAAAGAAAGAATATTTATTTATTTACCACTGAGAAAACAACGATAATGGTTGAAATACGCCTTCAGGGAGAAAAGGAATTTCCTCGCAGTAAAAAAGGTGAATTGATAATTTATTTATTTCAATTATCTCTGCTCTTTCACTCTTTCTGTCGAACAAGGATATAAGCTTTTTTTTTTTAACGACTTCTTTTAACCTTCATTTTTTTTTTAAATGAAGTATTGTATTAATCAAGACAAAGATAAATAGTAGTCAGAAAATTAAGGATATGGCTTATAGTTTAGAATAGTAAAGAATAAACAATTTTTTTTTTTCATGTGGAAAGATTCCGGTTTTCCACTTCAGACATATTTTTCGACAATTTTTTTTTCTCCGTGTTTTTAATCCATTAGACCCTAGAATATTCCCGAAATTCGTTAGTTTTCATGAAAATTGATTTCAACGGGCGGGAGAAGGGGTCTATTTCATGGTAAACTGGACCGTTACTTTTCGTCTGTTGTTCAGAAGCTAGGCTTCCGAAGTATTCATTCATCAACTAACAAATCCCTGGAAGGTTCTGGGGTCTGATTGATCGAAAGCACGATAAATTACTAACGAAAAAAAAGGTTTTCTATATTACCGATTAGTTTCAAAGTGAATCTTAACCGAAAAATATTTTTTGGTCCAATTTACCAACGCTGCGATGTTGGTATTACAAACAGATTCCTAACGTCAAGATTCCTTTCATACCGGAACCCTCTTTCCGATAAAACAGTCAACTCTATTACAATTAAGCATAAACCTCACCATCAGAAGAAATCTGTTTACCACAAGAGTGCACGCATTTCCATTCTTATACCTTAAATGCTAAGCCCTACATATTGTCAGCAGCAGGTAGTCATTTTTTCTTGTTTTCAAACCAAGAAATAATTATACCGATTCTAAACTCAATATGATTTTGGAAAATCGTTCAAGTCAGAACCGAATTTTATCGCGATTTCCAAAATTTCGTCCAATTTTTAGATAAGTGGACAATGTAACTTCTTTGTTTTTTCTTCAGTAATTTTCTATTCAATCATATTTTTGGAACGTTGAGATTTATTTGGCACCAGGACATACTGAATAATGGGGGTGACGCACCCACATGTTCTTTCTGTCGGCAAATTTCTACTGGGTTACAAAATTAGCTATTTTTCGGCGAAATCTGATTGACTGTTTTTTATTATTTAGACGATAAAAATCTGGTAAATTTGATAAAAGTAAATGTCGAATTCTTATTTTTAAAAATTTTCCAGAGTCTGGACGATATATCTTGATTAGTGCAGTTAATTCATTCAAAATGTTCCCGTACTGACTGTTCAAGTTTTATAATTTGATGTGGGCTTTTTTTTTTCAACTCGTACTCAGTTACCTCAATCTATAAAGAATTACCTTAAACGTACAACATAAAAAACGCACAATTCAAGGTATTCCTCTGGTGACTATTTTATTTGACTTTTTATACACACACACACACACACATATATATAACACAAAATGTTGCTGATGAGTGCAAGAGGCACGAAATGTTAACATTCACCGGATATATGTCCTTGTAATTCTCATATTTTTTATAAATCAATAGCTATTTACTGTTAAATATTGAGCACTGTGAACGATCATCTACAACAGATGAAAACTGTTTTCGTACGTTCTTCACTTGTATTTTTTAAAATTGAGATTATATATATATATATATATATATATATATATATATATATATATATATGAACATATATTTAGCCGATTTTAGCCATTTTCTCTTTACTCAGTTTTTTTAAAGAGCTTTTGAACAATGGTATTTCTTTTAAATATTGACTCTTTGGAAAAAAAAAAAAAAAGATAAGTAAAGTAAATCTCTTTTGATCCTTAAAAAAAACTACAAATGGTTCTATAGAAATAAGCAGTGCAACCATTGGGCTGAAAATTGTTTTTTTCTTTCAATCCTCGGAAACATTGTCTCCATACCTCAAGTGCTTATTGTGTTCTGGTCTTAACACCACAGGCAACCGGAAAAATGCTGGGTGGGGGGTACACAACCGAAACTTTGTGAAGAACACAACAAGGGGAATAAAATCTGAGCAAACCACATACAATGATGAAAACACCAGATCTATCAATTTTTTTTTTTTTTCCACAAAGTAAGAAATGACTCGAAATAGTTAGATAGAAACATGACAGATTTTAAAAAGTCACCAAGTAATTTGACCATTATCAGTTTTGTGACTAGTTTCCCGGATTTTCAAATTTTTTTTATTCGAAAACAAAAAGGAAAAATAAGTTAATCTAAAATTATTAAACTTTGAAAAAAAAAAAAAATAAATTTCAAGATAAATTAACCCTTAAAGCTAATTTTTCAAATCTTATTCTTGGATAAAGTATTGCAACATTATTATCAATTTTTGACTAGTATTTACCTTCATCCTAACTTTGAAGCAGACCATAATCCTATGGCTACAATCAAATAGCATAATCGGAAAATAAAGAACAAGCCCACGGTGGGAATCAAACTTGCACCCTCTAGCCAGAGGGCGTCCAGTAAACTCCTCGCCACTCTAAACCATTCAGTCACAGGGACTTTATATTTAAAAGGGAGTTAATTTTACACCGAAAACTTGACTCTTTACAACCGTTATTCCAGGCTGATGATGGTCTGATGTGATAAAAAAGCAATTGAAAATTAGGATGAAGGTAAATTAACCCTTGCGAAACAACAGGTACTTAACAAGTTGTTCTGAAAAATCTATCAAGTGAAACAGATAAATCCAATGAAGATGAAAATTAACCATCATCAATTCTTGAGAGACAAGTATTTTCTTTCATCTTATTAGTCACTTTCTAATCGCAACTATTCAAACCATCAGTCTACAGTGCGAATCGGTCATAAACAATAAACTCTAGGCAAGACTCGAATTTGCATCTCGTCTACCTTGGGTATGCCAGCTTATGTACAGTAACTGCTCAACCATTATGGCTGGTAGAAATCAAATCTAACCCTTAATAACCCTTAAACTTATCCTTCATTTTCTCCCTCCAATTGCTTTGCACCATATTTGTGATTGTTTCTACATACACTAGTTGTATTAGTAATAGTAACATTATCCTGACTTCTCATTCTTTTTATTACTAAATTTTTAGCAGTATTTTCTTTCAAATGAAAGAATATATTAGCCAAGAATTGATAATAGCTGACAATACTACATCTAATGATAAAAAATAAATTAGGATATAAATGATAATATTAGTGCGAACAACTCAAAGGCATCTCAAAATTTCAGACAGAATTTAACCATTAATTTTTTTTTCCTTTAAATCAAAACCAAACTATTAAATTTCTTCTTTTTTTTTTGTGCAATGTCTTATTTTTGTTATGCTTTTAATTCTTTCAAACGCCTCACTCTCACTTGTTCTGACTAATAATTTGTTTTCTATCTTGAAATTTGCCATCGTCAAAATTCTTCTCACTCAAAATACAATTTGTAAAATCCTTGTGAAAATATTCAAATATTTGGATCAACCAAAATGTATGAAAAGTTTTTAATTTCAAGATGAAAAAGAACCGTAAATGTGACATCAAAAAGAACCGTAAATGTTTAATCAGAATAAGATCCATTTGAAGCTATAACATTTTTTCTAACAATTCCCAAATGATAATATGCTATCTCCGGAAAATTCTTTGGGTTCAGCGGTTGAAAGAAAAAAAAAAAAAAAAATCAGTAAACGTACTGATTATGTCTTCCCTATTATTGAACCTTTTATGAAGTTTGAAACGCTAGAAAAGATGATATTCTGCACAAGAAATGTCAGGTGAATATAGGGGGTACTGCAAGACACCGTGTCCCAATTCTCTAAATTTAGAGACAGTCAGTTGAGATGTATGAAGTCTAATATTGTCATGGAGCATTTCATTCTGTTAATGTCGGACCCATTTTCCAACTTTTTGACCTTTCCTATTGCTTATCATATCTCTGTTTACATTGAATCAGTAAAGAGTGCAATCACATTAGTGAATCTTTTACTTTTAGCATCGTTCTCTATGATGTAAGGAAAAAAAAAAAGACATGTCATGTACAACAACAATAAGAAAGCCAAAGTATGTCAGATGTCTATGGAACACATTTTACAATTGGAGAGCAAATAAATCCAAAAACAAAGTTAAAAATGAGGTAAAATGACATCATGTCTGCAAAGAAAGAACAATGCGTCCTTTTCATAAAAGCTTAACAAATAGCAGGGTTCGATTTACATGACAATTGTAAAGAGTCAAATGTGACAGATGAAATTACACAAGCTATGATTAGGAACAGAATGTGCGGGGAGGGGGGGGAGATGAGAATGATATATAATGCCTATCAGAAACTGATTCCAAGATAATTGGGGATATTTTCTAGATAATGCTTACCAGAAGATGACCCTTGGATAATTGAGAATGTTTTCATGCGCTTGTGTGTGTGTGTTTTGCTGATGTAATTGAGATAAATAACCCAAGACCTACAAGTGTATCTATGAGTACATATCTCTTTTTTATATATATATATATATATATATATGAGAGAGAGAGAGAGAAATAAATATACACACACCAAGGAGTAAAGTTTGCTGAGTCATATATAATATATTATATATATATATATAGTGACAGAGAATACAATGTGTATGTATGCACATGACTCATGCAAACATTTTTTTTCTTTTATCTACAGATATTACTTTTTTTTTCCATCCATCATCCTTCATTGAATACAAATGTATGGCACTGGACACTGAGACCTAAATTTACACAAAAGAGTGGAAGCCATAGGAGATAACTAATGGAAACTATGAAAGACCTATAATCAGTAATTTTTTGTTTATGCTTTATTAGATTTCTCGAGGACCACTAATCAAAAAAACTTGACACTGTATTGATTTGTATGCAAACTAATATATCTGAAAAATATCAAGTCTTTACTGTGGCCAGTTGTCGAGTAATCATGGTGCATACATGCACACACACACACGGATTTCTTCGATTGAGATAGATAAGGACCATGAGAGATCAAATTCAAGATGGCTGCCAGTGTACCGGTTCTAATATTCAAACGCGTTTAATTTGGGAGTCAAACCGTGTAGGAAAATATTTAAGGTGACACTTCCAACTAAATTGGGAATGCCCATTCATTTAATGCCACCATCTTGGGTGCTTTCTTGAAAATCATACTTTTCTATTGGTCAGATTATGGTATACTTTTATTATGTTATTGAGCACACCTGATACCCCCTCCCCTCAAATACATTAACAAAGCTATTTTGTAGGGTGAGTTTTTGGTTTTTCATCTTCAGATATACACCTAATGTGAGAAATTACTGCAAATGATCACTTCTTGAATTCTAGTCTGTAAATTACCTATCGCATTGTTGGAAAAATTGGAAGTTTTCAATATGACCCTGATATGAATGTAGATTTATTTCCCTGTGTCTTGGTTATCTAAAAAATTTTACCAAATGAATGGGCATTCCCAATCTAGTGGGAAATGTCGCCCAAGATATTTTTCTCCATTGTTTGATTCCAAAATTAAAACACATTTGAACATTAGACCCAGTGAACAGGCCATCATCTGGAATTTAAACCCTAACGGTCCTCAGAAGTTAAATCTGACTTTCCTCCATGTCTGAAAATAATGTCATGTTGGAAATTCCATGTTTTTTCCAAAAAGTGCACAATTAGTTTTAATTTGAAAGCTTATCAGCTGTACTAAGTATGTTAAGCTCTCAAGTAATTTTCAAGAAAACTTCTGGGTTATTTTTTCTCAACCCCCCCACATACAATTGACCTCTGAAGATTATTCAGCATTTTCTAATCTACTTGTGTTCATGAATGAATAGTAAAAAACATCTAATCAAAGAATCCTTGACCCGACGTCAATGGGGCACCACCAATGATCAGTCAGCTGTCTAGGTTTCTCAACATAATGTGGATCTCGGGCAGAATTTCCCAAATCTTGTTCAAATAATTATTTTAAAAACAAAATTTTCAAGACACATTTGATCAAATGACTGCTGTAACAAGGATGTTCACATTTACTATATTTGACTGCATATGAGCGATGTGTCGCCAAATATTTAATTTCTAAAAAGTTTGGAAAGCTTTATATTGTGAGGCTTCATTCCAAAAAGTTATATGATAGTAAATACAGCGAAATATCCCACATCTTTGCAGTTAGAATATGGGTAGAGAAGAAAAACTTCTAATTTTCAGCTCTAATGTTATTAAAACAAAATAAGAGTTTACTTACCACTTAAAAGGGGAGGCCCTTTTTAAGTATAGAAAAATATGAATACCTGAGTAAATCAAGTCATTTACCTCTCTAGGTTTATTTGCCTATTTAAAAAGTAATGATCTAGAGCATAATGAAGCTATCTACTTGGAACTGCAGACATCAGGATATTTCCTGTCCCTTTCCTTTTACTCAGCAGAACAGAACCTCAGCACACAGGTTATTGTTCATTTGGTGTAATGGTTAGCACATCTGCCTCACACACAGCTCATGGGTTTGATTCCCAATATGAGCTGCAGAATTTGGGAAGCTCTTCATTAGAACCAATTTCCCTGTGCACTCAGCAGCTAATTGAGAATAATCTAAGCTATGCAATAAGAGTGGAGGTATACCTTTGGTGGACTTGTATCCTGCCAAAGGGGGTGGTTATAAAATCTTAAGGAAAAGAAGTCCTGGTCTCAACCAAACTTTGGACTTGCAAGAGTCACTAAGCTAATGCATGCAACAGAAATCAGGACTTTGTCACTAGACGTCTTACTCCATTGGAGTTGTCTCTTAAGTGACATGACGCTTTACCTTACACAGATTATTATCAATAAAACACTGGGCTCTCATCATTGAGTGAAATTTTGATGCATCCTTTTAATATTCAGACCACATAGGCTGGAGGTAAATTTACCACATATTGTAAGAGAAAAGGAAAAAATGTAGACTAAGCTAAGTGTAAGTGCTGAGATCGTAATTTCATGCTATTTTCAAAATGCTAGAAATGTGATATCTAAATTTATTGATAAAAAAATGAGTCATATAAACTAAGAAATGAAATAAAAGTAAAGATTTGTATCAATAAAGGTGTTTTAATTTCAATATTCAACTCTTAACATTATAAACCACTGGAAACCACACCTTATTCACAGTGAAGCTCTTCTGTAACTGATATATTTACTAGACTTACTATAAAATATTGTTTTTCATTATTAACTAGCATATACCCCTAAAAAATGATAGAATTATTCATGTAAGGATTAGCACAAAGGAACCCAAAGCTATTTTATTTGGTAATTCATTTCTAATAATTCAAGTGTTCTAATTTCAAGTTTTTTTAAGTCTCAACTCAACAGTAAACATTTCTTTCATTCATGTCATAATAGCCTATCTCATCTCAATACAATACTTTAATTACTTTTTTAGCTATGCTAATCTATTTCACATGGATCGATCAGTTATAACTTTTAGGTTATAACAGGAATCAGACAAAACAGAGATACAAACAACCATACAAATATACATACTAATTTCCAAATATGGCTTTCATATGGTTATATAAACTATTTTTTCAAACTATTATAACTTACTTACCTAAAGTTGGAAGGTAGGTAATTTTGATCAGTAGTTATTCCCCTTGCTATTTAGAAACTAAGATCTAAATTTTCTTGTATGAAACTGAGAGTTAAAACTTTGTTACTAAATGCAATTTCTTCTTTTTTCTTCAAAGGAAAAATTATTGTGTTGAAATCATCCAAGATGGTGCAAGCTTTGCTCTCGGCTCTGATTGTGGCAGTCAGCACTGGAATTGTCTCAAGCAATGCACTCAATGAACTAACCCTCGAGATCACGCCACGCCATCAAAAACACCTCGAAGTAGGTAAAGGCATCCAGTTTGAATGTGAACCTTCGAGTGAGAAAGTAAACATCTCCTGGCTTCTCCCAAATGGTTCAAAAGTGCAAATGGTTCCTGAAAGACGCATCTATCAAGCGAGTAGGACCTTACAAATCAAAGAGGCGGCTGTTAATGACTCGGGTATATACACCTGTTACACTGAACACAGCGTACACAATGCAACCATCAACCTCACAGTCTACGTGATGCCAACGTTTTACCTTGAGAGCATGATCATCGTGGGAATCAACTGCTTCCTAGTCGGACTGTTTTTCATTTGTTTTCTTTACACAATTGTCTACCGAAAATGGAAGTCAAAGAAAGAAGGAGAGAGTAGTTATCAAAATGAAAAGGAAAGAGTCGGAACAAGATGCTGAGGACAGCTCCCAGCCAATAATGAGGAGTTTTCAAAAATTCAAATGAAAGACACGTTGGATTAGGATTGCCAGATTTGGCCAGGAGGGGAGATAATCCAAGATTTATCCCAGGAACTAACCCAAAACAGGCTTTGAAATAGCGTTGAATTTAGGAATGATTAAGTCTGGAGGCAGAGGTTCAATACCAGCCTCTAGGGGGTGGGCTGGAATCGAACCTCTGCCTACAGACTTGCTCAGATCCCAAATTCTATTCCAATATTCCATGTAGGGTGAGTTCCCAAAACAGATTATCTCCCCTTCTGGCCAAATCTGGTAACCCTGCCGCTAACCATGAAAATGAGGATTTTTTGAAAATTTAAATGAGAGGAACTTTGGATATTGTCACAGCATTAAAAAAAAAAAAATAACAAAAAAAATGGAAAATATAAAAAGCGGAGTCATTATTTTACATTTCACAATGCGAATACACCTTATTTAAAACTTTTGACAGCATAACTAATCTTTCTGAAGCAGTCAAGAAAAAATTTTCTTCCATAATTCAAACGGAAAATAAACTAACAACAATGTAGAATTTGTTTTTTCGACAGTATATATGGCAGCTCATAATTTGTACTGAACACAGGCAGAGCAAAATTTTCTTGCAGTGGATTCTGAATGATATTATGCCTGTGATTTTCAGCTTTTCCTCAACACATGACACTGGAGAATTTTCCTTTTTTTTTTTTGCTTTTCTGTTGGCAGCAACATTTATAATTCAGGTTGCTGTTATTTTTCACTCTTTTCTTTGATAAACAAAGACTGCAATACACTGTCCATGTTGAGCAGCAGCAGCAGCAGCTAAACCAAACTGAAATCCACACGGGTCTTGACTTATACATTTAGCCGACAAGTTGATGTATGCTGATTCTTTGAATTTTTTCACTCTCCATCGACATGCAGTTTATCATTCAGACTTCTTCCGAGAGAGGGTAGCATCTACCATTCTTCCTCCAAGAAGGAGTCCAATTGTCAGAAAAACTCTGAATGTGATTGACTCTTCCTTAGGTGTCTGCTGCCAGGTTTTTCAGGAGGTGGGGAGCAAAAGTAAAAATTTACAGGGAGAGGAGGATGCCTCATTTGCAACCCCTAGCAGATACCCATGGACTTTTCCTAAAATTATGGACGATATTTTCAAGTTTTCTTCTTTTACAACTTTGGAGAACTATTAAAGTTGTATCAAGTTTCAAATAAGGTGTATTTGTGACTAAAGAAAAGATGAAAAGTTATATACAGATACTATTTTTCGTTTTTGTTATGGTGGGGGGGCTGTATTTCTCAAGGCCAACATACCATCTTTCCATTTGTGCAGGAATCATCTCCCAACAATACTTCTGTGTCAGTTTTTATAGGGAGGTGAGGGTGAAATTGAGTATCAAAATATTGATAACCAGAAAGCACTTAGAACCCTGAGAGTTTCGATTTTGGGCGGGAGGGGGGGGGGTCATAATATATATCTCAATCAAAATAAATTCCTGTATCCACCCAAGAATTTTGATCAATTCTTTGTTTGCCCATGGCTTATCCTTTGATAAAATACCATCGAAATTCATAGAGAACTCTTGGAGTTATTGTGTTGACTAACTTGGGTGATTATATAAATATACATTTTTTTTTTTTTTATTAATCAAAATTTTTATAAATCAAAAACAATTTCCTAAATACACCCCCAAATTTAAGCAATTCTTTTGTAGCACATAACCAACACTTCCATGAAATTTCATTGAAATTTTATCATAATAATAAAGACGTGTGGACAGATATATGGCTACGGTAAAAACGAGTGTTGAAAAATTTTTGGATCCACCCACAATTTTAACCAATTCTTCTTTAGCCCATGTCCCCATTCTACAAAATGACATTGAAATTTATTGGGACCTTTTGGAGATATTGTGTAGACAAACAGACATTGGTGAATACATATACCTCACCAAACTTTCTTGGCAGAGGTAAATTAACATTATTACTAATAATAATCAGATAGATGCGGAATTTTTCAAAATTGTTTTTAAAAGAAAAATCATCGAACTAAAATATATACCAATTTTTGGAATTTCAAAATATTCTATGTATAAATAAAAATTGAAGAAATCTTTTAAAATATAAACATGGGCGAATAAATCTTCAAGTTTATAGCAAAGAATAAGATTCTTTTTGTTTTTTGTTAAAGAATTTATCTACTGCCTAAAAATTCTAAAAAACTTAATTCATGTATTCATGAGAAATATATCAGTATTACGAATGTTTAATGGGGAAAACATTTTTTAATCGATTCCTGTAAAAACTACACCGAAGATTTAAATTATTAATAAATGTTAATTGATTATTCTATCGTTAAAAACTGATAATATCAAAGTTAGAATTTCGGTCAATAGACTAAAAAAAAAAAAAAATATAAAGCTGTACCAAGTCAAACAGTAAAATAATTAATTAGCCTTCTATTACGAAAGGTTGTTTTTCAAAATAACTGGAACTGAATATTCCCTAGACAGACTAAGATTAACCCAAAAGTAATAGATTTTAATATATTGATTGCTTCAATTCAATATGGTAGCACCTGGGGGGGGGTGCACACTGCCACCGTGCATGAGAAAGGACAAGGTACTCAGTCCAGTATCTGCTAACAAAGATGCTCTGATCAATCGGCAGCAGATTATTGTTGCTTGATAAGGCACCTGGTATTCAGAGACAGTCATTTATCTGGGTCATGACCAGGTTTGACTTATCTTAATTTTGGTGATCTTAGGAGAAGTGATGTATCCAATGGAATTTGGAATTTCAATAAAATTTATAACTTCATTTTCATTTTTTACGTGTTATATGACTCTTTTTTTTTTGTATTTGTTTTTTTTCTATTTGTCTTTTTTTTGATATACAGAGGAAGCCATAATCATATTCAATGTTACCAAAATGGTTAATAAAAATCTCCAGGTAGACTTTATCTATGAGGAGCTTGATAGGTTTTCTAAAAGAAGTGTAGAAACTCCTGCTAACAAATAATTACAGCTTATTTTATTGGATCAAGTATTAATCATTATTATCAATTTTTGGCTATCATTTACCTTATCTCAATAAACTCAGGCTGGGTTCCCTTGAGCAATGAGTAAATGAACTAACAGTAATAAAAAGAAACAACAATTTAGATGAAGGTAAATAGTAGCTAAAAATCATTAATGATGATATACAAGGATAGAGTCGGAAATATGTCAAGCTGTTCCCGATATAGACTCAAAATTAGAGAAAGAGAATGAACCAAATCTAGGAGAAATTCCAGGAGCTTCTCCAACGAATTCCCAGATTCAAGGTAGTGGAGGTAACGGTGTATTTGACCCACCTTGATCAGGCTGTCTTACAAAGGGCAGGGGTTGAAAATTAGAACCTAAGGATGAATAAAGAGTAAATTTATAACAATGAATGTATATAGTTCTAATTTTCATATCCTTTGTCTAATGTTATCAGCTGGTTATTGTTATCTAAATCTCCCTATCCCAAAGTGATCACAATAAACAGCTTCCTCCGTATCTGGCTCATTAGAATATCGCTTGAATAAAAACTGTAACAAAAAGAAACTTATAAGAAAACGTCAGTTTTTAAATTGGTCTGGCTGACTGGCTAGCTATTTATCATGCATACAAGCCACACCAATGGAGTCAACAAGTAAGTACCCGCTTTGGTTCAATACAGAATTTAATATAAAAATCAGTGCAAAAATGGGAGAGAACAATTATATTTAACTATAAAAAAAAAATGATAACATTATGATATATTACTGAATTCTAGATACAAATAATATATTCAAGATCACATTGTACTCAAGTAAATAGGTCAAGTACAAAAATAACAAAAGGTAATCAATTGAAACAGTCCCAATTATCAGATCCCTTTTTGATGGCAGATTCATTAAACTCAGACTAAATCTCACACTTGAATAAAATCATAGATAATGTGTATGGTTAGTTTACAGGTTGAATCAAAAAAAAAAAAAATGTTTCTAATACACGTATTAATTCAGAAAGCATCAATACCAAATCGTATGAATTATGGTTTTTCCTTACACAAAAAACTATAAAATAGCTTGAAGCTAATTACTCAATATAAATAAGAGGCATCTTTCTGTCTCTGAAGAAAATGGAATGACACTGAAATAATCCTCTTAGGATGTGAGCAAAGTGTATTGAGATCCATGGGATGCCTAGTACACGTAATCCTCCTTTGGCTTCACTAATATAGTCCAAAGGAAAGCGGAGTATTAACTTAGCTGCAGGACCTGCTGGAAGGACGACAAAGTTGTCATTCATCCGCCTATAAGGTGCTCCACTCTTTGGTTTCAGAGGTTTTTTTTCCCAGAGAGTGGTTGCAAATCATTGCTTACAGAAGGCAGAAACATAAATGTGTTTGTATAGCAAATCCATTAATTCATCATTTTTAAAGCTCTAATTTAACTTGACTTGATACTCAATGTATTGTGCACATTATGAAATAAACCCATCACACATCGAATGTTGAATTTCTAATTTGTATTTTGGTGTATAAATATTTGCTACAGAAATATCATGCAAAACATATTCAGTCAGATAAACTGTCCATTCTAATTTATATATATGTTCTTATGTGTATCCATTCCTAAATAATATAAATATATATATATATATCTCACAGATACATGTACACATGCTGTATGTCATACAATGACCTTAACAAAACATTCTAAATCGTCAATGAATTCATTAACTTAGCCACGCAGAGAAAATATAAGTGAACTTATTTTTTTCGAAAGACAAATGTAAAAAAGGAAATTTTTACATCCTTTAAAGCAGGCCACATTGAAGAAGAATCAACAACAACTTCCCTATCTAACAGGTGCACTAGAACTAATTACCTAAAATCATCTTAAAAAATATAAATTCTTTATCAAAAATTATCTAAAAAATACCAACACAAGAGTTGGGCATTGTAGGTCCCAAATGACAATAGAGATCCCAAAATGATGGAGCTTAGTAGTTAACGCACACTAATTTTCACAGTTGTAGCCTCAAAAATATGACCAGCAGTGCCTGGAGACACATAGACAAACAAAAAGAGAAGAATCTGTAGCCAAATTAGCTGGTTGGTCGGGCGATTTGTGGGTCTACAGCGATTCTACCCGCATTATGTTTCTAAAATCCATCAGTAATATTATCAGCCGGCCTACTAAAATTCACTCTTTTGCTCAGTAAAAATATACCTCAGTGTGGAATTTTGATGTATACTTTGCAATGAAAATTTGATACATGCCAAAATTCGATGTATACTTTACTACAGAAATTTGATGTATACCCCAGTGTAGAAATCTGATATATACCTTAGCATGGAAATTTGATAAGAAATTCAGTTAATCTTATTGGTTAACTTTCATAAGACTCGCTGTTCTAACGAAATCCATGAACTTGAAATCAATCAGGATAAAATATGAAGTTGGCTAAAATAATATTAAACCAGAAAAATCTTTTTCAAAATTCATAATCTTAAACTGAGGAAAAGTTTTGTTCATTGCGCTGTACATGAAACAGACATTTAATGATTATGGGTTTGTCAACCCATGTGGACAATTATGATCACATTAGTTGCCATGAGCAGTAATCTGCCAAATATCCTAGTAAACTATTTATTTTATAGCTACATTATTGATTTTGTTCATCATAAACCAAAATCCATAAAAATAACATCTGTTCAAGCGACACTTTTCATTCAATATATTTATGGTTTGGCTATTAGCATGGTGTGAATTTTTTAAAGGTTCATTTTTTTTTCACCACTTTTATAATTCAATAGCTAATAGTTAACACTAGAGATAAAGTTTAAAACTTTTTATAAGCATTATTATCATGAAGTACTAAAGGATATATGAAGAGTACAGTTCCAAAATGTGATTAGTGCTATTTAGATGAAAAATATGTTTAATTAAATTAAAAATCAAAAAGAGGATTTGATATTTTTCATCTTATTACAACCTTTTTATATAAATGTAGTTTATGAAGTTGTAGTGCAACAAAAAATTAAAATCCAGAATTTGATTTTTAATTCGATTAAAACATCTTTTATTTGAATGGCACTCATCGCACTTTTGAACTACACTCTATACATGTACATATACAAGTTTGTACTTGTGATGTAAGTATGCATCACGGAACAGAAACAAAGGCAATTCTAAAATCAGCAGATTGTGAAATTTACACTGACTTAGGCAAAAAAAAAAACCGATCTTGTATTTTTTTGTATTATCAATATTGAATAAATCAAGAATAAATCAAGAATAAATCATTTTTATTGTATTATTATTACTTTTTTTACTGGTTTTGCTTCATCTTATTACTGTTGCTCTTTATCAAAACTTCCTCGGTTAAAGACTCATCAACTATTAAAGCAAGAAGCATGAAATAATAATAAAGAAGAAGCTTCTAACAGGATTTGAACTAGGACACTTTCATTGACAACAGCTTTAACCAATTCAGTCATGGAGTCTAATGGCAAGATTACACAAGTCAATAGTTATATTGC
The DNA here is from genome assembly GCA_963457665.1 of Thysanoteuthis rhombus. Taxonomy (NCBI): domain Eukaryota; kingdom Metazoa; phylum Mollusca; class Cephalopoda; order Oegopsida; family Thysanoteuthidae; genus Thysanoteuthis; species Thysanoteuthis major. Next base: position 27,641,736 of record OY735209.1, on the reverse strand, counting down.
CAGCTAAAACAGTGAAAAATACATTGACTAGCGCCCAATTCACTCCAGCATTTATACATCTCATAAGCATTATTTATAAACAATATATCAAGATGAAATCAACTTGTTACAAGTAGTTGTATGTCCTTAGTTATCAGCTCCACAAGACAGCAATAAAATCTGATAAATGGAGATTATGTAAGAAAAGATCTTTTCAACGGTTCATTACAGATTGTACATTATGTTTCACTTCAAAGATATTCAAACAAACGTACCGAGAGAGAAATAGATAAGAACAGAGAGAGAGAGAGAGAGAGAAATAGATAAGAACAGAGAGAGAGAGAGAGAGAGAGATACAAACAGACCGAGAGAGAGAGAGAGATACAAACAGACCAAGAGAGAGAGAGAGAGAGATACAAACAGACCAAGAGAGAGAGAGAGAGATACAAACAGACCAAGAGAGAGAGAGAGAGAGATACAAACAGACCAAGAGAGAGAGAGAGAGAGATACAAACAGACCAAGAGAGAGAGAGAGAGATACAAACAGACCGAGAGAGAGAGAGAGAGATACAAACAGACCGAGAGAGAGAGAGAGAGATACAAACAGACCGAGAGAGAGAGAGAGAGATACAAACAGACCGAGAGAGAGAGAGAGAGATACAAACAGACAGAGAGAGAGAGAGAGATACAAACAGACAGAGAGAGAGAGAGAGATACAAACAGACAGAGAGAGAGAGAGAGATACAAACAGACAGAGAGAGAGAGAGAGATACAAACAGACCATGAGAGAGAGAGATACAAACAGACCATGAGAGAGAGAGATACAAACAGACCATGAGAGAGAGAGATACAAACAGACCATGAGAGAGAGAGATACAAACAGACCAAGAGAGAGAGAGATACAAACAGACCAAGAGAGAGAGAGATACAAACAGACCATATGAGAGAGAGATACAAACAGACCATATGAGAGAGAGATACAAACAGACAGAGAGAGAGAGAGATACAAACAGACAGAGAGAGAGAGAGATACAAACAGACCATGAGAGAGAGAGATACAAACAGACCATGAGAGAGAGAGATACAAACAGACCATGAGAGAGAGAGATACAAACAGACCAAGAGAGAGAGAGATACAAACAGACCATATGAGAGAGAGATACAAACAGACAGAGAGAGAGAGAGATACAAACAGACAGAGAGAGAGAGAGATACAAACAGACAGAGAGAGAGAGAGATACAAACAGACAGAGAGAGAGAGATACAAACAGACAGAGAGAGAGAGATACAAACAGACAGAGAGAGATAGATACAAACAGACCGAGAGAGAGAGATACAAACAGACAGAGAGAGAGAGATACAAACAGACAGAGAGAGAGAGATACAAACAGACAGAGAGAGAGAGATACAAACAGACAGAGAGAGAGAGATACAAACAGACAGAGAGAGAGAGACACAAACAGACAGAGAAAGAGAGAGATGAGTAGATAATACCAATATCTGTGTAAACAGAGATCATATATAAGTGGAGGTTTTCACTCCAGAACCGCAGTTTAGGTTTGCAATGTAGTTTTCTTTACATCATTTAAATGAAATTCTTGTTTGGGGATCATTTTTGGCAAAGGTAAAATACAACCTTCACACCAATGAAAGAGTGGGGGTTGCTATAAGAATGCAAGAAGACCTGAAAATAAAGTATATACGCTGAAACATCCATTTCTGTATGACAGATAAAAATAAAACTTTTTTTTATCTTTTCTCACAAATTTCAAGAAAAACTTCAACTTACTTTTAGACTTTTCCAGTTGAAGTATCTTCCTTTTGTGGCTGGAAAAAACAAAACGGGAAAACGTGAGAAAAATCTTTGGAAATCAAAATAATAATCATAAATCCAAGCAGAATAATTGTAAAATTTCATTTGCATACATTTACCTAAAAACTCTCTTCGGTTGCTTTTAAATTCAATATCAAGTCACATCTACTTAATACAATTTGTACCACAGGTTGAGTAACCCTTGTTCAAAAATCTACAATTTTTTAAAAGCCAACATGACATCAATGTAATATGATTCAAAGACGAGGCCAATTTCAAAGGTATTTAACTCATTCTGATGACGGTAAAAGCTTAGTTTTCTTCAGAAATGTAAAGGACAACAAAACAAGTTCCAATCAAAACAAATTATTGTCACTTTCAGACCTATATAGATTAATCACAGTATTTTTTGGCTTATTCTTTCAACTGTACAAAGATGTTGTTGAAAGTCTCAAGAGAGAAAAAAAAGAAAAAAGAGGGGGCAACTGATACCCCTATGAGTAACAGTGATAAAAAAAGATTACATTACAGGCCCCATCCCCAAGATATCTCATTTTATACATGCAAATATTCCCAAATCCCAAATACTTCTGGTCCCAGGCATTTTGGATAAGAGATACTCAACCTGTATAATTATTACATAATTCACGACTTGGCCATATCAAGATTCAAATTTCAATAAACAAAAAAACTTTTTGATCCGTTTCAATGGGGAGATTGGTAAAATGATACATCAAAACTTAGAAGACATTGGGATTCAACATAAAACTACCTCAGAGACAATCGAGTCATATTGGAAAAAGCAAAAATCCATAAATAAGGAGTTGCATGGCTGTAAACATAACTTTTTAAAGAATACCTACAAAAACTTATATCTTGACAGATTTGATGATAATTAACAATTTACCTATTCATATGAATGAACAATATCTTCAACTTTTCCAATAGAATGAAAATTCTATGTATTCATATGAGTGAACAATATCTTCTTTGATTTTATAAATATTATAAAGCATTTGAAAATTAAGGTATCCATACGAGTGAGCCATATCTTAAACTTCATAAACAAAAAAAACAAAAATATTTCTCATGTATCTAGTTTCGTTACATTTCTCTAAATTACAATGGTTTATTGTTGAATTAAACACCACCTCCCTTTCTTAGACAACTTTAGGGATGGAAGGAAGTCAATAGACAAAACTTGAGAGAGAGTATGTTCGAATGTCCACTCTGGGGGCAGGGGAATGTTCAAGCGAATACAGATTATTTTGAAAAGAATGAAATGGTTGAAACCTTACTTTTGCTCCAGAGAAGAGATAAGCTTTGACTGACGTTTGATTTCATCTCTTAATTTTTCTGTCTCTGAAAGAGACGCTTGTGACGATTCCTTGAAAAGCTTTTGTTCACTCTGAAATTAAAAAGATTGAGATATTTTGGTAAAAAAAAAAAAGAAAAAACAAGAGAGAGAAGGGAGAGACATTATCTTTTATTTTCATTAGCTAAAGTATTTTAAACCATTATTATTGATTTTTGACCAGTATTTTTTTTTCATCTCAATGTTTTAGCTGTTTTTTTTTTTAATCACAACTCAACCCACGCCATACAGCAGTGAGTAAGCAACACAGATCAGAAATAAACCATGAATGCCCATTGAGAGTCGAACTCATGTCTCTTTTACTGAGCCATGGAATTATTGCAGCTCAGGCAGTAAAAGCAGCTGTGCATTTACCACGTTTCCCTGGGCAAATAGGACATCAGATTAAATCCCACTGGGAGCTTATTCTCGAATTCTAATCCACTCTGTGTACTCACTTTACAAGGTTGACAGTCTGGGCAAAATTACCAGAAAAAGCTACTAAAAATTAAGATGAAAGAAAATAGCAGTCAAAAATAATACTGATAAGATACTTTAATCAGAACACCAACTTGTCCCAGTTTCATTCGGCACTAGTTAACTTTTGCAACCTGAGTTAGGAAAAGAAAGGCAATCATGAATAAATATCAAAGGGAAGTAATCAATAAGCCTGACTGGGACTCCAAAACTGGGATCACTATTAATCAAGAAGCGATGTGTCAACGTAATGAATTATGCCTACAAAGAGATACAGGGCAGAAGATTACCTTGCTGAGTTTACGACGAAACGAAGATTTGGAGATCACCCATTTTATCATTTTTGGCATCAGATCACTTCAGAACAAAACGCAGTGGGAACTGACATCTTTTTAGTTTTTAGTAAATACTTTTAATTGAAATAATCGTAATAAATAGCAATTTTTTAAAAATCCAAATTAGCATTATTATCTCCCTTCGATATTTATTGACGATTATCTCCCTTTTTGACCAGGCATACAAAAGTAAACAAGAGCCTTTTATCCAAGGTTTTGACCAACGTGCCCAAACCAAATTTTATCAACAAAATGGTTTTACTGATAAGTACAATACAATAGTTCCAAATGGTACTTTACATTAAAGAGGAAAAAACATGTAATTACTCAACGAGGTTGTTATGAGGTCATAATTATTATTTAGTGAGAATCTATAAAATTGAAGCAAAATTTTGGCACAATGCTACATTTATTGGGCACCCACTGATGAATGAATTCACAAGACTTTGTTTCTGAGACCATCCTCTTAACTATTGTACTTGTGGGAGTACTCAACCAAATTTGTGAGATAAAGCTATTCAGGGAATGAAGGACTGAACTTACAAGCCTCATCAGTGGTCACACACACGTATCACATTTATAATATTCTTCTTATCCAATGGGCTTAAAGTGTGAGAAAGACTTAAATGTCCATTCTTATCATTATTATTACCCACTCAAAGTCTACTACTTCTAGTGACTATTAAGCTCGATGTCAAGTCACTTCTTTTTATAGAATCTAATTGATAATCATTTGCAAATAAATGAATAAAGGGAAACTATTCTATAATTAGCATTTAATATATCAGGAGTTATCGCCATGGAGAAATTGGATCATTATAATAATGATTATTGGGGCAAACCTAAACCCTGCACTATTATTAATTGAACACTGGAAATTGCTTTAATCTAAATATTAGAAGATTTTAATGGTATTGCCCTAAAAAAAACTTTGCTATGATGTGCCACTTTTGCTGTAAAACAAATGAAAACATACAGAAATAAGATTATTATAATACAAATTATCATTATTATTATTGTACTTACCTCAGTGAATTTCAAACGTTCTTGAAGGTCTTTTATTATAGAATCTTTTTCAGCCAATTTCTTTTCAAACTCATTTCCACCCTGAAAGTAATCAATCAAATAATGATTAAACAAGCAAAAAAGAACTCTGAATAGAAAGAGAAATTATAAAATCCTTGTAAATAGCGGATACATATTAAACGGGCTGTTTAGCTCAATGGTAAGTGTACCTCTACGTTGAAACGGCTACCCTATCAGGGGCAGATTCAGTTCCTGCAGCAGCCCCATTTTCTTCAATTGTTCATTCTGTTTACGTTGTCTAAATCAAATGATATATTGACCATATAACAACAGCAGATCATTTCAGATAAGTTTCTATATAATATAACACAATTTATAATTCATATATATATATATATATGTATGTATGTATGTATGTATGTATAAATATTCCGTTTAACATGTATCTGCTATTTACGGCCTTTAGAATTCTGTACCACCAAAAGATTTTTCACATATCATATTATCATTTGTGATTCATTTTCAATATTTGCTTACATTTACCTATAGTTATCACAAAAAGTAAATACCATATTAATTGTCATAACATGTTGAAAAAAGAAAATGACTTTGATATGGCAATAATAGACATTTTTTTTCATACACGTAAAAATACTTTCTCTTTACCATCATTCAACACAATCTGAATCTGCTTATTGCAATCTTGGAGTAAAAAAAATAAGTGACAAATCTCAGCATAATCCATTCCATAGTTTTGCCGTCTGCTTTGACTCACCCCCATCCCCTCACTAACAAACACAGGTCTTCTTTATTGAAGAAATAAGATTTACTATCATTTGCTACTGTATTTAATGGCCTATAAGACACACACACACATATTTCTATGGGATATACTGAAAAGAAACAAATTCCCCTGAATTCCTCATTTATCATACTGTTTTTTTTTTTATATTCCAACCTAAGTTCTGGCCAAAGGTTACTTCGCAATCCATTCAAGCAGTGGGAGGAGGAGGCCTTACATGCTGTCAAATAAAGTAATTTTTTTATCAAAAAGCTTAAATACCTGTTCTGATGGGATTTTCTTCTGAAGACATGCCAACTGTAAAGTTTGAGTGAGTCTGAAAAGAAAAAAGAAAACAAATAAGTAAGTGACATAACAGATAGGAACCAGTATTAAAAAAAAGTTCTAAATGACAGGTAGAGCAATGAACTAAACACCTTAAGGTTCACATATCAAACCCTAGAACATAACCAATGAAAATCATCATACAGTTTAATAAAAAGTCCTCCCAGAAAGTATCCAGCTATTTAGAATATCTAAAGAACCAGTTACAAGGCCTTGATGTAACTTGGTAACTGATCGGGGTGAACCTTACCACACATTCTACAGTGGGGTTACTTAATTGGCAGTAGTTTACCATCAAGTGAGCTTGTGTACCGTGTGACCGAGTCATTTTTCATGTCTTGTGCAGGGTATTTTTGCAAAATAATACATCACCCAACCCCCACCCAAGATTTGGCTCCCTGCGACCTATCACTTTTCCCCAAATCAATTCCAGACCAGAAACAAGATTAGGGAAAAGGCAACAAGGCAGCTGATGACAATCCAGAAGGGAGAGTTCACAAACTGTTTTGAAAAATGGAAAAGATGCTGGAATAAGTATGTGGGGTCCCAGGGGATTATTTTGACTAGATACTTTCCAGACAGACCTCATACTGAACACTCATAGCATGGTGCTCAAGACCTCAATATAAAAGACCTTATCTCAGGTGACTGGTCAGTGAAGTTCGTAATCAGATATATAATCACCAGGGGTAGGAAAATAAACTTCAAACAAGAAAGAAATTCCTTCAATTCAATAGTCAGTTAGTACTTTCAAAATCTTTGTTATCTGGGAGGTATAAAAAAATTGACTTTTTCTGATAAATGAAAACAAATAACACAACCCAGAACCAAGCAAAAACAACTTTTAAAGAGAACATCAATCAAATCAGCAACTCTGCCAGCCATCATCATCATCACCATCAGCTTAACTATTACTGTCAAGAGTCCAGTGAGTTTTCTGATGCACTGTTTCCCCTGGGCCCTATTGATACCAGATCTTTCAGAATTGTCAACCAAGGGGTCAAGTTCTTTTCACACCCCAACCACGCAAGATAGTGCTGCCAAAAACTGCTAGCACTTCTTCCAAGACACGTTATTCCGCAGGAACTCCTTACGGTCTCTTCCATGATGGCTTTGATCAATTCATAAAGGTCACAAAAGGAAGTCTCTCACCACCAACCAAAATATAAAAATATCAAGAATTCTATTCAAAAAGAATTTTTTTTAAATGAAAAAAAAATTTTCAAGATTTAAAAATTTGTCTTACCTTTCAGCTTTTTTTAACTTATCAGTCGTATCAGCCAGCTGCCACTGAGTTTGACTGAGCTGTAAGCTTAGTTAAGGAATAAAAAGCATAAAATATTACATTTTTGCTACACGTTGTACTTATCTAATCAGGCACAGTTGCCTGGCATATTTGTATCTTCTGTCATTAGTTTGCAGATAAGCCAAAAGATTTTTTTAATTTGGTATCAAATCACTGCTTGAACCATAATTCTGTGATTTATTAACTCGTTAAACTGAATGTGTAAAATCACGACCGTGGTTCAAAATCAAATTGAAGAAATCACAATTCAACAACAATTGATGTTTACTTGAGCATAAATTTAGAAACCGCCAACCAAAACAGTCAGCATAGGTTTCTTTTGTTTTCAGGTTGGTCTGGCTGGCTATGTATGCATCATGTATGCAGGCTGCACCAACTGAGCTAAAGGTTTCAGCATTTGCTCCTTATTATGTCAAGAATATAAGTTTTTCGAAAAATCTACATCCCCTATATAGGATTTTATGGTGGGGGGGTCAATTTATAATATAAGTTCATGCTGAATTGATCCCTCACTTTGTGCCTGGCTGCATTCAAGCATGTTTTGAAAATTCAGACATTTTTTTTTAGAAATCATTGCCCAGCAAAAAGCAAGAGAAGTAACTTATTCATCGATCACTCATTTTTCCGATTTCCTAACTGATCACCCCCCAAAACAACATGCCGCCAAAAGACGTTGACCATGTGACTGTTTCTATTGAGTGACTAACTAGACCTATTTATCAACTGATTTTTAATCTCATAAAAATTTTTTAATACAATCAACTGAGAAGCACGAGTGAACACAAATAATTTTCATTAATAATATGATTTATATTATATAAATTATGTCAAAAATGTATTGTTCAATTTTCCACATAATTAGAAAAATGATTGTATTTAAAGGAAAAATTTCTGTTTTTAAGCACTTCCTGTGGTCCTGACCAATTTCATCTCTATAGAGGTAGCCCTTGTGCTTGTCATCAATCTACTCGAGTCTAATGTCAACTGATAGAATAGCAATCGCAGTAGTATTTCTTAATTTTATGTATCAGTTTGGAATAGTATAACAGATAACCAGACATCTGCACAAAAAAGGGGACAATGGTATTTATATACTTAGATAGCCTAAGAATGAATGATGAAAACCTTGTGATAAAAAGCCACAGACTGATTACAAGTCAAAACCAGAAACAAAAGATGTTGAAAATGGAAATACTCCATCTCAAAATCTTGAAATGACTTGACTACTAATTCTATAACAAAGAATGAATCAACTGCAAATATTATGATAAAGACAAGCAAAAAGGTTAAGAAACTAATCAGAATTAACAATAAAATGTGTATTGATAAGATTTCTCAAGTCTGGTCAAAATCTTCTTCATCCATACCTCCATTATCAAGGAGCATTTTAACAGAAGAGCCCAGAGTATATCTGAAATCGATATCATCTGATACAGCTCAGAGGGATTATAGTTGGATAATACTTCTTATTTGGCTTTATCCAATCAAAAGAAGCTGGTATGCAGTTCTATGTCCAGTTGGTCTAATCCATCTAGAATCCACCAGAAGAGCCATGCGAAGAGACAGGATTCAAGAATATAATGATTGTGATCTTCCATAATTCAAAGCTACCACAGGAAGTTCATGCAATGATGGGGGGGGGGAGAAAGGTCTGATTTGTCACTCAATAAAAACTATCACCTGAACATCTTTTGGCAGCATGCCATGTTGGGGGTGATCAATTGAAAATTTAGAGAAAGGGGTGATCAACAGATAAGTCACGTCTATTGCCTTTTGTAGGGCGGTGACCACTGACTGAATTTTCAAAAAACAAATATAAATGTTGCCTGACCTTAACTGAGGGATCTATTTAGCATAAACTTGTACAGCAAATTGAATACACACACACACAACCCCCACTAAAAAACTATTTATGCAGGTGAATTTTCGAAAACAAAAAATTTCTTTTCTAGACAAGATAAGGAGTGAATGTTTAAATTTTCAGCCCACTAGCTCCATTGGTGCAGCTTATACGCATCATACATACATAGCCAGTCAGACCAACGTAAAAACTGAAAAAAATCTATGTTGACAGTGTTGATTGAAAGTTTCTGATTATCAGCCACTCTTGAGTGAGTGTACAGTGATAGACACAAAACCACAAGGGAATGAAAAAGAAGAAAAGTAAACATTGACAGATATGGTACCACTACCATAACTGTAGCACAAGGCAGTTAAACATAACTGAATGAATCATCTAAGAAATGTCATGATAGTTGATCATGGTACACAACTGGATTATAGGCAAAACAAGAAAGCCATTGTTGGCTTTCTTGATTTGCCTATAGAGACCTAGTAAGAAGCATTGTTGCTTTTTACAAGGTCTCTTCATGTGAAAGAGGTTGGAGAATCAGTTGGTTATAAGAAAAACAAAACCAGATGTATTTTTGACTAGAAGGGTGTACAAGGAACTAAGAAGCCACACAGATATGGTAGAAGTAAATAGAAATAGACTGAATATCAGAGAACTATTTTTCAACAATAGAATGATGGGACTATGGAATAGATAACTGGAATACGTAGAGCTATCATAACATATCAGACATTTTGAGAAGAATTATTCTGTTTATAACACAAATGCAAATGTTTAACATCCCAGACATAGTGTGAATATGGGTGTTATAGTGTGTGCTTGTATACAGTCATTTCACACTAAAAATGATAGTTAAAAGATGGAGACAGTCAAAATAGAAAGAAATCATTAAATATTAACAACTCATTTGGAAATCTCAAAAAATAACTGGTTCAAAGAAAAGGATATCATTCTTCTTCAACTGAAACTGCTTGATGATTTTACTGAAAGAGAGAAAAAAGAATCATAGAATTTGTCATCGTAACAATAAACTTTTTCAAAAGAACAAAATGCTCATAAAACAGTTCAAACTCTCAAGATGACACAAATATTTAGAAAGTCCCCAGAGAGCATGTATCTCTTGAGAAATTTAATCAGTTATTCCATAGCCCATGGCCTACTCTTCTACAAAAAATTCATTGAAATTAAGTGAGAATTATTGGAAATATCATATAGTGTGGACATAAACTTATGAAAAAGAAATAGAAATTAAATCACTGGATCAGCCCCCGAAATTTCATCAATCTTGCCATAGCCCATTTTACACGCTTCTACAAAATTCAATTGAAATCCATTTAGAAATTTCTGAGATATTGTGAGGTGTAGACATTCAACTACGATGCAGGGAAGGAAAAGATTTGTTGACCCACCCAAAAATGTAATCACTTTTCTTTCAAGCCCATTTTAAAGCAGCCTTCCACACAAAATTGCTGAGCAAATCCAAATTTTTTTTTTTTTTTTTACATATAATCCCCAAAGTGGATCAAGGCAGAACTAATAAAAGTCGGGGAAAGATAAATAAAAAAAGAGAAAGAAAAAACAAGGGATGAACAAAGTTTACTTACTCAGTTGAGATGATCTTTGATTTCAACTTTTTCAAAACAGCCTCTCTGTTCTTGACGGTCTAAAAATAAAGAAAAAAATTCATGAATTAGCATAATTACTGAATGGGCTCTGTTAGGCTATCTTGACACCCCTATGATGAAACCACCCGTGGTGCCCCAACAACTCTGCACTTGGTAACAGGATTTTAGTACATGAAATGATCAATAAAATTGTCTTTGAAGATTAGAAATGAATAGAACTCAAAACTGACCAGAAGGATTTTTTCTGAAAAATAAAAAGACTTTAAAAAAAACTTGAGTGACATAATAACTGAGAACTAGACAAAGACTTTTTTAAGAATTATTTCAGACTAATGTCCACATCTTTGTAGCTCTCAAATTCTGAGAATAAGGCATTATCATCATTCCATATATTTTTTGCCTTATTGTCTTAATTTAAGCTGCGTCAAATACTACATTTAAATGGTCCATAAATTTGGATGCAAAATAGACAAGCCTAGCTGCTGCATGGTCGAATTCCACTCCTACTTCTATTCTGGCTAAAGATGATTACTACAATTTTTGTATTGTATTGCATACATAAAAAATAAAAAGTTATAAAAATATATGTTTTTAGCATAAACATATTCACTCATTCATTACAATGGAATAACCCCTTGCATATCTATAAGATAAATTTTCATAGATATGTAAGACTTGTCAGTTAACCTCAGTTGGTAAGAGAGCCGGCACCAAATCCCGGTAATTTTATAAATGAATTTATTCATCAGAATGAAATAAGCCATTGTGTATTTCTAGCATAAATTTTGGTAGAAATATAAGACTTGTTAATTGGCTCAGTTGGCAAGAGACAAACAAGGCTACAAATCAGTCGGTCGTAATTTCAAATCTAGGTAGGAGAATGTTCATCTTTCACTCTCTCCTTAATTTGGTGAGGGTTATTGTTGTTGCGGTAGAAAAACAAAGTCAACTCCAGGTCTGGACTGAAGTTTGACAAAAATATATGGCATAGCACAAGAAGAAACTTTTTTTTTTCAATTGCCAAAAATGATTAGAAGGTATGGGGGGGGCTAAATCCAAAAATGACATTAATTTTCCCAAATTGGCTCTAGTTTTTGAGATAATGGGTACCTTTCAAATTATTATTTTACCTCAGAACAAAGCTACAAGGGAAACTTCACTATGGATTCTTGATCAAATTTAACTTTTGGTACCACATTAAAATTTGGGGATCAAGTAACTCTTTTTTCTCAGAAGTATGAGTTGACTGATGAGACGCTGCTTGAACAATTCCACCAAATGCAATCTGCTCAAGATTTTTTATAACAGTTGAGGAAAGCCTTGATTCTGCAACATTTGTGGTTTTTTAACAAGATCCTGGATCTTTGTTGAAAAAGAAAGTAAAATTCCAGCATCAAATCTGAAATCAGAAGACCAAATACCTAGGATACATCAATCAACAAATGTATATACATGAAAATGACTGTGGCATTAAATTCTCAAATATGGGAATATCTATTATTTTTCTTTTAAAAAGAGCTAATCTAGCAGACCTGATGCCATATTTGGAATCTGTACCCTTAAGTTACCTTAAAAATCGCTCTAATATCATTGGCAATAAAATAAGTGTTGACCAGAGTAATTCATAATCCACTCTTGTCAAGGTTTATGATGAGTAACAGCTTTCTGCTGCAACTGCTTAGGGGAGAAGATAGTCAGAAAAGAATGGTTTTGCCCTGGTGCTTACTTATAAACTGAGATGAGAGAGGGTGAGTTAGCAGTTTGGCTTATCACTCTCTCATGAATACCTCATATACCCAGGCAAAAAATAGTAAAAAGCTGGTACCCCATAGTTAAACTTGGCATAGTCAATTAAAATATTTGAGATTTGGGCAGGTAAAAGGTTAACGGCAAGGAGAACAGAATCTAGGGGTTCAAACTTCAGCTGAGGCAGTTTGCATTCACCAGGTAAGAGCATGAATCCATTTTACCTATCCCTCCAAGTATGGATAGATAGCAAGGTAGACTGGCCTCTCTAGCCAGGGGTTGAAAATCAGTCTTGGAGATGGACAACTACAATTCCAAACAAGGGAACTGAAGCCCACTTAAGGTCAATACCACTTAGTGGAGTGCGTAGAGCATGGCGTAATATGCAAAGCACCCAGGTCACCCAAATTATCCTGGACTGTCTCCAGTCGTCCGAACTATGTTTGGTCACTGGACCCAGGTAGACAGGGACGAGAGAGCGAGGCTGATTGAGTGCTACACTCTCCGTCAATATAATTCAAATAAAACTCAAGTCATGATTTCAAGACTTTGCAGTCCACTGAAGCACTCAGAACGGAAGCCATGGTCATCTTTGACCACAAAGGATGAACATGATGGTGCTGATGATATAAAGTACAAAAAAATGAATTTTTACAAATAGAATAGTTTGTATTTCTCTGAATTTTTTAGATATGGTATTATTATTATTTTTATCATTATTCGGACTATCCTCATTTTGGTTGTTTTTCATACAACGTTCAATCCCATTGTGAGACAATAATAATTCAAAAATACTACCACTGCTAAGAGGGGAGTGCGGTCTATATACCCCCGTTGGTTAAATAAAAGGTTCGGTTTGTTACTTCCCCCACACCTACCAGATGAAGGCCATAGAGTACAACGGCCAAAACGTTGAATGAAAAACAATCAAGATGAGGATAGTCCGAATAATAATAGAAATAAGAATAGTTTGTAGTAAAATCTTGACAATTCTAAACTTTAGTTTTTGAACAAAACTACCGACAAATAGTAAGAAAGCAACTGCCAACTGGTTCAATGGATTCCTATACCATCAAGCAGATATTAAAGGAGTTTATTTTAATTTCTTCATTGAAAACAAATTTTTTTTCCCTTTGAAAGAAGAAACCAGGAATTGACTTTCAGAAAGAGCTCAGACTTTTTCGACCTATCTTTCGTATCTTGATATATTCTGAAATGAAGAGAGAAATCTTCACATGCTCAACTTTAAAAATCAAAAATTCCATTAACAATTTGAGGAAGTTGATTCATATGTTCCCTCCCCCAAAACTAGAAAACTAAATCATTTTTTTTGACACTTTCAATTCAAAAAGAAGAAGAAAATGTTTTGTATTCCAGTTTTAACATTTCAATAAAAATTTTAAAACTGGAATACAGTACATTATTATTTTGGGATCTTTCACTATTATCCACATTAAAACCTGATAGATGAAAATAACCTCAACATTACAGTTATATGATTAAGTTTTAATGTTGTTTTTATATCCCCTCCCTTTCAAATATTTGGTTTTGATGTTGACCAATTGCAGTCAACGGTTCAACTGTTATGTTTTAATGTTTGTCTGCACTGCATACTTTCCAACCCAATCAGTTTATCAACTCTGAAGTTTTCTCTATTTGTTGGTTGTCCATATCAAACAATAATTATTTCAAATTCTCTGTTTTACCAGGAATGGTAGTTTCATAGGGAGGGAAAAAAGATTTTTCCTTCATCTTGAAGGAAAAGAAGTAAGAAAGAAGAATTTTCATTTTTATTTATTTATTAAATTCACCCTATGTTGTTCCTGTCTCTAATATTTTATTGAATCCCGTCCCTAATACTTTTTTTTAAATATTTTCTTTAAAAATAGATATAACGACAACTGGTGTCCATGTAATCCTATCAGTAATATTCAATTTAATCCTTTCAAATTTTGGCTTAGCAAGACGTAGACGTTTTAGTCAATTCCGGTCTTCCGTAGTCGCTTTCAAAGACGGCTGACACGGCCGGCGACCATTTACGAAAGATTGCAAAGAGAACATTACTTGATTTTATTAAAGTGCTAATTCAAATTTTAAAAATGTCATTCATAAGAATATAAAGAATATTTTCAGTCCATGAAAAGAAAAGTTATATGCTATTTCAAATGATTTGAACGGGATGTTTTTAATTCAATTTTTTTTTTTAATCAAATTTGAAAAATATCTTAGGGCTATGGCTAGCAAGAAAAAAAATGAATGACTTCAGAATGAAAACCCTAAAAAAAAAACACGTGCGATGATTCTTCAAACGATGATTTTTTTAACGAACTAAGAGAAAAAAAAGCGTATACGTCTATCATACAAAAAAAAGGGAAGTAATGATTTTTTTTTCTATAGCACACAAAATGTTGATTTTTTTTTCCTATTCATTTATTTTCAGAAGTAAAAAAATAAAAAATAACGGAAGAGGGTTTACTTTATTTCCCAAACTTGACACATATCTACTACAGTATTCATGCTCCAGTTTTAAAAACTTTCAAGTTTTTACGTTATTTGTAGCAGCTTCCAATGCCCCCGACAGTGTTCGATTTAAAGCCTTTTTTTTTACAACCAATTTCATTTTATAACTATAAGAAACTAACGTATTCGTAAAAATACTTGGGCTGTAAATTAAACAAAGAAAAAACAATAAAAATTAAGGGTAAAATTAAAAACCAACAGAAATACTTCTACGCTTACCTTGGAGAGTTTTTGACAGCTTTCACAAAACTGTAAATTACCCTCCAACCACGATTCTAAATCGTCGAACGGATTATTGTTGGTATTTTCCATTTCTGACCAAATCTTTTTCTATCCATGTGTTTTCGTGTAACAAAAGAGTCGGCGTATTCATTTTCCAATTCCGGCGTGGGGACATTTTAAGTCTACCAATTAACTATTTTAATGCTGGTATGCATGGCAGTTGGCTACTTCAGTGCAAGTAACTTGTCCACTTTGAGAATCCGTGTACCGGCTTAGATATGTGAGTAAGGAATATAAATACAGATTTTCCCAACATTGCACGGGAAGGGTTTTCCTCGTGGCCGGGAAGATCGCATAAAACGTTCACTGAACGTATAACCCATGCGGCTTGCTTACCGGAAGTAAACGTTTTACCTCCCCTTGGAAACGACTTCACATCCTGTTAGACGTACACTACCCGTTTGATTTACAGTTTTATCTCTATTACGTTCATTTATTCACGCGTTTTTCAAGTGAAGTTTGTTATGAACTATTTATCAATTGCCACGTCGGTGTTATCTCTATTTATACTCACCTACATCCTTCACTCGCTGACTTAGTATATATCATCAATGGCGTAACATCAGTATAAAGGCTATACTATTTGCATAACTACGTAATTATTCCAATTAATAAAAATATAAATTAAATTATCAAACTCAAAAATACAAAATTAATATATGATTTTATAGAAAGATCAGTTTGATATACAATTTGTTATACTTGATTGATATTTACGAACAATATTTGGTGAATTTATACGATAAACAGCGTGTATCAATCTAGTTCCGGTAGCTTCACCTTGACCTTTCTCGTTGATCTTTTTTTTTTTCCTCTCGTGGTAAAGTATATTTACCTGTTTCTTATATCTACTTTTGTACGGTCTTTATTCAAGACATAAATCAAAAACCGAAGAAAGATAGCAGATGTTCAGCACCGAAATTGAGATGGTCAGGAGTTGTTGAGGTGTGGGGTGTCATAACAATTACAAGTAACACACGGAAATCGGAATCGGTGTACTGAGTTCAAGTTTGGCTGATGCCGTTACGTTCACTTCGCTCTGAGGTCCTGGGGAAAGGCATGAATCCTCAGGTATGGGCCAAGCAAGGAAATTAGAGCCCTTTAGCCCTTTCACATGGGAGATTGCAACATCATCTTGTTATACATACTTAATAAGGAAACGGTTATGCTGCTCCATACTTCGCATTG
Organism: Thysanoteuthis rhombus; assembly: GCA_963457665.1. NCBI lineage: Eukaryota > Metazoa > Mollusca > Cephalopoda > Oegopsida > Thysanoteuthidae > Thysanoteuthis > Thysanoteuthis major. The sequence continues at coordinate 27,625,107 of OY735209.1, read as the reverse complement.
AGGAATCGTCAGGAACAAAATAAAAAATAAAAAAAGAGATAGTGCTTGAACTAAATGAACTGCAACTTTGGATCAAATTCAACGATGATTTTTTTTTTTTAGACACAAAAGTGAAAAAAATATAATTTTCTTTGAATTAGTATTTTAACAAAAAAGAACACATCACATGATTTTCTTTAAAAGAATTAATGAAATTCCAGTCTCCTTCGAAGTTCCTCTCCTTTTTCTTTATTAACTAAGATACAAGTCGAGAAGCGTAGTTCCGTACAATAACCTCGTAAAGATATACAACAGATCTCTTGAGCTAGTTCTTACCTACTGGACTGTCTGTTCTTTTCTTTTCGTTTTTTCATCAACTAATCAAATTATTTATGATCCCGAACAAGCTTCTTAATTTATGACTTAATTCTAATTTTTTGCAGATAAGATGTTTTCGTTATATATTTGAAAACGAATCAACTAACCCCTCCCTCTGTGAAAAAGTGTACATAATTGATAAATAAATAAGCTTCTTTTTTTTTTTCAAATTCAATGGTCACAAATAGTTTCAATTGATAATTACTGCTTAGAATTCATTTCCACTTATATTTTTGGAACCACGATGAAAAAAATGATAATTTAGATAACACTTCTAAACTTTAACTCAAACCAACAAATAACTATTTCGTTTTTGATGAAGAAAAATGAACAAAAAATGGAAGATGTTTCGTTCCCTCTAAATAATGATATGAAACAGCAAATTCTGACAGGAATAAAAAAGAAAAAAAACAATGTCTCACATAGTGCCGGCTACACTTGAACTTCTTCAGCTTTTTTTTATAGCTGCCCTCAGAATTTATTACTCTCCTACAATACCCCAAGCTTAAATTTTGGTCTTTATTCTCAATAGCAAGCTGACGGCAGTAGAGACAAATCGATAAGCACTGAATCTTTTAATTTTTACCTGATATACGTCACAGTAGGTACCAACACTCAATCTGTTGTACTTGACAAATCAATTAAAATAGATTATCAGTGGTCGAGAAATAATACAAATGATACTGACAGAATAGGGCTATCAAATACATTGCCAATGATTTCACTAGGGAAAAACATTAAATTCAGGAAGACAGGTATTGTCAGTGATCAGGAATTAAGCCAAGCGTTACTGAAAGAATTTGGCTATTATATGTATAAATAAATTGCACAGCTGATGATTTTACTCAAGAAATGTTCTACAAATCATTGATTTTACGATGCATTGAAAACAGTTTTATTAGACAATTGCATTGAAAATCCAGGAAAGGGACTTTCAGTGATTCGAAATGAATGCAAGCATTACTTTTAGATTAGGTTCAATTAGTGATTTTCAAAGCCAGTGACCCTTTGGATTGGACAGATAATGCTGGAAGGTCCACAGCAGGGTTCCCCCTGAACCCGACATTGTGAATCTTGAATCAGAGAAGTATTGTCCATCACATAGCTATTGAAAAATTGAATTATGATACACAGATCTGTATAATATATTAGATTTCAAATAAATCGATTTAGAATGAATATGATTTTTAAAGATAAAAAATTGTTCATTATTGTGCTTAATTAATTACCATCTAAAAACTACATAGTAAAAATATGAGTCCACCAGAATATTTCCTTCATTTAAGAGGTCCTTGAGTTTTCAAAGTTTCAAAACCACTGGGTTAGATAATTTCCCCCTTTTGAGCTGAAAACTGTTTTGTTATAATTTCAGTAATTCAATATAAACTGATGATTTTTTTAAATAATTGCAATCCAAACTTGTTGAAGGTGTGGGTGGCCTAATGGTTAACAGCGCAGAGAATGGAATCAGCAAACCACCAACTCCGGCTATTTTTCCATTATGCATTCCTCTAACTGAAATTCCTCCTCTGGAAACCAAATACCTCCCATTTGAGATTCACTGGTTTGAAATAAATGCTTTTAAAAAAAAGGAATGCGATAATCTCCTCAAAATATTTGTAGTTCTGAGAATATGTTTTACTGTATAAAGGTTTTACAATGTCTTTAGTGGTAAACAAAATAGTTTTGTCAAAATGACTTTGTCTCAGCTGATTGTTCCCTTGTCAGTTTCTTCTCTTTCTTCTTTATGTTTATTTATTTTTTATTTGTTGTTTCAAGCATTTGGATCCATCCGTTCATTGTCTTCAGCAGTCTCCAGTTAAAGGTGTCATTGATAATAATAGGTATGAATCTCCCTGTAGTGCCCACTTTTTCCAGCAGAAGAAAATTATACATATACAGAGTTATCTGTCCTTGGCAAGGATCTACTAGCTATACTCTACATCTCTGTAGAAATGGTAAATTCCTTGTCGCTTCCTCTTTGACATCATACAGAACTACCGATAAGATAACTGATCGTTATCCTCATGGTATTTAAACTGTGGCGGTAAACTCTCTCTCTCTCTCTCTCTCTCTCTCTCTCTCTCTCTCTCTCTCTCTCTCTCTCTCTTGCTCTCTCTCTGTTTCTCTCTCTCTTTCTGTTCTGACGGCCTCGAGGTAAGCTCATTCTTCTCTCTCTCTTTAGTTAAGATAGTTTGTATAGTTACTACACACACTTGCTTTTACACACGCATCATCATATATAAAAAGTAATCTGTTCTTTTATCTCAAATAATACATCCTATCTAAATTGAGCACTCTCTCTGTAGTTAGGTCAGACCTTCAAAGATAAGTTCATAGTGTTTACAACTAGGATGACCGAACTGATGGACATTCTTCAGACTCTATCTCGCATTTAATGAGTGACATTCTTTTCCCTTCATTCTTCTTATCTCTGCATCCTTATCCTGGTAGATCCCTCCAACATATCCGTGTCGACAGAAACTCCAGTCCTCATTTATTTTAATTCACTCCTAAATTAACTCTTATCACTGTTGTCAACCTATTCGTTTGTTCTTATTGCAGTGTTTTGTTAACAATCCAACTATGTTCTAACCTTGTTTTTATGCTTAAGCAACGGACACACTACTTACCAGGATTTATCTCCTTAGATCAATTCTGATAATTTATATTTTGGGGGCTAATATTATAAGAAGCCCTAAATCCCCATCCAGCTGTAGGTAAATAACAGGACTGGCTGGGTACTTCAGCCTTAGTTGACAACTAGTCTAGGAAATGGACAGCTCTAAATTCCAAAGCAGGAAAGTATAATGGCTCATTTGGCATTGTGAGAAGTTAACCGTAGACAAAGTAAGGAATATATTCTAAAAATGTACAGTTATCAGGGCACTGGTGAAGCTTCGACAGGCCTAGCAAATTTGATTACAATGAATTGTCCAAGTAATTTAAAGGAGAACAAAAACAGATTGATATAACATGATCACTTTCACCCACCTCACCACAAAGCACCTTGCATACTACAAGTGGAAGATTAGGAAAAAAAATGTAATTTGATTATTTTTTAAAATACTAATGAAAAAAAATTGACATCATAAAAATGTTTGAGGTACAGTCAATCCCTCTTAATAGAACCAATAGTTTATTCGGGCCTACCACCCAATATGACTAGCCTTGTGAGATCTTTAAATGTGTGTAATGATTGCTAATTTGCTTTGTTTATAATGACCAATGTGCTGTTAATTTGGACCAAGCAGCAGACTTATTGAATTAACATTTTTCTAAATAAAATCTGATAGAATCACTAAAAAATATATTTTTGTTGTTCTTAAAACAACTATCTTTCAAAAATAAGTTATTATGGTTTTATTTATCTTGAATGAAAAAGTTCTTTTTGGTGTTTTGTGCATAAAAAAGATCGAAGTTGTTTGGTTTATCGGACCAGGACCAGCCAGTTATTGGGTCCAAAATCGTTGGTCCCAGTGCAGTCCAATGAACTGGAATCCACTGAATCTAAAGAAAACAATTCTAGCATTAAAGTAAGGAAGGTTTGTATTTGAATGTCTCACTGAAGTATTTTCATTATTTTCCGATTCCTCTTTTATGGGGCCCCTTTTCTTTTTTTTTTTTCACCTCTGCCAAAAATCAAAAAGTTGAAGTTTACTCATGTCCACCTTTCTGTTCATCTGCACAATATCTCCAAAAGTTCTTAATGAATTTGAATGAAATTTGATGGAAGGGTGAAACATGGGAAAATTGATTATATTGTTGCTTGGATCTAGGATTTTTTTTTTTGTTTTTCTTTCTTTCAGATGGAAGTTATTTTTTTTATAATTCTGCTGTTTCGAATAGTCAATGCCAAACAAGCTTGATGAGGTCAACTTCAAATCTAAGGGAGGTAACTGTTTGTATATCTGAAGTTTTCTCTCTTGTGATGCATTCAATTTTATAGTCATCATGTTTATCACCTCCACCAAAGAAGTTGGAAGAGGGGGGGGATATTCACTCATGTTTGTCTGTTTGTCCAAACAGTACATCCAAAAGTTCTCGATGAATTTCAATTACATTTTTGTTGAAGATTGGGCCATGGGCTAAGGGACAATTGATTAAATTTTAGGGCAGACTCAGGAATTTTTTTTGATTTTTTTTTAATTGATAATGGCAATTGTCATTTGTGTTTTATTGTGTTAGTCTGTGTGTCTAAATAACATCTCCAAAAGTTCTCAATGAATTGCTATGAAATTCTTTGAGCTAAGAAAAAATTGACTAAATATTAGGACGATTCCAGGAATTTTTTTTTTTTAATCAGAGATATTTTTTTATATCTTAAGACGATAGTCCAATATATATTGCCTCACATGCATCATATTTATTACTTCCTCTGCATCTCATCTATCTATGAATGGATTTCCATTCAGTTTTTTAGTGACAAACAATGATTGGGGCCTCCACGGATTGTTCAAGTAATAGAGACAAAATCATGAGACATAAGAGACAGCTTTTTAGTTTAGATGTTGACAAAAGGTTTTTATCTAGAATTCTTAATTCTTTCAACTATAAATAACTATAAATAAAAGAATTAGTTTCATAGTATGCTGATGATGATGGTCATGTTCTGAATAAATGAATTCAACATTTGTTACATTTGGAAAGGCTTTTATTTCCTTTTCAATGATGCAACATTATTTTTTAATATAGATAAATGACCCTGAGTCAAGGCATGGTTTTGCTTTTGCCTAAAAAAATATGCCTGACCACGGAATCATCACCAGATGAAGGCTTTGTTGGTGGCACAGCTGTTGTTCTGTGTTAGAAATTACATCAAAATCTGGGATGACAAAGTTATTTCCCTTGGATTCATTTCCCCATTATTTTCAGAAGTTTTCAATTTACGTTTCATTTCACTTTCTTTTTTTTTTCACTAATTAATTCTATGTTGTTAATATTCTTGAATTTAAAACATGTTTAGTTGAATATCAAGTGATATTAGACTAGACCCTATTTTTTTTAATCTGTAAACCTAAATGTTTACTACAACACTAGGTTATATTCCCAAGTTACCCAAATTTCCAAAATTAAGTAATCGTCAAATCATCATCATCATCATATATATATATATATATATATATATATATATATATATATATATATACCAGCAGTGATACTTAGTGTTGCCTGGCTGTCAAATATGTAGGAGCATTTATTTTGTTTTAAATTTAAATGTCTCAACTGAGGGCAACTTTTTACATATTTCTTTTAGTATATAAATGGATGAGCAAATTAATTTTCATTTGAATGCACAGACATCTCCAAAGTTGATTTCTTTTTTACAGACATAGCCTAGGAGGTAAAATGGACCAATACTGAAGGGTTATATTCGTTTATTATCATACATTTGTCACCAAGCAATATTATTTAGTTATCATTGTTACTGTGGATACCTACGTCTCATTTGAATATTTAAATTCATAAAAAATATCATCAGTAAAAAAATTATTGATGAACAGCAATGTTTTGATACAATTTGGTGTGTGCAAATGTTTCCAGCAGGAAATGATAAAAAGAAAAAAATATCATGTGTTTGAAAAACTTGAAAAAAAAAGAAAGGAATCACCCATATTTATTACCACTTAATTACATGTAGATATCATTGTTACATGGGATAATCATGTCTCAGAGGAAAAAAAAATCATGCAGATATATTATCAATGAGAATTCTACAAAAAAACTTGATGAACTGTAACTTTTTGATAAAATATCACCCGTGTGCAAATGTTTCCTGCTTGAAGTAGTACTATGAAAAAAAAATATTGTATATAGCATAGAAGAAGTTAAAAAAAAGAAAAATGTTGTATCCATACAAAAGTTTCAAAAATTTTCCAGTGAAAAACTGTAATTTTGTGAAAGTCATTGCATGTCAGCAAAACATCCCTGTGAAAAATTGTCATGCAAGATTATTTAGAGAAAAACTAATTCATTATGCTTTCTATAATTCAATAGTCAACTTTAGGAAAAGGTTTCAACAAATCAGAATTACCTCAACCACTTCCAAAAGATCACTATAGAATACAAATAGTGAAAAAATAAAATGTTGAAATTTAACAAAGTCAGAATTATGTCAACCAAAACTTAAAAACCACTAAGGTAAAATGCTAAAATTGTTTCTAGGTATAATGTAGAATTTACTATCAGAACTGCCTATAAAATTGAGTAAAGAACATTAATAAAGATACAAATTGAAATCTAGGTGAGAAAAGAATACAAGAATAGAAATAACTCCCCTGAAATTATCACTATAGGGGAGTTACATTGTATATTACTCTGGAGTGGGCCCAGAGACGGATTTCCTTTCTTTGTGCATTATTCTTGGGTACATCTGAACCACCATGCCCAAAATGATGGAGATTCATTGAGAAATGGCGATTTTGCAACTCAAAACCACTAAATTTAGATCAGGAACATCTAAAAACATCTAAGCAAGAATCAATGGAAGTTACATCAGATATTTTCCCACAGGGAATCTGGACCCTTTTTTTTCTTTTTCTTTTTTGCTTATGTATTATTCTAGAGTGCATCTAGACCTCTGTGCCAAAATGGGCAAAGATTTATTGAGAAATGGTGACGTTATTCCAAGACAAAGACACTAGCAAACAAATTTTCATGCTCATTATATATAGAGAGAGATATAGATATATATATATATATATATATATATATGTCATTGGCTATTCCTGCTCATCCATGTTACTCAGGCTTGATTTAAGGTGACTATTTCCCCAAAAGTGGGACGGTCCACAAAGGTATTGATGTGGGTTCATGAGCTCTTTGAATAGGTAGACCCTTCAAAAACCTGGTTCCTTTGCAGAAAAAAAACATATAGATAAAAGAGGTCTTCACTAATGAAAAGGTTGGGAACCACTGATGTAGACTGACTACAAATTCCAAACACCTTGGTTTCATCTGGTTTATGAAATTAAAACGGAGTTATATTTCTTGAAAAGTGAATTGAAAACCAGTTGAGGTTCTAAAGATTATTTCTAATTATCCTGGCCGTTCGTATTTGTCTACCTATCTTATTAGGCTGGTTTGTCTTGACCCCAGTGCAAGTTGTAAGAGTAATAGTAGACAGAGATCCATTAGCCAAGTTTTTAGAAGTATGAACAAAGTGTTTTGAGACATTTCTTTTTAGTTTGAAATACATTGACACTTTACAGTCGGAGTACTTGGGCTGAGCCTTAGTTGCCTGTGTGCTGGAGTCGCCACTGATATATATGTATATTTATACATAACACATCGAAACAGCTGTCTGTGGATGACACAATAATCAATGCTTCTCTAATCAGGGTTGGGCACTCTCTAAGTGAAGTAACTCATCCACTGTAAGCTTATGCAATGCTTTTCTATAGGAATTGAGCACTCTGGTGGATGAGGGATTTCTGTGTAATTTGAATATATCACTTAAATTCAGCCTTACTGCCTGTCCAGTTCCGTAGCCCAGAGGTAGGATATCGGCCTACGGGTCTAGAGTGAAGGTTTCAATTCTGCCTCGCGGTACTGGATCGGATAATGGAAAGTCTATAGCCACACTGAAGAGATGTAATACATCGAAACAGCTGTCTGTGGATGATACAATAATATATATATATATATATATATAGATAGATAGATATATATATAGTAAACACTCGGTTTAATAGACCCTGATATAACAGATTTTGGATTTACCAGACACTTCAACACTGTAAGTGCTTACACACATGCATTTCCAGCTTGGATATTTTACATCTAAATTTAGATATTTTTGTTACATCAAGATACAAGAAATTGTTTGGATATCAGTTTGGATATTTTTTCTAAATTAAGCTCAGATACTTTTAGATTTTTTCTGGCAAAATCTTGATAGAACTATATTTTTTTGCAAAATCTTGATATTTTTAGATATTTGATAAAGCTCAGGCATTCCGAAAGTTTTGCCAAATCCCCAGCGTTCAGCTTACGTTTTGCCTCAAGCCATTATGGACAATATGGATAGAAATAAGTGATTTACATAGGCTTTTAGTTTTTACTGTGGCAGAATCACCAATATCTGCCTTGTCAATAACTGCACGATGCAAGACATATGCTGAACGCTATTTTTGAAACTTTTGTTTTCAACTGTAATTCATTACTTCTGAGAGAGCCGAATAAGCGAAACATGTTAAATAAATTTTCCAGCTTGTCATAAATATTCTAATCTAGTCTGATTCTATATTCCAAATGATACCCACTCACATGATCAAACACGTTTCTATTCTTTCATAATGAATGTTTCCGTATGTTATGATTTTGTTGTGAATATTTTTACCCAACCGGTTTTCACGTCTTTCCAAATATTCACATCAGTTCCTGCTTTTATTACTCAACATTAACAAACATGCGTAAATTCTGGGAAATTCCTCACTTTGTTCATTTACGCACATCAACATCACGCCTTCTGGTCTTTCGAGATTCTCTGAAGTGTTTTCATTATTGTACACATGATGTCTTTGCTGAATGTATCCAGCCATTTAATGTTAACAAGAAAAATTGCCTAACATGTGCAATGGCACTCAAATCCCTTTCAATGTAAGGACCTATCACACTTATCACTGTGTCCCTTCCATTTTTCAAAACGGTCTGCAAAGTCTTCTTTCAGGAATACCATCAGCTGCCTTGTTGCATTCTTAATCTTGTCCACGGCCTGAAATCCTCTCCTTTTCAACAGCTTCAGGAAAATCCGGAAGTGGCAGGAAGCAAATGACAAACTTGGATGATGCCACTTTTTGCCCCCCAAAACCTCTACGAGACATGAAGAATAGAGATTGTAAATGGAAAGGTTCCACAGTGGCGTCTTTCTGTCAACTGAGAGAACTGCATGGGAGAGTATCTGTTCACATGCGCGCAATAAAGTTCGCTCTGATTACTTGCCAAGTTTCATCAAGGCCACGCGGCTGGTTCTCAAGATGTTCTAAATGGCTGGATACTTTCTGGACAGACCTCGTATTTTGAGAGGTGGGTGTCAATCCATGCTTCAGGGGTTGAATTAATCTTGGGAGTAATGGATAAAGAGAAAAACTCACATCCATGGATGGATGATTCATTGGATGTCAAGGAGGGGATTCATTTGCCTCCACATCAGGGCAAAAAGGACACAAAGTTGGTTTAATGATAGACTTTTGTCGCAGGGGTCAGTAACATACTCACCGTCTCTACCATATTTGTGCAATGGGGAAATACTGCCTGGAGGATAGATCCCAGGAACCTGGCACATTGATTTGTACCTGTCTTTCCCAAAGATGAAACAAGACTGATCTTAGTCATTAGTCTAATAAAACTGCTTTGCTCAGGTGATGTATTTATTTAGCATGTCAATGGATGCAAAATACTTGACACAGACCGATGGTTAATGAGCAAATCCCATGAACAATCATCAGTTCGGTTATTATTAGGTGCTTAACACTTTCCAATTAAAAACCAAAGTTTTTCTCAAAAAATGATGCTACCCCATGAGAAACAAAGGTGTCAATGATTGAAAGCACAAACAATTTCTTCCAAAAATGTTTTTATTTGATTTTAGAATTTCACTGGTCAGCCCCAACCCCTTTTTAAAAAAATGTATGAAATTTCTATTGAATATCATTGGCTTTTATGTGTTGTTATATTTTCTCTTTCCGAAGCTACACTGTGTACCCCAGCCAGTATATATATATATATATATATATATATATATATATATATATATAATTTGAACTATAGTGAGACAGACTCAGGAGTGAAAGTGTATGGAAACTAGGTTTATTTATCCATAAATGTTTTCATTGATAGTCTAGACATGTTTCGGGAGGTATTCTCATCTTCAGTAGTGTGTGCTGCATGTGTGTGTGTGCGTGTACAATTTAACGGTTATAAGTTGGCTATGGAACATAAGTCCACTATCAAGAGCTTTGCTTTGTGAGCAAAAAATGGGATCTCATCTGCTAGGGTCATCCTGTTGTGTCGGACTTAATGTGGTCTATGATGAAGTCCGTGGTACTGGCAGCAGTAGTAGGTCTTGGAGAGAAAATAAGGTGTTACGGTAGGAGGGAAATGCTTTGGTGTTAGATTGTGTGGGTAGGTTCGGGATAGTATAGATGGAGGGGTGATGAGGTTAAGGAACTTCATATGTAATTACCTTACAGGTCATTGAAAATACGTTGACTCTGATATATATAGATATAGATATATAGATTTATATATATATGATAATAATCAATTATTGCGTCATCCACAGAGAGCTGTTTTGTTGTATTACAACTCTTCAGTGTGGTTACAGACTATCCAACAGCCCTTCCAGTACCACAAGGTTGGATCGAAACCTTTGCTTAAGATCCAGTCTGCCCTATGCAGAACTAGATGGTTTTTTATATATATATGAATGAATGGTTTTGAAACCCAGCGTAGCCTTGGGAATATATATATATATATATATATATATATATATATATATATGAATATATGAATGAATGGCTTTGCTTTGCAAACAAAGATTTTTAGAAGGGTTTTCCACAGTAGCAGGACCATAGACAGTAGGGTCAATGCACAGAATAACCCAGTGGCGGGCCTATGGTTGGAGTCAACCAGTGCAGTTAATCATGGTGACACCCCTATCTACTACCAGAAATTATTCTATTCCTAGGATATCTAGAATTTTGGTGATCATTTCTTACTAATACTTTTCATTATTCAACATGATTCTTACATATTATTGAATGTGATGGCATTCCCCTGCATTTATAAACAATTATTTTTATCTTTAGTTTTCAATTTTTCAGTTCTGACTTTGTGATACATGAAGTAAATGAATATGGGTATAATGAAAGTGTTATCATTCAGTACCTTTTGAAAAATAAATAAACAATAAAACTAGACAGCACTCAGAGAGCGCATATCTCAGCCAAAGTTATTGTCAGGAGAAGTAACTTTTCAACATATTGTATGTGGTGTGGGCATATGAATATTACAGAGAGGAATGGTGCTTGAATCTGCCCAAGAATTTAATCACTTCTTTTGTAACCCATTTCACATCCTTCCACAGATTTTTTTTGTAAATTGCTGATAACTTTTGGAGATATTGTGTGGACAGACATTAATCTTTTTTCAATATGTGGAGTGATCATACAACAATGACATAGGGGAGTTAATTGTGCATGGATCCGCCCCAAAATTTAATCACTTGATTATTTGATTATTTATTCAATAATTATTTTGTGGCCAATTGCCTGCCTTCCCATGAAACTTCATTGGGACATTTCAGAGATACAGTGTTGACGGTCATGAGTATATATGAAAATGTATGAAAAAAGCGAAATACCAATCAAAAAGGATTCCTGGATCCGCTCCCAAATTCAACCAACTCCTCCTTAACCCATTGCCTACCCATCCACAAAATTTTATCAAATTTCTTTGATAACTCCTCAGAGATGACATGAAGATAGACGTGAATTTTGGCAGTGTCATGGGATGTGAAAATATAACTATGACGTAAAGGAGATAATTGATGATGGATCCATCCCAAAATTTAATCACTTATTTTGTGGCTTACTGTCCACCTTCTGAGAAAACTTCATTGAAATTTAATGAGAACTTCTGGAGATATTTAAAAATCCTGAATCCACCCACAAATTTCACCAACTGTTCCACACCCTCTCTTGACCAACACTTCCTTGCCTATTCTTAACCAACTTTTTCTCACCCACTCTTCTACAAAATTTCCTTCAAATTAATTGGAGTACTTTGGAAGATATCGTGTGAAATGAGACAGATGTTTCATTAGAAAAAAGTATTACCAAGAAACCATATAAAAACCCCACCTCCGCTTGATCCGTCATCGGAATAACCCTCCAACCCAAGCAAGGAAGTTTTAAGGTGGGATTCAACTTATCCCAATTTTTTTATCTATCATCTCCAACACATGTTGCCAAGAGATGTAATTCTATTGAGTGACTAACCAGACCTGCTTCTATAGTATAATCATTTACAATGCATTTCTATAGTTTCATAATGATAGTAGTACAGGCTTGCCAATTTTGTCATAACACATTCAATATTCCTGGATCAAATCAATTTTGATTTTCTTTAAAAACTAATCATAAATTAATTTGTTCATTTTTTCCTATTTTTTTTTTTTTTTGTATTTATAGAGCAATTTCATGGGGTCAAAACCTACCCTGCTTGAGCAAAACACAATTAAAACTTTTCTAATGTTAAATTAAACTTTAAAATACGAGTTATTGATGCCTTCAGTCTCATTCTTTCTACATGAATTATTCCTTGGCTCTGTGGCAAATTTTGCTGGATACCTCTCTCAATTCTAGCGCTAAAAAAACCGTGATTTAAGTGTAACTGAGAAGTGCTGGATCACTTTTTTTTAATTAATAATGTTTGTGTGGGGTACGTATTTAGTTGTAAAACTAATTTTTTTTTTCCATTTCCCCACCCCCTTGTATCCTGGATCTGCTCCGACTGAGTTGAAATTTTGGTAAATTTGCTTACGCGTAATCTAGTTTGGCACAAGGCTATGACAGTGGAGAACCCAACGGCGTTTGATCATAATGTCTGTAAATTACGAAATGTATCTCTAAACAAGCCCTCCCAGAAATGCTGTTAACAAATATCTTTTCAATATGTAAATTGTCTCCCTTGAATAGTTTATGCTCTGTGACCGGAAAATGCGAAATCACAGACAAAAAACATTAATAAATTATTAACCTCGTCAAAGTGGGGGTTTGAAAAAAAAAGAAAAAATTACGAATGTTATTACTTAGAGAAAAGTTAGGGAGATCATGTCCATCTCAATTGATTTAATTGAATTCAAGTTTGCACGTTGAAATAGATCATTTCAACATGCGAAAATGTAAACAAATCGACCACGTGGTGTGGAGACCCGGAAGTGTGGAGCACATGGTTTTGTTGTCATTTTCTTCAAGCGGCAAAAGGAAAAACTGGCGGCAAATGGATGCCGCGTTGTTAATATGGCATCTGATGTCGCTGAGGAGGAACACGGCTGTTATGGCGCGCTATCAATTTGTATGGTAACAAAATATTTGATCGTACCAGGGTTGCCGATTTAGCCATTTTGTGGTCAAATTTGGCCTTTTCTTGAGCATTTGGCCATTAACTTTTTGGTTTTAACTCAGAATCTTGGCAATTTTGTTTTTTTTCTCATTTCCTTACAGACATTCTATTGAAATGATAGGGAAAACAATTATTCGAAAGTGATGTTTGTGTTTTCCATTCGTAAGACCTTCGTTTCCTCAGAAAATTCGTCAATTTTATTTTAAGGTTATTGAGGGGATAGGGGGTTCTATTTGAAATGTAATTGCAATACTAAACTGGACCCTTACTTTTATCATTCGATCAGAATAAAACACTAGACTTTGTTGCCATGGTATTTTAAATAGATTCTTATTTTTGGTGTGTACTGCTACTACTTATTTGCACTAAAGACTTGTAAACAATTTCATGGCTATTTTGGTGTGTGTTTTAGCCAGAAACGTCTCCAATTACCCTCCAATATTGGATTGAGTCTAGTGCACTCAATTTAATTTACTGCTTTAGTGCTTTTCATGAAATTAAGTTCTCTTTCAATTTTTTTACTTTGTTTCATATTGCTTTAAAACTGCAAAAATAAAAATGAATTGTTCTGAAAATGGTAATCCTTGCAAATCAAGTACCAAGAAAACTTGCGTACATTGGAGAAGTTATCACTTTATAGCTAGAAATGGCTGAAAGTGGCTATATTAATTTTCCTCTATTTCCAGCTAACTTTATAGCTAAAATGTTAAGTACGCTTGAAAAAATTATACGATGGCTCCTGAAATGTTAAGTAAGCTCGAAGAGTCATACAAAGGCTCCAAAAATATAATTATTCAATACATTGACCTGAAATTGACACAATTGTGAAAATGAATTTTAGAAATTATGTTCATTAATCATTAGAGCCTTCGTATAATATTTTCGAACGTACTTATTGATCAGAAATTAAAGCAATGATAAAAAACAATTTTTTAAAGTACATCAGATACTGGTAAAACTTTCACATACGGATGTAGATTACGACCACATCAACATAAAAATAAGTTGCCTCCCTTGGTGGCTAAAATGGCTAGATCTTTCCATCTTTTCCAATTTTTATTTCCAGCTATTTTCAGCATACTTTATTGCTAAAAATCTTATCTCTCGAAAACATTCGACGGCTCCTGAAATATTTTGATGTTCGAATTTTATAATCATAAATACATTATTCAAAAATGTTAAGTATGCTCGAAGTATATGAAGGTCCCTGAAATCTTTAAAAGATCAAAAGATATAATACTTGAAAAATCAAACATTTCAACATTAATAATTCGAGCCTTTATATGATTTTTCCATTGAACTTGACGTTGATTAATTAGTACGCTCGAAAATCCATTCAAAGGCTCCAATGAATGATGAAAATAAGAATATTCAATAATCATTATGCTCTTTGAACAATATATCTTTATTATTTCTATTAATATTCGGACCATCCTCATCTTGGTTGTTTTTCATACAACGTTTCGGCCGTTGCACTCTACGGCCTTCATCAGGTATGTATGAAAAATAACCAAGATGAGGATGGTCCAAATATTAATAGAAATAATAATAATACCTCATCTCAAAAATTCAGAGATATACTAATATATCTTTATACTGAAAAAATAAGCATAGATAATTATTAGAGCCTTTATATGATTTTTCGAGTGTACTCAATTTTGGTTGATCACAAATTAACACATTAATGAAAATAGATAACATTAAAATAGTTTGTTTTATTCACCTTTTCATCTTTATTTCTGATAATCCACAAAACATTGATCTGATATCAATGCTATTATAAGACTAATCAAAAGATTCCAAATACCGAACTCACCCAAGAAATGAAAACAATCTATCCAACGTACCGAACAGTCTTTTTAACTGTCTTTTAACACACATCCACAGATTTTCTACGTTTTGAGTGGTAAAAATAAAATGAAAATTAACTTCAGAATATGAGCTCTATCAAAATATGATTTTAAATAGTATATTCATAGATTTCGGGAGCCATAACATTTGTAGCTATATGAAATCAGCTGGAAAGAAACAATAAACACATGCAGCCACTTTCAGGCTATAAATTTTGCTGGAAATAGAATATGAAAATATCTAGCAACCTTTAGCCACGTTCAGCCATCTTTAGGCACCAAGAGAGGTAACTTATCTTGATATTTACGGCAGCCAAATTACATATTAACACAGTGATGAAAATAAAAGCCAGTAATTTCTTTTTATATACCTTTATTTTTAAACAATGTATTGATAAGATATCATCGGAGATATTGTTGAACTAAGTGTCATAAACCTGTTTGTTTTTTTCTTAGTCAGAATATTTCGGACCACTAACTCATCAAGGTAAGATGGAAAGAGTGCATCTGAGGCACCGAACTGTTGCTCCTTTTTTGTACTTAACATGTTAGGAGCCTTCGTATGATTTTTCGAGAGTGTCCAAAGTTTGCTGGAAATGAAAAAAAAATCAATACGTCTTAAGTGATAAGCCTTCCAGATATACGTCACCATAATATATCAGGGAGAATATGCTTCCCCATCTCACCAATTTTTAAATTATAATTCAATAATTTTATAATAGCTTACTTACATTTTTAGTTATAAAGTTAGCCAGTTTTAGCCATAAAGGGAGGTAACTTTTTTCGATATTCACAAGTCTTTTCAAGAGCCTAATTTGCAAGGGTTACCTCGAACAGTCACTGTTATCAAAATCAGTCGGTCGCTAACACTTCATTTCAACAAGCGGCCTCGTCTGTGTATCCTTTACTCTATGTTATCAACCGGTTGTTGCAGACCTGCCAAGGTTCAGAAATTCTCAGTAGGGGGATTACCTACTAAATCCCCCCCCCCCCACACACACACGTGCGTACATTCACTGTGGTTTGGGGCGAAAGAAATTTTCAAATTCTGCAGGTTCTAAAACAGCTATATCAGTATTTTGAAAACCTATCTTACAAAATTGGTAGATCTGCAAATAGTGGGGGGAGGGGTTACAAGCATTTTTTATCAATGAGGGAGATTCTTACACATTCAATGCATACGGGAGAGAGGCAGTCCTAGGCTTCATAACGTGGGGCACTCCCACATGTGGGGCACTCCCACATGTGGGGCACTTGGTAGGTCTGTTGTTGTTCGCCTGCATTTGAAATGATAATCCGATCATAATGACAGCAGATCTGTGCTTTTTTCCATTGTTTATGAACTCTTTCGTCACCATAGGACTTATTTCTAACAAAAAAGAAAAATGTGTTCTTCCCGAATGAGCTAAATTTGGGCCCAAAACGAGTCCCAAACGCCGACTTATTAAATATTTTTAATTGGCCAAAATTTCAACTATCATAGATTTGAATCGGATAAATTGGGAAAATCATCCAGATATAACCGAAAAATGTTAAATTTGGCAATACTGGATTGTCTACAACGGAAGACGTGACATTTCGATCGGGTTCATGCAAGAATATTTTTTTCAATTCTATGATTCATCAACTCCCGTCCAGTTAGTGGTTTTCAGTTAAAGATCAAAAGACGAAATTGATATTTGTATAAATAAACCATACTTTGCAACACTGAGGTGACCAATAAAATCTCTCATTCGCTAAGCAAAACTTATATTTCTGTTTAAAGCAATGATTGTAAGAAATGCTCATGACGAAGAACTCGTAAATGCTTAATCATAATAACGATCCAAGCAGTTGGTGCAAAATTTGGTCGGAATTACAAGCATAAAACTTGGTCAAATGATACTTTAGGGTGTACTGAACAATTTTCGGCGTGAAGACATTCTGAAACGGACTATCCTTAGCAACGGTTGCTAGGCAATAATTCCTACCTAAGAAGCCTATAGATATCTCGTAATGAAACTTAAATTCCTGAATCCAACCCTAAATTTGATCACTCCTTTTTTTTTTTCATCTTGCTGTCAACTTTTCTACAAAATGTCATTGAAATTCATTGAGAACCTTTTGTGATATGGTGTGGGAAGATATGAGCGAAAATTGATTTGTACAAAAAAAGACCAAAAAAAAAACCCGGAAAAAACTTTTTCTTCATAAATTTATATACCCGCTCCTGTCACTCTATACGATATTTCAGAGAGTTCCTAATAAATTCCAATCAATTGTCCTGGTAATGGTAAAGTGCATCGTAAGGAAGAAGTAACTAAAAGTTTAGGGCGAATCCAGGCATTCATTTTTGATTGGGAGATATTTTTCAGATTTAGTATTTTATTGTTTATTTTTTATTCGCTCCTCTTTGTCTACGCAATATCTCAAAAAGTACTGCGTGCATTTCAATGAAAGTGTATAAAAGTGTAAGGCACCTTGAAAGGAAAAACTGATTAACTTTGGGGTGGATCCAGGAATTCGCTTCAAATTGAGATATATTTGTCCTTACATTTCTGTATCCACCCCTGTCTGCCTATACGATATCTCAAATATCTCATTGAATTTCAATGGCATTTCGTGGAAAGATAGCGCACGTATCAAGGAAAATGTGATGAAATTTTGGAGTGGATCTTGGAATTCGTTTCTGATTGAGAGATATTTTTTTCATTTCTTTCGTTCTTTTTCTTCGTACATTTCTGAATTCACTCATACCCCTCTACTCAATATCTCCGAAAGTTCTCAATGAAACGTTGTGGAAAGGTGGATCGCATGGCGAGGAAGAGGTGATGAAATTTGGGGATGGACCAAGGTATTTCTACTGTTGTGTGAAAACATCCATAACTCGTGACGTATGTCTGTAATAGGTTTTTGTCCGCCATCTTGAAATTCACCTGTCCAGTGCATTTGAAGAGAAAAGGCCTTTTTTATAGTCTTGTTAGTCGACTGGTAATTTTGTTGCATGACAGCACTTGATATTAAGTTGCTCACGGAGCTGGTCTAGGAAGTTCTTCCATATGCAACGTATTATCCAGACTTGTTCCCTTCAGATTGTCTCTTATTTCACTCCACGTAACTCTCATTATCTAGTCAACAGTTCCATCAAAATCCATCGAATCAAAGGCAGAATCTTTTTTTTTACGATGGAATACATAATTTTTCCGAAAATCAGTGCAAAATTTAGTAATCCAGGAGAAAACTTTGATGACTGAAGAATGATGTTAAGAATTTACATGACTAGAAGATATTTCGATGAAAACATCTGCATGCATATTTGAGTTTATTGGAGTCGGGTTCGGGTGAGAAAAATATCAAATTGTAATAATTGATAGAAGAATTATGAAAAGAAATCATCCCGTACAAAGACAGAAAGAGAGAGTGAAAGAAAGAAAGAAACAGTTCGTGATGGGACAAGGAGATAATCAGAGAGAGAGAGAGAGAGAGAGAGAGAGAGAGAGAGAGAGAGAGAAAGGATAATGTAGAGTGGGGAAAAAAAAGAAAGACATCTGTAAAATAAAATATGATGGAAACAATAACAAAAAGAAAGCGTCCTTTTGAAAAAATAAAAAAGACCAAAGAGAAAGAGAAACGAGACGCAAAATAAAACATAAAGAAAATAAAGATAGAGTGGGGAGAGAGAGAGAGAGAGAGAGGGGAGGGGGACGGTAAGAGACAGAGACAGAAAAAGGAAGATAAAGGGAGGAAGCGAAGGACATTTTACCCTGTTGATCCAGTTCCCTGTCCGTACAAAAGATTTTAATTTTCCCGGCCTTTTGTTATTTCATTCGTACGAAAGTCAAAAGCTAATCGCCATATCGATTTTCTCACAAACATTTATGAACAACTAATAAAAAAAATCCTCAAATGTTTCAATCCGCCACTGCATTCCGTTGTCTGTGTCTCATGCGAGCGAACATGTGCGATCAGAGGCCATTCCCAAGTGTGGGCAGTGGAGACCGATAAAAGAAAAATATATCCTGAACCCAAAACGATGCTCCAAGTAATTCTAGATTTTATAAGCACGGTATTTTTAATTGGGAAAAAAGGAATATTACTTCTGTTTTTTTTTTTTTGTTTTTTTGGTTTTTTTTTGAGTGGGTGCACAGACACACATACCCACAGATTTGAAACTTAAGAGGGTCTTGTTTTTTCTGGAAGTTATCCAAACCTCACTGTTGAAGATCAACATAATGAATATAGTGCTGGGTTATACCCACCACTCCTTCAAAAACATAGTCACAGAAATATTCATGACGCTGTATAAATCACACGCCGGGCTACATTTGAAATTCAGCTCCTTCATTTGGTCAGCCCAACATAAATTCAGCATAGACGCTATTGAGAGTGTATTAAGAAGAGCAACTAAGATTATCTCGAGCATCAAACAACTGCCATATCCAGAAAGGCTAAAAGAACTTGACCTGGGGTCATTATCAGACAGATTAACCCGCACTGATGTACAAGAAATATACAGGAAAACCTAAGGTCTACACGTTATCGACTACGACTGTAAATGCAGCATCAGTCTAGATAATATCATGATACAACCATCTGTAAGAAGTACGATCAACGGCTAGAGCAAGAAGCTACAAATACAACAGCCACCAGGTCATGAAACACTTCTTCTCAAGCTTATCCATTCATACCTTGAATACGCATTTAGATGTCACAGTTTCTTGTCCTAAACATCTTAAAATCCAATCCTAAAAAAACCTTCGCCGCCAAATGTTTCATTATGAATTCTCGTATTAAAAATAATATAAAAAAAGAACGGAATTCTGATGATGTGTCTACGTTACATACCACTGAAAGGGGAGCTGCAGGTAAGGGAGGGGCATCTGGAATGGAAACTGTGGATAAGGGAAGTCCACTGAACAATAAATCGTGGATAAGGGGGTCTACTGAATAGAAAACCACGAACGTGGAGGCTGTTAGAAATGAAACTCTAAATTATGTCTAAAAAAATACAATTTTAATCATTAATCCCTTGTGAACCTATTTTTTTCAATCACGAGAATTGATTAAAGAAATGAATGAGTGAGGTCAGTTAACCCGGGACAGATGATAAGAAAAATATACGAGGTCAGTCGACTGGGGACAGACAAAGTGAGTTATAGAGGTATTGGACACATCTTCTTCTTCTTCTTCTTCTTCTTCTTCTTCTTCTTCTTCTTCTTCTTCTTCTTCTTCTTCTTCTTCTTAATAATAATAATAATGATAATAATAATAATAGCAGCAGCAGCAGCAGACAGCTCAACTGTCATGACAAAAAAAAAAAAAAAGCGCAGTCAACAGAAAAGAAACCTCCAGAGGGACTTCATATGTTGACTTTATTAACCTAGCATTGTCTTACTTGAGATACATATACATGCACGCTTATGTGTGCACCAACCTTAGCTTAGTCAAGTGTGGAACACTCAGTAAGGAACGAATTCACCGCACAATAGTAATGGTTTGCTTTACTGGACAAGTTCGTTATATAGAGAGGGTTGGGAAAATATGACACTCCCAAAATAAAACTGGCTGCTGTAGGGTCGAACTTTTTGTATAAATGTATCGATTTATACATCGTACGCACCAGTATGATGAATTTTCGTAAATATCTAAGACGTGTCAAATTAGCTCAGTCAGTTACATAGTCCCCCACCCATCCCGGCAATCAATTGGTCGTGACTTCAAATCACAGAAATTTCACGAATCGGTTTACATCCATAATTTTGGTCAGGATTGTTCTTCTTGTTCTTGTACTTGTTCCGGTAAAAAAACATGAAGTCTACTCCAGTTTGGGAGTTGGACAAATATAGCTTTTAAATTCCAAACATTGGTCAGAGTGAATATGAAAAAATGGTAGAGGAATTCGGTTTCAAAATCAATTTTCAGCAACCTGCTCTCATATGCGCAAATGAAAGAAATCACCTGTTCTAGAAGTGGAAATGAATATAAGATATCAGAAAACATGATTTACGGATAGTTTCCAGAAGTTTTTAGAACTTTTTATCAGAGTAACTTTGTTCGAAGTGATTCTAGAAGTTGTCGATTGTAACTTGAACCCCGTATGTGTCGCACACGCAGCATTTTCTTCACGATTTGAAAATGCTGACAGAAACAAGCTCCACCGATGGAAAAACGATGAAGACTTCGGCTTATTATAACAACAGTATTAATGTTATTGCATGAAGATTAAACAAATCTAGAACCACCATTAATACTTTTGTGAAGAAACGAACGGCTCTAAGAAACGACCCGGAAGGCCACCCAATATAACCGTCGTTGTCGTCTTCGGGAGACATCAAAAATTGATTATGCTTTTGAGGTCTCTGGAATAAACTTGATCCTAATATAACTGGAAGAAGAGCTCAGGAAGTTCTTAGGGAATCGAGCAACCTTGTATTTTGGTTTTGAGGCTCCAGCTTTGAAAGATGCTCACAAGAAAATGCACGTCGCGTAGAATAAGGAAAAGGTGACTTTGGCCAATGAAAGAGGCTGTGGTGTTCTCTGGCAAGAGGAAGTTCAATAATTAAGGTGGGGCCGATGGAATGCAATGCTATAGACACGATCCCTAGGAAGGAATTTTATTTTCAAACATCCATTTGCCTGGAGGGTTTTTTTTTTTGGTGGGGGGTTGTTTTTGTTTTTTTTTGTTTTTTTCAGTCACATGTAGAACTGGATTGACAGAGATGGAAGGCAAGCAAATTGCTGTGTTACATAGAAGCTTTAGAGAAGAGTCTTGACCCATTTACCTTTTGCCGTTATGGTAGGAAATGTAGTATTCCAGCAGGATTACGTAGCCATTCCTAAAGCTAAGGTAACGAAGGAATCGTTTGAACGGAAGTGTATCATGGTTATGGAGTGACCTGTAAACTCTCTAGATTGCAATCCCATTGAGAACTTGAATGTTCAAAACGTGTCTATGGGCAAGAAAGGCAGTTTGAAAGAAAGAAATAGCTCAATATTTTGCACAAAGCATTGTTGAGATGAAATTCCGTTTGAATGACATGTAAAATGTGTTTATTCAGGTTTTACAGTCGAAAGGAAAGCCTTGTAATTATTGATTTTTATCTCCTTCATGTTTTCAGAAATTGACCAAAAATAGGTGCGTAGATAGATAGACTGTGATATATATATATATATATATATATATATATATATATATATATATATATATATATATATAAATAGATAGATGGTGTCCCAAAAGTCGTTGAGAAAGAAAGAGTTCAATTATCAAAAACAAAGCTTGGAAAGTCGTGAAGTTTTAAGAAGAAATTAAATTTACTTTTTTTTTCAATTTGGAGTAAATTTCAGTATAGATTATGAGAAACTTGTAATTTTGGGGATATCCCGTAAAAAGCATGTAAACATATTGAATGGAATTTTTCAACATTGTTTCAATCAACCGTGGGATTTTAAGGTGATTTATTGGAATTTTCTGATAATAAAGGAAGTCAACGTTAATCAGGGTCGGAATTTCTTTTGGTTTGGTGTAAATGTAGAAAGATGATCGGGATGCCACATGGGAATCTTTCCAACCAAAACTCTCCTGTCGAATTCCATACATTTTCTATTGTATTTATGTCAGGGGGCTTGGGCAGGCAAGATTATTATTGAAAATTGTTTCCAGTTCATGAGGCTTTTGATTTTCTTGACTGTATGACAGGATACATAATCCTGCATGAGAATTGGCGGTTGATTCTCAACTGAATGATGGTATGGAATGACCTACTGTCGGAGAAGTTCTTCATAAACAACAAATTGTTATTTTCCTTGTGGACTGATGCATATGAAATCGAATCACCGTAGTTCCACCAATACCCCTACGACCCAGTCAGATGGGCTACAGATTCTTCTCTCTTTGAGTCTATCCCTCTGTGTGTGTGTGTGTGTGTGAGAGAGAGAGAGAGAGAGAGAGGTGAGGGGATAGAGAGAGCTCCAGATCACATTATTAGGGCTACAACCTTTAAAATTTGCATAAGTGCTCCATTAGGCACCATCAAAAAACTTTCTTATTTGTTTTTCAAAAAAGTGCTTTTAGGGATGTCTGAGGTCATTTTGGACTAACAATACCCAAATCTTGTGCTGATATTCCTTCTTTTTTTAAAGATAATTTTAGATACAAGATACGTATTTCTAAAATGATTTGAAAGAAAAAATCTCTTTGTTTGAGATTATTTATGATAACATTTTTAGATAATCGGTTCTGGTACACGTGCGGTCCATATTGATTCATTTATACCGTGCACAGATATTTCCATTTTATTAACAAGGTGTTGCATTCCTATACTTTTATATCTAAAAAAAAACTCACATCATTTTGTAAGCGAGTCATCCAGAATATAACAATACCAAAAGTAAAGAATGCATAACTATACAGAAAAATCCCATCGCTTTTAAAATGAAAATTGATAGCATAGATGGCTCACACACACACACACACACACACACATATATATATATATATATATATATATATCGTAGGCAGGGGGTAAATAAATAGAATTCATTTTGTTTGAGACTTTTGACTCAATTTGAACACCTGTAAATATCGCCATTGATTCAAAAATCACATGCCACACAAGATAGAAAAGGTATCCTCGCCCAACAGATTTTTAAAAAAAAGTATCACTAAACCAGACGACTCTCAGAGAGTGCATATCACCGCTAATGCCGTTGTTAGGAGAAATGAATCCGCCAGCAAATTAATCACTTCTTCCGTACTTCATTGTCCATCCCTCCACAAAATGTCATTGAATTTCATTCAGAACTTCCGGAGATATCCCGTGAACTGACAGAGAACATTTGGAGATATTGTGGACAAATACTTTACAATGTAGGGAAGGTAACTTTTCATGAATCCAACCCAAAAATTATTCACATCTCCCTTACCTTTGCCCATTTCCCTCCTTCCACAAAATTTCATTGAAATTCATTCGGAACTTCTGGAGATATTGTGTGGCCTGACGGACGGAAAGACGGACGGAGGGTGATACGTATACCTCTCCAACATCGTTGGCAGGGGTAAGAATGTTGCAGGATGAGAGTGGTGGGGTGATGGCAGGTTGTTGGAAATACAGGCATGTCATCAGGGAATGTCAGTTCGTGACTGTCAATAAATTTATTAATAATGTGACTTTCTTAAGATGACTTATACTCACAGGCGCGCACGCACACACGTATATATATATATATATATACATACATATATATATATATATATATATATATATATATATATATATATATATAGTGATTTGATAGACAATATTGAAACTCCAAATTAGGAAAAATGAATTCTTTTAATTTCCGGAATATTTTTCGGAAAGTGGTTTCTACCTTCTTTTCACGTTTGACAACAGGAGACACCACTCCTCAAAAATATATACAATCCATTTTTCTTGATTTCGAGTACCCATACTGTCTACTAAATCCACCATTATGTCGGATATACCTCACCCATTTTCTCACTATATACAGAGAACAACAAAACCTAAAATTCCAGTGAAAATCTTGAATAATGGAATACATTCATTACCTTTTGTGATCATGAGGTTTGTCATATTACAAACACAGTCCAAAAGTAAAAGGTTGATCAATAATCGTGACTTGAGTAATTTTCACGGAATTTTGGTTATTGAAAATTTTAGTCGTGACTAAACAAAAGTTTAAATTCATTGACAACTGACGTGATATAAAGGGTTCAAATTCCAATTTATCGGTTTCTGTTGTTGTTAGGAAACAATGCCAAATAGACACAGTATGGAAAGGAGACCAAATTTGTCCGATTTAGAACGTGGTAGGATAGTTGAATTTCAGAATCAGGGTCTATCACATTGGATGTAATTAAACATTGCAAAAAGACATTAATATTCAACAATGAAGAGCAGTGGATTAAGAAAAAAAACCAATGGTCTGAATTTTGACGTAGCAATGAGTGCCTATGACTCTGCGCAAGTTCCCGATTGAATTGGACTAAAGGCATTATATTGACCTAATCACCACTATAGAAGTAGAACATATCAGATTATACCGTGATGATGGTCTCCTAAAAACAATGTAACGGCTATAAATGTGATGAAATTTGAAGAAAAAACAAACTAATCGTAAAGGAATTAAAAGAAGTAGGGTTTAAGGTGGAAATAAAAGCCAATATCAAAATCCTTAACTTTCTTGCTGTCACATTCAACTTTTGATCAAGCACACATGAACCATACTTGAAGCCAAATAGAACACCAATATATATTGCCACACATTCCAATCACCCATCCTCTACTCCGACTTAAACCCTGACTTCAGTAAACACAAGAGTAACACAAAACTCATCTAGTAAGGAAGGGTTTCACCCCCCCCCCCAGAAAAAACATACAAGAAAAAGATGGATTCAGACATATTATGAGCAAGGTCGCCCAAACAAAAGCATATATACACACATATATATGTAAATGTTTATGCTCACGACCACAGAGTAGATAGATGGATGGTTTAAGAATGCGATTTAGAACTTCTACTTATCAATATCATGATTACTATATTCATTTATGGGGTCGGCTGTTTGATTCGGTATTCGGTTAATTCCAGTGCCAGACGAAATATGTTTCCCAATAAGATGTCCCAACAATTATCTCATTCTGTCGAGCATAAATTTTCTATTCTACATATAACTACTGTCAGCAAAATGGGAATGCACAGATATATGTAAATATTTATGCCTACGACCGCAGTATAAAGAAATGAGTGGTTTAAGTGCGCTATTTCAAACTTCAGCTTTCAAAGAGTGCTATTAGCCCATTCGATAGAATTGCGTATAGAGTTGCGTATACATATATATATATATATATATATAGTTCACAAACTATATGTATATACATAGTTCACGAACTATTTGATGTTCCAAGGACTGAATACCTCAAATGAAAGAAATATATTTTGAACCTCCCGAATCAGGCAGAGATTGAATCCGATTTGATGTGGTAAACATATCTTAAACCTCTCGATGATGATAATGTCCTGACCCTGAAGCTATGTTTGGTCCCAAGGTTATCATCTGGTAAAGTCTTTTTATGTGCACTACTAGAGATGCATTTTACCAATATATACATAATTTGATATTTATTGTTAAAAATGCTTAGGTGTATATACGCACTAATATATACACAAGAACACACACACACACACACACACACACACACATATATATATATATATATATATATATATATATATATATATATATATATATATATATTCGATTAGTTTGAAAATGATAATGAAAGGTGGAAAAGTTATTGAGATTTATGTTATTTTGTGACGTTCAGTACATCCGATCAAAATTTTTGCAGTGCCAAACTCAGTAATTTGCAACAGTATTAGAGGAAATAGGAAATATTAATACGTATGAATAATAAATCACTGCAGAGTTGGCTTGCTTCGCAGCCTATCACCGTGCTATCTTCGCAGATTTTAAAAAATCTTTCTACGCTTCTAGGCTTAGCCGTTGGGACAAAGAACTTTGAATTTTAGCGCAGAAAAATAAAGAAAGCATATCAAATATATATTACAAAAATATTGTGTCTTCAGAATGTGAAGTCATGGAATAAATGTGTACAGAATAAGTACTCAAATATGATATTTCGGCGTTTTCCACTGGAAACACGAAATAGGGGTCCAGTTCAGCATTATAGATATGCTGTAGAAAGAACCATCCCACAAACCTTTTTAAAAAAAGCAAGCAAAAAAAAATAAAAGAAGAAAATATTCCAAATATCCTCAGATCTTTTGCACACTCTAATCTTGCACATTTTAAGGGTAACTCGAATCTAGTCCCGGCTGCATTGCACTGTTCGGGAGGAGAAATATTTCCAAGAGCTTCAACAAAACGAGATAATGGACTGTTGTGTGTTCTTGCCGGATAAAGCCAGCCGCCATTATGCAAAAACAGTCATTGTTTACTTGAAATCCAAACATTGTTGTGATACCGAAGAAAGATAACCCAACAAATGTTCTGCAATGTCGAATGATAGAAAATACCGATTCTCTGGTCAAAAGGAAGGTGTTTGCAGATCGTTCCAACCTGATATTTCTAACTTTTAGGGGGCAAGATCGAGGGCAAAATCCTTTCGATATTAGGAATCTACGGAGAACTTTTTTTTCTCACTTTTAGTAGTCAAAATCGGGAATGGGGTCACTTTTTATGATCAAAATATGAAAGGATTTTTCTCATTTTTAGTGGCTAAAATTTAGCACGGATTTTTTTTTTCAGAATCGAGGGAGAACTTTTTTACCCTAGTTTCAGGTGTCGAAATCGAGAAGAGATTTTTTGTTCCTCGTTTAGGGTGCAAAAACAAGGGGGTGCTTTATTTCACTTTTATACATTGTTTTTTTTTTTTTTACTTTTAGGTGTCAAAATCAGGATGGAGGAACTTTCTTTACTATTATATAAGTTGAGTGGATTTTTTTTCACTTTTGAGAATCAACAGCGTGGTGACCTCACTTTACATTTATTTCTTTTTAGGAGTCTAAAATGAGGCTAAATGGTATATATATATATATATATATATATATATATATATATATATATATATATACATACATATATATATATATATATATATATATATATATATATATATATATATATATATATATATATATCGAAGAGTGAACAATCGAGAATGAGATGGACTCATAAGTAAAAATATATCGAAATTTTATTTGTTAATTAATTTATAAATGAATTAATTAGTATGCTAAACATGTTTCGGGGAGGATTCCCGTCTTTAGTAGCATGTGTATACTTTTTACTGGTTAAGAAGTTTCCGTAGAAAACGAATTTAGCATCAGATGTTTCGCTTTGAAAGCAAAAATGCAAATGAAGAATGAAGATTCCTTGGGGTCATGGGGGTGAGTCTGAACTACGGTGGTTTGGTTATATGTTCTTTTGGAAGTAGTACCAGTTGTTATGGTTATTGCATTGGTATTGCAGGTCTGAAAAATTCTTGAAAATTGGTTGTCATGGATGCTGGGGAGCTAGGTAGAAGTTATATATATATATATATATATATATATATATATATATATATATATATATATATATATATATAGTAGTGGGTAGTATTTAGCTGTTTGTATTATGGATGTAAAGTGATCCAACAGAATGTTAGAGGAATTGAAATGGTGAAGAGAAAAACTCGAAAGGAAACAGGTGTTATATCTCTTTTTTTTTTCCTTGGGCATGCTTCAATGCATTTTGACGGGTACCAGCCATCTTTTTCAGAAAATATTTTCAACAGTTCACAGTGATATTTTGCTGTTTACATGTTTGAGGCCGAGAAAAGAAATGAGGATATTTCTGAGTTGCTTGGATGTTTAGCAGAAGCAGGAGGCGAGGTATTTGCTTATGTGTAAATGAGAGTCAACTTTAGTTTGAAATGATAAAAGTCTATGAGAGGCAGGGTCAGAGGGTGTTTGTTTCCTGTCTCTGTGGGTGTTGGGCTTGTCTTATATAGGAACAGGGCAGAGAGAGGTGGCATGCATGTGCTTGTATCATTTCTTAGATGACCTGTTGGCTGATAGCTAATTCCTTGTATGTTAGTGTTGTGATATGTTGTATCTATGTGATTCTGTTTTAAAATCAATACATTAGAGGGCTAGCAATCTGAAAGTGACCATAACTTTGTGTTATTGTATTGCATTGGGATATAATGACTGCTTCGATGCATGTGAGTGTCGAGGAGTCATGAATATTTTTGATGAGATGAGCTTGGTGAAAGTTCGGTGTTAGTTTTGGGCATCTTGTAAGCTTTCCCCCCTTGCGTGATATATGAAATGTCATTGGTTATATGTTATAGGGTGGACAGAGAGATTGTTTAATATATCCGTCTTCGTCATCAAGGCATTCTGAGGGCCTTTAGGTAGTACAGAAGGCTCCGGGGAGCTGGGTGTCGATGAAAGGTAATGTATTGTTGGACTCTTCTTCTTGCGTGAATTTAATAGATGGTACCACTGCTTCAGCTTAGCAACAAGGCTATCTAGATCTGTACGCTCAGGATATGGTATTAAGACATCTACGATGTACCGAAAGTAGGTGACTATTTTGGTTATGATATATGATTATGTTAGATTCCAGAAAATCTAGGAAAAGACAAACTAAAATGTCACTTACGTGAGACCTCAATGATAACCCAAATTTTTGTTGGTAGGAATTTCCGTTGAAGCTGAAGAAGCATCGGTTTCTTATAAGTGTACACATTTTCGTGATATTGTTAGGGGATTGGGCTAGTTTAATCACGGCTTTTTTTAGGTGACCATTGTTTAGGCATTTTTTTTTAACTGGGATGTTGGTGTAAAGTGATCTTGCATCAAGGCTGGTCATGAGTTTGTTTTTTAATATCTACATTTTTATTTTGAACATGAGGTCTCCAGAGTTTTCGAGGTGTGTGGGGCTGATTGTACTTAGTAATGAGCTCGTGATTTTTGCTAATGCTCTAGCAATCTCATGAGGTGAACTCCCTATTCCTGAAATGATGGGCTGTTAGGGGATGTTCGGTTCGTGGGTTTGGGGTAGGCTGTAAACAAACCAATGCTTCTTCAGTTTTAACGGAAATTCCTACCAACACCTTCACCTTCACCTTCTAATTGTCACTTCCATCAACATATATATATATATATGTATATATGTACGTATAGGGCAGTGGAACCATCAATTGAATCCACACTTGAAAAAGAGTCCAATAACACACTTTCTCAGGATGTCTGTGAGTAAATAATTGAAATACTGCATAAATTCAATTACACTCACAAATGAACTTTTATTAAAATAGCATCAGATATGCGAGGGCATTGGCGTTCATGAGCACTTGGGAAGAATTCCATTCAGAAAAGAAAAGATTTTTCTTGCTCGGTCCTCCGTGCTTGAAGTGTTACGGGACTGAAAAATCGCTCCTCATTAAGACAATGACTTACTATGAAAGAACAAATGCAAATAGGTTATTTAACTGCATCGTATTGAATTGATTTATCTATTTAAGTCTTTAAAGTAAGTTCAAAGAATGTATGCACACACACACACACACACACACACACACACACAGGACAAATGAGCCGAGACTGTTTAATCATTTTTGCAATTACTCTTATTCTAACAGTTATAGGTGAAATATTCGATAATTTTATACAACAGCACGTTCAGACGAATAAGTACGCCCAGGATAGCAACATTATGACAGTAGCAATACACAGAGATGATGGATGGCTGATACTTCTGTAACCTGGGTCAGGATTTAAGCAAAAAATCTGTCAATAATTTACAATACTCTTACACATTCGTTGAAAACGATTGTCAGATATTTTGCCTTTATTATATAAAACCAGAGAGTGATTCGCACAAAACGGTGGAAAGTGCTTGGATAGTTTTTTGGCACAAGGGTCTGTACGAAGTTTATTCGGAAAGTAACTAGCTATTTAAAATCAACGAAAAAAACAGCCTAGAGCAATAACGCCTTAATCCTCTTCAAATAATCCCCCCTGGGATCTCAACCACTTATCCCAGCGATCCTTCCACTTTTCAAAAATTTCTGGGGTTCCTCTTTCGGGATAACCATCTGCCGTCACCTTGCGTTCTCTTTAATCTTGTCCATTGTCAGAAAAAAATCTATTTAGAGAAAAGCCAGAACTCTCAGGAAGACAAAACTGGATTGGGGGAGGAGGAGGTCGTGACAGATTCTTGTGATGCGATATTTTATCAATTTGCCCTGAACGAGACGTGAAGAATGACTCACTCGATCATTGTGAATGCGACGGTCACACAGTAAACCAATTTACTCAATCGCGTCTCATTGTCGACTGAGTAATCCCACGAGTGAGTGTGAAAAAAAATCTCCCTTCAACCAATCATATATTCATGTCCGGGTGTCCTGGGAACTATTTCTCTAAGGGAGAAAAAAGCTTTATTTGAACAAAATTTGACAGTGATTTGCCCGAAATTTATCACGTTTTTCCCGGATATGGGAGGTAGGAGGGGCACTGGCCTTCCTGCACCCTTGGTTCAAACACGTATGGATACTGGATACCTAATTGATACCCTACGAGAAGGCCTCAAATTATCTTCTTTACAGTTATCGATAATCTTGAAGTATGTTAATGAAGATGGGTTTGTTCGAAAAATTACACATGTGCCCTGCAATATTTGACTTGATCTGCACAATGGCGTAAGTCACGATTTTGATTAGAATTCACAGGGAATAGTTGAAGCAGATCAAATACTTCATCATTATCAGTCTTTTATCGTCCGTTGTTTGACATAAACCTTCCCAAGGATCCACAACAATTCTCTATCATGGGCGTCATTGGGCCAGTATTTTCTGAATTTGTCTAGTTCGTCTCCCCATCTTGTATTCTGTCGGCCTCGGTTTCGCATGTGATCTCTGGGAATCCGTGTTGAGAGTCGTGATGTCCATCGGTTGTCTGCCATTCTTGCAACATGGCCTGTCCATTGCCATTTAAGTTTTTTTAATAGATTCTATGATATCTTGGACTCCAGTTTTCTCCCTGATATACTATGCTGTCTTGTGATCTCTCCATGTGAGGTTGAGCATGAATCTCTCTTGCATGCGTTGCATACTTCTCAGTTTGCAGGTCTGTCTCTTGGCTAGGTTCCTTGTTTCAGCTCTATAAGAGTCTATCGGGAGGATGCATTGGTTGCATACTCTTCTTTTCAGGATTATTTGGATCGTCTTGTTTTTGAAAGTTGAATGCTTGCCATCCCAGGGTGATTCTTCGCTTGATTTCCTCTTTTTTTGAGGATCCAATGGAGATTCGTTGTCCCAGGTAGATGTAGCGGTCTACTTTTCCCAGTTTTACATATTTGATTTTGACAGTTATGTCCTTATTCTCGATGTGATCGTTACACATGATTTTTCTTTTACTGAAGATCAAATACTGGATGAAAGTCAAATTGGAATCATTAATATGAAGAGAGATATTTGTGGTCTCAAGTCGGGTTACTAGATCTTGGAGCTTGATACGGTGCTTGTGTTGTTGGCTGCTTGATACTCTATGCTGGGGTAGAGTATACAACTAATGCATCCTCTCGATAGTCACTTATGAAGCTGAAACATGGACCCACAAACTAGGATCTATGCAATGTGCACAGGAGAGAATCTTGCTTAGCAATGCATGGAGAGATTACACGACATTACAAAGAAAAACCAGGAGTCAGATATATCATAGAATCGATTTGGAAACTTAAACGGCATTGGGTTGGTTATGTTGCAAGACCGGCAGATAACCGCTGGACATCACGATTCACAACGTGGATCCCAAGAGATCATGAGCAAATAAAGTTTAGCCGGAAGGAAATAAGATGGCATCACGAAGAAGACATGTTTAAAAATACTGGCTCAGCGACACCCTCGACAGACCTCCCCCAAGGCTCACCAGATTTCTTCATGTCCAACGACAGTTGCTAAAAGACTGCAGCTGGTGATGATATATTTGCACGAGTGTGTAGGTGAGACGGACGGATAGACAGAGAAATGCTTTAGTATTTTACAGATTTCATTTTTTTTTGTTTTTAACCCTCCTTTTATTCATTTATTTATCGTATGACTCAGATAAAAGGAAGTCCTGAAATAACTTGTTGGTAAAAACGATATGAAATTAAAAATAAACATCAGATTATTACGAAATTCACTGAAAAATTTGTTTTTTTATGTAAAGCTAATCGTCATATGAATTTCGAATATACATCTCACTTGCGATACCGTTTACATATAATGTGTTTAATCCAGTTGTCTTTTGAGGCTAAAATAGCTTGAAAGTCTCAGACAGTGCCCAACAGACACAAAAAGTGCATATTCCTTCCATTGTTTCCGACCATCATCCAAGGATGATTGGCGAAATTTTCTCAAAGGACATCGATGTGAATTTCCCAGTTTCTTTCTGACAGTTAAGGGCGTTTTTTCCTTTCCGCCCCGGCATATAACGATCAGTTTAATTTGCGGTATGAGAACTGTAGATTTTCGCCTAAAAAGACAATCACCTCGGTAGGATATAACGGGAAAGACTATAACCGGGCCTTTCATCTGATCACCGTTCGAGGTCACATCAATCGTGTTTTCCTTTTTTTTCCCTTCCACCAATATGACTCATATTTTAAAGAGGTCCCACCTAGCGTGTTGTTCTCATACCATTTCTTTCGACGAGACACACCTGTCTCACTCAACCCCATTATTCCCATAGACAGTATAGTGCTATGAGGATGTGAGGGAGCGGGGGGCCCCCTTAAAATCCCCAAAGCAGTCACATAGTAAACAACTGATAACCCCAATACGAGAAAATGTACACATAGTACCATAACAACAGAATATATGTAAAACATAAAATAAACACTAAAAAAAATTACATTAACAGATATTGGGAAATAAGTGGCTGAAGTGACATTTAAGGGTGCCTTGATTTAATATATATATATATATATATATATATATATATATATATATATATATATATATATATAAAGTACAAATATGTGGTACAATTCAGGCTAGTAGTATAACATAATATTCGCCTGATGAGGTCCGGTGAGGGCAGAAACATGAGCTAGTTTGTGTAGCGAATCCACGTTCTACTATTTAATATATATATATATATATATATATATATATATATATATATATATATATATATATATATATATATATTGAATCAAGGCACTCTTAAAATGTACCTCTCCACGTACCACCGAGACGTACATGCTTGCTTCGCTCTCCGGATCGCCACGCTGGTCAGAGTAAGCAGACCTGCGTTCCCTCAATTCTTTTTTATTAGCCCCACACCACTACCCAGGTGTCATTCATACCATTAATCCAATGATGAGTTTTCAGACATGATTGTTGAATGTGTGTGCCTACCATATTGCAAAGCTCGTCTCACGGACTAGTCGTCTTGTGCAATAAGGATTTTGACTAGGAAGTGCGATTATTAGACTCAGAAATAAATTTAGGTGAGCTGATTTTTTCCGAATAGTTCCCTGATATAATGAGGGACAACTTATCAAAAGTCTCAAGGTTTTCTCCTCGAGCAGTTTCAATATGGCACCCAAAATGATCCTTAAAATTAAACGGTCTTCATGGCTAGGGAAACTGGAAATGTATAATTTTCAAGATTTTGTTCATGGTGTCCGAAACTAAAATCCCTAAAAATGCCCATTACTCGTTCATTATTCATCCTAGACAAGATTTTTGAGCGGTATTTTGTTGTATCAAGTGTGCTTGATAACATAATAAAGATCTATCACAGTCGGATTACTAGAAAGGTTTAATTTCAAAGATGACGTGCATAGCATATTTTCATCCTTTTCCTGGGCTAGTTTTAATGCTTTCAAAAATGCAGATAAGCTGATTTTTTTTTCAGAATAGTTCAGTGGTATAGGGAGGAATAACATATTCACAAGTTTCTAGGTTTCCTCCCAGGGCTACTTTTTTAAACTCATAGACGCGTGTATTTGAATTACTATTAGACCAAAAGTCTTTGCTATGAATGTAACTCTATAGTACTACAGTTGTCAAAACTTTTCCCTGTCCAAAATGAGAAAACATTTACGGTATATCTTATTTCAATCATTATTTATTCGCCAAGACTACTTAACAAAATACTAAACAAATTACGTAGTACATGAATTACAAGACAAAATATGATATTCTAGAATAGTTTTATTTCAGGAATTTAATTATGGATTTAGTTTTTCTTTACTAGCTGTAGAACGGTTTGTTGTGTTACTTACATTTTGGTCCATGCAATGGATGTACACATCCAAGCAAATCACCACTGCTTTTACACAATTGCAGACATTCTCGCGTCCAATTCCACTGGCACAGCTAACAAGCTTCAACAGGGTCTGAGAAGCAGCTGGTGTGTCAGTGACAACTGCAATCAGTTCCTTTTCTCCGGATTTCCAACCCCAGTAAGTTGGAGGTGAGTATTGACCCAACCACGCTAGATATATTCTATAGGAGTGCTGCTTAGCTACCGCAGTAGTGGGTGGAAGACTAGCCAATGTGAGAGTACCACTAGCTGATGTTTTAATCACTTTTTGGCTCTGCATAGTTTGAGCAGGAACCGTTCCCTGCAGTGGCTACATCGTCATGAGCGTTGGGAGTTAATGCAAATACGTTAGTACAGGAATATAATTTTCATTCTTTTCTTTCCTGAGCTAGTTTTAACGCTTTCACCCTAACCCCTGTCAATAAACTTTGACCCCTCGAGAATTCGGATGACCAGTTTAGGAACAGCCAGTTCGCACCCCTTTTCTGGCCTTTTCGGCAGGATCAAAGTGTAGTATCTGTTACCCGGCAGAGACCGAGGCGCCGGTACTGACACTTGCCTGTCGAATGGGCCGGAGATTGGGTTGTGGTTAGTATCAAGACCGAATGCACTGGTGCAGTGCGTCAGCCAATGAGGTTATACTGAGGCTGCGCACTACTACGTGCATTGGAAACCTTCCAGTTCTCCGTTTATTACTCGGCCCAGCTGCAGGGAATATGGCATCCATCCTATGGCACTGCTCCATTGCACTTAACGGAGCGGGTCGGGACTTTCGTGGCGGAGGTTGCTTTGGTTGCTTAGCAAACCAAAGCTCGGCTGGAGCCATATTTGGATGGAGGGCTTCTATTTTCCCCACGTTAAGCCTCGACCTTGTGTCACATTTTGCTGTGGTGGGACAGCGAATAGATAAAGCAGTTTAGGGAGGGCCTGAGAGAGGTAAGACGAGAGGTAAATTGCGCTCTACCAATAAGCATAGTGTATCTGGAGAGTTGAACCCCTTTTCAAGCCTTTGGGCAATTAGTAGAGCTTGGCGAGAGAAGCGATGAGGGCTTGACACAGAATTGACCCGCTCACTCAAATGTGGCTTTCGCCTTAGGGTTGCAGAAGACGGAGAAGAGAAAGGAAACGAATAGAGGGTTGTTGATTAAGGGAAAGCACTAGACGGACTTACTGCTAGGATCATCATCAGCATCATCGTCAGTCTTCTAAGAGTAACTAGGAGCAGACTTGAAACAAATTTTTAGGATATCAACAAAACAGAATCTGATACCCCGGAAATCTGCCCGGCTTTGAAGTTTTCCAATAGCGATAAAATAGAATATTTTCTAACAGAAACAGTCATTTTTCTCTCAATGGGAGGACCTTTTTTCCTACATGAACCAACTGTTTCTTTTCTTTCCACAGATTCTTCACTCCCGTAATTTTTCGTTTAGGTCCTACTCGATCATTCTGCCGTGACTAAACATCAAGGTAAAGGAATGCACTTATACATTTTTAGCGACATGCTATCCACGTGTCTCATACTTACATTCGACATGTGCCGGGGGATACGGTACATGTCGGAAGAAGTGATATGTTTTCGAGGTTCTCTAAAGGCTATACGATAAAATCATCATGTACTTGTAGAAAAGAAAGAGGTTTCTTGTTACTCCTCTTGCGAGAGTAGGAGTGAAAAGGGACTGGATAAAACTTGCAAAAACCCTTTCTGATACAATCTTAACACGTTTTTAAGACTCTTTTTTAAATATACATTTTTATTATATCATATTTTCGTGATAAAATATCAAAACATTTTTGTTTTATTGAAAGAATAATTTGAAAAAATGATAAAAATCGTGAACGAAAACGAAAAGCAGTAATCAAAGATTTCTACTAACTTTACAAATATTTACTACAAAATATCGACACAACTTCCATGCAAATCGAGCAACTATTAGCAGAGATATAACGAGTTTTGAGGAGTCATAGCCAGAGAATCTGGATGTCCACGCATGTCAAAAATACTCACTGCCTACAAAGTATTTCTGAAAAAAATTGAATTTTCCTACAGAACCATAGCCAGATCCCCGGACTACAGGAAGGAAAGTGTGGCAAAGAATATCATTGATCTGGTGCAGATCAAATGTATTTTCAATAACATATACTATGCAGTATGCATAGTTAACACTTCTCTGTGATCTGAACATGCTAATTAGATTTCGATATCACCAAAAGTATGCATTAACATTATTGTCTAGAATATATATATATATATATATATATATATATATATATATATATATATATATATATATATATATATATATATATAGTAGCAGCAGCGATTATGTCCACTGCTGGTCAAAGGCCTTCCCCATCTCTCTACCGGTAAATTTTCCTATCTCCCCTCTCCATCTTGGGTCTAGTATTTCCCTGCTGCGTTTACAGTTCCATAGGGACCAATCGGCTAACATTTTGTGGTCCCTTCTTCTCGTTGTGTGCCCTACCCATTTCCACTTTTTGTTGCTTGATTAATTGTACGATATCATCCACCCTAGTCCCTTCTCAGATCTATGCAGATCTTTTTCTTTCGGTAAGAGTTAATCCTAATATTACCATCTTCTCTCTCTCTCTCTCTCTCTCTCTCTCTCTCTCTCTATATATATATATATATATATATATATATATATATATATATATATGTATATATATATATATATATATATAATATATATATATATGTATATATATATATATATAATATATATATATATATATATATATATGCGCACGTGTCTCTGTGTGTGCATGAAAACGTATCTATGTGTATGTCAATGACACAGGTTTGCAGATTAGTACGTGTATGTATATATATTTATACACTCTTTCTTTTTCTCTGTCTCTCTCTGACACGCAAACACACGCACACACATATGAAGATACCCATATGAGAGAGAGTGAGAGAGAGAGAGAGAGAGAGAGAGAAACGGGAAGAACCAGTTTCTAATTGGATTCACTATTAACGGAGCCAACAAGTACAGTCTGCCTGGTGGGAATCAAGGGAGAAGACAACATAGACTTGATGTTTTTTCTTCTTCTCGTGACTGGACGCACGTTATTAATTCAAAATTGCACCTGATTCAAAACGCATGCCTACAACTCAATCTGCAAAGCACATGCGCACACTTACACGAGTACAATTCGTATGCACTTCCGGCGATAACTTTTTCGTAGGCATGTTGAAAACTCAAAAACGTGCAAAGACAGCGGGGGCGGGGGCACACATGGTCGAGATAAAAATTGATGAGTCACTTTTCTACGGTACTAATTATCTCTTGGCTTCATAGATAATATATTTTGTTGATATATAATGAAGGTCTATGCACGTTTTGACGCGCGTGCTCAATTTATGTGTGACAAGTAAAACGACCCGGGTGTGGTTCGAGTTTTATTTTTTTTAAGAAACAATGAATGAAGACTGAAGAGAAAATTACGAATGTACTTTTGGAATAAATTGGTATTTTAGAATAGGACTCCAAAGACGTGGGATTTCCCCCTCCACAACTTACTAAGGGATATTCTAAAATAATCGAAGTCAGCGTGACTTTAGTTAGTCATTATTAAAAGTACAGTAAAGTTCCTATTTTGCACAGATGCGTTTCGAGGAAAAGTCGGGAGTTTTGTCCAATCTGGGAACAATTACATGTGACTTTCCTACTTTGTCCATCCTACTTTGGAATAGTATCGTCCAAAGTAAGAGCTTCACCTGTATTTTATAGGAAAAAGAACTGAAGTATTGTTATATCATGCACAGAACAATAGGTAAATGTCGAGCATTATTGATTTTTGACTAGTATTTTCTTTCATCTTAATTTTACTCGCCTCTCATTACAACCACTTGGACTATCAGTCTATGACAATGAGTAAACAGTGAGTATAGTAAAATTAAGATGTGAAAAATACCTGTCGAAAATCGATAATGGTTGGCAATGCTCCGTCTAATGGAAAAATATAACATCACTAACACTGATATCATTTGTGCGCATAAAATAAAATAACATGACACCAAGCGACCTACTGAATATGAAGGGTGAGTCTACATGGTAGATGTGACCTTCTGCCAGGTGTGGGGTCCTCGTAGCCAAAGCGACAAAGGAGCTGGTGTACATAATCGGGCTTCTTGAGGCGAAAGAATTGTGATTTCGAGTCTCAACGAGAACTCATTATTCAGCTGGCTGTTCATCCACTGCCAAGACTCTGAGCCCTTTCAGCTTCAAAAAGGGGCAAGACAAAGCGATACCAGCTCACCTGAACTCTTTACAACCTGCCTCAAGATGATCTTCAGAAACTTGGACTGAGAAAATGAAGGAATCAAAAGAGACAGCGAATACCATAGCAAACTCAGATTTGTGGACAACATTGCCCTCTTTGTAGAGAACCTACACGACCCCTAACCGATGATAAATGAACTGAATGAAGATAGCATAGAAGTCGGCTTCTATGAGCTTCAACAAAACAAAGGTCATGCGCAAAACATCGCAAAATAACAAAACGTTTAAAATCGAAGACGCAGAACTGGAAAAGGTGGATCACAATATCTACCTAGAACGATGAATTTCCATGAAACCCTCAAAAGAAGAAATCAAGCGAAGAATCACTTGTGGGTGGTAAGGCTTCGGTAGAGCAAGCTCAGCCTTCAAAAACAAGAAGATCCCATTTGTCCTAAAAAGAAGGGTGTACAACCAATGCATCCTCCAGATAGTCACTTATGGAGCTGAAACATGGAAACTAACCAAAAAATTGACCCGCAAGATCAGAAGCATGCAATGTGCACATGAAAGAATCATGCATAACCTCATATGGAAAGATCACAAGACAGCACAATATTTCAGGGAAAAAACAGGAGTTTTTAGAATCTACCAGAAAAATGGCAATAGGCTGGTCATGTTGCAAGAATGGCAGACAACTGATAGACAACTCACAACATGTATCCCCAGATATCACACGCGTCACCCATGCCGGCAGAATGCAAGTTGAAGAAGGGAGACAGACTAGAAAGATTCAGAAAGCATTGGCTCCGAGATACCCACGATAGAGAGATGTGGCGAATCCTGGAGAAGATCTATGTTCAACGACGGACTTTAAAAAATTGATGATGATAGACTGAAGGTCTTCGTAGTTTTGAGGAAAAGCAATTCAACTGAAATTAAGACGGAAGAATCAATATTCAAAAATGAATAATGGTGGACAGTGTTTCATCTAATAAAAATGAAATCAAGATGATAATGCTAATTTGTTATTGCGTTTATACGTAGCAGTAATTGTCCTTCAATCTTTGCTTATCTATGCGAGTCTAAGATTAAAAATACCTTTTTGCCGAACATTGTTTTAAAAAAAAAAATATAATCACTTTCGTCTCCAACAATTTTATCTTTTCTCACTTTCGTTATTAACGCCAGTTCAAGTATAAAACAAGGGCAGATAACTCCAATTCATTATGGCAGTAAAACCGTTCATTCATCATATAAATGAAATATCCTAATTTTAATCTTTTTTTCAAGTCTCAGCTCATCTCAAACTGTTTGAATGTGTGATCAAACATGGAGTCTTAAAAGTTTCTATGACGTAATTTTCATTGTTATGTCATGATTGGAAGGTAGGTCAACCAATGGGATCATACCATCCGAGTGCAAACGAACAAATGAACAGAAAAATTGCATATAAGCTCATTATATGGTCAGATGTTTAAATAACGTGTTTATTTCTTGTTCGTGACAATTTAACGCTGTCCCAATCTACCAATTGTAATCTTGAGATCAAAAGGCATTTGTATACCAGTGATGGCAATAGGTTTCAGAAACTTGGTATATGGTAAGGTAGGGTTCTTGGAACTAGGTATGCGGTAATTTCTTCATAAGCAGATATTGTACATACCTAAAGACTTCGAAATTATGAAGTAGGTATATGCCTTACCAGCCCTATTTCCATCCTTAGTGTATACCAACTTTCTGGTGAATACAGTCAGCAGTCATGCTATCTATACACTCTGGGTGCATAACTAGAATCTTCTTTATTTAACAGATACTTTCATATCATCGAAGAGATACATTTTAGCACAATCCCAATCCAACTCCTGGAAACGGAGAGCAAATAAGGTCCAGATTCAATCTGATCCATTTTGTAATTTTTCTGTCTATCGTATCTATCTGATCCCACACACTTTTCTTTCTTTCTTTTTTTTTTTCCCAGTCAAGAGATTCCATCGTCGCGAGGCTTCTAATTGAATTTCCCGTCACGGGAAATGATTCTTTTTACCTTTGACGATTTGTAGCAATAGAATTTCATTTTCTCACTTGATATAAAGTCGTGTAAATGAATACGACGAACTGAAGTAATGTTCCGTAAAACACACGAAGACACGTGATAGAAAACACTTTTTAGATCAACATTGATCAGTGGGAGAAAGATTGGCTGTGAAAAATGGTACTGAACTCAAAGGAGGCGATGGAAAATTGGATGAACAGATGAAGTGATTGGTTATTTTAGATTTTAAGGGAATGGTTCCAGGTTTTTCATACGTCTACCTTCTTCGAAAATCGTATGATTCAAGACTTGATGAAATACTAAAGAATTACCACTGAGAGCGTATTTGCATAACATAGAAATTGCAATGAAGATCACTTGTAGATAAACAACACCAAGTCAATACTTTGACAACAAACACAGGTTATATTATATATTCTAATATTATGTCTCTATACATTTTGATATATTTTCTCGCGCATACAAACACACACACAAACACACATATATATATGTGTGTGTGTGTGTGTGTGTGTGTGTGTGTATGTGTGTGTGTGTATTAGGAAAAGGACACATTTGGTCCGACAGAATGAATAATAAATTGCGTTTTATTACATACAAACTCATAAGAGATGATATTCTGTCGTAACACAATTGATGTATCACTCGTCCTAGATAGTGTGAATAAAATAAACCGGAATTACATTACTGGCAGCTGTTTGGCTCAATGGTAAGAGCATCACTACGTTGAAACGGCTGCCCTATCGGTGGCACATTCGATTCCTGCCGTGGCCCCATTTTCTTTAATTGTTTATTCTATTTACGCTGTCTAGGGCGAATGATACATTAACTATGTAACGATGGGAGATCGTCTCAAATGAGTTTCTATATAATATAACGCAATTCATATATATATATATATATATATATATATAATGTGGATCAGACTCAATTTGCAATTGATCGTGAAACTCAAATTATATAAGTTAGTTCAGAAGAAATGTCGAATTGTGAAAGGGTATATGACACCATCTTGTCTCTTATAGACATTTTCAAATTAAAAGTAGTTTCTGTGGGTTCTTGAAACTGACATAATTGTTCATAGATCGTCTTTTTCTATTTTCAAATCCATCGGCCCGAAGTACAAAAAATGTCTTTAAAGTAGTAATTGTAATTGTAAGCTGTGTTGTAAACGGTAATCTTTAGAAAAATCAACCTCAAAACACCGTAACAGAAACAAGAACAATGTAATAATCTGGAAAATCCATTATTTCATCTCATAATTTTAGACAAGAGTCGGAAGACCAAAGAAATCGAAGCAACAGACCAGGATATTAGTCGGAATAATTTAGGGAATAATGACGATACTTCGTCCCGGGAATTTGGACGTCTATGTTGACAGATTTTGTTGAAAAGCATGAACTTTTATTCTCTTTCTCCCTTTCTATTTTAAACTCTGATTTTTTTGTGTGTGGTACATCGCCATTGGAACATTTTAATCTGTTTTTTTTTCAAGTGTTGTTCTTATTATATATTGATTTTCCTTTGAAGAAGAAAGGCACCGGACGTGACAGGTGTATGAAATAATACAAATATGCCCCGGGGATTTGATGAAGGATCTTGTTCGACATGCCTGGCAGGTTACCTGATTGAGACTGAAGGATATCGTGGCCAAAATATTGCGATAAAGATAACAAATACGAGGAAACTTGTCTAAAAGAATCAATCTATAATAGTAAAAACGTCTAGTTTTAGAAATACCGACAAAAAAGGTTGGAGGTCATAGTGACAGAAATTTTGGGATTACGATAGCAAAGACGAGGAGATTGGTTCGAAAAGATCCATGTATAATAGTAATTATCATTCTATGAAAGACTAAGGCCAGTCAAGTAATTGCAACTCTGACTAACCAAGGAAAATGATAACTAACTTCAGCCTTGAGCCAAAACATGAAATTATTATTGCAGGTTAATGTATGGAGGTGCAGAGAATCCAAACGTTAAAAACACAGAAAATGTAATCGGCGAATCAAGTTCAAATTCCGGCTGAGATAGTTGATTTTTGCGATAATGCCTTAGATTGAGGCATGAATCAATTTCTTCTCTCTCCAGCTATGGGTAATAACTTCAGCCTTGAGCGAGAAACATTTATTGTCGTATATTCAAAGTATGGAGGCATGAATCAATCTCTTCTCTTTCCAGCTATGGGTAAAAAGCAGGACAGGCTAGGTTCTCTAGCCATGGTTGACAACCAGTCTTGGAGACTGGCAACTCCGATTTTCAGGCCAGGGAGTGGGGCTCCCTTCATGCAGCTGAATGCAAAGTTTGATAATCTCCCAGCAGCTCCTGTTGCTGAGGTGGTGCCACACGTATCCCCTTTTTCCTTTGGACCTCATCAGCGAGGCTGTCTGAGGGATTTTGAAGACTGGGCACTCCAGGATCTCCATACGCTTCATTGTCCACCAAGACA
This sequence comes from Thysanoteuthis rhombus, assembly GCA_963457665.1. Taxonomy (NCBI): domain Eukaryota; kingdom Metazoa; phylum Mollusca; class Cephalopoda; order Oegopsida; family Thysanoteuthidae; genus Thysanoteuthis; species Thysanoteuthis major. The sequence goes on along the minus strand of OY735209.1, from coordinate 27,581,185 downwards.
GAAAGTTCGTGTTTGAAATGTTTGAATGTGACACATTGTAGATAAATTTCGATTCCAACATCTTGATAATTTGATTCCAACGTAAATCTCTAGATTGTTCGAGATTCTGAGATAAAGTACCTTATTTTTGACTGGTATCATCAACTTTTTGTGGCTTTTTATCACAACATTTAATCTTTAGAATCCAAAGTATAAATCAGTTAAAACGACCCAATAGAAAGCAACAAAAATGAAGATAGCAGTCTCGAAATATATTTGGAATAATGTTAGTGTTTTCTTTTCATGTGAATGGAATAAAATCGATCACCTCCATACTTTGAAATATTCAAGTACAAAGATATGCAGATTTATTTTATTTCTGGTTGTTCAATTTTCTTCTGGTTCTATTTCTGTCTCCGGTAACTATTTATGAAACCTTTGCACAACATACAATATGGCGGCGTTTTTCTGATATACTATTGTTGCATGCTGGGAAAAAATGCTGACATTTTCCGAAAGCATATTACGTCACCTTTGTCAAGAGGTTATTTTTACACTGTTGAATATTTGCTTACATTAAACCTGGGATTTATTCCACTTTTAAATCCGTTAAAAAGCAACTGACTATTTCAGAAATACCAATAGACACACGTCCCTTAACAATTGTATGAGAAAATAAGCATACTTTATTTTAATTTGATCATTGCTATTTCCGTTAAGGTTGCATGTAAACAAATTGCAGAAAACAAATATACAAATCATGCTGTAATTAGTGTACGACCTTTAGGATTTTTTTTCTTAATAATCAGCATTAAGTTGCCTGATTAATGTGCGATCTCAACCTTTAAAAAATCAAGGTATTTTGAGATGATCCACACTTTGAAGGGGTAGACCCAAGATTTAGAGCAAGGGGTGGTAAAAAAGAAAAACTAATTTCAAACGTCAAAAATAAGAAAGTAATATATGATCTTGAATACTTAACTTACATGTTTTTATCATTAGGATTGACACGAGAAGAGTGAAAAAAGATTGAAAAAAAAAACAAACAAAAAACAACAGAGAAATTTACCACAGATCCAACAAATAAATAAGAAAATATGAGGGATAAGACGTTAGACGTCTTACTTGAAATAAAATGATAAATATCCGTTTTTAAGGTTAATTTATGATTACATGGGATTATTTGGATTTTTATTTACAAAATTCCTTCATCTAAATATGTTGAAAATTTAATTATGCTCCCCTTACCCCAGATCTGCACCTACTTTGTGTTGGCATTTGCTTGCGCAAGAATCAATGAAATGAATTGAAATGAGAAGGCGTTGGTACTCTTCAGTGGACGTTCAGACTTGTGTGTTCACGCGTCAAATTTATTTTGGCGTCTACCCATTAGGCGACGGACGTTATGGCATTAATAACATTATTTTATTTGAAAATCTGTCTGTATGGAACAAAATTACAATATATCTGCTATTTTACAGCAAAATGTTATTTTTTTACAACTCAAGGCTACCAACCAATTTTGACCCTTATTTTCTCAATTAAATTACCTGCATTTTATACACGAGTAAATACAGCACATTTCCTTTACTTTTAGGTGAAGGACCGATAAAGCTTATTTAGTAAGAAATAAAAGGCAATGTATTTTATTTTGTATGGTAGCGGTACTTGTAATAAAAACTGATATTTCCATTATATCGTATTATATGATTATTAGATGCAGATAGATGAATTATGTAACTGTTCTTTAGATTTGAAAACCTAGATATTGAGGAATATTGCTCAAAATTACCTACTGAACTAAACAGTTCTCATAGTGATTAACAGAATTGATGTTTTTTTTTAAAGTTATATCGGTATTCTGAAGCATTTCAAAGTTTCGCATTTAATCATGAGTAGACGCATCATGAGTAGACGCACCGATAATGGTTTGGAATCTTTTACAGTTCATAAAAAGTTTGCGATAAAAATCAAAATTTGAACGCCCAATAGAACCTCATTTTGAAAATCTACAGAAAATCAAATAATCATTGAAAATCGACGAAATTTCCTATAATTATCACATCTACAATCGAATGTATCTATTAGAAGGCATTTTTTTTTAGAAAAATAATTCTGGGGTGATAAATTAGTCTATCTTGTAGCTTAATGATAGCCGTCACTTTGTAAACAAGCATACCCTTATATAAAACTCGAGAGCACTCACAGGCCGCATACATCTACCAACAGATTTAATTTCCACGAATCCACCTAAAAATCTAATCACTTCTTTAGAAATTTCATTGAAATCCATTGAGAACTTCTGATGCTTTCGCGACGAAAGTGATGAGCATCTACATGAATGTATGAAAATAGAAAAAAGGAAAATTTCTCTTGATCGGAAAAATATTCCTGGATCCACCCCCAAATTCGAACAATTCTCCCTTGCCCAATAGCCCACCCTCCCACATAATTTCATTGTAATTCATAGCGTCCTTCCGGAAATATTGTATCATTTCCTTTTTAATGGAAGATTCAAAATAGTGCATTACTTGGCAGTCACACAGGATATAATACGGCAATTTTTGAAAATGTTTGAAATTAGATATTGAATATTTTGTTTAATAAATGCTAATTGAGATATATCTTTTGCCCTATAGGTATGTGTGTGTGTGTGTGTGCGTGTGTGTGTGTGTGTGTGTTTGTGTAGTAGATTGGTGAAGAAGTGAGATGTAATGTTGAGTAAACAATGTTTATCATACCCCGTTGATTTGTTGGTTTATGGAGAGGGATTTAATGTATAACAGAAGATGGGTTAAAAATATTTCACCTTTAATTGTATGAATAGATAATTTTAAAAAAAAACTAATGAAAATGATGTATCGAATGCTTCGCCCAAACAGGTAAAGCTGTGGGTTCGGTTCTTACTAGAACAGTAACAATGTTATCCAAATGACTTCAGATAAGCGGTAGCTAACACAACTGAAAAAAATCAAGTATGAAAAAAGGGTCCAAAAAAGAAAATCCAGGAGCCAATCCAGATTTTGTTACCACCACAGGTGGTCAAATAATAGTAGCTCTAGAATGTTGATAGGGTCAATCTGAAAGCTTTAGTATATCATAACCTCTTCGGACTCGTAGCTCAATTATTTCCTAATGGAAAATCACAAAATGCAGATTTTCGCAGTAGTGCACTAAACAAATATGGTGATTTGAGCAATTATCATCAAATGTCATAAACACATTAAACATTAAGCACCGGAATAGCTATGATATGGGGGAGGTAATTGTCCATGGATCTACTCAAACATTTTGTAACCTTTTACCCACGCTTCCATAAATTTTCATCGGAATTCTTTTTTTTTTTTTCTGTCATCATGCGGACAGACAGGAAACCCTCCAGGATATTGCACTGCATCGACAGTTAGCTACGATGTAGGAGAGATAATCGTACATGAATCCACTCAAAAATTTCATGACATTTTCGTTGCATATTGCCAAACTTTTTACGATATTTTATTAAAATCCATCAAGAACCTGTGGAGATATCATGTGGACGGACAGAGTTCTCTATCTATCCACATACAAAAAAGTTCTCATTGAATTCCAATTAAAAAAATGGGATGTGGTGGGGGTCAATAGGCTATGAAAGGAGTCATGACATTTTAAAGTGGAACCATGCACAATTATCTCTCCTTACGTCCTAGCTAACTGTCTTCAGCCACAAACTATCTCCAGAGCTCTCATTCTATCCACATGATATCTCCAAAAGTTCTCAATCAATTTCAGTGAAATTTTGTGAAAGGCTGGGTAATATACTACCTGATGGACCCATGCAAAATTACCTCCGTTAACAGACGTATGTGTTCTGTCAGTGCTTTCTAGTTTTCTATAGGGTTAAGATAGGTTATAAAAAAAATGATATTACAAAATACGTATTTTTGAAATGAAAATTGTTTTGATAATTTTCCCCGTTGAAAATTATTGTTCCAAATCATCTAATGCCCTTAGCGAAATAGATATTCATACCGAGTTGCTTGACTGTATTTTCCAAAAGGAACATCGCTTTCCATTAGTGAACACCTCACCTTGAATATTTGGAGCTTCAGAACAATCTACGCATGTTTGCATAATGAATTAACACGATAACAGTAATAGAAATTAATAATCAAAACAATTGTTTCAAAAACACGTATTTTTTAAGAGAGAAAGCTTCCTCTTACTTTTCGACTTTACCAACATAAAATGAAATATTGCATATTTCAAATATTACATAAAAATCATTTGTATGTGACAATCTACCGCCCCCGTAGCTCAACTTTCACCCCGTCAAGAATGACAGATGTACAGGCTGATAGACGTCAATAGGAGATGTGATCATTAGATCAGAAAAAATCAGTTTCAGATCTAATCAGAGATCAGTTGAGCAAGAGATCAGTTATTACAGCTTACGGTTCTGTTGTGTGTTAACCAGTATTAACAATTCTATGATTCAATCAAGTGCAGCCAGGACCGGATTCACAGGGGTGCAATTATTAAAAATATTATGATTAAAAATTAGTTTCTGTAATGAGAGATAAATTAAAAATTACTGCACGGAATTCATTCTGGAATTTCATTATAATGCCTTCAATTGTTTTAAATAAATTAATTACTGCTTGTAATTTGCGTCTACCGTAATTAGAAAATCTACTTTTCTTTTTAGAGATTTGCTGGGATGTATTTACCTCAGTAACATAACTCATTTAACCTTTCTATGTATGCACTTGTAAATGAGCTGACAGCTATTCGCCAGAAATGAGCCAGTTACAAGAATCTAATGACGAGATCTCTAAAGAAACGAAAAAGAAATTATCATTCAGATGGAGAGAGAGAGAGAAAGAGAGAGAGAGAGAGAGAGAAAGATGGATAAAAGAAGAAAAAAAAAAGAAATTTTCTGCTTGAGCGTTGCTCGAAAGTCCAAGCTCACTTAGAGGAGAAGATAATTTCTTTGAGCCAGGAAAATTCACCGAAGGATTTGACGATAAGGCAAATTAGGTCAGATGCTGAACGAAGTGATGTTTTCAGAAAGATGAAGGACAAACAAGAGACTGGTAGAATCGCCACAAATATTTTTCACTGAAAAAGATGGCTGACCCCCGTCGAAATGCATCGAACTACGCCCACGAAATAATAATAAAAAAATTTGAGATGTACCACCTATCTCTTGAATTTTTCACGATACCTTCCAATTGTCATTTTCATACATCTATATCTCTGTTTGCATGGGTGTGTGTGGGTGTGGCAATACATATATTTGGGCAGCAATTCTTCATTTAAACATGTTTCATTGGATTTAACTGACAATATTTGTCTGTTTAGTGTTTTAATCAGCTTTTCTTGTCGAAAAAGTTACCTCAAAACTCGATCCAGATTAAATAGGAACTGTTCTGAATTCAATGTATTGTTGCTTTTGTGTTATTGGTTTGAGTACTTTCGACCAACGTTGGTCATTCTCAAAAACAAGTAATGTATATTGGGATGTATGTTGTGTTGTTATTCTCTGTATTATCCTTGCTAAGAAATATGTATGGATGCACATAGTATTTCATATGTTAACTAGCATATACCCGTAAAAAATGACGGGGTTATTTATTTACGGATCGGCACTGAGGAGCATAAAGCTAATTCATTTGGTAATTTATTTTTGATAATTCAAGTATTCTAATTTCAAGGGTTTTTTTTTTATCTTATTGCATCTCAAGTTGTTTTCAAGGGTGATTGGAAGTCTTGAAAAAAATATCATGCAAAAAACACCACTGATAAATATGTCATGCATTATTAAAAAAAAAGGGTGAAGAAAGAAACTTATTTTATTAAAAATATAACTTATTTCATTCCAAAAGGAGGTTGAATATTGTTTTATACAAAATGTCAGGAAAAAAAGCATAGCCATACTCAACGAAACGAGTATCTTTAAAAAGCATTCATATACTCACCCACTTCCCTTTCGTTAAATTTTGAACATCCAGCGTTTCTGTGACCTATTCTTCATTGCTATGTCATAACAGTCTAACTCATTTTATTACAACCATATAATTAGCTGTGTTAATCTATCTCACATGGACCAATCCAGTATAACTTTTCTGCTATAATAGGAAATTTGACAAAACAGACAAACAACCATACAATTAAACATGCTAATTTGCATGTATACTTTTTTATATGGATAGACTTCTCGGTACATCATAAATTGGTACATGAAATTCTCTATGTTTATTAATATAGAGATATTGACAACTCTTTAAAATGAATCAGCCAAATGTGTTTTGAAATAAAAAAGCCTTCAGAATCTGTTTAATGTCTGTGAATATTGAATTTATATTCACTTAGATCTTTATTATCCGTATTTTCGTTTCCGTTTTTCTATTAATATTGCGATTTTCTATTTTCGGCTTGATTGGAAGTTGTTTTTAGACAATGCCAATGTCATAAAGACGATAGACTTTAAAATTAGAGTAAATAAGGCGTGGGAAAAGTAAATTACCTTTGTTGTGTTTTATTTAGGGATAGAGATGTCTAAGCAGGTGGCAACTTGTTTAATGCAATGAGGGCAATGTTCTCCAAATAGAAACAAGGGCAGACAACTCCCAGCGCCTGAAAAATACGGTATTTCTCTTTACAATAAGTTGGTAACATATGAAATGATTGGTTTGTCGGTCATTTGAGCTTTGGACAGTTCTTTCTCGGTCTTGGTGTCTCCTTTTTTTTTATTGTTTAAGCAAACTTGAAACGTAAGTGATAACATTCAGAACGATGGTCAAACAACAAAAATGAAGTTAATTATCTGAAAAATATATGGAATAACTGGAAATATCTCAGAGATTCAGACGATACATTCAGCACCACTATACGCCTTTTAGAACAAAAGACAGGTTTCTAAAAAAAAAAAAAAAAGTCGAAAAATTGTAATGTGTAGTGAAGAATCAGATACAATCTTTTTTGTGTGTTCACAATATAAATCTGAAAATATTTGTTGTTGAAAAGTTGTTTACTCTGTACAAAACACTGTAACGTAATAATCTGGATTAGAAAGTTTTCAAGAGAAAACATACCAAAAGTTCTACCGAAAATAACTAAAGACCAGATTTCAATAAAATGTTTATGTATTGATTTATTTGTAATACATTCTTTATGATATGGATGTTTTGGAAGAAAAACTTGTAGAAATATTGTGAAGTCAATTCACCAAACCATCCCGCTTTTTGATTTTATGAGATCCTGATTAAAATATCACCTGGAAACCCAAAATATTTTCATTTTATTAAAAATAAGTCCTCGGAAAAATTAAATCAGTAATTTTATTAAAATTCCGACCTGAGATGAATTATGCTATACAATTAAAACGCTGTTTTGTTTTAGAAGATTTGCTATTGCAATTCTAAGTAAAATATAATATAGACTCTTGAGTAGTGTGAAAAATATCCGCTGAAAAATCATTTTTCAAAAGCTTTATTTCAAATTCTCTGATTAAGGGATTAATGTTTATTAATGTGTAAATTTTTTTGAATGTTATTGTGTTACTTATACCTATAAACTGTAATTCAATAATGGAGAGACGCAAAGTTTCACCAATTTCGTAGAAAATTTTATTCAAAGAATATTGTACTTTTTACATACAAACGATAGTCGATTTAGACGTATGAAAGATCTTTGAAAATAATTTCAATTATCTCCCTCGACAACTACACATGACTTTCATTGACAGGTATCAATTAGTGAAACGTGTTTGAGAATCCACCTGAGCGCTTCGCTAATTCAAGTTTAATTTTCTTTTACTACATTTTCCTCTTTTTTATGCACCTTCCCATGATATAAAGGATTTGTGACTTCGTAAAATTGCTCATTCTCTCAAAAGATCCAAGGTTGGTTAAAAATTGAATTAAAATTAAGATTTCAAGAATAATGGTTCTAGCCCTATCTACGATGTTTCATGTCATTAAATTAAGGGCGAAGTTCACTGACTTGAAGAATATTACCATAATCTTCTCTTACAAAATGCCCTATTCCCAAATAGAAGTATTCATAAATTAATGAATACTTGAAAGTATATCAAAACGTCATTTTTGATCATCCATACTTCAAATGCAACCTGAGAAGCACCTTAAAATTACTCGGACCGAAAGCGGCTTCAGTGAAGTAAAGATGATAAGAGTTTTACCGGATCTTTGAACCATGTTATTAGGTGAACAGACAACCCTGAAAACAAGTATATTTTCCACTATTTGTTCATTAAAAAGTAAGCGATATTTTTTCCCTAAAAATCCTGTGAATTAATCATTAAATTAACTATTTTGTTCGATTCAAATTTCTTTGGAAGATTTTAAAAAACAGGATTAAGTTTCTCCGATGACACACTTATCAATCACGACGGATCCATAGTATTTTGTTGGTAGAAATGTGAACAAGATTTAAGCGGGCTAAAGTATTTCTTTCCTCTTTTTACGAATAACTTTATGCTATTTTCTTGTGATTAAAACTCATATCAAACCTTCGAACAATTATTGTATAGAATAGTGAGTTCGATTCCCAAATCTATGCTTCTTTTTTGTGGTCTTGAGCCAAATTTGGAAAATCTTGATTACATAAATAATGAAAATCTGAGTCTGTCACATTTATAGTATCAATAGCAGCTATCAGCCAAACTTGTTGCCGGGCAACAACAGCCATCATCAGCAACAGTAGCTTGTATGAGCCCTGAGCGTAGGAAGTTAACGATTTTTCTCGTATGTTGATTTAAAAGACCTTTATTGTAAAATATACACTTAGAGGATTGTGCAGACGTCGTAATGATGAAGGAGGGTATCAATAAGAAACATGTCTCCAAAGAAATGATTGATCAATATGTATTTAAGTAAATCGCACAATGCGCGTGCACACACACACTCACACACACTCACACACACACACACACACACATATATATATATATATATATCATAATGATTAAATAATTGTGTCATCCACAGGCAGCTGTTTCGTTGTATTACAACTCTTCGATGTGGCTATAGACTATCCATTATCCCATCCAGTGCCACGAAAGTACCTTCGCTTCAGACCCAGAGGCTGGCGTCTTACCTCTGCCCTACGCAGAACTGGACAGTCAGTAAGGTTAAATTTAAGCGATATATTCATTCACGCATAATTCCTCATCAACCAGAGTGCTCTATTCCTAAGTTGGAAAAGCATTGCATAAGCTTATATATAGATATATATGTGTAGATGGAAATACCCTGAATGCCTTGGTCGAGCAGAGGAACATACACAACCACAACTTCAACTTTCACCAAGCCAATCTCATCAAGAAAATTCACAACTATTCGACACGCAGATGCATCGAAGCAGCCCTTATACCCCAGTGTAATACAGTTACTCAAAAGGTATGGGCACTTTCAGATAGCAAAAAGAACAACATAGACACGATACACTACATCACCAACGATACCAACATACAAGATACGGGCTAACAACCGACAGCCATGCCGAAAAATGATACAAGCATACATACACCACTCCTTCAAGAGAAGTAAAAGAAGTCTTACCTACCATCAACCAAAAAAACTAAATGGAAACAACACACCTATTTCCAGCCTACCCAACATACTCCAACTCCTATCCATTAATAGTTAGACACCCCCTCTCCAACTTAAAATAGAAATGACAAAATCCCTCTTTCCTAAGAAATGACCATTTTCACTGCCTCTCTCATCTAAGACAAGCCAAACACCCACAGAGACAAGATGCATACATCCCCGACCTTCAGCTCTCATAGACCCAGCTCATTTCAAACCAAATGTCACCCTCACTTCCCCTCACGCCCCTACCAAACAATTGGACATAGAAGAAAAAAATGCACATGCTCCTCTTTAACATCGAAATGTTAACAGCATATTAATTTCTCTGAAACTGCTGCAAACATTTTTCTCTGAAAAAGATGGCTAGGCCCCGTAGAACTGCAATGAACTTCGTCGCGGAATAACAATGATAAAAATTCATATGTAACATCTATCTCTCTACACTTCACCTTCCAGTTGTCATTTTCATCTGCATTCGATCGGATCACTTCACATTCACAATACAATCATATATATATATATATATATATATATATATATTGATTAAAGATAACGATCATTCGAACTAAGATGGTAACATGAAGAGGTGTTGGGTTAGATTACCCCTTAAGCAACATATCAGTTTTCGACGATTTTACAAATACAACATTAATTTTCATTTACACACTTATGATAATTGGCAGCAAGGAGACGGATCCTGGACAAAAATAGCAAGATATCTTTTATCTCAGAAGATCAAATTTGTATGGTCTTTGGACAAAAGTAAGTAGGAAAATAACCAAATGACTTAAAACCCATCATAAGACTAATCTTGCTGGAAAAATGGATTAAAACACTTGTATTATCAACTGTCCATGTATTATACCAGTTGCGTGTCAGGGATTGTGAACTTTTGTAAATTTTCCCTCCGTAAAGAATATCTATTTCCGGAACCAAATAGATTTGTCCGGTAACAAATTTGCTTAATTTAGGTCTTAAAAAGTATCAAAAAGCAACCCCATTAAGGGCTAGCATTATGAATGTAACTCAGTGATAATGCAATTGATAAGAAAACTATTGGGTCCACGATATTCCATTCCTTTCCACGAGCATAGAGATACAATGGCTTCAAAATTCGGGTAAATGCTTCTCTCCCACGCGATCACTGTCTATAACATAATGATACGGTAACACATAGAAAAAATGAAAAAGACTGTATGTTATGACAAGATCTGTCTCCCCACATGTTGGGACATTCGTTCACTCATCATAAGCAGCGCGTGTGTGCGTTTATGTACGCCCGCGTGTGTGCGTCTCCGGGCGCATGTCTTACAAGACGCACCTTGAGAAATTTAGAAGCGGAAATTTTTTAATAAACATAGACGCCTGCAATAAACCTACATTTCTTGTTTTTTTACTTTTCGTGACTTTTGGCTCTTCTTCCCACTCATCCCCACATTATAATAAATATTGTTCTACCTCTCACTACTTTTTTTTCCTTCATATTTTCCTCTTGCTACTCTCTCCGTGACTCTCGCTTCCAATCATCCGACTTCTTCCTTTTCTCCTTCGTCTTCTCTATCCTTCTTCTCCTCCTCCTATTTTCTCTCTGTCTCATCTTCTCCGTATCTTCATTTACTTTTACTTTTCGTCTTCTTCTTTTCGTCTCCTTCCCTCCCCTTCTCATTTACCTGTGTCAACAAAGTCTGTCTGTCCACACAGTATCTCCAAAAGTCCTCCATGAATTTCAACGATATTCCCTATAAGGGTGGGCAGTGGGCTATGGAAGAATGATTAAATTTTGGGGCAGATCCATAAATTTCTTTTTACAGTTACATCCTCTGCATCGTAGCAATATATATCCAAAAGTTATCGATGAATTTCAGTGAATTTTTCCAGAAGGGTAGGCTGTGGGCTGATTGAAGGATTGATTCAATTCGAGGGCTGATCCAGGAATTTTTCTCACGGTTACCTACTTTGTATCATAGTTGTATACGAACTGATTTCATCATCTTTTGTAAGAAAGGTATCGGTAGAGGCAAGCGCTATCTGAATGTTTTCTCTAATTGGTGTATCTTCTCACCCGAGATTTATGTTCGTCATTGCTAAGGATTAAGTGAGAGCAAGTCCCATCAAATCTCCAGCATCTTTCTAATGATATCTGAAGGACCCTACGCCGCCGTGGTCTTGACAGTCTAAATTCTTCCCCAAATCTCTTATTCATTCAATCTCGATTCATTTTATCATGGATACGATCCTAACCTACGTGTTCCATGTTTTTTTTCCAGCTCCCGGGGAAGATCCTGGTATTTGTCTATTTTTTTCTGCTCCAACCTGTCGTCTGCTGGCACTGTCACTTCTAAGATCAGGCAAGTCCTGTTTACCTTGATTGTGACAATCGAATCTGGTGTTGGACGTTCTAGATCTCAAAATCCCAGGATATCTTGGGCTGTTAATTTCCCAAGACAGCATCTTACTTGAGTCCATATCATTTTTTTCCCGCTTAGCCAAACCAAATTTGTTTACATAATTTCCAGTGTAACTCTCTCCCTACTTTGTCGTGTTTGTTTTTTGTTTTACTTCCGAGCCAACTTGCTCGTTCATAATCACATGGCTTGCTGTCTCGTCTGTTCCTGCGAAAAGACGATATAAGTCCCCCCCCCTTGCTTCGTCCTTTTTTGATTCAATATGACCTCAGTGACCTCTTTACCGTCTTTTAACCTGAACAGGAGCAGTGGCCGAGGCACACTGGCTAGACACGCAGCGGTGATAAGACAAAGATTGTCTTAGGTCAAGAAAGGGTGGGGCCGCCAAGGAGATGATAGATATTGCTGGGAGTGAGCTATGGAGGAGATTTTAAAACAATGAAAAGGTAAAGGGTGAACAAAGGAAAGAGGAAAAAACCATCGGAAGCTGAGCAAAGAAAGTAAATAAGACCCCTTGACAAATACGAAAAAATACCTCTGTTCGATCAGATTAAGACTATTTATTATCCAACTTCAGTCCAGACCTGTAGTTGACTTAGTTTTTCTAACGTAAAGACTACAATAAGAATGACACGAACAATCCTCACCAAATTCAGAGGAGTAAAAATCAATATTCCCCCCATCGTGATTTGAGTTGAAATGCATGTATTTTCAATTATTTTCTTTTTGTGATAAGTCTTTTGTTGACAGTTCACTTTATAAAGGTCAACTGTCAGCATACCCAGGGTAATTACTCACGATGCGTGTCTGGACGGCAGGTATGTGAAATATTGATTATTTAAAGTTGTTCAAATGTGAAAAACAGTATATGCTCGCGCATGCGTATATGTATGAGAAGAGGTATGAAGTGGAATAAAGCAAACAGTGCCTTTACGCTGGCCATACTTTCAATTGTCCACGCATGGGCCCCACATATCAAGTTACTACTCAATTGGTGCGTTTGAGAAATGTACAATAAATCTAAAGATTAGAAGGACTCACCTCACGCTGCTGCACTATTTTTACAATGGCTCGGAGGCGGATTCATGCCTTTCCCAAGTAACTAACTATCACGAACTATCCTAGCTTGAGTTTGAGTCCCCTCTCTGTGTCGTTAACGGCTCGGCTAATCTACGTCTCATTTTCGGTAATCGTGTCTATTGGAATGAGATCGTAGAGAGAGAGAGAGAGAGAGAGAGAGAGAGAGAGAGAGAGAGAGAGACCGACAGACAGAGCTAGTAAAGGAAAGGTGTGTCAATATGTGATCATACTTGATCATTATTTTCTCATCTTCTTAAAATTTATCTCGATCCCAACACAAACATCAACAGAAAAAGATTATTAAAACTAGTTTAGATCTAAAATGATGCAGGTCTGGTTATTCACTCAATAGACACCGTCACACGACTAGAGTAATTTGGCTGTTTGCCGTATTGGGGTGATCAATGAGCTTTAGTCAAGAATTGGTTTTGACATACGTTGCAGCCTTCCAAGAATTTTTTTTATTCACCTTATATGCAATATTATCTGAAATCTAAAAACAAAACTAAAGCGCTATCGAAGAAAATCCAGTGAAAGTGAAAAATGAATATTAATTCCAACTTCCTTAGTTTTCGTTATGCAAATTAAAGATCTTACGATACGATAACAATGACCGTTCCAAGCATCCACAATTTGAGATTCTAAACGTTACTTTGTGTTGAGCCGTTCAAACGCATTTTCGTGATATCAAAATTATGGAATTCTTTGAAAGTTGCAACCATATACATTGTAGATTTCCCAGATAAAAACTTCATTTTATTTGCCTTGTATGTAATATTTTCTGAACACAGCAGATAACAAATCTAAACCCCTAACCTAAAATATTTGAATGCATAATATTTGTGAACGCATTTCCCTCCAAATTCATTATAGGTGTTGGAAATTGGATCTATGCAAATCTCATGACCCCACTGATTTGACCTTGATGGAACTGTTGGCATAAATCGAAGTGATTGATTAATTGTGTTTTGACTTAGACTTTGGGAAGAACATTGTCCAGAAACTTGTTACTTGAAGCAATGGATATTGATATATTTATCATGAGGGAGCAGTTTATCGTTAAATACCCCCTATCAGTGGGTCTAGGATTATCTTGATGTATCAATCATTGAGGGATCAGTTCACTAATTCATAACAAGTGAGAAATGATCTTCCACTTATTCAACTGAGACTTTGAAAAGAGTTTAAATCTGCTTTTTCTTTTAAAACCCTTGTAATCGGATATACTATGTATGGAGAATCTGAAAATTTTAGTCGGTTTAGTTAAGTTGTTGTGAATAAGACCAGGCGGAGGGATATTGGGTTTGTTTAATTATAAACCGATTTATTCGAACCTTATTCGGGTTTTAATGTACTAAATATGAAGTGTAGGATCAGTTTATTACTTTATAGCAATTGAAAACCAATTCCCATTTCATTGACCCCGCCACTTAATATATAAATACTTTGAAAAAAGTTTACAATCTGCTTTTAATACGCGAATATATATTCTTTTAATAACATTGTATTCGGATATATATGTGGGGGCAATGTTTGCCGTAACGAATTTAACATTACAAAGACACAAACAGTGGTGTTTATATATATATATATATATATATATATATATATATATATATATATATATATATATATATATATATATATATATACATATATATATATATATATATATATATATATATATATATATATAAAAGTCTACAACCATTGTTTTGGGGTGAAATGCAGTTGCTTTTGAGATACGTCGTGACAAGAGGTTAAGTGAAATTCTATTATGTCCAGGATATAGATAGATTGGACATTTTATCTACAAGATTTATATCAATTTTGAAACATTAATGAGACCAAAATTCTGTCAGTTTCTAGGGCCCCAAGAGCCTTAATTCGGCTCTAGGCTCTACATCCATGTCAGGGTTCTTCAAGAATGAATGTCTTTTAAGATAAAATCGTGCACAACATTTCACGTTATTCGATGGCTTCTAAGAATAGAGCGTTTTTCATTTGGAAAATGTTCCGCTAAAGTTGAGCGTATACGCGCGTGTGTTCTCACATTCGTAAGCTTACTTTGTAACTGAAATGTACCGAGTTCCATCACCCGCAGGATACCCCTTTTCGGTGATTTTGCAACAGATTAAATACAAGAAATACGTAGATTAGTCTAACAATACCAAGTCAACTTGCGAATATCGAACTCACTATTCCGGTGAATGGCCTGCGAGACCACTTAGAATACTATCGCTCCGTGGCGAACCTCTTGAATAATTACTTAGATAAGATGGGCATAGGGTCAAAATAATATGGCGCCCACTTAAAACTCACTGCACCAGAGGATGGTCTAGGACAGGGGTAGATAACCTACGGCCCGCAAGCCAGATCAAGACCGTGACGGGATTTTGACCAGCCTGCAAACAAATATTTGCTCACTACGCATCCTTTTTTTATGTTTTAAAAACTCTCTGTGTCTCTTTTGTATATTCAAAAGATATTTTGATTGAAATAAATTACGACTTAATCAAGTTCTTTGATTACTACTTGAAATCCGTACTTAAATACAAATGACTTTCTAGCACGCGTTATTCATTGATTTGAGGCGAAATATAACTAAATAAATTTAAATGGTAGAAATCCCTTGTTTCAAGCGTTTCATGACATTTATATTGTACACCATCTGCTCATTAGTACATGATCTAGTCCGAGGAGGCCAAAAGGTTGACGACTCCTGGTCTACGAGATTAACTTGCTGACCATTGCTCTACAGCAAGCACTGTGTGTGTGTGTGTGTGTGTGTGTGTGTGTGTGTGCAGGTCATCGTGGGATCAACTGGGTGTGCAAGAATATCTGGAAATGAATATTCGCATTTTTCAGACGGGGCGGGCATTGGACTAAATACATCAGAAAACCTGAATGAATGAATTACACGCGTGTTGGCGAGTTTCAATTTTTTAGTAAGTGTCCGTATGCATTCGTAAACAATTTTTTATTACGTGGTATTACAAAGAATTTTTTTCTATTTCCTTTCTTTTTCTTTCTTCTTTTCTTTCTTACTTGCTTTCTTTCCATTGATTCCCTTCTCTTTTTCCCCCTTCTTTTGCATGACTTCATTCTTTCTTCATTTTTTCTTTCTTTCCTTATTTTCTTTTTTACCATGTTTTTGCCTTTATTTCTTTCTTTTCTTTTTTTCTCTATTTTCTCTCTTCTTTCTGTCTTTACTTCCGTGTGCTCCTAGCTCCCATTCATTCTTTTTTTTCTTTCTTTCTTTTCATGTGTTCTCAAAGCCTATTTCTTTCTTTCTTTCTCTCTTCCATTTCGTGCGCTCCTAACTCCCATCCTTTTTTCTGTCCTGTTTGTTTGCTCTCTTTCCTTCTTTCTTTCTCTCCGTCTTTCTTTTTTTCTCACCGTCTTTCTTTCTTTCTTTCTTTCTTTCTTTCTTTCTTTCTTTCTTTCTTTCTTTCTTCCTTTCTGTCTCCCTCAGTCTCAATTCCTGATTTATCTCTTTCTTTCTTCCTTTCTTTTCGTGTGTTTCCTGCTCCAATTTTCCCTCTCTTTCTTTCTATCTTTCTTTCTGTCTCCTTCAGTCTCAGTACCTGATTTATCTCTTTCTTCCTTTCTCTTCATGTGTTCCCAGCTCCAATTTTCCCTTTCTTTCTCCCTTTCTCTCTTTCTTCCTCTCTTTCCCGGTCTCGTTCCCCGATTACTCTCCTGTCCGATTCTCAGCCCATCCGCACTCTCTAATCGAACATTCCTTAACAACTCACCATTGCCCTATTTTTCCGTTTCCTTTTCTTTTTCCTTTTTTTCTTTTTTTCTTTTTTTTTTTTCTCAGCGTCTCCGTTTGGGTGTGAGAATGTTTTCGGTGACGTCAATAGGCTCCGCCCATAATCCCCAAACGAGTATAAAGACCGACGAAACTAACCATGCTTCATCAATTCTTCTCCGACAATCTTTGGCTCTACAATTCACTCAGGGAGGTAAGTGTCACACACTGTTTCTTTGCTCTTCCATGGAACCTCACATCTGTCGATGAGGACCAGAAAGTCGAACGAACTTACGTCAAAGGCAATCAGAAAATTAGATCTTTTGGAAATTAAGTGAAACATGGTCGCAAGGAATGACAAAAAAAACAAAACAATGATTGACACAGATGGACACTACCATCACGTTGTCAAACACAAACACAAGCATATATATATATATATATATATATATATATATATATATATATATATATATATATATATATATATATATATATATAATGCATATGTGCATCATGTCCATGAGCCATATGTAGTTTGTTGTTAGGTATAGGACTGTTCTATCAGTCTTATTTCTGCTTTTGAACGTCAGGATGCCAAAATATTCTGAATGTCCAGACCATCACATCATTTTAGTTTTGGCCGGCCGCAATTCCACCCATGGTCTTGTGCGCCACGATGTCCCTGCAGTTATCTCACATGCTCGCAACCTGGCCCGACCATTGCCATTCAAGTTTGCCTTTTAAGATAATTCTGATAATTGTTTTTTTCCTTGTTTTGTGATTTTTCTCTATGATGTTTAGCATATCTTTACACACCTGTGTATATTGCTTCCTTTTCAGACACACACACACTGACACACACACACACACACACACACACACACACATATATATATATATATATATATATATATAGAGAGAGAGAGAGAGAGAGAGAGAGAGAGAGAGAGATACATATACAAATAAAATGAGTGAAGAATTTGTCATTGGCACATTACAGATTGTACATTCTGTTTCAATTAAAAAAAATGGATTTTCCAATACATATACTCATGACTTGTAGTATACTTATAATTCTCTCTTACATAAACAGTTATATGGTAAACAACTGATGATTCAAACAAGAGACAATTTATACATCGTGCAATGATAACAAAGTATAGGGGAAACAAGGAAAAAACACTTTTGAATATTTCATAAATTGCATTGACAGATATTGGGAAAAGGGTGACTGAAATAGCACAAAGAATCTATTTGAAAAGTTCTTTAATCTTCAGTGTTTAAAGCTGTAAAATTCGAAAATGTCACTGAATCTTGCCTTTCTATAGAGCGATTCGAAGAGATATGTACGAATGATAATACTTACTCATTGAAAATCGCACGTGGACTACCGTTCCGTTTTACAACTCAGAACAATTGGGCGTAAATAAATCAATTTTACCTCTGAACAAAGATTCAGCATTGAGTTCGGTATTCAATTTTTTCTGTGTCCAGAAGTATTGAGTTGTTACATCAGTAAACAATACTTCATTGTTGCTTTTTTTTAAGAATGGAGAGTACGTAAAAATTTTACTTACTGTTTGTCGAAACTAGACCATTTAAAAAGAATCGCTTGACGCGATTTTCGGCGTTAAGGGTCGGTTTTGAAAAATTACGTCTTCTGCAGTTGAATTTGGATTGCATGTTTTCTAATGAATCATAACATTTTGGTTAATACAAAACTTCGTCGAAGAAATTAAGACGAACTTTTCCTGGTGAACATTCGTGTTTCCATCGTTCAATTTCTTCGAATCGTTTGAACCCTGTTTACGTAAACAAAGTTTCGGCTTATCTTACGGCTGCCCTCTGATTTTATGATGACTTCAACCCTCCCTGGATTAATTTGAATCATTTTCCAAATTGATTGTCTAATCATGTCTCGTGATAAAGGAAAAATTGATTATCTAACCACGGAATATTGTTATTTTCATACAAAATTTGTTGGAGCAATTTTCGGCATTGAATCTGTATGTTGTGCTTTCAAATGAGGAAAAAGGATTGCCAGTTGTTAATTCATACAAGCGTTACTGACAGAACAGGGATATATATATATATATATATATATATATATATATATATATATATATATATATATATATATATATATATATATATATATATATGAGAGAGAGAGGGGGAGAGTGAGAAAGCTTTACAGCTTTATACACTAAATACATAAAAAAACAACTTTTTTCAAAAAATCATGTTATTTTAATCACTTTATTAGTTTTTAACATTTCCGTTGATATGATTTATTTCATTTTATTCAGTGTTTTTATGTTTTACACAGAATTTTATGTTATGGTAATACGTGTAAATCTTTTTTTGTTGGGATCATCAGTTGTATACAATCTTCGTCAGCGAAGCCAAGCCATTCATCCACACACACACACACACACACACACACACACACACACACACACACATATGTATATATTAATGTATATATGAAATGCACTTAAACACCTTTGAAGACGAAACAATCGAAAACATCAAATGGGATATTATTGGAATAGACGGAATAAGAAGACACGGAGAACGAATAAATCGAATGATAAGAAAGAAGTTTGTCTAACCACGGACTTTCAATGGCTGATGATGACGATGACGATGATTATGATGCGTGGGGATTGTGTATAATTTTTTCCCACAATGCAACACGTTCTGGAATTCAGATTATGCAACTCGCGATGCAAGCCTCGTTTGAGAATTCGATCAATTTTCTTTCAAACGGCTGTAGGTGCACTCACGATAGAAGTGAAATAATTTTGAACTTCTCGAGGACATTTTAGACACTACACACACTCACGCACACGTATGCTTGTATCTGTCGGAATTGAATCTTTTCATACAGAATAATTGTTATAAAAGTTTGGAGAGAAAAGCCTTTTATGGAAGTCTCATAGATCTTTCGCTCGTAGGTCACTTGAACATTTTCCCCCAACCCCGGACTGGTTCAGCAGGGAGGATCCTAAAGTGATCTGATTCAGTGTGGAGGATGTTAAAGAGATCCTGTTCCATCATAATGAAATCATAACGAAACGGAAAGTATTTCGAAATTGATGCATTCAAATGAGCATACATCTTTAATTTTATTGTCGAACTTCAAAACTGGAACAGTCCTCACCAAAAGTAGAGGTGTAAACCGGTGTGTACAATTCACATCTTCTATCGTGATTTAAACTCACGACCGACCGATCGCCAGGAGTGTGTCTTCCAGACAGAACTGAATCGACAAGTCTTTGATATTTACGCAAAGTTATAATATATATATGCAACAGCGTATTTAATTCCAATAAATAAATACATCTATAGAAAAATGCGTGTATTCCAATAACTTTTTTATATATCATATAGACAATACAAAAGTTGGAATAATGATATTCACTCGGATTAGAAGTTGGAGTTGAGTTTGATCCTGCAGCAGTCAGGCTTGTTGATAAAATAAAATGCCCCCTATGTCTTTCCTAGTTCCCTTTACTTTCCCATTATAATAGTTTGGAATAAAAAAGAATCCCCCTCGTGTAATGAGATTGATCATCACTGAGTGCCCAACTATTATGGATTTGTAAGCTTGACAAGTATCACCATGAGTAAATGGGGCCCTCCTTACGCTGGCCACTGCGTCAGCCGTTCCTGTTTAGACTCCGCATATCGTTTTACTACGTACTGGGCCCGTTCCATGTATGAAATAGACTTAGAGTCGACAAGTACCCAGAGTGGTGTCACTCACTTCACCTTACGCTATTTTATCATTAATGGGGGGGGGAGGGAGCAGATTTATGCCTTTCCCAGAGGAAGTATGAGGTGAACACTAGCTGTCCCAGCCTGAGTTTGAACACGTGAGAAATGTAACAGATTAACTGTTTTCCATGTTGTAATGGAAATATTACAATCTTGCAATATATTATTGTCTTAGGTGACCGGATTCTATGCGCGCTGTCTCGTGCAATTATCCTTCTGTCTAGAGTCTATTGAATTGACACCAAATAACAATAGGGTCCTCAGCCAATGAAAAAGGAGTTCCCATCTAGCCAGACGTTGATCAACATTCAAGAGAAATTATCGACACAATGTTAGGTTTCCGCGCGGGAAACCAGCTTAGTATTGATTGCTAATGATCTTAGGATTACTTGGCAGTTGGTTTCCACTGGAGATCGAGTGATAAGCTTCCTTCGTACCCCTGGACTCTCTTCAGTATCCCAGCTGACTTTAGAACCGCTGTTGTCTAGATGGTCTCGGTCTTCCCCCAGATTTAAGTTTCGTCTAGTCTCTCTGCTGAGTTTCTCGGGATTGTTATCAGGGCCTGACCACTATTGATTCTATCGTCACCCTACCATGATTTACGCGATGTACAATCCCTCAGCCCTTTAACTCGTGTTATAAGATCCTCACCGAGTGCCCCACTATTATGGACTTGTAAGCTTAAAAAGTATCACCATGATTATTTAGTGCCCTTGGGTAGTCCATGGCTTCAGTTGTTTCGGCGTAGGCTCCAAATATTAATTTGAATTAGTTCGAATTAGTTCAAGTTACTACGTACTCGGTCCGTTCGATCGATATATATATATATATATATATATATATATATATATATATATATATATATATATATATATATATATATATATATATATATATTTGGACATCAGCCATCAGTTCTTTCAACTACTTCTCCTCCTTCGTATTATTATTGTGGTGAAAACTATACTTAAGTTCGAATTACTTCATACCATGTTCTATAGATCAAATTACTATAAACAGTCTGCTTTTATTTCTCTCCGTGTTTAAACACACACACACACACACACACACACACACACACACACACACACACACACACACATATATATATATATATATATATATATATATATATATATATATATATATATATATATATATTGTACTTATTATAAGTATTTGAACAAGAACAGAAAATCTGCTTGTATGGCTCGGTTCCGAGTGTTGAAAACAGGAACCTTGCGTTAGTAGAATCAAATGTTATTGCAATCAGCGCAATAAGATAAGCAATGAGTCATAGTTTGTGGTTCTTAATGCTATATTTTCAGAATTTCTTTTTCAATAAAATCAAATTGTTAAGAGAATCAAACCAAGTATATTTTCTATCATGCTGAAATCTAGTTCAAAATTGAGATTCAAAAAACTAACTAACAATGCTATTTGGAAGAGTTGCCAAACCAGTAAGTTAAATAGCTTTAAACTAGACCAGTAAACATTTGGGAAGAAACGCAATCATATGCAAGAAATACAGTATCAGTGCTTGTTCAAATACAAAACACATATATATGAGTGTGGTAGGCATGAAATGTTAACATTCACCCGGTATAAATTCCTGTAATTCATATATTCATATATATATATATATATATATACTGAATCATAAAATATAATCAGTTGAAGGTTTTATGATGTAAACCTTTAATTTGTTTATCAATAAAAATTCCTTTGATAGAATTTATTGTTTGAGGATGATGCCTGACAGCTCGCCAGTATCTGCTCAAAATAAATATCAAATATTTCAGGTTTCTCAGAAAACAAACACACATACAAACATATATATATATATAAAGGTGTTATTCTTATCGCTGCATTCCCTGATAGAATTGATGAGGATTAGCGTCGGACATCATACATTTATGGAATCTAAAGAACAGGATATTTATGATACATAAATATAAATTATTCATATATCTATATATCTATCGTGAGAAATTCTCACGAAGCTTGCTTGCCTAGAAATCAAAGTATGACTAATGTTCGGAGCTTTTCACACACAAGATAAAAATGTCCTCCTCGAACGGACATGATATTCTTGAAATTTTTGGGATTGGTCTCCCATTATGATTATGATGATGGCATTAAAAATGATGATAAATTATATTTTCAAAAATCCTGCGAAGCATTAAAGAAATGCACAATATTACAAATAAATGAATAAACAGGTCTAGTTAATCACTCGAAATAAACCTTCACGTGACAACGAAAATATTGTTGCGTCCGATGACAAAATGCCTCTGCGCTTGGTATGGAGGAAGAGTTGTGCCCGATTTCAATTTCCCCTTCTCGACCAAGCTGAAGGCCCTAAAAGTGTTGGAGTGCTCAGTACGTTTGAGGATTAGCATAGCTGCGGGAGATGTCTACCAAGTTGGTTACGGCCCATGGTATTCCCAGACTGTCACCCATCTAGGTACTGACCAGCCCCGACGTTGCTCAACTTGGTACGAGAATCGATTAAGCCACATCAAATCTGGTTACGTATATGATATTCTCAAGGCTGAATTTACAGCTACGACTGAAGAATAATTATTTCGGAATCATAGAAATAGAAAAACTTTGATCTGAAACAGTATACTAAAAGAAAACCCTAACCCTAACCCTGAGCGGTTACCAGCACGAAAAATGGAATCAGCGGACTGAGTTCGAGTTTCAGCCGAGGCTGCTCACATTCACTTGGGACTAATGTCCTTTGGAAAGATATGAATTCGCCTAGAGGCGGCACGTTGGACCCACAGACCCGGCGCCGAAGCTTTTGAGACTCAATATATTTGAGGAACTCTATAAAAATGATCTACAAAAAATTGCAGGAGGGCACTGCTTAAGTAAATAACAGGGCAATTGAAGCCCTTTAGCTCAGTAAGGCACTCCAACTTGAATCCTGGTAAAAGGAGGAGAGTTGGGCGTGGGGCTAGCAACTTATATATATATATATATATATATATATATATATATATATATATATATATATATATATATATATATATATATCCGTAAAAACCTACTTACCCCTGAAACCGTAACTGAATCACTGATTGTCTGTGGGCGTGGCTTAGTTGCGGCCCTATACTCCACAAGGAGTTAACAGGGATAAACAAACAATGATAATAATAAAGAAAAGTGCAAGAGAGGCGCGTGGCCTGATCGTGGTCTAGATTTCTCACTAACTCCAAGTTCTTTTTCCGAATAACGACTAAAGAAGTTGTGTAAAATTTGAGTAAAGTTTAGGCCCATAAAGAAATCAAGAGAGTGTTTGAGTACTGAAGAGACTTTCTCTCGCTTGATCTCCTGCTAGAGCCATTAGATACCACTGGTGTGAAAATTCATATAATCATAACGACGTCAGGATCCAAGATGGACAACCGCGTTATAACTAAACCTTAGGTCATCAAGTCAATCACGAATGCGAAAATAATGTTAACTGATGAAGGAAAGTGTTGTTTTCCTCAAAAAATCAAAGAAATTATTGGTAAAACTCTATGTTGATTGATTATTTGATATTTTGGTCATATTAAATGAGTCTTCTGATAAAATTATGTTTTCTATTCCGGGTCTCTGGACGTGTGGGTGATGATATAAACATCAATGTCGGGATCCATGATCCACTCGCATTATATAGCAAACGGTGCTATATCGCTAGACGCCTGTATTAAAGATTACACTTTTATTTTGATTTATAGTCATGGCGACCTTTGGCAACGTGCTCGTTTTGCTATTCATTCCGGTGCTGTGCGCTTGTCTGCACAAACAGAACGATAAATTACCGAAACATTTCCTGGAATGCATGAGCCGGCTCGATAACCACGGATCGTCAACCGTGGATGACAACTCGAAGATGCGCTATTGCACTCAGCGGTACATCCATCGGCGATCCCGAAACATCACGAAGCTGAACAAAGGCGATCGCGTGTCCCACCAACAGATACAGTTGCAGAGGGACTTGGAACCAAGGATTCAACACAGCATGAGCCTGCCAATGCACGCTCCACGCCGCGGGGGTCCTTGGAGCATGGGACCCGTGGCGACCACCCAACGTAGAGTACGGAAAGAATACAGAATGATGACGGAGAGGGAAAGAGCAGATTTTCATAGAGCCATTAATATGCTTAAGAACGACAAGGTAAGAAAAACTTTTATTTTATATTTTTAATATATATATATATATGTGTGTGTGTGTGTGTGTGTGTGTGTGTGTGTGTGTAAGAATTACAAAGATATGTACCCGGTGGATGTCAAATTTTCGTGCCTGGGGCACTCTTTGGCAACTAGCGATACGTTAGTCACGAAATATTGACATTCACTGGCTATGTATCTTTGCAATCCTTATCTAATGTATTGATACCTCTCTTTACTTTGTTAAATATTGAGCATTGTGATTAAATATTATCAACAACGGAGAAAATCTGTTTTCTATGTCTTTCTTTTTGTATTCTTACAAATGGAAAAATACGTCATGAACTGTGTATATATGTATATATATAGATATATATATATAGAGAGAGAGAGAGAGACAGACAGACAGACAGACAGACAGACAGACAGACAGAGAGAGAGATAGAGAGAGACAGAGAGTGATAAATCCGAGTTTCACGCGGCTGCGATCTTCAAAACATGGTCACTGAAGCGAGAAACATTTATTTTTCTGTCTATACCTATTTGTATATCCTCTACCCCTGATATTGATATAAATAATCAACAACAACAATATATATATATATATATATATATATATATATATATATATATATATATATATATATATGTAGAAATTGAGAAAATTATTAATTATTGTGTTTGATTTAGATTTATTTCACCAACATTCGCCTTAAGTTTTATCAAAACAATTTAAAATGAAACAATATCGGAATGTCGCTTTATTCCGAGTATGCAGTTGCTCTTTTCAATTGCCACTTTGATAAAGCTGAAAAGCGAAAGATGTTTGTGGAATAAATTTCATTCAAATACAACCATTTTTCATTATTGTCAACTTAATACACATAGTCAGATATATCGTATCTACAAACTAATTCATATATATATATATATATATATATATATATATATATATATATATATATATGAATTGCCTCATAATATATAGAAACACTTATTTGAAATGCTCTCCCGTCTTTACACTGTTTATGTATCAGTTAGCCTAGACAATGCTCTCAATGCTTTTTTTTTTCTTTTCATTTCAGAGCGTCAAACCGAATAAGTACGATGCCATTGCATCTCTTCACGTTGGTTGGCCGGCAGAAAACGCTCATGAAGGTCCATCTTTCCTTGTGTGGCATCGACTTTACACTTTAATGTAAGCAAACATTTTCAAACCTGCTATCTAATGATAATAATAATAATAATTGGTAGCTGGACAGTTTCAATCGTGGATGTTCCGGCCTCGTTTTGTTTTGAATGACGAAAATGACCGTCCAGGTTTGATTTAAAATGAAATAGAAACATAAAATCATATATATGTATAAAAATTATGTTATGTACGTTCGTTGTTAAGTGTTTTTATCATCATTATTATTATCATTGGCTGAAGATCTGTGGAGACTTATTGTCACTCAGCCTTCAGCAATGACCGCTGGGCAACCTGTGTAAAACTGTAAACTGCAGTATTAGTGTGGCCTATAAAAATTAGGAGAGAAGGGCTGGAGACTTGAGGAGACTTGCTGTCACTCAAACTCCAGCGGTAACCACCAGGCAACTGGTGTGAGATTGCTGCTGCTGCTGATGATGATGATAATAATAATAATAATAATAATAATAATAATAATAATAATGATGATAATAATAATAATAATAATAATAATAATAATAATAATAATAATAATAATAATTATAATAATAATATTTTCCAACGAAAAGGCCGAGGTCTGTTGGTGTGGACTCAAACGGCCAGTGCGTAAGTTATTCTATTTTTGTCCTTTAGCAGTTCAGAGTTTTTTTTCTGAATAGGGCAAAATATAATACAGAAAACAAATAAAAGCAATTTTATCATTGAGTCTCTTACTACGGACAATCTATAAAGTCTTTGCGTAGTTGAGATTTTTTATAAACTTTTTATCTGAATTTTGTGTGACATATATTGTCTCACAAAATTTCAGATGAAAACAGACTTACTGCTGTGTCTCTTTGGAGAGACCGTCTTTGAAGTTTTTGCACAGTGTATGTTTATTGTCTCTTCTATATAACCTATAAATATATGACAAATTACCAATGAAAGCAGATCTATATCTTTATATTGACTGTCTATGCGTGGTATATATTTTTATCAACTCTTCTTCTATGTAAGATATATCCTCAGCTGTTGTGAGTTGACAGATGGACCAAGACCTTTCCTATCTCCCCCCCCCCCATGACGAGCATGATTGTGCTAGCCTCTGCCCTGTCGCACCGGCAAATCTTTCCATCACATCCCTACCTCTTGAGCCTGGTCTTTTCCTACTGAATTTACTGTCCTACGGGTACCAATCGGTTAATATTTGACTCCACCTATTGTCCCTTCTTCTTGCTATATGCCCTGCCCATCTCCATCTTTGTGACTTAATTACTTGTACGATATGGTTCATCCTATTACTCTCTCAGATCCATATTGATATTTTTCCATTGCCAAGAATAATTCCTAACATTGCTCTTTCCATTGTCCTCAGCGTGATTCTGAGTTGATTTTCGAGTGGTTTCATAAGTATCCAGGTCTCACTCGCACATGTCACCTGGTATTATGCGTTGATTGCGAACCTTACATCTCAAGCATATTGGCAATTTGCTTTTCAGTAGTCTGACCTGAGAAAATGTATTCTTTAACATCGCCCTCTATTCTCATGATCTTTTTCGGGACTTTATCATTGAACGCTACTTTTGTCTTTGTTCTATTCATCTTTAACCCTATTTTTCGGCTTTCTCTATTTAGATCACTTAATATGTTTTCTTGATCATCAGCAGTATCTGCTATTAATGTACTATCATCAAAGTACCTAAGATTCTTCAAATATTCTCAGACTATGTATACTACCATGTTATGAAATCAAATTTATTTTCTGTGTCTCTTTATACAGACTATCAGTAAAGCCTTTTTTAAGCTTATATTTTTTATTAACTTTTCTTCTATATGAGATATGAATATCAAACAAAATGCAGATGAAAACATTCTGGTGTATCTTTGTACATACCGTTTATAGAGCCACTGTGTGGTTTAGATTTTTTTAAATGTTTCTTCTACATAAGATATATATGTCGTACAGGAAGCAAACGTATTCAAGATGACTCATTTAACTACGGAAACGTTGACGTTTAGCGTGTCTGCTGCTTTCGTTGGGTTTTTGAAGTTTCCTGAACGTATTCTTCAGTTGTTGATGCCTTATCAGAAAAATGCAAGGTGTCCCAAAAGTAACGCCCAATTTGACCCAAAACAATTTTCTTGATGCAATAAATAAACAGCAGATCTGAAAAATATAGACATATGTTGTGCGTCACATGTAAGGTTTAGTGCGACTTCTATCCATTTCAATGCATTTATTCAGTCCACGATTTACTGATCTGCACACATTCTGACATAGTTCAGGGGAGTTCAATTCCAAACTAACCTAAGCTTGGTAAATAACAAGTATGTTCTTACTTTTTGAACATTTACCAAACTCGGTTCGAGGTTGAAATGAAGAAACTGGAGGTAGGAGGATTGTGTTGCGCCAATCTTCCAAATGAGAAAGGTTTGTCAACCGGCCATGAAGATCAGCATTCGAAACCTGGCTTTTACCCCTATGTACACTAATTGTATTTGTTTCCTCACTTTATACTGTTTCGGGTTACGAAAGGTTTTATGGGAATGTTCTACTTTAGGATAGCGGGAAAAATCTGTACATTTTCTTTGTGTTTTTCGTGTTTTGTTTTTTTTTGTTGGGGGGGGTGTTTGTTTGTTTGTTTGTTTGTTTTTTTGTTTATGTGTGTACGTGTGACATTATTGTATTCAGGAATCCTAATTTTTTTTCTTTCTCTTTCAATTCCTTCGCACATTTAGGATGGAGGAAGCTCTTCGCGAAAAGATCCCTACAGTCACCATTCCCTTCTGGGATCCAACTTTAGACAGTAGTTTGGAGACCACTCGCGATTCCATCATCTGGTCGGATAAATTTCTGGGTACTAGTAACGGGGTCGTCCGCTCGGGCCCGTTCGCCAAATGGAACACCCCCGCCGGACCCCTGATCCGAAACGTGGCCTACATCGATAACCTACCGACCAAAGAGAGTATCGATGACGTCCTCACCCGCCTTCGTCTCAGAGATATCAGCGAACCTAACGCCAATGAACAATACAACTTCGAATTCCAACATAACAACATGCATGATTTCATCGGGGGCCAGGTTGGGTACTTGGAGACGGCACCCTTGGATCCGGCTTTCTGGTTGATCCACAGCTACGTCGATTTGATCTGGGACCGTTTTATGGATCGACAAAGACAATTTGGAATCAATCCATACTCAGATTATCCGGCCGACTACGGCGCGGCTATCTACGCACCCCACAAGAGTATAGGAATCAAAAACATCACCATAATGCAAGCAATGGAGGAAGCCATGTCCTACTCGACAATTTACAGGTATGATTATGAATCCATCGTGGGGGACTGTTCACTCAACCCCCGTAAGTGCAACTCACCTTATCTGAGATGTGTGAACAGACAGTGCCAGACCATAACCCGGCGATCGACTGGCTGTGGCTCATTAATACCCTACCAGAACCAGTTCTGCATTGATGGTGTCTGTGATCTGAACGAGTGGGTCTTCCTCCCAGTCGAGGTTGTTCATGAGCGTTCCTTCGATTCGTTGAATTTTGGCAACTTTCCGGTCATCGGGGGTCACGCTAGCTTGCTGGGTGACATTTACCAAATCAACGTCCCGCCAGCGACCGCAGCTGAAAATACCACTGATCGAACGTGCAAGTCCAAAAACTGCTGTGGTCCGGCCGGTCGAATCAGTGTCCAGGCAAGTGGAGTCAGCTATTTCGGAAACTACCAAGAAATGGCTATTGTCGACCGCAGGTTAGCAGTAACGTCAGAGATTGCATACATCGGCATTAAAAAACCAACTAAAGAGGGTATCATTGTTTTTATAACAGCTTCAGAAAGGTGTGGCCGGATATGCCGACCGGTCTGTATCATTCCAGGTACAAACCCACCCCAATACAGGAACTGCACCGGGTGGATACGACTCACATCAGACCCACCGCACTTTTACGGCAGGACTTTAGAAGAGGCATACATGAAGGCTTGGGACTACAGCAACAATTTTCGACCCAGGTTGCGTCATGAAAATATCCCAATTACCTTTTACTGTGACGATAGCAGATGGCCGTTCAATTCTTTGTCAAATAACGCCAGTGCCACAAGATTGAGAACCACAACGACAACCACGACCACCACGACGACCACCACCACAACCCTCCCACCTACGACGACGACGACACGAAAACCAACTAGAACTCCAAAGCTGAGTCAAAGTAAGTTTCATTTCATTCAATTCACGCCCCAAACGCAGGGCCACCTTGAAGATATTTGAGGCAACCGGGCAAAGCAATGTACTGCCCCCCTGCCCCCCTTTGCCCAAAGACATCGAAAAATTAAGTTTTTCATTGCAGAAAATTACTTTATAGTTGACTGAAAGCCGATTTAACCACGGTTGTCCCATTGTGCTACGAAGATGATTTCTTGTAAGTTTTAACCTGGAAAACGGAACGCTCTCCAGTACAGTTGGTCACGTGGTTGATTAAAAGAGTCAAGATTTTTTAAAAAATAGAAAGAAAGAAAGAAGGAAATACGGGTCCTACAAAAATAGGTTTTAGAGAAGGCTTTCTTTGATGGCTATTCAATAAAAAATGAACCTTAGTCTTCATTTCATATTCAAAAACATCACGGTGCCTCCAGGCAACTGCCCAGTGTGCTTCTGCGATTAGACGATCCACCCGAATGGTATTTTTAATGCTTAAATTTCTAAAACTACACACCGATCATCATTTTGAGTTTTAAAAAAACCTCTTCTATTTTTCCTGAAACCATAACGCGCCCTTGAATATTACTGAAAGTTCTAAAAACTCTAGGAGGTGCAAGGTGGCCGAGCGGTATAACGACTTGCTGTAATGGGCTCAGCAGGGACAGTTTGTGTTCGCTTCGCACTAGTGCCCCCTAATAAAGGCATGGGTCCATCCCTTCCCCCGTCTCAGCTATGGGAGAAATAGTACTGGGGTGAAGTGAGTGACCCTACTGCGGGTGATTGTTGCCTCCGAGTCTATATCATATATTTGACGGGCCGAGTAAGTAGTAATCAACTAACGACTTTAAATTTATATTTATAATTAATTTTAATCCATTTTTCTAAAAAAAGAGTTTTGGGACCGACTGGATTTGATAACAATAACCGTTTCGTTACATCATCTGTGATTATTATAAACGGCTTCCTCTTCATCCGGAATTTTTCTTTCGCCCAAGTGTTTTCTTACGTTTTGCTTTACTAATCACTTTGCGTTTACACCTGAGTATTTCTGTACTTACAATTCCCTTTTATTTAATTTCTGCAGGTTGTACCGTACGTAGTTCGTGTCGCATTTCAGTCCCTTGTTATTGTCGCACTATGCAGAAATACCCTTGCCAACAGAAATGTAATAAATACGCCGTCTGTATCTTCGGGAGATACATCTTGGCCTCTTGCCGACCTGGATATATCTACGATGCCAACTTGAAAGAGTGCGTGCGTGGAATCTGTCGGAAATACTTTTGAGCAAACCAATCGATGATCCTAAAAAAAAAAAAAGAAAAAAAAAGAACAAGCAACAACAGAAAATAAAACAATTGGGGATAAAATAAACGAACGGCCGTACACAAGAGGCCATTTTTAAAAATGGAAGAATACGGACTAAATTTCATTTTCAAATAATAATATAAAAGCATCAACATATGACACGCAGGGCCGAATTTAATGCTGATGGAGCCTTGTGCATAACATTTCTTGGAGCCCTTCTATTTTTGTATTCAACTATTATTTTCAAACGGATCAAGATAAAAACGAAATATTTATAAAAATTATCTTTAATTTAAAGTAAAGTCCTTTATAGACCAATTATCTATTTCAATGTAAGATAAAAAGAAATCCTCGAATAAATTGGATCACTGAAACACATTAAGATGAAAGAATGTTTTAAAGACATTGGAGCCCTGCACAACTGTACTCGACCCTCACACGTTCAAAGGATCGATGGGTGCTATTCTCAAACAACCGCTTTTCTGGAGACTTAATGCAATATTTTGCACTGTGACAAAGATGTGATCGACATTGCTCTGACAAACTTCCCCTTTACCTAGAGGCTGTGATCACAGTGTTTTCGAAAGCTTACTCTTGTAACACTTGCACAGCTACCACTGTCATCATCCCACTGCATGAAGCAAGGTAAAGATAGCAAAATATCTGGTAAAAAGTGAAAATAGGTATCTGTTATTTGTTCTGAAACTCATTGCGAAACGGTCCATGTAATTCAGTTCAATTCTGGACGACAGCTTTACGTAGGAGAATGTACCAAATGTCACACCAATTAGGATAGTTTATAAAACTGAGCAATAAAGTCCCTTGCTGCATCTGCGACTTCTGTAAATATGTCTGTGTGTATGCCTGTATGTATGTATGTAAGCAATTAAGCTATAATAAAGTTATTTTTCAAAGCCTTGTTTGTGGCCTTCAATTAAATATGTATCAATGAAGAATTGCTGCCTGAATACATATGCATATGTATATACGTATGCATTCACACACACATACATACATATATACACACACACATGCACGCGCACACACACACACACGTGCACACACACACACACACATATATATATATATATGCATATTTATGCTGATGGTAATTTGACAATGTGGAAATGAAAGATTGAGAAAAATGTGTGTTACATCTCAATAACTTTTTTATTATCATTAAGACTAAACTTTATACATAATGCTTAGTTCCAACAGCAACATCAGAAGTCTTTGCAGTATTGAAGAAGTCTTGAGATGTAACGCATGTTTTTTTCAATCTTTCATTCCCACATTATCAAATCACCACCTCCATTCTTTTGGGTTACTGCAGATCCACTTTATGCAACATTATCTATTTATATATATATATATATATATATATATATATATATATATATATATATATATATATATATATATATATATATATATGACAGATAAAAATAGAGTAGAGCAGCAATGAAGAATTTTTTTACTTCATCACATTCAAATCTTTCTTGAACCCACTGATCATGGGCGCCCACCACTGCCTTTCCAGGGGAGGTTGTGGGGGACAAATGGTACATTTCCGGTGAAGGAGGCAAAAAGTTACATTCGGAATACATCTTAGTGACCACCCTGTTACCAGCGAAAATAAAGGAGATATCGTTCGGTCTTATGAATACATACATTTTTAAATGCTTTATCTTATACACAAAGTTAAAGGAGATATTGATCGCTCATATGAATATTTAAATTAGTATATCGGACCCAATTTAGCATTTCATCACACTTGTCACATCACACAGCTTCCTACCTTTAAAAGATTGATTTGTTATAACCAGTGAATAATTGGCGAGGGATCCTGCACAAATTGGAAGAATGGTGGCTTGATGTGTTTTCAGTAATGGGTTCTCCTCCCTTAATTTTGGCTCCTGAACATTACCCCCTGAACCAGTCTAGGAAGGAGGGTGTTGAAAGGATCCCCAAAACTTACGAGAAACCCATACCACTCCAGCACCTCCCATGGAGTAACTACCTGCACCCCGCTATCACGTGGATAAAGATGGATGTAAATAAATCTTAAATGCCCTCAACATGCTTTCAATTTCATCCAGTCACGCTGTTCATCTGTTCGATTATAATTATTTCTACCCTTTGTCTTAGACCATCTAAAATTGACCCTCATCTGTCTGATACTCTATCGATATATTTATTATGTGTATCCGGTTATGAAAAAAGTATACGAATATGACTTTGTAAATTATGTTTGGACTATTTTCTATTATAAAAGATATTTAAAAAGTATCAATGGCTTTCTATTGATTTATTATTTACTACATATATATTAGGTTGCTACACATCAAATGTTTTTTTTTTACCATCGAAGATAATAATCCCGAAAGTGAAAGATTCGCTTACGTAATTGCATCTTTTGCAGATTCAATGTAAATAAAGATATAATTTGTATTTACTGAAGGTTTTTGGGCTTCCAATAATAATGGCGTCGTCCCAAGAAATTACGCAATTTTTCAAGTGCGATTTCAGATAAAGCCATAATGCTGCCCAAACCGCTGATTATGTCAACAAATCATTTAGAGTGAATACTACAACTGAGAACCAATAACGAACTGCAAGGGAGTCGCAAACCTTATCTCAATGATGAAGAATTATCAACGAGAGAGGCCAGCAACCAACAAACAGAGGTTTGAGCTCTTTGTGAAAGATTCAGGATTTCAACAGCGACCATATCACGTCTTCACAGGGCAAGTTACCGATTGGGTAAGGTTAGAAAAAATGGTCAAACGTGAACTGATATTCCCGTCTCAACACCACTCAACAGACAATAACAAAGATTAGAAAGTTGGGATATGAAATCTTAGATCATTTTCGATATTCCCCTGACACTGCTCCTACAGAAAATGACCTTTTCAAGCATTTTGAACTTCACATCCGTAATAAAAAGTTCAATTATAGGGAAACTATAATTCGCGCTTTCACTGAATTTGTGACCTCTAAACCTAAAGAATTTGATAGAAATGGTGTATTATCGTTAAGAATCGGTAGAAAAAAGTTATTGCTTCAAATAGGCCGTATTTTGATTGAATATTTACCTTTTCTTGTTGAATAATGATGATAATAATAATAATGATGATGATGATGATAATAATAATAATGATAATAATGATAATGATAATAATAATAATAATAATAATAAATCAGAAGACAGAAGAAATCGAACTCCTGGACAGCAAGAAGATTAGCTCATTGACCACACAATACCGATATAAGTACCTGGAAGTTCCCGAATGCAATAAAACGGGAAAAAATGAGGGAGAAAATAAGAAGAGAATACCATAAGAGGATAAGGAAAATATTAGAGACCAAACTAAATAGCAGGAAAACGATTAAATGAATGAACACATGGGCCGTATCAGTAGTAGGATATAAAGGATCATTTCTTGGATGGACAAAGGAGGAACTCCAATCAAGTAGATTTTGTTACTGTAATATGAAGGCGGTAGACGTATAATAGAAAAAGGGTGCCTCGTACTGATACATGTGGAACTCCGTATTTCGTTATTTTCATTCGAGACTTTAACCGTAGAACTGAGTACGTATTGCTGACTATTATTCAGATATGATTTAAACCAGGTTGTACCACTCTTCATCCTCTTATTTAAAAAAAAACGACATCTTATATGGAACAACGTAATAAATTCATGTATAAGTCGATTTCGTGTACAAGGTGTGTCCAAAAAGAAACTGAACCTTTCCCAAAACAAATTTATGGCTCTACTTAAAACCCAATGAGACTTGTCATCTTCAAAATAGTCCTCTCCTTGGTCAATATACCGATTCTATTCTTGAATCTGTTCTAGAAGTCGTTTTGAGGGGTAGTATGCATGTCTCGTGGTGCAAAATTCGTCTCGTGCTCTGCTAAAAAAGTGTCATACATCAGAAGACGTGGCACAAATTTCTCGGCAACTCGATACATCATCAGTTTTTCTAATAAAATCATGTGGCACGAATTCTCACAAATTCCTGCATCTTTACAACGTCCAAATTCGGCATCATCTTCGGTGGATGTTTTTCCCAATTTGAAACGTGGCATTGCGTTCGGCCCCACCCCCTACCCCTCTATAGACCTGTTGCGATATTATAAATGTCTCCTAAAATGTTTTTTTTCCTCGTTTAAAACGTAATTTTTCACAAACGCGTAGCTATTCAAGATGCTTCATTGTTTAAGGCGAAAAGGGGAAAAGGCGCCAAGTGCACTACACACACGTTCACTCTGACACTCGTAGCTCGAAAACTAACCAACAAATGCGGTATGTTAATATATAGATGGTCAAGGCCACTGCTACATAATATCCCAGTCACATGAACTCTAAAACCTCTCTTTAGCGCTCTCAGGTTTCTTCATACAAGATACACCTTGTATTAGTCAAACTTTGATTTGGGGCCAATAATTCACTGATTTATTATATATCTCGTGTATGGACTTTTGTCCTGTCATCTTAATTTTAGTTGGTTCCATAGAAATTTCAATTCGGAAGTTTTCTCCTGATTTACGATCACGCTATTTATTCGTTGCCGTATAAACAATCGGCATGAATTGATAGGTGGGGGGGCTGGTTAGTCACTCAATAGAAGCTGTCACGTGACCAATGTTATTTGACATCGTATTGTGTTGGGGGTGATCAATTTGAGAAATTGGAGAAAAAAGGGGTGATCAATGAATAAGTTATCTCTCTCGCCTTTTGTTGGGCAGTGATCATCGAAAAAGTCTGCGTTAAAGAAGGAAAAATAAAAACAAGCGTGGATTCTGACGGAAACAAACTAAGGGACCAATTTAGCATAAACTTACACGTGCAAATTGACCCTTTCCCTACTAAAATCCACGGGGGGTGAAACCAGAAAGTTTTTTTCTGCCCTTAATCGGTGGTAAATGTTTGAATTTCCAGCCCACTAGCTACATTCCTGCTGTCTGTACGCGTCACGTATACATATTCTTAATCTCACCTAACGTCTAAAACCCCCTCCATTTCAATGGCAAAAAGCCAAAAGTCGCAGGGAGACAAATCTGGATTGTTGGAGGTGGGGGCTTACAGACCTGGGGAATGCAATGATTTGCAAAAAAAAAACTCCGCTTACGTAATGAATGGGCAGGCTCAGTAATTGTAAATGCAGTGGTCAAGAAGTACTGAAGCTCACTTAATGTCACTTCTGAAGCGACTGAGTGACCCCATGGGAAAGCGTTCGATAACGTGTGCAAGGTAAGGTCCCCTTTGATTGGTTGCTAAGTGATATAGACTTACTCGTGTTATGATTTTGGAGTAAACAACTTAAAAACGATGCACAACATTGGCACTACATAGCCTCTCCTTACATATGAGAACACATTTCATGTTTTCTCCGTTGACTGGTAGTAACCAAAGTACATTTTTCATACCTGGAACAAGAGTTGCTCCTAGCCCTCCCATAAAGAGTCTTTAAAACTCGACTTATACATGAGAGTGTGCGGCACTTGTTTGAGAAAGAATGGCAAAACAGTTACTGAATGCCAATGTGTTAGCACGGATAATGGTTTTTTGTAACAATCATTCCAAGAAAATCGAATCCATGCGAATGGCTCTGAGGTGTTTCCGTAGTCTTCTCAAGTCTTGAACTTAAAACAAGAATGAATCAACAACCAAAACATCACTGGGTAATTTCCATTCATTGTGCAAGGAAAGAGTCAAATCGTGTTGATTAAATCGGGTCTCGTAAATTAAGCTACGTCGAACCTGGTCATTACCTAAATGAGTGACCGTCTGTGAATACCTGCGGTCGTAAGACCTCTCATCGAGTTCAAGTGGTTGGAATAGGGCTATCAACTCTAGAACACCCAGTTTGTTAGAGAGACGACGACGATTGTCTACGTTACTCATGTATCGTGGCGAAGGACTCCACAGTCGTGTGGGAGGAATAATATGCTTTTCGACGATTGGACTCCAAAGCTATCAGAGGAATAGCTGATACTGAATTTACTGGTCAACAAATCTAACTTTTTTTTCATCAAATTTGCTGTAATTAGACAGATAAGCCGAAGAGTGTGCATTTTGGATTAAAAGTGTGAAATTTGGTACATATATTACGACTACTAATTATTTTTGGATGTGGAAATAGATCAACGGCGCCTCCTTGTAGTTGTCGCCGGAGGTTTTTCAAAATGGTCCACAGTTCATGTAAACGCCCATATCTTGTTGATACAACAATACATGTATCAGGTTTCTTGCTTCCAACCTCAAGTGCACATTTCTGCCTCGAATGCCTACTCAACCGCTCCACTACATTACTTTGGGGGGGGGGCACATTTTCGACGCAGATTACGAATTCCGAGTTCATTCCACTCAAGCAGGTCGCATATTTTGGCTATAAAAATTTGTTTTCGGCCAGTGTTGTGTGTTTGCGTTTCAAAGCAAACATGGCTACTGACAAGTTTGTGAGGTGGATGAGTATCTGAAAATGAGGCTCTCAGACTTATCGTTGAATAACTTTTCACTGACACACGGCCAGCCGACAGCCATTTTGTCATACGGACGGTTCGTCGAAAAATGTAATTAATTTTAAATCTGAAACAAAATTGGAAGAACATGATAATAAAACAAATACTATAGAATTAAATTTTGCAAATGATTTTGCGTAAATAATTAAAATTTCAGAAAATTCGCCCTTGGCTTTGGTAGACAGGAAAAAGCCCAAAGTTCTGTCTAAAGAAACGGAAAACAAATGTCCACCAATCATTAAGTAAAAAAGGACTGTTTCTA
The DNA here is from genome assembly GCA_963457665.1 of Thysanoteuthis rhombus. NCBI lineage: Eukaryota > Metazoa > Mollusca > Cephalopoda > Oegopsida > Thysanoteuthidae > Thysanoteuthis > Thysanoteuthis major. Next base: position 27,542,944 of record OY735209.1, on the reverse strand, counting down.
AGTCAATTTTTTTTCATCTATTTTTCTCGCCAAGTTGAGTCATCAGTTATTTACTTTTACTTTTCTGGATTTCTTGTGTGTCTGCTCTTTGCTTTCGTTATACTCAAGAAATTATGTTAGATTTGAATTTAAAAAGGGACAAATTATTCATTTGTCGATATCATGGAGCACAAATTGTTTTTGTTTTAGTTCTTGGAGGAATAAGTAGTTGATTAATAGTACAACACACACACACACGCACACACACACACACACACACACACACACACACACACACATATATATATATATATATATATATATATATATATATATATATATATGTAAACAAATATTATTAAATACATTGAGTCGTGTTCCCGTCTTTAGTTAGTAAATGAAAATTCATTTCAGTAGTAGTCGATTTTCTGTAATTTTTTTAATCGTTTCTATACAATAAGTTAAATAAGCATTACAAAAATAATAATTATTAAATCAAACTTAGTGTTAGAGACGGAATTAAATCAAATATCATTGACAGGAATACGATTAGATGTACTTAATAATGTAAATTCATATATATATATATATATATATATATATATATATATATATATATATATTAGATGCACCAACATCAATAGTGGTGATCACCGTCACTGACTGACAATCCGATAAGTCAACATAGTAAACGCTATCTCCACGAAGCATATCCTCCCATTCTTTCCATGAAAAAGAAATGCTTGTATTTGGTGTTGCTTAAGTGACGTTTCATAATTACGTCATCATAATATGGAATTCTATTTTACTATAGCAGAACACAATCACGAGTCAATCGCATGAATGAAATTCTATTTTACTACGTTATCAACTCAACAAAAGACATAATCAGCACATTGTCAGTTATTTCACGTGTAGGATAACGGCGTCGACATTTCAACCATGTTGGATGACCGTGGTTTCTTCGATGTGTGCGTATCATACTTGCATCGGCGATGTCAGTGTAATACTCCAAGAATCCTGTTGTATTCAGATCTGGTCAGTGGGAAACATAATGACGAATCTACCAAAAGGAAAAGGCTGTATCTGTGTAGAGATGTAAACTGGTTTCATATCGAAATTAAGGTGTCTGATTATGAAAACAACCAATGTTTTATTTTGTCATGTCTCTCTCTTAGTGGTATGAGCAGAGAAAATGGCGCTGGATGATTCCTGCATTAAAACACAACATTTTCTATGTTGCATTTCACACAAACGATGCGTGAAATTCAGTTAAAGTTTTCTGGGACACTCAAATACACCTGCTTATCCCGTAGGACCAGCAGCAGACCGCTATCCACCCAACTTGCTATTCTAAGATCTGCCCCAATCTCTCTCTAAATGCCTATTATTCCCCTCTCTCTCTCTCTCTCTCTCTCTCTCTCTGAATTCATGGATTGATCTTTACACACACACTCTTGCTCCCATATATATACATGTGTATATACATAATACATATGGTACAGATCAGGCTAGCAGTATAACATAATAATAATATATTTATGATATAAAGCAACTTCATTTCATTTCATGTAGTGCTCGATACATACAACTTTTTTAATACGGAAGTTAAGTTGTTTTAGAGTAGAGCTGGAAATAAATAGAAGAATGCGGATTCGCTACACAAACTAGCGCATGTTTCTGCCCTCTCCGAGCCTCCTCATTTGCCTTATGAGGCCCGGAGAGGGCAGAAACATGCGCTAGTTTGTGTAGCGAATCCACATTCTATTTTATATATATATATATATATATATATATATATATATATATATTATTATTATTATTAAAATTATTATTATTGTACATATATATATAATTAAATAATTGAGTCATACACAGACAGCTATTTCGTTGTATTATGTATGTGTGTATCACTTATAACCGACATAAACACATAGGTTCAGACACTTTCTCTGAACTTTCTACACCCCTGTCAGTACCAATCCCCACACCGTCCCTTCACTCGCCAGCAATCTCGGGGAAGAGGTCAACTGCTCTTGACACCTGGCTCCATTCATCTTCTAATGGGAAAGGGGTGGGAACTGAACAACGCGCACACAGTCATTTTATCATAGGCACGAATACACACGTATTTCCGAGATACAACATCGCTCTCAAATTGATATATCATTTGTATCTCATATGCACATATTACGTAAGGCGTGCGTGGATTAATTTTCAGATACGCTAGATCTTTAGTGCTGATTGTCATTATTGACTGACTGAAACACCAAAACAAAATTTGCTGATCTAGTCTTTTTAGTGCATCTAGCCCCTTCAAGTCACTGACTGATTGGCATACCGATCCGAAATTTTAAAGCAAAGTGACTGTTTAATGGAGGTGCTTTCAGAGGAAAGGGCTCTTATAGGGGGAGCTTTGAAGGGAACAAGCTTCTTATGGAAGAGGCTACTAACGGTACTAAAGATCTAACTAGTGCATCTATGGTCAGACTTTCAGGCTTATTATACTGTTAATAACCAATTCAACGCGAATCGCATGCAAAACATTTGTGGAAACTACAGCCCGTTTTAAGAGACAACGGAAATAGTCGCTTCAGTGTCCAAAATCACAACACAAATCATTTCGGGCTCCAGACAACTTGAAATTAATTCCAACTTAAAAATTAAATTCACGCCAAACTGCCCACACACATTTAGAAATTACAATCTCAGCTCCTAAACACATTATGCAACCGATCACAACAACCATTCACTATTTTGAATCCATTAAAATGCCTTATGATAAAAAAAAAAAAGAAAGGATTAGACTCGGGAACCATTCTGTTTTATTTCACCAGACTTTATTAACTCAAACTCAATTCTTCGTCTGTCAACTGCCAAGTTATGTCAAACTGTCCAAACAACCTTGTATAATGGTTCTTCACAAAATTCCAATCAATACTGTCCCGAATCGTTTTACTGTATTTTTACGGCCAAACTGCTTTGGACACGCTGGTTTTCTTACGATCACCGTAATTAAGCAGCACCGAGCCATCAAGGTGGGTGACCGTCTTGGAATACCAGGTGCCGTAAGCAGGTGAGGATCATGTAAAGAGCCTCCCAAGGCAATCCCATTAATTTTCCTAAGGATCTCTATACTACGCCCCATAATGCGAGCCAAAGGCTTTGCCCCACCTCCGAACTCTCTCTGACTGACCGGGCTCTTCTAAAGACAACGTGTGCCAAGTTTGAACCGGAAGATAATTTCGTCAAGAAATTTCACGATTTCTTTTCTTTCCCAGGAAAGAAATATACTGGACTCCAATCTGTGAGTTTTTACGAATGAAAAAAAAAAAAAAAAAAAAAAAAAAAAAAGGGAAAAAACAACGCTGTTCATAACCCCATTGAAGAAAAAGAAGGAGGCTTTTTTTTTTAATTTTGACAATTTGAGCACACAACAACACAAACATTTTTTTAAAAAAAACATCTTTCTGACCAAAAGAACTTAGTCCCGAAATATTTCTGCAGCTCAGACATTTTTTTGCATATTGTATAACGTAATTTCGACTGGCGTCGGAATCAAGAGAAGTCACTCCATGATGAAGCCGATGTTCATGATTTTTTAGACCAAAATGGGCAATGGATGATTTAATTTTGGGGTGGATCCATACACAATAACTACCCTTGGCGTTGGAGAAATTATGTGATCTTTAACTACTTTTTAGTTGAGTTTCGGATTTATGCACAAGTATACTGTCAGCAGTGCGCATGCGCATTCGATCCCCCGAAATATTTCTGGATCGATTCTCAATCTCAGAATACATAGCTATATTTGGAGATTGTGAATTTTTGTTAATTAATATTAGGGGTTGAATCGATAAAGAACTTCTATTTTTCATTTTAAAGGATAAAAACATTGGGGATTTTTTTTTCACTTCAAAGGTCAAAATCCAGGGGAATTTCTTTTTCAATTTTAGGGGTTAAAATTAAGTGGGAACTCCGTTTAATTGTTAATTAAGGGTTAAATTCCTTTCTCAATTTCAAGGGACTAAAGCATTGATGAAAGGAATTTTAGTGATCAAAATTGAGAGGAATTTCTTTTTTTGATTTCAGAGGTCAAATTAAGGGGGGATTTTTTCACTTAAGGGTTAGATATTTTTTAAATTTTCAGGGTCGAAATCGGGAGGGAATGCTTATTTTCATTCTCAGGAGTCAAAATCAAGTAGGGGACATTTTTTTCACTTTTAGGTGTCAAAATCGATGGGTAATTTTTTTCCATTTTCAGGGGAATTTTTTTCACATTTTGGGGTTAACATCAAAAAGGAAATTTTAGGACCAATATTGACAGTGAATTCGTTTTTCTTAATCTTTTACTGGTCAAAATTGATGGAAATAGTTTTTGGTTTTTTTTTTTTTCACTTTGTAGGAGTCAAAATCAAAGTGTGAAATTCTCTTTTGGTCAAAATTGTGGGAGTACTTTTCCTGCTTTCCAACATTATATTTTGATATACTTATTGAACATTAAACGCATTTTTCAACATTGGCTCCTCTCTTTTGGAAAATTAGCTCCACACTTCTTTCAACCCCTCCCTTTTTACTATTTGCCCAAATTTCTCACATTCACGCCACCTATCCTATTTTCAATATTATCCCTCTTTTTCTTAACATGACGCCCCCTCGTTTTAACATTATAACTCTCCTTTTGAACTTTTACCTTTTTTTCAACGTCTCCACTATTTTTCTAACATAGGCCCATCCTCTCTCTTCTGAGTTGAACTTCAACATTACACTGTTAGAAAATGAAGCAGGGTAAAGAAATAGTTGTATTAAATCATCTTTTCTCAAACAAATTAAAGTAAACGTTATCTGTTTTCTATCCATTTATCTCTCTTTTAATGGAAGCGGGAGAAATCACTAGGGGTGGTATTTAGTTTACTCCTTTTCATTCCTCTTATGTAAGACTAATTGAAAATTGGTCAGTTTTATTTTACAAAGACTCATCGCTTCTTATATTACAATTAATATATAGTAAAAAGAAAAAATCTTCTTTGTTTAGTTTCGTAGTTCACGTGCGTAAAATGATGATAACTCCTGTTGGCATTAAAATGGAGTAAGGATTATCCCCCGGGGAAATCTAGACAGAAGTAAATACATAAGATATATTGTTATTGCTTTTAATGAATCAAATTGTTAATTTTTTTTCATTTGGGCATTGTCTTTAACTTAATATCTGAAACGTTAAAGGTTTGTCTAGAAATAAAGTTTCCTGATGTTGATGTTGTTGAAAAAGTACATATATCATCAAATTACACTGGGACAATCCTGTAAACCTCAGTTCATTTTAAAGCTAACAGGAAATATCCATTTTAGTCGCGTAAAGTAGAATTCTACTCTCATATTTTCTTTCATTACAATTAATATCTTTAAAAAAATCTCTTTTGGTTGCTTATTTGTTGTCGGGAATTCAAGGATTTCTCGAGATTATCTCATTGAAGTATTCGTCAAGTTAAAAATATTTGTATATGAAGCTTAATATTGTTATATGGGTGGATCTCTCTTACTACAATCACCAACCAAGCAGTCATGAACACACGATCACAGTGCAATTCAAACAACCCTCTACCTCGAGACTACCTCAAGACACCTAAGAGCCGTATACTACGAGTGTTGGGCTTCAACTGGAAGTGTGCAGGCAGCATGTTGGATCACTAGTTTACCATTTTACGGGGGATTGGTTGGCGATATACACGGTGAGAAACTCCCAATCACAAAATCAATTCGTTGGGTTCGTGGCAAAAGGCAAAAAGGGAGACACGAATAAAATACGAGAAAAAAGAAAACGGGAAACGGGATCAAAAGACGTCAAAAAGAGAAAGAGAGAAAGGGGCTACCAGAGGCACAAAGCGCTCTATAAGAGGGAGCGACAGCTCTATTTGAGTAACAACAGTTCGGTTTCCTTTTTAAACACAACTCACTGGAACGAACGAGCATTTTTTTCCATCATTAGCGATTTCCACCGTGTATTACATAACATCCTGATCACGTCGTCCAAACTGTGATGACTGGCTGTGCTTCGTTCTACTTGTTGTTCTCATTTCAAGTTCACAGGTTTCCTTCTTCTCTTATAATTTACAACAGACCAAAAACCCGACATTTGGGGGTTTTCCTTGGTCCCCACAAATCTATTCAGAAACAGACCTATTTACCCAAGGTCACACCAGAGCGAATGATCCGAACGTAAGAATAATTCCATAGATTTCGTTGGTTATTTCAAACTCTCAGATGTTCTGCTCTGGTGGTGTGTGAAAGATGAACAACTCGTTGTCACAGATCACTTGAAAGTCCTCAGTGAGCCACCACTTCCAGATCTATCTTCAATTACTCCATGTATGAACGAGGAAGCCGATAGTCGAATGGTATTACATGTGGCCCATGCGGGAAGAAATGGCCATCAGGAAATAATGATTCAAACTGTTGATATTGATGTTGTGGTGCTTGCCGATGTCGTGACTCGGTCTGCTGTCAGAAGATTAGCTTTGGTCGACATCTAGAACTGAAATGATTTTTCGATACCTCGCAGCCCATGAAATTGTATGGTCAGTCTAGCCGGAGCTTATGAATGCCCTATTGAAACATTTTGCCTCAGATGACATGCTACAGGCCACGATCGAGAGATTTATTATCCTGCTCTGTGCCCGAATCAGCACACGCAAAGAAATAGACAAGGCAAGGAGGAAGCTTTTTGTGGAGAGGTACAATGTACAATCAATTTCCCCCAACAAAAATTGGCCATGGGGAACATGCTAAAAGATCAGTATTATTTCTATCGGACCATCCTCATCTTGGTTGTTTTTAATACAACGTTTCGGCCGTTGTACTCTACAGCCTTAATCAGGTATCATCTGGTAGGTGTAAGGAAGTAACGAACCGAACCCTTTATTTTAACCGACGGACAACAGGTGCGAATTAGCACCGGTTGTCCACATGGACACATAGCGTAGTGGTTACAGAATAAGACAAAATTACTGCAAGTAATCAGATGGTTCTAGGTTCAATCCCAGTGTGAGACAATAATAATACTACTAATGCTAAGAGGGGAGTGCGGTCAATATACAATATTAAAATAAAGAGTTCGGTTCATTACTTCCCCACACCTACGAGATGATACATGATGAAGGCCGTAGAGTACAACGGCCGAAACGTTGTATGAAAAACAACCAAGATGAGGATGGTCCGAATAATAATAATAGAAATAATAATAATACCTCATCTCAAAAATTCAGATATATACTAAGAGATCAGTATATCAAGAAAGTTATGTATTGGGTTAGACGCTTGTCCTCTCCAGAACTGCCGTCACCGTGTAGATGGGGTTGGTCAAAGACATCTGAGGGGTACTACGAACACTTTCTGGACACGCCTACCAGATGCAGGTCAGTCAAGTTGAATGCGTCTCCTTCACATGTAAGAAAGGTTGTGTTAGGCAGTGCATGTGCAAATTACTAATGCTAAAACAGTTATCATTATCGTATTGTTAGATTTCTTTTATTAAATAACAAAAACTAAGCAAGTTGGATTTATAATTCTATCTATTTTTTTTTTACCTTCACTGCGTTTATTTCGATTGGGGATCAGTTTCATTCTTTGTGTTTAGATAATATTAAATACAAAGTGAATGAAATAAAGTTTTTCGTTGGGAAATGTATGTAAATAGAACCAATTGTTGACAAAAACCAAGGGTATTAGGGTTTACTAATGTGGAAAAATTGAATGTTTTTATCCACGCCGTAAATAAATGACAGTATATATGAAATAGATACTTTGCTAAACGTTTGCTTGGTATCAAAAGGTTTTTAACACGCGACAGATGAAAGGAAATAGGGCGAGAAGTACGTTAGTATGCCAATATAAGAGTTTCACTCATTGACTACTGTAACGTTTCAATCTAATTCATTTCAAAAAACATAGAAAGACAACATAGATAGACAACACTTGATTTAATGCCCTGAAACGCTACTTAGCCGATCTATAATTTTCAAAATTTCCTGAGGGGACAGACCTCCAGACTCCATCAGAAGTACCCCTAAATTTTCCTCCCTGTGCATTGGGGGGGGGTCATCGGATTCTCTTTATCCTCAACATTGAAACTTGACAGGCCTATGTAACTATAATGCCAAACTGGGTGCTTATTTTTAGCCAATTATACGGACGTAAGACATCAACGTATTCGGTTACTTCCTTTTTCGAGGTTGTAAATCTTTTCACAAATAATCGTGTTTTTTTTAATTTTCTTTTGAGTTTTAGTTTATAAACTACGCAGGCCTCTCTGAGGGTGTGTGTAACCTGTCTAGGTCTATAGTATGTCTGAACCCAGCAGTAAGAGAAAAATGATTCCCAATTCCATGGACAAAAAATTAGGGATATAAAAAAAAGAGAGGACCGGTCCCTAAAAAGGTTGAATCCCAGCACTGGAAACAACTTATTTGAAATTGTTTTCAAATAGTCAAGATCACTTTATTCAAGGGAAGCTACTCTATCCCAAAGTTGCTTCCCTTGCTTTGTACGCTTATAACCTTTTAGTCGAGGAATTTGTGACTGAATTACATCACAAATCAAAGGAAGTTATGAGTTTCCATTTTCATTTGATGCCTTAAGGATAGATTTTTATCCTCAACGTTACTAGGAAGAATTTCTCAGCTTTCTTGACAACTAGCAATGATACCCGGTGTTATCTGGGGGGGGGGGGGGGAATAAGGGCAAACCACACTGATTCCCCTTGTTTTAGACCCCTAAAAAAGAAAAGGGAAAAATATCCCTTCGCTTTTGAACCCCGAAAGAGACAGACAAAATTTCCTTTGCTTTTGGCATCTAGAAATGAAAAGACGTTCACGCTCGAATCAGTCCTTCGAGAAAAAGTTCCCCCTTGATTTCGATCCCTAAAAAAAGAAAGAATGAATTCTTCCATCCCGATGCTGACACCTAAGAGTGAAAAAAACCTACCCTAGGATTTGATTTGTGAAAGTGAAAAAAAAAAAAGTTCTCCCTTAATTTTGAACCTAAAAAATGAAAACAACTCCTCTTTGATTTTGACCACTAAACGTGGAAAAATATCACCGAGATTTTGACACCTGACAGTGAAGAAAAAAACACGTTCCCCTCGATTTTACTCTTAAAAAGTGGGGGGAAATTTTTCCTTTTTTATTTTGACCCCGCAGGCAATCTCCTCAATTTTGATCATTAAAGTTGAAACATAGAAGTTTTTTCCCATATAATCTACATAACCTCCAATCCAAAAATTTCGTGTTTTGTAAAATTGATTTATCAATCAAGTAAACGGTCCAACAATATTGCTACATCGGAAATTTAAAAGAAAAACAAAAAAAATTCATATTTTGTGTTCTGGGAAAATGATTAACATGAAAATAACCAAAAAATATTATGTGGCCAGAATATGATGTCATGTGGAAAAATTTATTTCAAGAATAAATGTGGACATAATAAGAGTTCTAATATGACACAATGGCGTTTGCCATTGGAAGAACAACAGGAGGTCCAGTAAAGCATTATAGTCACGTGGTAAATAGAACTCCTATCAAACCCCCATAAAATGTTTCAAATCATCTCAGCTTTTTTTTTTTTTTTTTTTACGTGCTCTGATCCTACACATTATAGGGATACCTTGAATCATTAGCTCGGCGATAATCTTTTGCAAAAAGGTGAACATCGTCACAAACTTTCACAAATATATGTATAGAAGAAGAAGATAACTCATTTATTTCAATTCAAAACTTACATTCAATTTCTCCAGTTGAGCCCCTAATTCTTAGGGTGTGTCTTGAAATCTTCAAGTTTTAAAACTTTTACAATTTTGCTACGGAAGCAAAAAGATGCATTGACGACTGCTTTTGTCGAAGAACTACAAAATAACTAGTAGAAATAAATATGAAGAAAAACTCTCATTCGTTCATTGAATAAAAGAAAATTCTTTTAAAAGTCTCTCATGTTATGTTCTCCTATAATATCCACATCTTTTTTTCAAATCAATAGCATGCTCGCATACGCTCTCAGTCTCTGTCACTGTCTGTCTGTCTCTGTCTGTCAGTCTCTCTTTTTCTCCCTTCCTCCTTGTCTCCCTTTCCTTATCTCCCTCCCTCCCTCTCTGTCTCTGTCTGTCTGTCTGTCTGTCTGTCTGTCTGTCTGTCTGTCTGTCTGTCTCTCTCTCTCTCTCTCTCTCTCTCTCTCTCTCTAAAATCCTCCATATTTTTTCTATTTTACGGAAAGTTCAGGAAGAGTTACTCCCCCTTTATTGAACGCGTGTGGTCGTGATATTGAGATTTTGCAAAAGGCCAAATTCAACTTGTCACGAGTATACGAGACTCCTTCTATGCCAATATTAGGCTAATGATAGAATGCTACTGTTGCTCATCCTATTTCTCATCTTCCATTTTAGTTGGCAACTCGTGAATATTTTATCTATTGGCAAATTTTCCAACTACAATCAATGTATAGTTTAGTAAGTTTTCATTTCCTTCTCAGGCAGAATTCTCATATGCTTTTCTATCACAATATATTTTATACAGGATACAAAGTAAAACACACGTACTGTAAAGACTGATCCTTACACAAATTTATGATGGACCCAAAAGTCACTGAAATATGCCTTTTGTCTGTTACAAATTGGTCTCTGCGGTAATTTTGTTATTTCGAAATTTAACCCTGGATTATCTCGTATAAAATATCTTATTCTATTATTGAGAAACGAAGTTATTTGTTTTATGAAATTCGTATTTACGTTTGTGAAAAAGATATTTAGAAAATGCAATTGGAAATTTTTCAGTGCTAGATATCCGCTCGAATTTCATTGTCGGTATTTGTTCATTTATATTCGCCTTCTCCTCCCAAACGTAGAATTGCAGCCGGGGACAATTATACAAGGTACCCCGAAAACGCCCAGGATTAGAGCGTGGAAAAATTAAGGATGATTTGTAATATTCTAAGGGGCTTCGAACTGGGGTTTTATTTACTATATGACTATAATGCTGAACTGGAGCCCTAGTTTGTGTTTCAAATTGGAAAACGCCAGTGATGACATTTTAGAATACTTATTCTGTCCACGTTCATCCTTCGACAGATTTCTTTTTTACATGACTTCATGTTCCGACGACACTGCTTTTTGCATTTATTTTTTTCTTACTAAACACAACATTTTGATTGTATAGAGGGGTTATCATTTACAGTATAGTGATACTACTGAACGCTTCACATCATTGGTAAATCATTTTTCCAAAAACGAATTTTTTTTTTCTTCGATTTTTGGAAAAAAAATTTTCTCACTTGTAGGGGTCAATATTAAGGGAAAGATTTTTTCAGTCTCAGATTTTAAAATCGGAGGAAGGATGCTTTCTGTCAATTTTAGGGCTCAAAGTCGAGAGGAATTATTTTCTTCATAGTTTTAGAGGTTGAACTGAGCGGAAACTTTTTCTTTCTTAGGGGGAAAATCAGGGGATTTTTTCGTTTATTGGGACCAAAATCGAGGAAGAGCGTTTCTCTTTAGCTAGTCAAAATTGAGAGAATTTTCTCTCCACTTCGAGGGGTTAAAATCTAAGGGTTTTGGGGGGGTTGTTTTGTTTTTGTTTCATTTCCGACGCTCAAAATCGAAGGGAACTTTTCTTTCGCTTTTAATTGTCAAAATCATGAGAACGAACATTTTTTTCACTTTTGGGGTGAAAATTCAAGGGGATTTTTTTTCTACATTTTTATTAGTCGAAACGGAGAGAAAATTCGTTTTCAATCATAGGGGCCAAAACCAGGGGACTTTTTTTTTCTCAGTTGAAGGTCACAATCAAGGTTAATTTTTTCCACTTTCAGGGGTCAAAACCGAGTAGTAGGATTTTTCTTCTTATTTTCAAGGACCAGGGATTGGTTTATTTCTACGGGTCAAAATCGCAGTAGACCTTTTTTTCTCATATGGGAGTCAAAATCGTGGATGGGTTCCTTTTAGGAATCAAAATTGAAGTTAAGGAATTTTTTCTCATTTTCAGGGGTCAAATTCGAGCGGGGGCAATTTTTCACTTCCCAGTGTCAAACTCAAAGACGAAAGTTTCCTCCCTTTCAGTATTCGAAACGAGGGGGGAACCTCTTTTACATTTCTTTTTTAGGGGTCTAAACCAAAGGGAAACAGTGTTGTTATATTTGCACTTATTTTCCCCCAGGCAACGCCAGCTATCATTGCTAGTTAATTATATAAAGAGGTAAATTTGTAAAAAAACATAATGGAAATACTTTTTCTTGAAACACCCTCCCTTACTTGATTTTATGCCATCTCAATAAATATTGAACCAAAATGTATTTACACTATAAAAAGACAAATCCCTGAAGAATTTAAATCATTCTTAAAAGAAATTCTAAAAATTAATCCGATGAGGGTTAATTGATTTTCCCTTGAATGGGGTCCAAAGTGGAGGGGAACTTTTTTCTCCCCAAGGGGTCTAAAGTTAAAGGCGGCTTCTCCTCCTCTTTTAAGGGTTCATATGTGAAGGGAGACTTCCCACTTCAACAGGTCAAAAGTTAAGTGAGATTGGTTCCCAGCCTTTAAGGCGTCAAAAGTGAAGATAAACTTTTTTTCACTTACAAATGGTCAAAAATGAAGATAAACCTTTTTGCCGTATTTTTTTTTCTTCAATGAATATTTGAACCGCTGACAGGTGCTTTAGGTAAACCAAACCAGACTCTCATCTACACAGATACAAACCCCTCGCTTCCAAACTCCGACTAAACAACCCACAACAAAGAAATATCCCCAATTCATTCCTCAAATTTCGAACGTAAACAGCACTCTGCACTGCCACAAGCTCTTTAGAGAAGGTGGCTGGCAAGCATCGAAATGCATCAGAGCATGTCCACGTTATAATAGAGACTTTCGAAATGTAGCACTTGTTTTCTCTTAAATTTTCTCCTCGCCTTCCAATTATCATTTTACCAACATTCTGTCAGATCACCTCATATCCACAACACACACACACACACACATAGGGTTGAGCACTCTTTAAGTGAGGTAACTCATCTGCTGTAAGTATATGCAATGTTCTTCTATAGGAATTGAGCACTCTGGTAGATGAGGGATTTCTGTATAATTTAAATATAACGCTTAATTTGAGCCTGCTGTCTGTCCAGTTCTGTAGTCCAGACGTAGGATATCAGACTCAGGATTCTGAAGTGAAGGTTTCAATTCTGTCTCGCGGTACTGGATGTGATAATGGAAAGTCTATATCCACACTGAAGAGATGTAATACATCGAAACAGCTGTCTGTGGATGCCACAATATATATATATATATATATATATATATATATATATATATATATATATATATAATCACTGTGGATTATTGATATATATTACTTTCATGATAATGCTAGCATGCACTGGCGAAACGTTGAATTAGATTGAATAAATATATTTGTACAATACATAGTCTTCTGATATTGTCTTCACTCATCTCTGAACTGGATTTAGTCCATCATCTATCATTTCTATTCGACAATGTGTCGTTCATAGTTCATAATTAAACCCACAGGGGATAGAAACTTTAAATAGCAACATATCCGCTATTGCTCACTGTATGAATTCCAAAAGGGTAGCACTGCTATGCAGGCAATGAAAAACATTTGTGAAGTGTATCCTGATGCAGAGAAGGCTCGTAAATGCCAGCTGTGATAAACCGCTGTAAACCACGGCTGGCATTTACAAAACGCCACTGCTTTTGAATAAAAGTGAAAGAGGAAACTTTATTCCACTTGAAGGGGTCAAAAAACGGAGAAAAACCCTCTTCCCTTTGAATGAGATCCAAAGTGAAGGGAGACTTTAAAAACTGGCGATTGTGATATGGAAGTATGCGATTACTTTCCGAAGACGAAAATACGATTATTTTCCAAGCACCCTAATATACATATATAGATTTACACACACACACACACACACACACACACACATATATATATATATATATATATATATTCAAATATATATGAATATGTATATTCAAATATATATACACACACACACACACATATATATATATATATATATATATATATATATATATATATATATATATATATATATATATATATGTATATTTGAATACATTCATATATATACATATGCATATTCAAGTATATATATCATCATCATCATTCTTCTATTGTCCATCATTGGACATGAACTTTACCCAGGATCTGCGACATTTCTCTATCATGGACGCTGCGGAGCCAGTATTTTTTTAATTTCTCTAGTTCGTCTCCATCTTATATTCTGCCGGGTTCGATTTCGCGTGTAATATCTGGGGATCCATGTTGTGAGACCTGATGTCCATCGGTTGTCTGCCATTCTCACGACATGACCTGCCCATTGCCATTTTAAAGTTTTCTAATAGATTCTATGGTGTCTCGGACTCTCGTTTCCCTCCTTATATACTGTGCTCTCTTGTGATCTCTCTATTTAAGGTTGAGAATGATTCTCTCATGTGCGTGTTGCATACTTCTCAGTTTGCAGGTCTGTCTTTTGGTTAGGTTCCATGTTTCAGCTCCATAAGTGACTATCGGGGGGATGCATTCGTTGTATACACCTCTATTTAGGATTAATTGGATCGTCTGAAAGTTGAGCTTGCTCTACCGAAAGCTTGCCATCCCAGAGTGATTCTTCACTTGATTTTTTCTTCTTTGTGGATTTCATAGAGATTTGTTATGCTAGGTACATGTAGCAGTCAACTTTCTCCAGTTTTGACAGTTCTGCCCATATTCTCGATGTGGTTGTTGCGCATGACCTTCGTTTTACTGAAGTTCATGTATATATATATATATATATATATATATATATATATATATATATATATGTATATTCAAATACATATATATATATACGTATGCATATTCAAATACATATATATGAAATACATAAATAAATGCACATATGAATTCAAATACATATATATTCACATACATATATAAATGCATATATGAATCCAAATACATATATATTCGAATACATATATATATAGACATATATGTATACAAATGTATATTCAAATACATATATATATATATATATATACATATATACATACATATACACACACACACACACACGCACACACACATATATATATATATTGTGAGAGAGAGAGTGAGAGAGAGAGAGAGAGAGAGAGAGAGAGAGTCTAGAGAACTTTATAGCTATAAACACAAAGAAATATCATCCAAAATTCATGGCATATCTGTCAATTATTCCCCAATATCTGTTAATGCAATTTATGTAAGCTTTCCGATGGGTTTTATGTTTTACGCAGAATTAGATATCATGGTGTGCATTGTATTCGTTGTGATAATCAGTTGTTTACCATGTAACCGTTTCGGGGATTCACAAACAAAACAATTGAAGTAACATGGCGCCCAACCACTGTTCGTCAAACACCACCTCCCATCAAGTTATGGTTTTAATATCTAGCCTTGTTTTTGTGTGGGTTTTTGTTTTGTTTTTATTTCTATCACCCTGTCATAATATATGTAGTTTGTAATCTAATATAGGGCATTATCATATTGTATTGTATATGGATGTTATCTAATACTACACATCATTGAAGTTTTTTCAAATAAAGGGATTATTTATGTGAATTGCCCCCAAATTTCATTTGACGATGATAAGTATAACAATGGTTGTAAGTTGTTGTTTGTGTCACTTCTGTTGAGTGTTCATCCATGTGAGTATTAAATCCGTTATGTCGGATCAAATTTCGGACTGAATGAAAACTAAGTTATGATATCATCTTTAAGCTTACTAGTTAGACAGAAAAAATTGTTTGACTTGATTTTCTATCAGTATTTTCAACCGAAGAATTGGATAATATTTCAAGACTACTCACCTTAGCTTGTATAATCCACGACGTACGCTATCTCACTTCCAGCAATATTTTCAATTTCTTGCAACTAAATTAGCTTTTAATTCGGAGTCAAAACAAAACCAAATAGCATTCTTGTAGTGGTAACAATATATGGATTATTCCATCAATATACTTCAGACACTTGTTTTTCAGAATTACATGTTTAATCTCCAAACCCACCCAACTACCTATCAGTCTGACAAATGGACCAGAGCCAAATGTTTCTCCCTTTCCCTGATTTAGGCCAGTTCAATTATCTTTTACACAGACAAGGTCCAAATCCGTCTTTTTAGTTTTCTGACCTTCTATACATACCCATAACATTTTTCAGTATAATATACGCTTCTCATTTCTTCTATTTTTCTATATTTTCGTTAATGTATTACTTGATTTTCGTCGTTATTTTTATATAGTCAACTTGATGAAAGGTCCAGGATGTCTGGTCATGACTGTATTGAATTGCTTTAAAATCTTACTTAGTCCGCTGCCTTCATTGACCATTCTTATAACTAAAGAAACAATTCTCGGTATAAAATCAAAATATAAAGTGTGGCTCGTGCAATCCTTAGATATTCTGATAGTATAGTGCCATAAAATATACATTATGGAATACTATTTGTTCTAAAAGGCACATGTACGATTGGGACGGATATTAATCTCGTTTGTCAAATATTTTATAGACAAACGAGATACAATTCTATTGCTTTTTCGATTTTGATATCCAAATTTTAGGAACTTGTTTGCATTCCATTGCATTCAGGATCTTTAAGGGAAATAGAACTTCTTTCGAATTCTCCTCATGCCATCAATAAGATGCGCATAACCCAGAAATACATGAGCTCACTTTTCATTAGTTCTAATTAAAGACAGCATTAATATATATATATATATATATATATATATATATATATATATATATATATATATATATATATATATATATATATATAATGTGTACTGTACAGAGTGAGACAGACTACGGAGTGAGGTGTTTGGAAGTAAGGTTTATTAATCCTTATAAGTAAATTGTCCATACATGTTTCGGGATTTTTCCCATCATCAGTGGTGTGTGCTGTGTGTATTAAAATGTTCCATGTGGAACCAGGGTCCACTGCCAGGAGCTATGCATAATATATATATATATATATATATATATATATATATATATATATATGCCTATGCAAATACAACTTCATGTATACAGATATAAAGACAGAATCCAGCATATTTCATGACTACGAATTACCCTTCTTCTTCTCACTTCTAGTTTAACGGACAAAATAAGAAATAAAAATGTGAAAAAACGGAGTGGTACACTGCGAACTTTAGCCTCTGTGCAGATGTCTTTATGGCAACCTTTGGAATTAGTTTCTCTTCGGAGGCAAGATAAAGTAACATAATTTGGATAATAATTATAATAATGGACTAAGAAGGGCACAAGAGCACAGAAATACTCATAACCTGATGAAATAATTTATTACCCATTTTAAAGTAAATTTCAGCAATAAAATGGCCAACAATTGCCTTAAGAGTAGAACACCTACGGATGTGCCAAAGCACAAGGCTGGAACTGAGTATTGAGTTACGTATTGGTTTCCTTATACCATTGACAGGGGGCTCCCAGTGAGTGCCAATTTCGTTTGTTGGAAGCTAGCTCGTGATTGGTCAATAATTCGTGAATGTGTCGTTAAATTTCTAATGCATTTCTGTTACAATTTGAAGGGAAACTCCTGGAACCAATTTTGTACAATTTTTTTTAAACTGAGTTTGAGTGGTCCCCACAATTAACGCTTTCTTATTCAGGGTTGTGCACTCTTTCAGTGAGGTAACTCGTTCATTGTAAGCTTATGCAATGGAGCACTCAGGTGGACGGGGAATATATATGCGTAAATAAATATATCGTTTAAATTCAACCTTACTGACCGTCCAATTCTGTGGAGTAGAGGGAGGATGCCATACTCTGGGTTTAAAGCTAAGGTTTCGATCGTACCTTGTGGTACTGGATGGGTGTTTATTTGCTGACCCACCACAGCAAAATATGACACACGGTCGAGCTCAGCCGATGCAACTTTGGTTGCCAAACTCCGCCACGAAAGCGTCAGGACAATCCCGGCATGCTCCTTTAAGTGCAATGGAGCAGTACTGTTCCGGGATAACAGTTCCCCCGCAGCTGGGCCGAGTAATAACAGGAGAGCCCAAGGACGAGTCCAAAGGCTCACCGATGCGCGTAGCAGTGTACAGCTTCAGTAAAACCTCATTGGTTAACCCAATCTCCGGCCCGTTCGTCGGGCAAGGGTCAGTACCTGCGTCTCGGTCTCAGCTGTGGAACAGATACTACGCTTTGACTCTGCAGAAAAGGCCAGAAAAAGGGGGCGGATTGGGATAATGGATAGTCTATAGCCACACTGAAGAGTTGTAATACAACGAAACAGCTGTCTTTGGATGACACAATAATCACATATATATATATATATATATATATATATATGTGTGTGTGTGTGTGTGTGTGAATGCATTAGATTGTTTGAAACCCAGTTTGGCATGACCTACCGTAATTACACGGAGAATGCGTCACTTGACCTTGACAGTGTGAATAGAATGAACAATTAAAGTAAATGGGGCTGCTCCAGGAATCGAACCTGCGATCGATAAGGTGGCCACTCCAACCTCGCTCTTCCCATTGAGCTGAACGGACCGGCGGGAAGGCGAAGGACCAAATAACTGCTTTATCCACGTGTCCTTATCTTGTTCATTTAGTCCATTATTATAATTATTATCCAAATTATATAACTTTATCTTGCCTCCGAAGAGAAACTAATTCCAAAGGTTGCCATAAAGACATCTGCACAGAGGCTAAAGTTCGCAGTGTACCACTCCGTTTTTTCACATTTTTATTTCTTATTTTGTCGGTCAAACTAGAAGTGAGAAGAAGAAGGGTAATTCGTAGTCATGAAATATGCTGGATTCTGTCTTTATATCTGTATACATATAGCGCTAAGATTGATGCAAAAGTTCACAATACTACCTCCAGCACAATGTTAGGGAAATCTTAGACGTGTCTTTGAAGTTTACTCAGTTTGTGCGCGAGAATCACTCTCTGTTTTTAGGAAAGCGATAAGAAGCATTTCGCTCAAGAAAAAAGAATGCCGAAAAGAAAAGGAAGATATAATGCTCGTGTGGATCGTCAAGTCAGTCAGCTACAGCGAAACAAATTAAAAACATCATAAAATATTTGTCTCTAAAAAATGCTCGTTTGAGAACGTTTTCCCCTTAGAACTAGCAAGGCACACCCATACTTTTGGGATATATTAACGCGTGCCACAAGTTACACGCGAATAGCTTCTTCCTAAAAACATCTCCAATGTGAAATGAACTCTCTTATAAATATATCCCTCTTTTTCAATCTAGGATGAACAATTGCCTCAATCGACGTCAGTCTGTTTTAAATCTTGTATTTCTCTTCATTTTAGTGATTCTAACTCACTTGAGTCATTTTAACTCTCTTACTGCTTTTTTAGTCTTAATTTCAAACGTCAAACGTTTCCAATTTACAATTCTAACATCAGTGAGCTATTTCATGCATTTATTGGTCTTAATTCTGTGGAAAAAAAATATCTCTTTTTTAACAAGCCCTTTGATGTAAAAAATAACCGAAAGAACCTTGCTTAGGGCAAGCAAAAGATAAACAAGACACTGGACACAATTAAAAAGTGTCATGTTGCTCATGACGCCATTTTATTGTTGTGGCTGGATTCATAGGAGATATAGGTGGCCTAACGGTTGGCAGCGTGGAGAATGGAATCAGCGAGCCCAAACTCCGACTGGGGCGGTTTTCGCCCACTTCGCACCTATGACCTGGATCTACTTCTCTCATCTCTGGTTACATAGCTGGGGCAGTTGGAACTTAGTAAGTTGCAACAAAACAATAATTAAGTCTCAATGGATCGTTCGAGATATGGAAATATATACATTGCTTTATGCGTTGCTCGATACGGACAGGATATGTCCTGTCCATTAAGCGAACCTAGGGACGCATAAAACCTTGCACCGGTCCTGGATACAGGAATCAACTTTTTTTTCTTGCTGAAATCTTAGTCTAATGAATCACTATCTTTATATACAGTAGACCGTGTGTCTCAAATGGATGTTGGTAAGTAACTTCTATCATCCCCTTCACGTCGAGTTCTGTGTTGACAAGGCGGTCGTTATTCTCCCCGGCTTAAAACGGAACTATTGTAGTCAGACGCGGAAATGAGTCGAGTGCCTGTGGTTTGAGAGCAAACAGCTGACCTTGGACTGTTGGTCCATTTTTGCTGATGCTTAGGTGTGAAGAGGAGGAACCAGTGAATGGCGAAAATCTCTCGACGCGTTGTTAACACGGGAAAAACGAGGAAATCTATGACAGTAAACGAAAAATTATTATTCACAGACAGAATTAGAACCTTTGACCCAATCTCTCTCACTGTCACTCTTTAGAATGTCTTGGCTATTCTACGGGAGCAACCTCCGTAATTTCGAGAGATTTATTATTGTGTAATGGTAGTAAAAATGCAGTAGGTGAACTACTATTCGTAAAACGTATCAATTGGGGGCTTTAGGGTATTTAAAATCGCCCGGTGCCTTCCATCTGTTAGGCTTTTGAGTGAACATCGGAAAATGAGGAGCAGGCAAAAATAGTTGAACGGATTGTTGAGAAAATAGCGTAAAACTGTGAAGATAAAGTCGCTGAAATCTCTGAAGATGAGAACATGCCTGACCCTAAATGTGTAACACATGAAACTGCAAGAAAAAAGCTTTAAAAAGTTACTTCATATAATAAAGAAATAAAAGCAGTCCTATTTTGCTCTCGATGTGCGCTACGATCACATTAATTCCAAGCTCAGCAAAGTATTAAAACTTTAATTCGATTTTTTAAAAGTTCATGAAATATTGTGATTATTGAGTTTGTTAATAAGAGTTCTAATTTTGACAGGGCAAAACTGCGCTTCATACTTACAAAAATTGGTTTCAAGTTCTTTAGTTAATTGCTCACGGTATAAAACTGTTCCTTGAATATAAAATAATATATAATATAATTTACTAATAAATACAAATTTGTGGGTTTTTTTGAAAGACAAATCCGAAACTATTGTTTATAAGGATCTAAAATCAGAGGCCAAGATGTGTTCCGCTGAAGCAGATCATATTTACTTGAATGCAATACGATCTCGAAAATAATGCAACCCCACTTTCTCTTGCTGGAAATCAATAATATATGTATGTATGTTACATTTTTGTTACACTCGAGTATAATTCTACCCTTCAGTTTAGACCCTGTTCTTTTTAAAACTGCATAAGTAAATGCTATATATATATATATATATATATATATATATATATATATATATATACAGAGAGAGAGAGGGGGGAGAGAGAGTGAACGCCGGCCATACAAAATGATATCCATCCATCTGCGGGCATTCATTATCCCGGATCTGTTTAAAGCGACGCCGATTTTGCCGCAGTTCTATTGACAGCCGAACAACTTAACGTACTCATCATGTTACTGCTTTGCAAATCACCCGAAAAGAAAGGGAGAGAATTCGAGGCCTTTCATCAAATTCCATCGTGTTTCCAAAATCACCATTTCACTTTTTATTTTTCTATAATTAGCGCAATGGGGTTATTTTTACGGAACCCTATTTTTACAAGCAATAGAATTAAATGTTATTAGCGAAGATACAAACACTCAGATCATTTTAATCGTAAAATCGATATTTTCTGCAATATAAAGTAAACATTTTGGCAATGAACATATAGATTCATAAGTGGAAAAACCCAATATGATAATATCCTTTCGACAAAAACGTTTTCGTCGAAAAGTCCAAATCGGCGAAACACCCTTTCGGCAGAAAGGGTTTTCGAGGAAACGTTCGTCGGCTAACTGTCATTTGGCGAAACGTCCGTCAACAAAACGTTCGAGAGCCTTGGTATGTCTGTTTGCGTGTGTCTCTCAAACAATATCAGTTGATACGAATTACACTCTTCTTTCTGGGGTTTTTTTTTTTCATTCTTCTTTTCTTCATTCGGCCTCTGCAAAATTTTTACTTGGCTGCGAAAAGAAAGGCATAATTTTTTTTTTCTAAACGCCTCCGGCCAGAACCAGTCGATTCATAAACAAAAGATTGTCCTTGGATTCGCAATGAAAGACAGAAATAAAGATTTTTTTCCCATTCAAATACAACCAGACAGAACTGCAAGAGCGCTTACTTCTGCGAACGCTGAAGTCACGAGAAACTGGATGAAAATCAGTTCAAACGTAGCAACGATGCAGGGAAGGTACCTGTAAGTTTCAATATTCCATTTTTCGGACTATTATCTTAATATAGGAAAAAAAATCTATATCAATTGAAAAAAAAGTTTCTTGAAAAAAAAAAAGATTTCTATCAATTGCTCCTTACTCCATGGCCCACCCTTCCACAATAACAACATTGAAATTCATTGAGAAATCTTGGAGATATTGTGTGGGAAGCAGACAAACATATATATATATATATATATATATATATATATATATATATATATATATATATACTCTAAATTTGTTGATAGAGGTAAAATAATGTGGTGAGGTAGCTAGTAACATTGGAGTTATTGTGATGTGAATGAGTTTCGAAAGAACACACCATAGATAGGTAGGTAGGTAGATAGGTATATCGATATGTTGATTTTCATATTATTGCTCTTGGGGATTGGACAGGATAACTCAGGCAAAAGGTAAAGTTAGTCATGATGATTTCATCGGGGGTGGAATCTCCAGTTCACTCAGGGTAGGATGGGTTAACTTGTTTCATTGCATTGAATGAATATAGCAATTTACATAAGTATTAACAAGTGGTAGAGGTAGGGTGAACTTCAAAGAGGTTACTTTCATCAACAATGGTGCATGAGTCTAGATCCGGTCGTTTCGCCGATGAGCGTTTCATCGAAAATCCTTTTGTCGAAAATCTTGTTATGGTTTGAAATTATTGATCAGCCGACAGAAGTTATGTCGAAAAGACATTTGGGTTTTAATTCTGAATTTGTATATCTATTGTTTCAAAATGTTTATATTTCCTACTGCCATAAATTGAACTTGATCGTTTGTTGATTTATTAAAATCAAAAATTAAAAATTAATTCTATCTAAAATTTTAATAATCTTTCATTAAAAGGAATGAAAAACAATACTGTTATCGATAGGAATTTTCGCCGAATGAACTTTTGGTCGTTTCAAATTTTAGATTATTCTAATTTTCAAGAGTCTTATTTGGAATCTAGGCGAAAATAGTAAAAAAAGAATATCTAAAAAATACAGGAATGCAAAACAACGAAGGACAAAATGTTCATTTTCCAATTCCAACGTCTACCGGCTCACTGATAATTTCAGGAGAATTTTTAAAAAAACGACAAGAAGGTTTCTGACGGTCCATAAAACGACCGTTGACCGAAATGTCTATCGACAGACTACCCTTTGGACTGAAAGTTTTCCGACAAAACGTCCGTTCAACGAAAGGTCTGACGACTAACCGCCTGTCGACGAAACGTCCATCGGCGTAAAGACCGGAGCTGCATGAGTCACCTTGAAAAAACACCTTAAGGATGATACTCATATCGCAATAACTGAACCGTGTAAACGCTACCTTCATTATCTACCATGTCACGGTGAAGACCACGCTATACAAGGGGTGAGAATAGACAGACAGACTTAATTAGTGATTCCAATTTTTGATATTTGATTGTTTCAAATTAAACCGTGGAATTTCCACGGTTTTCTGCTAGTTAATGATATAGATTGAATATCTTTGATAAAAGTGAACAAAGATAGATATCAACAGACTTAGATAGACTGATAGATATTAGATATTAATAGTATTTCATCAATATCCATTATACATTCATATACATATTAGCTATATTATTTTAAGCTAATGATGTATATTTAGTAGAATATGTATGTGTGTGAATGTGTCTTTGAAATATATATGATCAGAACTATTACATTTGAAAAGTGATCAATTTTCAGCTTCTATGTATGCACATGTCTATTATGATAAAGATGGTGAATGTTTGTTTGTTAATTTGAGTGAATGTGTCTTATATACCCCTAAACGGCTGCACCCTTAGGGCTAAAAACATGTCTATGAAGCTAACTTGACCTCTGGTGGATTAACATAGTATAGATGGCACTGACTTCCGAGGTCCCTGTCAGGTTATCATCATCATCATCATCATCATCATCATCATCATCATCATCAGTCTTTCAACGTCCGTCGTTGGACATAAACCTTCCCCAGGATTCGCCACACTTCTCTATCATGGGCGTCGCAGAGCCAATACTTTCTGAATTTGTCTAGCTCGTCTCTCCATCTGATATTCTGCCAGCATTGGTTCTGCATGTGATCTCGGGGGATCCACGTTGTGAGTCGCAATGTCCATCGGTTGTCTGCCGTTCGTGCAATATGGCCAGCCCACTGTCATTTGAGATTTTTATGGATTCCCATGATGTCCCTGACTCTTGTCATTTCCCGGATGTACTGTGCTGTCTTGTGGTCTCTCCATGTGAGGCCCCTGTCTGCATTTGAAGATTCATTTATTTCTTTAAAAAATCGATCGAAACACTACTGACTCACTGGTTGAAGCCACGGAAAATGGAATCGACGAACCGAGTTCAAACCCCGACGGAGTAAACTATTTTTTTTTTCTTTCAATTTTGTGTGATTCCGTTCTTTTAGCACCCTCAAACCTTCCAGAAATCTTGATAGTTTCGAGAAAAAATTTTTAACAAGGTTTTTCTTGGTGTGTGTATGTTTGTTTTTTGTTTGTTTTTTGGTTGTTTTTTTTGTTGTTGTTTTTACAATGTAACTCTAAAACTAGCCACGGCCCTTGCTTTCCGTTTGTCGTAGGAAAAGTATGGATGTGAATTTATCTTTCTCTCCGTGCTTATCTATATTTTCAAAGGAATCTGACACTAACCTGTGAAAAAAAAACATTTACCTTTTAGCAGAAGCCTTCATACTATCCCTAACCCCAAACCCCAAACACGACGATAAAACATGGGAACTATTGAAATTCGATGGTTCGATTTGACGAGCGAACAGGTGACGCCAAAAGTGAGTTCATGTATTCTCGGTTTTGAGAAATATTAATTTGTAATGTTTTAGATGGGGTTACGCAGTCCTGTGGGCGGGGGTTTTGATGGACCTGTGTCTGGGAGTGATGCAGGCCTGATGTGAGAAGGAGGTGAAAGTGTGAGTTTATCCCCTCCATCCAGTTTTAATTTTATGAAATCTTTATAAAATCATTTGCTTTCCTTGTTGTTATACTTGGCAATGTCTGGCAATGTCTGGTACCCAAGCATTGTGGATTACGCGAAAACAAGTCCCTTCGATTCTCGGGGTTTCTATCTCTCTCCTACCATAACAATGCAAGGATCTGAATCATTTCAGTTCTCGCTCATACGCTTAATTCTTTTATTTGTTTTGCAAGGGTTCCACGGGCTATTCCCAGTCAGCTACAATAAAAACTTAGGTAAAGTCCAACTATTTATCCATCTTCTCCTTACTTTGAAGTCAGCTGGAATGTCGACATTCATAATTTGGTAGATCTGTTTTGCAAAAATCCAGCCCATCCATGAAGTTGACTTGGTTTCTTTTTCTACCGTAACAACAACAAGGACAACCCTTACCAAATTTAGATTCCTCTACTGTGATTTGAAATTACGACCAACTGATTGGTGGTCGGATCTCTCACCGACTAAGCTAAATTCACAAGTCTCGAATATCTACCACAATTTATCTTAGGGCTTATTTCATTCTAATGAATGAATGCATTTATTCCGAAAAAATATTTATTGTTTTTTTTAATTATTATACATACGTAATACAAAAGTTGCAGCAGTCATCACCAGTCGGAGTAGATGTAGGAGGAGAGTTTGACCTTATAGTCTTGTCTCTTTTGTCCAAACTAATGAACATGGCCTGGGTAAGCTGACCTACGTGTGTTAGTGGTTTTAATATCATTATTATCATTATTATCATCAGCATAATTATCATTATCTTCATTATTATCATTATCATCAAAATTATCATTATCATTATATTATCATCAACATTATGATTATCATTAACATCATTATTATTATCAATATCATTATCATCATCAACGTCATAATTTTATCATCATCATTATCATCATTATTATCATCATCAACATCATTCTTATTATCATTATCATCATCAACGTCATTATTATCATCATTATTATTATCATCATCAACATCATTATTATTATTATTATAATTATTATTATCATCATCATTATCATTATTATAATTATTATCATCATCATTATCATCATAATTTTTATCATCATTATCATTATCATCATCAACATCATTGTTATTATAATTATTATTATCATTATTATCATCAACATCATTATTATTATTATAATTATTATTATCATTATTATTATCATCATCAACATCATTATTATTATAATTATTATTATCATCATCATCATTATTATTATAATTATTATCATCATCATCAACATCATCATTATTATTATCATCATCATCAACATCATTATTATTATTATTATTATTATTATTATTATTATTATTATTATTATTATTATTATTATTATTATTATTATTATCTTCGAATCAATATAATTACAACTATACTAGTAAAAAAAGACGGGATTATCCATGCATGTATAAATTATGCAAGCACACATTGTAGTAGAATGTATGTATCTATTGCTCAAAAAAAAAAAAACGCATGTCTCGATTGAAATTTATTTCTCTGTTTATTTCCACAACTATTCATCTCCCCAGTTTTTTTTTTGATGATTTTGATTCAATAAGTCAAACAATATTGGGTAAAACCGAATTTCTCTCAACATGGAAAAATATCAGTTTTATTCATAAAAAATCAAGATGTTTATATCTGTTTTCCGTCGTACAACGGAGACAGCAGATGCCATTCAACAGTTTTTCAGTTTGGGAAAAATCCCCCCCGTAGGTTTTCAGTGAGAATTCGATTTGCAATGTAAGTTTATGCTATTTTTTTTAAATTGAGACTTTTTTGAGGATCACTGCTCAACAAAATGCGAAAGTACTTACATATCCATTGATTACTTCTTTTCTAATTTTTTAATTGTTCACCCCATACGGTATGCTGCCAAAAGACGTTGGTTGCATGACGGTTTCTATCGAGTGATTAACCAGACTTGTTTGTTATAAATTGATTATCTACAACTGTATTTATCAATTGCTTCATGCATATATATATATATATATATATATATATATATATATATATATATATATATATATATATATATAATACGAAGAAAGACAGTTATAGTAAGTAAATTTTGCTCGAAGCTATTTACGTTAGTGAGTAAAAGAGCAGTGTTTATCGGAATTAACCCCGGTTGGGATTTGAACCTAAAGCCATCACCATGGGAGCACCTATGCATCCCAGGTCTGCGCTAATCAATTGAAATATCGGGACTCTAATGGTGAATAGAGGTCGAGATAACATCCTTAACTCACTCCTTCTCTTCACCGATCGATGACTGGTTTTGTCTGTGTTCAGTTAGCCTCAAAACTACGGGTTTATACGCATTCCTACGTATATATTATTGTTCCTGCGTCGACAGTATGTAATATATATATATATATATATATATATATATATATATATATATATATATATTATTGTGTCATCCACGGACAGCTGTTTCGATGTATTACAACTCTTCAGTGTGGCTATAGACTTTCCATTATCCCATGCAGTACCATGAGTCATTCGCTTTATACCCGGAGGCCAATATCTTACCTCTAAGCTACGGAACTGAACGGTCAGTAAGGCTGAATTTAAGCGATATATTTATTTACACATAAATTCCCATCCACCAGTGTGCTCTATTCCTATGGAAGTGCATTGCATAAGCTTACAATGGATGAGTTACCTCACTTAAAGAGTGCTCAAAACGCTCCCTTATTCAGGGTTGAGCAGTCTCTAAGTGAGGTAACTCATTCATTGTAAGCTTATGCAATGCTCTTCCAATATGGCATGGAGCACTCTGGTGGATGAGGAATATATATGATAAATAAATATATCGCTTAAATTCAACCTCACTGACTGTCCAGTTCCGTGGGGTAGAGAGAGGATACTATCCTCCGGGTCTGAAGCTTAGGTTTCGATCCTGCCCTGTGGTACTGGATGGGATAATGGATAGTCTATAGCCACACTGAAGAGTTGTAATACAACGAAACATCTGTCTGTGGCTGACACAATAATATATATATATATATATATATATATATATATATATATATATATATATATATATATTCTTGAAGGCTTCAAAGCTTTAAACACTAAACATTTAAAAAAAACTTTTTCAAAAGCATTTTTGTATCTCTTCAGTCAATTGTTTCCCAATATCTGTTGATGTAATCTATGTAATTTTCTTGTGTGTTTTTTTTCTTCACCAGTTTTACATATACTTTGTTATTATGGCACTATGCGTATATTTTCTCTTGTTAGGATCATCAGTTGTTTGCCACGTAACCATTTCGGGAATTTTAAAAACAAAACAGCTATATCAACATGGCACCCAAGCAGTGTTGATCAAACACCACCTCCCTTTCAGCTGATTCATACATATATAGCTTATGCCATACATGTAGTTTGTTAATTCATATAGGGTATTATCGTAATGTATTGATATAGTGTGTTATTTCATATAACACATCGTTTATTATTTTGAAACAGGTCTTACTCACATAGGTTACTCCAAAAACGTATTTAACGATGAGGGGTTAGTAATTATAGCAACAGACGTGACTCGCTGTTCGTGTCACTTCTATTGAGTGTTGATGTGTGCAAATGTATATACCAGTAAGAATACCCGACGTTACCCAGGGAAAAATAACTAGAAATATAACCAAACAGGAGAAATATGTTCGATTATTTCTCCTCATACGACACAGTAAATGAAAAGACGATTATGGACACACGAAAGAAGTAGCTTTAATGGAAGGAATATTCTAATGCACAAAAAAACAAAAACAAATGAGGTCTTCGCTTAGTTTGACAAGGCTTCTAGGCACATAGCATAAGTGTTTCTCTCATTGGACACCAGGACCCAATCCTACAGAGCTTTCAATGGGAAAGGCATGGATAACTCAGGTAAAGGCCTGAAATCTTGAGAGATTGTCCTTCTGCCATGTTACAATTTCCAGAAATGACTTCATGTGACCTCAAGTATCAACCTCGCATTGCTTACAACTCTCGCCCTGTAAAGATGTGCCCCTATACAACATTTCTGCGTCCTTTAGACGGCACAAAATCGCTTGAAATAACATAGGATAACCACGAATGACCCCGATGTCAAAATCGAACTCCTAAATACGTTGGCCATGAAAGAGTCTTTTCTCTGTGGCCAAATAACAGTTTCATAAGTGCAAAATTGTGGCTAACAACTTGAAATTAGCTATAATTGCCAAAAATGAGCTCAGCTAACCACAAATGAATTCTGGGATCAACATTGCATTGTTTTTTTTTTCACTTTCGCCAAGATAAGATGTATAACTATGCCAAATTTCAGTCACGTAGGCGCAAAATTAATGCAAAAAATTGGAAAATTGAGTCGAAATGACCAGAATTGACGTTGCGTATCTTCCCAGATCATCTTCACTAAGCCTATAACCTTCGGTGTGAGATGCACCCACGTGGAAAATTTCAGTATCTTTGGTGCAAAATTGTGACCCATACCTCGGAAAATCGGCTAGAAATGATGAGAAATTACCCCTGATGACCTCAAGGGATCAATTCTGCATTACATATGACCCTTGCCATTAAAAATGTACCTTCCTGTCCAATTTCAGTCCCATAGGTGTTAAATGGTGACCAAAAACTTGAGAAAAATATTTTTAAATGACCGGAAATGATCTCTGGTGACCTAGAATGTACTTATAAGCCAATGTCAAATAGATTGTGATCTTCGCCGTAAGAAAATGTACTCAAATGTTAAATTTTAGCATCTTTTGTGCAAAATTGTGGCCAACAACTTCGAAAATTGGCTATAAAAGGATGACCTCGAATGACTTCCGAGGTCAACAACACACAGCCCATGTTTCAAGTTGACCTATACTCAGTCTGCATGCAGAAAATTAGGTCAATATGCCTCATAGTATTTACGGAGAAGCACTGATGAACAAGCAAATTAACAAATAAATAAACAAAAAGGTTAAATATAACTATTACTATATATATATACATATATGTTTGATTATATAAATATACATGTTTGATTATATAAATATTTATACATATATATATATATATATATATATATATATATATATTTATATATTTATATATATATATGTTTGATTATATAAATATTTATATATATATATATATATATATATATATATTTATATATATATATGTTTGATTATATAAATATACATGTTTGATTATATAAATATCTATACATATATATATATGTTTTTTTATATAAATATATATATATACGTGCGCGCGTGTGTGTGTGTGTGTGTGTGTGTGTGTGTGTGTGTGTGTGTGTGTGTGTGTGTTTTCGAATGGCTGCTGGTTGAACCTCACGAATCCAGCAAGCTTGCTATTAGACAAGTGCTGGAGTTGTGGATTTTCCGAGCCTGTGAAAATTGGGGTAAAAAAAAAAAGGCATATGCTTTATTATATTACTAATACCGATACAACAGTCCTTTTATTCATTCGGCATTGTAACTTTTTTTAAAAGCAAAAGTTCAGTTGGTGCAGAATAAGGGAAGAATTAAACAAAAACTTTCAAAAAATGGCAATATCAGGTTGCTCAAATATCAGAAAACCACTAGACATCACGACTCATAACGTAGAATCCTTGAGATCATATGGGAAAATTGTGGCAAAAATTATTATGTCATGATGAACTAAAGGGCCGATACCGTGACTGATGATAACGAGGAATTGGAACAAGCTGCGAAATCCACCGAACAAGCGGGTTTTCCAGCTAGATTGTTAAACGTTAAACGGTCAAACAAAAAGATGATGATATCGTTCAGCTATCCTGACGGATATAAAATACAGGTCTAGTTTTTACAAACAAACATACTAAAAACAAGGCCACGCAAACCTGGCGACCATAGCTCAAGTCCACCCTGAATTATGCAATCACAGCCAGAATGACAGACATTTGATGAATTATAGTAAAATATTCATTAAAAAAATCTATAAAAATGTTTAAAGTTAATTTTTGTTTTTTGCTTTTACTGACTATAGCCCTAGACTATAATTTAGCAAATAAGACTAAAAGAGGCCAAGAAAGTTTTCCTGAATCATCCAACCTGCCGCTAATGAATCCCGGATGAGTACGGTTCGAACTGAGCTACTAAAATGTACAATTTTTAAAAACTGTCGCTTTTCTACAGGGATCCTTAAGCATCCATAAAAAAAATTGTCATGTTAGTTACAGCTGACCTAAATTATACAGAATCCTCACATCACAGAATTATTATTAAAAGTATTAGTGAAAAAAAAAATGGTTTCTGTTAAATTCGAACCCCAAAACCACCTGTTTACGAAATCTGTAAATGACGGAAATTGCCGAGTGGATCCGGAGGGTTGACAA
This sequence comes from Thysanoteuthis rhombus, assembly GCA_963457665.1. Lineage (NCBI taxonomy): Eukaryota > Metazoa > Mollusca > Cephalopoda > Oegopsida > Thysanoteuthidae > Thysanoteuthis > Thysanoteuthis major. The sequence goes on along the minus strand of OY735209.1, from coordinate 27,511,357 downwards.
GGGGAGATAATCATGGGATTTCACGACTTTTTTTTCTAGTTTAGTTAGTCTGTTCAACCCTGAACATAGCAACAGGGAGGTGAAAACACCGCGAGGGAACAAGTCTTTGAAAAGAAGAAAAAAAAACTAAAAATAAAATAAGGAAGTAAAAATTACAGAGAAAAAACAGGGAAGAAATAACTTGAATCAAAATCTCGATTCTCTAATCCTCGTGTTATTTTTTTCATGATTGTAGTTTTTTTTTAAGCGAAGGAAGAAAAAGCGAAATTGACAAACAAGGCCTCGTCATTTCATCAGTGATAAGTGACTAACCAGGAACCACCTTTTAAATTCAAGATTTTACAACAAAAAAAAAAACCCGAAAGGAAGGGGAAAAAAATCTTTTTCTGCTAATCTTTCACAAATTTAAATCAAAGGAAAGGAATTATTATACGCGAATTTTACAAGGTGCTTCTCGGAAAGAGGAAGAAAAAAATGCCGAAAAGTTGCAGTGCCCGTGGTTGTTCAAACCATCATATGATGAAAGAAAAAAAGGTCTCTTTTTTCAGGTTTCCAAATGCCATTAAAAGACCGGACAGACGAAGCCAATGGATCAGTGCCTGTCAAAGATTAAATCCCGATGGATCACAATGGTTACCCGTCTCGAAATATGTCTACATTTGTAGCGAACACTTCGTTACTGGTGAGTAATAGATAAGTAAATTAATTACTTCATTTAAATGGAAAATAGTTTAGTTTCGTTTCAACCAGATCAAATGTAAAGGCATCAGTTTTCAAACGGAACCGTGGACGGAAACAGTGATAGTGCAATCTATTTATCTCTTAAGATAAATAACCAATTTTAAAAAAATGTTTAAATTAATTAATTTTTTTTCTTTTACCATTGTTAAAATGTATGTGTGCTTTTTGTAATTATAATAAAATGAAATTAATCGGTAAAATGAGGAGAAATCCTCTCTTTTAAGACCTCCGTTAGCGTTACCTTTGATAAAAAGTGTCAGTTTTAAAAAAAACAATAGGTTTCATTTTATTTTCTTCCTTGCTGTAACTCAGTTCTTAACCTTCTTAATAACAAACCTCACCAACCTGTCCTTTTGAAAAATGGAAAATCGAAATCTCCTCGGATTTCTAGAAGTAGAATTTCAAACATTTAGCTGAAAGATGACCATAAAATAAAATAAACGTCGAGAAGAAAGAATTTTTTTTCACTGTAGAGTACAAATATGAATAGATCCGCGTACGATACGAGCGGGGACCTCATGGGAAGAAGATATACAGACTCTAATGAATTAATTTAATTTTATGGTTTAAAAAAGACCTTACTTTATTGATCATGTATGTTATTTTTGACTGCTCATCTATGGGTTCGAGTCCAGTCGACAGAAGGGGTGTGGACAGAAACACATTTTTCCCAAGTTTTTGCTTAAATTGTGATTTTCGTTTTTAAATTTTTATTTTACTCATCTTATTTATTTTCAATTTGTTTGTTTAGTTTCCAATCTTTATTTCTTATCGAGGCACAGCTGCAATCGGCAATTATTATGATTAAAGAGAACTTTGAATCCAATGAGTGGTTGTTCCGGATTAATGAAAGTTTCGGACTATTGAAGTGCTTATTAATTAATTAATTTCATTTTTGTATTTTGTTTAATGAAATACGAAATCATTCTCATGCAGATACATAGGCACAATTGATTTAAAGATCTTTTTTAAAGTAAGAAAAGGGAGAGTCTACATGCCCCCCACACACACACACACATGAAAAAAATCTCCGTAAGCCAAGCCATTCAATTCCTCCGCCCAGTCTTTGAGTAAGGTTCTGGTGTCAGATTTTAATTACAATTTTTGTATTGTTAATGTCAGATTTCTGATAAATGAGGGCTAATTATTCATTTTTACCATTTTCTTTTTTCACTACTTCACGAGACATCAGATTTTAGAAGTACGAACATCAAAGGGATGTTCGAAAAAAGCCAATCGATCGACCCATTCTCCTGGGTGGGATTATCCATTTATTCTTCAACTCTGAGACACAAATCGCTAACGTAAAGGATTAAAATTTCAAATTATTTAATATATCTTTTTTTTAAATTTAATCTAGAAGTGTTTCTTGTGAGTTGCTCGCGTGGGTGGAGAGAGATCACGTTCCAAAAGTTAAATTGCTCTAATAATAATCGAGGTGAGAAAACTAGTCAACTTCCCTGGCATCAACATCGCTCGATAACGGCTTTACCACTAGGCTAAAAGAAAATCGTTTGCACTTCAACGAATGTCCTTTTGGAAACTGAAGTCCTGACTTTTTTTTCTTTTTCGTCCACAGAAAACTCTAACGATGTCAAATAAAATATAAAACAAAATATTAATTTAGTTGACTATAATTCTGTGAATAAATAGTCATTTATATTTCACATTCAATGATTTTTTTTTTTCGGACTATTGAACACCTACTTGTAAATTTTCTCTTGATACCAAAACGTTTCGACCAATCCATTTTACGGCCTTCTTCAGAAGTACTGTCTCTTTGTAAGAGGGACGTTTTAATTAAACAAGAATCGCAGAAATTCTGACTGTAAGAGGCCGTGAAGAACCAATCTCAAAGGTCATGGGTCACTTTCTCTCTCTGGGTGCGCCATTATTGTTACATTTGTCATTTGTACAAATTGCCTTTCTTTCTTTTTAATCTTTTTAATTATAAACGTTTTCGTAAAATCACCGGTGTGAAATATACAGATTTTTTGTGTATGGCTCTCGTAAAAGTGTTGTCAATGAATTTAAAAATATTGTAGATAGGTGGCGAAGCGAGGTCCAGGGAACACATTACACTACACTTCACTTACACAACAGGGGGAACTGTCTCTTAGTCTGTTATCTTTTAAAGTTTTTGATAGCTCTAGATTTTACAATATTTGTTCATACGAATATTTTTCTTTCTTTTTTTTTTTTTGAAGGAAACTTTTTCAAAATTTGCCAAAAATATAAAGTGTAGGTTATGTCAAAATATTTTTCATGATGTCCGAAAAAGTAAACTTGACCACATGACCAACAACTAAAACCCTCTGAAATGTCAGCCAGCAGAGGGTCGTACTATCTGTTTCCTAATTCTCGTTATATTTAATGGCAAGGTGTGATACTTAAAGTGGGCATAACTGTAATAGTGAAATAATTGTAGTTTGTTTTTTTTAAACTGTTGGAAAAATTTTTTAAATACTTTCAATATCGAAATTATTTTTTAGAGGTCCAGCTCCTAAAGCATTTTGTTTTAATGTTGGGGGTAACAGTAAGTTATGACTTGTAAGGTGTTCATGTTCGAAGTCCACTTCTCAAATAGAGGAGAAACTCACATTTCGAACTCAACCTAAGGCCTCATCTCATTAGCGATCAGTCTAGTAGTGTTTGTCGAATCTCAAGCTTCTATTCTTGAAATTTAAATCTACAGCGGGTAAAAAATATGACAGATCATTTCAATACCCTCGCGCTCTGGTTTAGGTGGTGGAGATACGTTAAATTACCGAAATTTAAGGAAAAAACCCATTGCTTACACATTCATGTATTTATATGAGTGAACAAAATCTGTAACTTTGCCAATAGAATAGGGCATCTCTCCCCCTTAGACTTTTATAGCTGGGGATCGCCAAAACTTAGAGGATATAATGTTCAAATGGCTACTCGAGGGAGGAGGGGTCAATGAGATCCAACAAGACTTCATTTTAATTAATTCTAAGTACCCAGCTTTCAACTCTTTCTCTTATCGTCTAGGTTTTGATCTTAACTCCTCTTGAAGTAGTGAAAAGAAAATTACTTCTTTTTTCTCTCTTGTTTGTCTCACCAGATGTCCCATGTAAAATCAAGTTTCATTTCAACAAGTTATTCCTGAGCTGAGTGTGAATAATACCCTTTCAATACGATCAAAACAAATTCAGTCGATTGTCAACCATTATTAATTTTTTGACGAGTATTTCTTTCATCTTAATTTTAATTACTTTTCATTGCAACCACTTAGACCATCAGTCTACCTCAGTGAGTATAGAGCTACGATGCAGGGGAAGAAAAATTCCCGAATTCGACTCAAAATTAGATTCTTCCATAGCCCACTGCCCAACTTTTCAATTGCCTCGAAATCCATTGAGAACTCTTGGGGATATTTTGTGGTGTGCATACAAAGCTACAATGCCGGTAAAGAAAACATTCCTGAATCTGCCTTGAAATTAATCCCTTCTTTCATAGCCCAACCATCCTCAAAATTTCATTGAAATTCACCGAGAATTTTTGTAGATATTATAAAGACAGACCGACAGACACACCTGAGTGAATACTTCTTCTAACTTTGTTGGCTGTGGTAAATTAATAATGAGCTCTCAAATACATGCAGATCATTATCTATCCATATAAAAGCCTTATAGGGAAATAAGTATGTTTAATTGAGTATATATATAGGTTTGTACGATTCCTGTTATAACCTAAAACTTATAATGGATTAGTCCCTATGAAATAGATTAACACTGCCAATGAAAACAATTAAAAGGGTTATAAAAATATGAGATCATGTATTTTCATAACAATGATTATTATATGAAAATTTCAGTATGTCAGAGAGACACTGTTTGAGTGACTAAAAGTGTAGCGTTATTGCATTAGGAAGTGATTTAAAGGAAGAATCATTTATCGAGTGAGTGAGTGAGTGAATCTCTTTCTCCTAAATGTAGCCAATTTTGTGATGATCAGACCGGGAAAGGGGATGTGCAGTAGCTAGATAATTGGAGATGTTTCTGGCCCAAAACTCTCAAAAATGGGTACCAATGATCAAATGCAAAAATGATGATAATAATGTAGTTAAAATGGCTCAAAACTCAAATATGGCCAAACAAAAGGTTTGTGACCTAATGCTCTTTTAAAAGGCCGGACTTGTCAAATTTTAGCCATATATTCTTCCAATTTTTTTTTTTGATGAAATAATAAAGTGATATTTTTGATAAAATAAGTTCTTACCCAAACAGCTTGTGTTGAGACTTTGAATGAAAATTTAAAATAGAATAGTTGATTTATTAAAAAAAGATACCAGTAAATTAGCTTCATACTCATTTCTACCAATCCATACATGAATTTTTGATGGGTATTGTACTAGTTTAAAAAATGAAACACATTCAACAATAGAACCACAATAATGGGATAGCCTGTGATGATAGAACTTACTCAGCAATAGTTTACACGAAAGATGTGTTAGCTATTGCACTACAGCAGGTGTCCACATTTAACTGCAGCAGTTTTCAATAATTAGAAGCTGAAGATTTGGGGGTTCCAGGGGGGTCCGGCTCTATGGGGGGTCCCCATCCCATCCCATCAAATGAAATTTGTTTTTGTATCCTGTTGATAGAAATGCCATAGGTGTACTACTATTCATAAAGCTTTTGGTGTCCTTCTCCACTGAGGTCCTGGGTAGTGATTTACAATACCCCCACGTCCAACCCCTGCTGTGCCCCTAACAGTGAGCTTTGCCTGTGTCCATTGTTGGAAAATTCCAGGAAATGTTTTGAAACTCTCTGAATTTTATTTTTCAATTTATAAATCAACATCTTATTGTTTTTGATTCAAATCATGCGAATTTAGGAATTTTGTGTTGGGTTACATTAAAAAACGTCAACCAAACCTGTCAAAATAGGTTTCTTCATTTTCCAAGTGAGTCTGGCTGGCCATATATCCTGCATATAAACCGCTCCAATGGAGTTAGAGGGCTGAAAATTTAAACATTTACTACTTATTATATCTAGAAAAACAATTTTTTTTTCGATTCCTGAAGTGAAAGAAGTAACTTGAAACACCCATTTTCCAATTATTAATTGATCGCTCTCAACACAACATGTAGGCAAAAGATATTGGTCATGTGACTATAAACAGGCTTCAATATAAAAAAAAGACTTGTATAGTAACCATTGAAAATTACAGAATTATCTATGCATGGATAAATCATACAATCTAGTTGGCCTTGTGGTGACGTATATATTTTACTTTAAAACCTTCCCCTAGGTCTTTTGAGTATGCAACCAAATTTGGTTGAGCAGATCAGACTTTTAAAAGTATCATATACAAATAAATTGAAATTGGATCATTATCATCAAGGTGAGACCAAACTTGTCCCAACATTTTCTTTTCTTTTTTTTTTTTTTTGTGAAAGTGGGGAACCATATCTGGATTTTGCAAACATATGCTTCTTATTCGGGGAGCATCTGAAACCGTTTTAGGCTGCTGCATAAAAGTTAAAATTTAAAAAAAGAAGTGGTTCAACCAAAAATTAACCATTGTAAAATTATATTATGGATATGTATTTTAGTATCCGCTCCCCAGAAAATAGTGGCAGTGGGTGAGCTCATTAAGTCACTGCCTCCCCCCAAACGAACATGACCATACAATTGTCATAGGAGTTGGGAAAGACCTTTGTCCAGTAGTGGACCTGAAATGACGACTGCTGCTGCTGCTGCTAATAATGACGATATTAAAATATAAATGTGCATGTATCAAGCAAATTTATTGTTCTGTTCATTTTTCACAGCTCTTAAAATTCATTTGTTGAATTTTAAAACAATATGGCAACAGAATTGGGTATAGAACAAATTTCATTCTAATATGAGAAAAACATGTTTTATTCTTGGAAAATTAGAGATGCCTATATTTGTTTTCTGTTCTCTTTTCACTAAGACAGCTGCCGCTGTAGTAGTCCTGTAAACTTGAACACACAGACACATAGCTAGTATATGAAAACACACTAAAACTAGCATTACTTTAACCCTCTTTTCTTTCTGTTAGCTTTAGTATGACAAAAACCATCAAAGAAAAGGTGACTTTGGCTTTTCTATTACAAGATCATAGAGGTTTAAAAAAGATAATGTTATAAGTGAATGCTTCTAGGGCGGAACATTCATCTCCTAGAAAATTTAAGATGCATTTTATTTTATGAAAATTACAATAAAAAAGATATCAGTGTTGTGATAAAAAAAAGCAACAATAACCTGGAATAAAAACATAGATTAAAAAAATGTTAGTTCAAGTGTATGAACCCTGAGTATTATGATAGAATATTATGATGGAGTAAATCTAGTAATAAAATAATGTTATCAGTAAAAAGTGTATGGAACCAGTGTTGTGTTAAAAAGTACAATAAGATGGGATAAAACTAGTAATGAGATAATATTACCAATGAAGAGAGTACAAACCCAATGTTTTGATCAAAAGCAACAATATGTATAAAACTAATCATAGAATAACCATTATATTTATGCTGTAATATCAAACGACAGAGAAAGCCACTTTTTGTGATCATGTTGAGACAGGGTCTTTTAGATAACAATAATCCACAATAATAATGAGCTAAGGATATAAAAATTGGAACAATTTACATTTATTGTTAAAAAATATACATTTTTTAGAAATTGATTATAATAAACAATTTTACTTTATAGACAATTCAATAATAATGAAATATTTATTAATCTTATGATTCACCAGAAGTCTGTCTGTCTGTCTGACTTACTGTATGTTCTCGCCTACCGCCAAAACTACCTGACATAAACATGCAAATTTTTCTGTGGTACAGATTTGATTATTGAGAAATGTTTTTAGCCTCATATCACAATGTTTATTGGTTATACATGAATATCATAAATAGTGGTTTTGATCGCGGTACGGTCGAGTTACATTTTTTTCAAGGAGCGGAATTTGAGGAAGTTAGGTAGAACACATGGAGGGAACCTTTTTTTTTTTTCTTTCAGTTTTAGGCGTCAAAATTGAGTCAGAATTCTTATTTTTCACTTTTAGGTGCCAAAATAAGGGGGATTTTCTTTTCATTTTGACAGTTTGAAATCAAGGGGTAATTTCTCTTTTCAATTTTAGGAGTTAAAATCCATGGCAAATCTTTTTTCTTATATTTGCAGGTCAAAATCGTGGGGAATACTTTTTTTCAATTTTAGTGGACAAAATCAAAGAAATTTCATTTTCCTATTTTAGGGGTCAAAATTGAGGGGAATTTTTAATCACTTTAAAGGGTCAAAATCTGGGGTTAATTTTCTTTCACTTCTAGGGTTTGAAATCCAAGGGAAAATTTTTACTTTCTTTTAGGGATAGAATCACTGGGGAACTTTAGTTTTTCACTTTGGGTCAATTTTCAAGGGGTCAAAATCAAGTGGGAATTCTTTTTTTTTTTTTCAAATTCTCTTTAGGTTTTAATATCAAAGAGGAAAGTTTTTTTTCAATTATTTAATTTTAGTGGTTCAAATCAAGAAGGAACATTCATTTTCATTTCTAGGTGTCAAATAAAGTGAGAACTTTTTTCAGTGTTAGGGGTTGACATCGAGATTGAGCTTTTTTTCCACTTTCAGGGTCAAAATTGAGTGTGAATTTGTTTTTGTTTTTACATTTCAAACCGTCAGAATCGAGGGGGAGACTTTTTTTTTTCTCTTATAGTGATCAAAATTGAGGGGAACGTTTTTTCTTTTTCTTTTATTGGTCAAAATAGAGGGGGAATCTTTTTTCCTCCTTTTCAACCTTAACCTCTGTCCTGAAACCTTTTTTTTTTTTTCTATTTTACTAATTTTCTAGACAGCAATCTTTTCCTCCCGATAGGGTGGGGACTTAGTCTAGTAATTCATTTCAGATGAAGTATCTGGGACTTGTTTTATATCAATAAGCATTTGATAACATTACCCATCATGTAGTAAAAAAATTATCTTCAATTGGTCTGGTTGGTCACACAATAGAAACTATCACATGACCAACATCTTTTGGCTGCAGGCTATGTTGAGGATGATCAATTAAAAAAATTGGAAAAAAGGGAAATCAATGAATAAGTTACTTCTCTTGACTCTTGCTGAACTGGTGAATTGAACCTGTTTGGTGAGGGAAATATAAGAAATAAAATAAACTTTTTTCTCAACATAATAGCTCCATCGGTGTGGCCCATACATGTGATAGATACATAGCCAGCCAGACCAACTTGAAAACTGAAGAAACCTGTTGTTGATGATGACAGTTTTGGTTGACAATTTCTAACACGTCTTCATTCCAAATGAATAGCAGACTGGGTAGCGAAATGAAGAATGTTCAGTGGCCCTATGTGAGAAGATTTTCACAGAGGAAGCCGATTATTATATTCACAAACTGTTATCAAAATCATTTGGTCCCAAACACTTTGATTAAAATTATTAAAAAGATAACCATTAAATTTTTTTTTTTCATTTTTGTTATTTTTAGTACGAGTTGATAAAAACTAGCAACGCATGATAAAAATATTCAAAATGATAACAACATCCCACCGAAAAAATTCTTTAAAATGAACGAAAGAAAAAAAATATGTATAAAGAGAATTGCAGAAAAAATTCAAGAAGGCTATTTTCACAAAGAGTTGTCAACAGTTGGAACAAATTGATGGATCAAGATCCAGGAAAAATTGATGCTAAAACTGTAAACTGCTTTAAAAATTGATATGACTGTTGCACAATCAACAAAAGAAAATAACAAAATGAGAACTTTCGAAGATAGACCAAAAACAAAACTCTCGAACAATGAGTGAAATACAAGCACAAATATATGCAAGAAATTTAACTCTCTCTATATCTTGCCTATTCCCCCATTAGGCATCCAGACTCCCAAAATGGTGAGGATGATCTGTCAGGCTGAGTCATTGGAGTTCCTATTGGTAGAGGTACAGGAGACTTCGGTGTCGTAGAGAGAGGGGAGAGGGTGTATGCTGCCTCTATAACGGCTCACAGTGAAACAATAGCTGAAAACTATTTTTTTCGTTTTCAAAAAGCCAAAATAAAGTGGAAGAGTCCATTGTTTAAAATAGTTGGTGGGAGATATTTTTATCAGCAAACTTGTTATCTTTGATTTGAAGAGTTCATGGTATGGATAGAAAACCAAGAAAATCGTACTGTTTATGCGAGTAGATTTTATGTAAAGTTGTTTATAACAACTGACTTCATGATGTAACTATGAAGTTATATCAATGAATGTGAATAAAAGTGTTCCAATTTTTATATCCTTTGCTTAATGTTATCAGCCGGTTATTGTTATCTAAAAGACCCTATTCTAAAGTGGTCACAATAAACAGCTTCGTATGTATATTTTCATCAAGAACAAATTAGATATAACAAAATCATCATCTTGAGGAAGAGGTTCAATATTTTAGCTAGATGTACATTTTTCTTTAAAAAAATCCTGATCATTATTGGCTTTAAAAAGGTGTGTTTTTAGTAATTTAAAAAAAAAACAAACTTTATTTTCATCAATTCAGGAACTATAATTATTTGGTCAGTGGGAAGTAAGATCACACTAATGATTCATTTCAACTGAAATGAAGTATTTTCATTATTCCATGTTGTGGGGGGGTTGTATCTGTTTTTTTTTGTTTTTTTTGGTATTTCAATAGTTGAAATAGTATAAATGTTATTACATGTCATAGTAAGTTCCTGCCGTACAGGATGTGATTTCAAGTCTTATCTAAAGCTAGATATACCTTATATAAATACCTGTTGCTTTTGTACGGAGAAAAAGGGATGGAAAACACTCATTGGAAGTAAACAGATATGTAAAAAAATAAGTGAATCCTGCCATGATTCAAACATCCGACTTAGTGATAAGATAGCAGAATACGTATCCGCTTGGCTACGGTCCTGCTGCTCAAATATTGTATAAAACTGGTGTGCAAATACCAAGACATTTAAACCAGACTATGTCCTTTAAAAGCTTATAATATAACTCTGCTTCAGTTATTTTTTTCCAAATAATGATTAATTTCATTATCATTATTGGTATCTTAATTTCAAAGAAGAAAAATTGAAATAGAAAGCAATAACACTTTTTTTTTCATATATAATCAATTGGATATCAAGTTGACAGAAGAAATTCCAATAATACCAATAACACATTTGTACTAAAATATATATTTGTCTGATTTATCCATGCATAAATAATTGTGCTGTTCTTCAACCAGTAATATTTATATTTTACTGAAAAATTATTCAAAATCAAAACTGCACTAACTCTCTTCCATTACTTGCCAAAGGTGGAAAAATTTTTTCATAAATGTCGAAATGCTATTTTTTGATTTTTAGATTTTATGAATGCTATTGTTAATCACCGCTACAGACAATAGACCAGTTCAAACACTGTTACTAGGTTTGTGTTTTTCATGCGTTCTTATATTAATATGCAACTATGAATCATGACCTTGCCCAGCTCTAACTGTTCACGAGAAGAGAGAACTTTGAAATGTTTTTAGTGTGGGTTCAATTTTCAATCTGAGTTTATCCTAAATTAATCCCCGAGTTAGTGTCCTGCAACATTCGTGTTCATTTTTTTTTTGTTTGTTTGTTTGTTTTTTAATTCAGGCTTTTTTAATGATCACTATTTAATAATTCTTTATTATTGAATAGTGATCATTAAAAAAGCCTAAAATGAAATAAAATAAGATAAAATGTGAGAGAAGTAACTTTTTCATTGATCACTACTTTTCCCAATTTTTTGATTGTTCACCCCCAACACAGCATGCTGCCACAATACATTGATCACGTGGCAGTTTTACTAAATATCCAAGTGCTATCATTTGATTTAGGCTAAGAATTTAATCATGAATAACAAAATTTTATGAATGCTATTGTTTTTTGTTTGTTTTTTATTGTTATTTATTACATTACTTGCATAGTAGCTATTAAAAATGATAGGATTATTTACGAATGGATAATTCATACAAATATATGATATTCAATAAATGGTATTTTTGTATAATGAATGATGGAAAAATGTATGCCTCAAACAAAATTTACTTTTTTGTACGACTCTTCATATTTCCTCTTCATTTGATAATTTTAAAACAATAAGGTGATATAATTGTTTAAAAAATGAAACTGACACATAGGCAGTAGTAGTAGAAGTAGTAGTGATGTTTTTAGCTGACATACACCGAGAGCAGAGCATTGGTTTACCATGTTGCGTCTGTGTGTTTGCAATAAGCCTTCCACCCTTTTGCTTGCCATAGCATGACAGAATACTCACAAACAAATTAAAAAACAAAGAAAGTGACAAGTCCTTTTATATCAAGATTGCTCTAGGTTTTACAAGAACTAGACTAGATATTTAGATAAAAAATCATTTTTTTTCTCTAATTTGAAGTCAGTTATAGTTAATTAGTTAATTGTATAAGGACATAAACAGCTTGGATGAAATTTCCCTCCTCTACTCTATGAAGCCAGCTCACTCTTGTTGAAACTTATTCCCTACTGTTGATATTTTTTAAAATCCTCTATACTCTTACAGGGCAAGCATAAAGTCCTTTCCTGATTATGTACAATTGCATCTCAAAAATTATGCAAGATGGAATTGGGGCCCATGTTAAAGTCCATGAATAAGACAGAAAAATCTTTCTGTATTAAGGTATAATTAACAATAAACCATATATTTGTACTAAGCGTGGTTTCATGCAATATATGTTGATAATCAGGGAAAGACTTAATGCTTTAGCTGTAGAATACACTTGAACATTTTATCAAAATTTTGCAGGTTTCTTAGTTATCTTGTCTGCTTGCTTCAAGATGTTGAGTGGACACAAAAAAAAAGTTATCCCTCCACCTGCCTCCCCTCTCGCCTGATTCTTGTGACTGTTTCATGCCTTGTGTCTGTTTTCGTAAAGATTAACCACTCCTGAGTCCTGAACTAACAGGAACCTACACACCTTCTTACCTAGTAGCAACGGAATATTTTATTTACTACATACTATAGAGGAACACTAGTAAGTGTATTTGTTTACTTACTTAGAAGACACTTGACAGTCTAGGTCAGGGGTTGGTAAACTATGGCCTGTGGGATACATGTGGCCCAGGAGGCTTACTTGTCCAAGGTGGGGGGGGGGGGCACAAGCATTCTTGCATGGTGATGTCAGTTGGTGTGATCTTGGACATGCTTGTATAGGATAACTTGCCTATAGAGACTACAATGAGATTTTGCTTTGTGAATAGAAACTTATTATAGCAAGGGATGGAATGTTATCATTGTAATGTCTTTTAATGTATCTTATTTCAAATTTTGTTATTCCAACGAGTGCTACAAAAATTACTAGAAAAGAAAACTGATAATGAATGCTGTATGTTTAATTAGGAATGGACTTACAAGTATTATTTTTACAAATGTTAGAATCAAAGCCGTGTGACTCATATGCAATGACATTGTTGCTGTTTTCAAGTAGTCTAATTCGAAGAGACATTTTCAAACTAAGGTCTGTAAAGAAATGAACTCCAATGAAAAGCCAATGGCATGTTGAGAAGTTCAAGAAAAACAACAAACTGTTTTTTGTAAGAACAAACAACCATACAAAAGCTGTCACAAAGGCCAGTCTTGTGCTCGCTTATAAAAATTTCCAAGCATAACAAGGCATTTTCTGAAGGAGAATTTTCAAAGGACTGTATGCTTGATGCTTGTTTATATTATATGCCCAGAAGTCAGAACAAAAATTGAAGCTATATCTTGAGCTAGGCATACTGAAGTTCGTCTTATTGATTCCGTTTTGCAGAATCTGTCAGAACAGCTACTTGAGGCTTGCAAGTCATTTGAGAGGCACTCAGTGGCTCTAGATGAGAGCTCTGACAAATAAGACACGCCACAAATTCTTGTGCTTATTAGATGAATTGATGATAATTCTGCAATTACTGTAGGGTTACTGTCAGTTGAACCCTTGAAAGACACCACAGCTGGCTTGTTAAGGGGAGCAGGTGTAAGACACTACACGATCTACAGCCAATAACCCTACCACACAGTTGCTTCTTACAGAGGATAACTTAAGGCAGCATACCCTTCAGACACCCATACTTTTCATTTGACACCATTTTTCCTGGAAGGGTATGTCATTTTTTCACCCCCCCCCCTGGGGTGCTGCACTATTGGATAATCGATCGATACACAGTTTCACCAGCTTCATCTTTGGAGATTTTAAAGGTTGTTTTCATTAGAAACCAACAACATAGGTTTCTACAGTTTTAAGCTTGGCTGGCTATCTAATGTATGTATCATGCGTACAGGCCTCACCAATTATAAAGGGGCTGAAAATTTAAATTTACTCCCTAGTCTAGGAAAAAAAAAAGTCAAGTTTCACACTTATTTTTTGATGATACAAACTTTTTTTAGTAATCACTGTCAAACAAAAAGCAAAAGAAGTAACATATTCATTGATAACCCCCTTTTTCCAATTTTTTAATTGATCATCCCCAACATAACATGCTACCAAAAGACATTGACTTTGTGGTGGTTTTATCAAGTAACTAACCAGACCTGTTTTCTCTACCATCAGGAAAAAAAATTCATCTATTCATTACCAACTTTTTTATAAACCTTAGATGAAATTGATAAGATGTAATTACTTCTATTAAAAGCTTTGAAGTAGTGAACAATCAAGTCTTAAAGTAATTGAGAAAATGTGGAGTAACTGCTCAAACTCCATAAAGACAAGGAAAGATATTTTTACCAAATGCATTAAGGCTTACATTATATATCTCTCTCTCTAATATATAATATGTATATATATATATATATATATATATATATATATATATATATATATATATATGTATTATATTATGATTATAAATTTCATTATATTATATTGGAACCTTTTTTTGAAATGATCTACCGTCATTATACGATGAATGTATCATTTTGCTTAGATGATGTGAATAGAATAAACAATTGAAGAAAATTGGGCTGTTGCAGGAATGGAACCAGTGACCGATAGAGTAACCGCTTCAATGTAGCATTGCTTTTACCATAGAGCTAAACAGTAGTCAGTAATGCAAAAGCCAAAAATAGCTGCTTTAACTTCGAGTCCTCATTTTCTTCATTCACAGTCTATGTCTGCTCTTTTTATTTAATTCAACTTGGACAAATATATTATCCAACAGAATGATTATAAATTGAAACTCTATTCAAAAGATCATTTCAAATAGTTTGAATTGCAATTTATAATCATTCTGTCAGATCGTATATTAATTTATTAGTAAAGTATCTAATATGTATATATATATATATGTATATATGTGTGTATGTATATATGTGTGTATGTATATATGTGTGTATGTATATATGTGTGTGTGTATGTATGTATGTGTGTATGTATGTATGTATATATGTGTGTATGTATGTATATATGTGTGTATGTATATATGTGTGTATGTATGTATATGTGTGTGTATGTATGTATGTATATATGTGTGTGTATGTATGTATGTATATATGTGTGTGTATGTATGTATGTATATATGTGTGTGTATGTATGTATGTATATATGTGTGTGTATGTATGTATGTATATATGTGTGTGTATGTATGTATGTATATATGTGTGTGTATGTATGTATGTATATATGTGTGTGTATGTATGTATGTATATATGTGTATGTATATATGTATGTATATATGTATGTATGTATATATGTGTATGTATGTATGTATGTATATATGTGTATGTATGTATGTATGTATATATGTGTATGTATGTATATGTGTATGTATGTATGTGTATATGTGTATGTGTATATGTGTATGTATGTATGTGTATATGTGTATGTATGTATGTATGTGTATATGTGTATGTATGTATGTGTATGTATGTGTATATATGTATATGTATGTATGTATATATGTATATGTACGTATGTAAATATGTATATGTATGTATGTATGTGTATATGTATATATATGTGTATATGTATATGTGTGTATATATATATATATATATATATAATCCTACATACAAATTTGTTTCACACTTCTTCACAATTATTAAGTGAGTTATCATAAAAACAATATGTGACCTTATATGTACCCAGTTTTGTTAGTTATTTTTTCATCAGCATTCTAGATTTGAATTTTACAAGTTTATCTGTTATGGTTATTAGAAATCTATGTAGAAAGTGCTATTAAGCACCAAGTTTATCACTTCAAAGTTCAGAATGGTACATATATATAATATACAAATTTATAAAATTTATGTAAGAAATTACCCTATGTATTTTGCAGTATCTTTCAAGTCACTTAAGTTTTTTAATAAAAATTTCATTGTGTGTCTGCATTTAACTACTAAATCATTTTGTTCAAATGTATTTCGCTTATTTTATAAAAGTTTTTCATCTTTTTCAAAAAAAGACATCTCATAGAATTCACAGATATATTTGAAATTCTTTCTTGGGTAAATATTAGTATATATACCAATATATATATGTATATACTTGCAATATTATTTATTTAATTTCAGGGCGTCCAGTTGATGAACCTGGTCATGTAGATTACGTCCCGACCGTCTTCAGCCCCACCAGACATTCGTCCAATTCATCAGGAGGTCAAACGAAAAAACGTCGGAAGCCTGGCGGGTCATCTGGACTCAAAAGTCAAGAGAAGTTGAAAGAATATGAAGCTGCCGAAATCCTAATCAGTTTGGCCATGATAAGCGACACAAGAGAGACGATGTCCTCACCTCCCCCTCCTTCCGTTGACCAAGCTGACTCCAAAAGTGCTCTTAACTTTTATTAATTTTCAGAGGTTGCTCTTTTTTTTTTTCTGTCCTTTATTGATGTGCATGACAGTTGCTGCAGACCAAGTGTGAAGATGAGATTTTTGTTTTTCTCTGAAAAGGAAAAAAAAAAAAGGAAACGGAAAAAAAAAGGAAACAGAAAGAAAAGAAAAAAACCTGAGGTTTTTTTTTTTTTTTTTTCAAAAAGAAAATAATCTCTCCGAAATCAAAATGAGAAAACGACATCTGTCCTTGTCGGTCTCTTTAACCTTTAGCACTCTGCCTCCTTTTTCAAGGGCACCAAGATTTTGTGCACTCAATAACTTATATGTCTGTTCATTTATGACTGAAATTGACATGACAACACAACTGCGAAATTGCAACACACTATCGTTAAGCAATCAGTGATGCCTGCAGAGGCAAAACAAACTTTCTGCTTGGCAAATAGTCACCTATAGAGTGTTAAAGGTTAAGCTAGAATCCTCACCTTCATAGTTAAAGAATCAGTCACCTGTTTAATACCAATTTCGAACGTAGACATTAAGCGGGGTAGCCTGCTGCAAAAACTCCTACATTAAAAAGAAAAAATCGTATACTATTTCAATTTTTATTTTGATAATCAAATCTCTTCTCATCATGTTTTTTGGACAATCCATTTTTCATTTCTCTTTATGTGTACAATTTGAGAAAAGTAACAAAACCATAATGGAGAAAAACAGGTTTGTCTCTTTTCTTGAATCGTGCACCTGACTGGGACTGAAACATTGCTTTGACGGCATCAAAAATGGGAAGAAGAAATTTGATTGTCCAAAATAAAGTTGAAATGCTGATGACTCTTCAGAAAGTTAGACAATTGTATACTATTATAATTTATTTTTGATTGCTATTAACCTCCATGTTGATATTTTTAGTTGTTTTCATCATAATAGTAATCAAAGATTAACAGTAAAGGTTTACAGTACTTGATCTAATGAAAATAAATAAGATAATTGAATACTACTTTTAAATGTGTCACAGTAGAGCTATTTACAATGGAGACTTATCTAAAAACATCAGATTTACCTTGGATTTAATTTACTAAAAACCCTCTTAATAATTTAAAGCCTGAAAAATTTGTCTGAGTTTCTGAGGTATTCTATTGTTACTATCATACATTGATTCTTTCCAGCCAATTTTCTCATCTTTGCTTTTTGTATCACAAAGTTTTGACTTCTCTTGAGGAGGGCTTGAGAATACAGTGATGAGGAAAACGGTCCCAGAGAATCAATGTGTAATATGAAACCCTTTACATTTTCTAAGAGAAGTGTGATAAGGGTTTTTTTAAATAGTTGTTTCACAAAATTAGAACTTATTAAGTTCTTAGACTTTCTACAAACATGATTGGTGAGAACTCTAGAAAGAGAAGTTGTTAAAATTTTTTTCAAGTTTGTTTGCGTGTGTATATATAATATATATGTGTTATTAAGAAATGGATACATATATATATATATATATATATATATATATATATATATATATATATATATATATATATTATTAAGAAATGGATATATGTATATGTACAAGCACATAGGGGAAGCTGTTTATTATATATCACGGATAATGTTATCGAACAGTTATTGTTATCAAAATTAGTTAATTCCAAACACTTTATTTAATAACCACATTAAAATCTTCATATCATATTAATTTTTAAAATGTATAGTTGTTTAAAACACAGAATTTAATAACATGACAATTAATGTAAATTGTTCTGATTTTTATATCCTTTGCTTATCAGGTCGTTATTATTATCTAAAAGACCCTGTCCCAAAGTGATCACAATAAGTGGCTTCCTTTGTGTGCATTTGTGTGTGTGTGTGTGTGTGTGTGCGCGCGCGCGCATGAGTGTACATACAATATAAAGTGTGTATATATATATATATATATATATATATATATATATATATATATATATATATATATATATAATGAGCATACACTCAGATTCTGCTCCAACCCCTATGGTCAACTTATTCCTTCCCTCCAATTTGAAGAGTAACACATTCCAATTGATCGTAACAGCAAGTCTGTTACTTTACGTCTGGTTGAAAACATAACCTTTTACTGATTGTTTCATTGTTTCAATTCTGGAACAAGGAACATTTCAACGTGCCATATTTCCACGGGAAAAAAATTCTGAATTCAATATGAAGGATTTTTTTACTAAAAATTTTAGAAAGTGTTCAAAAAAAATTTTCAGGCTTTAAAAAAAATATGTATATATACATATATATTTTTACCATATATCATATTGCAATGTGCTATACATATCATTTACAGCATGAGACAATATTAATGGTCTTTCAAGGGTCCTATAGAGCAAATATTTTTTTTTTTAAACAGATAAATTTTAATTAGATCTGAAAAGAGAAAATCCCTCGACAACAATGTTATCTTTATTGTTGAGAATTTTTATATGAAATCTCAATGCAAAGGTGCATCGCTAATATTTAAGGCAGGAAACAAAAGATGCTATTTTTTCCCTGAAATTAGTCTTGAAAAATTTACCCTGCGATTCTACTGTCTGAACGTTACTTTTTTCATAGGCCTAAAAAGTATCGTGAATAATTTTTTTTTTAGATATACATAATCACGGAAATTCATCCCCGTGTTGGTATACTGAGGTAGATGAACCAATTGACTAGTTGTAATTTAAATGTTATGAATCAAAATTACAGGTATTCTTACTCTCCTCAAATAAACATAACTCAAAAGGAACTTTATCAGATGATACAAGAAGTAAAAGCAACATGTTCAAAAGGTTTATTGGTGAATTTTGTTAGAACAAGACTTGTAATCAAACTTACTGTGTCTCCATATTGAAGAAGAAAAAAAATGCAGACTATTTGTGATTGAGTGGATCATCCATGGTCCTGGGCCACCAGCAAAACATCTCGATAACATAGATTAAGTGCCGAGATCTTGATTTTGTTTGTACCTTTTTGTTCTTCTTCAAAATCTTACTAGTCAAAATTGGGGTGATGCATATATTAATTTTTTTCCAATTTCATTATTTGAATTTCTCAACTTTATTATTTTTTCATTTGACAGGTTAGATTATTAATGCTCACCAAGATGTTAAAAAGAGTACAGCAATACCTTGATTAGTGCTGGTTTTGATGTAGTACTGTTAAGGTATTGCTGTATGAACAAATGAAACTAAATGTAAGTTGAAAAGAAAAACATTAGTAATCATAATAGGATCTTCACAGTGTGGTTGGGAACAGCACAAATTTAGGAAAAAATTAACTGCACTATTTAAGGTATTGCTGTAGTGTCACAGTATGAGATATGGTAAAAAAAACTTGGCCTTTCTATTGGCTTTGCAGAGATGTAAGCTTTAAGCAAGTGCTGGTCACTTATTTTCATCTTTGGAATTTTTTCTAAACTTCCAAAAAACCTTTTTAAAAAAAAAAGAAGCTTCCTTTGTGCCTCTCATTCAATTGATGCTGAGAGAAAGATTGAGAAATGTTTTGTTATTTTGAAAATCTTGTTTTCTAAAGCAAGTTATCATTTTGAAATTTTACGATAGAACCAAAAATACTAACAAAAAAAATTGATTTTAGCCTTGGACCAAATAATTTCCAAATTTATTTTGAATACCAAGGAAAGAAAGAATTACTTTTCAGATGATACCCTATTTTCCCTATTTCTTATCTTATTGTTTTGTTTAATGTACAACATTGAAGTTATCAATAAATAATTTATATTCTGTGTTATGGTCTTTTTAAAGGCTATCCAATCATAGTATTAGGTGTACTGGAAAGTAATGTCGAACAAACGAACCTCTCTTATTTGGAAATATTCATAGTTCAATCAATTCCATAACCTTCATAGTTATTCAGCACTGTAGTTCATCTTGCAACCAAATTTTTAACACCTTCTTTATAAAAGGAAGGTCTGATAGCCCATTTTTGACTTCATCAATATTTTGGTGTAGGAACTGGTGTCTGTAGGTTACCATTGGTTTATCCGCTTTGTGTTATTATACAGAACCCATTTCTTGTATTTGATGAAGAAATAGTTCCTTTTTCTTTCTGCCCTGCAGAGCATTGCAGATTAGTGAACATTTGGCTCTGTTATCAGCTGCTAAATCGTGCGGGATTGAAACCCCTTGTCTGTTGACCTTCCTTATCTGTTAAAAATGCTCTTGTACTGTAGATAATGTTGAATTCAGTTTCCCTGATAATTCCTAAATGGTTCAACGAGGATCAGAGTCGAAACTGAGGCAGCAAGTTGTGGTCTATCTCTATCAGCTTCCCCAAACAATGGACATCGTAGAGGTTGAAATAACCCAGTTGGAACTTGATGAACCAATGTTAACATTTGTGGACATCTAAGGCATTTGGATAAGCACTGCAAATTCTTTTAGTGGGCGTTTTTGCATTGTTGCCTAGACAAAATCCGTAGAGCTTGCAATGATGGATATGACCCTCTTCGATTATTTTAATACTCACCTTATATGATAGTATTTTTTTTTTCTAGGTCCTATCATAATTTGAAGAATAAAACCAAGTGCATCTGGAAGATTTATTTAATTTTTGGTGATGTTAAACACTCGATATATAAACCTAGAGTTTGGTTATAAAAAAAATGACATTACTTTTCGATACCCCTAATATATCCACTTTTGTACAAAATTACCAAGATGTCAGGAGTTATCTGCTCTTTTTATTGCCTTCCGAAGCATTCTTGTCAGACTCCAGACACAGCTTTAGTAAAGAAATTAACTGCAGCTATTTTCTTGTAAAATTAGACGATAGTTTTTATTTTGATTACTGTACATGCCAAGGGCTTTTTGGAGGATTTTTGACTATGTATAAACAGAACTTTTACATCAATACAAAACTTTGTGAAATTCTCAAAATTTATTAAACTGAACTGTCCATTTTCCAGTTGCTGCCAATGTGAGAAAAGTTTTTTATTTTTATTTTTGTAACATTTTATGGTTAACCATGTTGAACAGAAATGAAGTTAATTTTTCAATCTTGACCAAAAGCCTGCCTTATTTTTTCAAAATATATTCTTAGCCTTGTAGACATTTTCTTAAAATATAAAATAAAGATCAAATGATTGCAATAAAAAATAAGTTCAATTCCAAAAAATAGGAAACAAATTTACTTGGCATTCGTCCATCTTCAATTTCTGCCTTATCGCTAAAAAGATACTTTTTTAATTTTTGATGTTGATATCATTATCTTTTAACATGCTTAATAAACAATTATAAATTGATATATCCCGCTGATGACCAAAATTCAGTTTAATGCTAAAAATTTCAGTTGAAAAAAATTGTTCAAATTTCTGAATCGAGGAATTATCATTGTGGGTGGCTTTTCTGTTAGTTCTTGCAGAAGTGCTAAATGGTGCCCTTGAGTTGGTGGCTAACCTAATTTGATACCTCTGGCTACAATGCACCATTTTAGCTACTTAGATGTCAAATAAAGATAAATAGAATCAGACTTATAGTTTTATTTAAATAGATGGAAATTAGATCATTATTATCATGGTGAGCTCAAACTCTAATTTTTTTTCTTTTTCTTACCTTTGAATTTTCAAAAACTAGATAGTTGAAAGCACACATGGGTGTCCTGTTAGTACACTTATAAATTTTTATAGGGATATATTGCATAGTATGCAATATTTTTTGTCACTGATCTGAAATAACTCATAGAAATTTGACAATTTTCCTTTTTTTTTTTTTAAATCTAATATGTATTATTCAAAAGCTTGTCCTTGAAATTTTGTCTTGGTAATGTGTTAGAAGTGTGATGATTTTGATCGGCCATTTAAGTCCTGACATTCAAAAATAATCAAACAATAATTCATATTTGTTGTTGTAGGGTTGAAACAGAACAGATTTTTTTGTACCATGACTCTTTCATTATTACAGTCAATTGGCTCTCCAAACATAGCAGACTAATAAAATTCATGTTTACTCTTTGCTGTAAATCTGTTAATTTTAATAATCATACATTTTATTTCATGTTATTATTAATAGTTTTTGGGTGCCTTTCCAAAATCCTTATTAAATCTAACTTTTACATGCACGTTAATTCAAATTGATCAAAAATTACAAACTATTTTAGATCAAAAACCATATGAAATAAAACTGTATTGATTCAATGTAATTGCGTTGTGAATAGAGGATGTTTTCACTCTATGTGATGGCATCCATCAGTCTCCTGAGACCATGGATCCTCATTGGGGAAAGTCTTGCTCTCAGTCTCCCTAGGGCGCATTTATGTGGAAGAAAGATGGTTGTCTACATAGTTTGGCAGCCCTTTCCATGCACCGAGTTGGACTGCCTTAGGGACTCTAGCTCCTACTTTTGAATTCATAGTTGTCCTAGACTGGTTGCATCCCAAGGCTAGAGCCCAGTCTACCATGCTATTTTACCCTCTCTCAAAAGCATTAGTGCAAAGTGAATACAAACAGTATTGGCTGGATTTTAAATGGGGCTTGTTAATTCCACTGTCTGTGCCAGTAACCATAATGCCACTTGCACCTTCACTCTATGAACAGAGAGTTAAAGAGAAATAAAAACAAACATGTTTGACCATTTGAGAAATGGATATTGTTCTAGGGTTTTTTTGTTTTTTTTCTTGATGATTTGTTGCTGACAACTTACACCAACCTAGAACCTCAAATTTGTTTGTTTGTTTTTTTTATTCTGTTGCATTTCCATTGAGCTTTATTTACTCGTGTGAGTGAAAATGCTCTGTGACTAAGTTGTCAAAAAATTTCCTCTATTGAACTGAATTTTGGTCTCCATAGTTATTTGATATTAGTATCTTTGAAGAGTCCACAAACCTAATCAGAAAATTTGTTGAAAAAGTGTTTAAAGTTCCCTCTTACAGTATCATCTGAAAAGTAAACGAAAAGATAGTTTTGTAACCTGAAATTAGAAGAGTATTCAATATTTTTGTGTCTGACTGTGTGAAAGTTTTTATAGATGTTGTGTATAGTGTGTGTATTTACTTTCTCATGTGATGTGATGAGGAATTTGCAGGCCCTGTTCAGAGGGTTCTAGGGAAATATCCTCCGAATGGAAAAATCCCCCAATTTATGAATGGGGTGTATTTGCTGATTCCACTCTCCAATTTTCTTGAAGACATTTCACTCCTCAGTCTCTGGTCTATATTCTCATTACTTAAATACATATCTATTTAAATTTTAGTTTCATACAAGAAAATTTAGATGTTAACATGACAGTAGAACTACTGATCAAAGTTACCTCCCCTTTAATTTTAGGTAATTTTTTTTTTTTTTTTTTTGTTTTTTTTTTCTTACATGGTTTCCACTACAAAAGAGCTGCTAGGGGCTGATTCCAGCAGTTTATGACATTATTAGTTAGATTGAATTTTCTGTGGGAAATTCTGCTCTACACCTTTGGGAGATTTTTTTCTTCCAGGGTCTTCTGGGATTTTTTCCATGGGAGAATTTTCTTGTCACCATTCAAAGTTAATTGTCTAAAACAAGGGTCTCTGTACTACAGCCTGTAGGCCACATCCAGCCCACCACAATATTTTATCTGGGCCACAAAACTTGAAATATTTGTAAATAATAAAACTAATTATTTCCTTTTTTTTTCTCTTCCAACCACGTTATTTATATTCTATCCATTCATTTATAAAACTAATTTTTCTCCTCTTCGGGTCTGAAAATATGTAAAATATACAATGTGGACCTCACAGAAAAAAAATTAGAGACTGCTGGGTTAAAGGAAGCTTTGAATTGCAAATTATTCAAAATATAAGTCCAATTAGTTTCTGAATAACGACTCGTTGTGATCCTTACAATTTATCTTGCTTGACCCTTCCGCCATTGTATTTCATACTGGCATATATGATAATAAAAATATTTGGGGAGAGTGATGAGAAATTTAGTTTCAGAAAAGCTCAAACATTTTTAAAACAAGTTATTCATGGAAAGAATAATGCAAATTTCAAAGATAAAAGAAAATCCAAGTTTGAGATTATATATGTATAAGATATTCGTGAAAGTAGATATACACCTATGTATACAGGAATGAATGTGTCTGTTTATATGAATATGTGCCTCTATGTTCAATAACAAACTTGTGCCTATGTGACAAATGACATTTTGATAACCAAGGTCTCGTTTCTGAATCTTTTTAATTTACTAAAACTCAGATTATAATTTTTTTTTTTATTTACCCCCTCTGGACCCCCATCCAGTTTCAGCAGACTTATATATGTGTGTCTTTTGCTTTGGTAATCAAATGTCTCTATTAACACATTCAATACCAAAGTTCATTTATTACCATTTCTGCTACTTTAACGATTATGCACCAAACAACATTTATTAGATAACGTCCCCCATTTTGAAATTTACCCCTTGTCTTCTTTTTGTCCTCAGCACACTGCTGTGACTATTCTCTGCTTTTCAGTCATGCTATTTAGTCTCTGGGTAATCCCCATTGTTCTATTCTTGGCCTACGCATGTCAGCAAAAAATACATTGGTACTGAAGATGTTAAAAATCAATCAGCCTCTGACCAAAGCTATCATTTTGCTGAATGACTTGATGATTCCAGAACACTTTCTGCCATCTGAAGATGGTTGGAGATCTTGTTAATCAAAATGTTATGGTAAAAAGAACCAAAGAGAATGGGTGTCATTAAAATCCAGGAAGTTTGTTTTTATTCGAGTTGATATGTCTTTGAGAAACGAGCAAGGTTATAACATTGGCTTTTCTTTTTGTCCCCAGCATGGGACTATTGTTTACTATGTATATGTGTCATTTTCTCAATTGGATAACTTTGTTATTCCATAGTATATTTATATGAAATTTTGTACGTAGACTTGTGGAGAGACTCTACCTGGGGAATGGTGAGTTATGGCTGATCTCATTGTTTGATTAAACTTTATAAGCAAAAACATATTTGTTTACAATTGGGAAAATTTCTAAGATCATGATCCATTTTGGTGAAATTAGGCTGTAATGTTGATGAAACCAACAGGAATTGGAAAATTTTGAGTTACAGTCTATCGTATTTTCCGTATACATTTGATGTAAATAACGATACGTCACTGGGGAAAAAATATCAAACTTCGGCACTGCTGAACCAATTTGAATAAAATTGTTATATAGGTTCGTGGGCACCTAATAACTGAAATGTTTTTTAAGAATTTTAAGGTTTTGATAAAAAAAATTTTTAAAATAGGCACCTCAGAGTTAGGTAACAATTATAGACAATTGTCATTCTCTTTCTCTCTATTTCAACCATTTTCTACTGAGAACCTTTATACTTTCAAGATTTATATTTTAACCAATATTACTTGGGAGTTATTTATCAATCTTTTATAGGAATTGTTTCAACATTTACTTTTACCTATCCCATAACCCGGTGCAGGTTCATCAGGGCACCCCAGATGATTATGAGGGACCTATTCTCTCCATCTGTTGTTGTTCCTTGTAACTCCCTGAAATTGACTGATGCTCACATCTGGTCACTCTTTGATGTTGTCCCTCAAATTCTTCCTGTCCCTAGTACAGTGTTTGCCGGATTGAAAGTTGGAATTATTGTACCTGGCTAACAGATTTTGGCAAATGACTAGTGGTTTCGACTTTCCGTATTTCAGACTATTGTCTTAATACATGAAAAAAAATATCTATCAATCAAAAAAGAATTCCTGAATCCAACTCAAAATTCGATAGATTCTTTTTTGGCCCATTGCCCACCATTCTACAAAATTCCATTGAAATTCATTGAGAACTTTCTGAGATATTGTGTGGACCAAGAGACAGACACAAGTAAATACATACTTTGTTGACACAGATAATATTTAATATTCATTTCAAAGAAAAAAAAAAAAGGTTAATATCTATGACAAAATTGGATAAACTAGTCTTCAAAAACATATTGGAAAATTATGATTTCTCCTCTCCAAAATCTACACTGTTTATGGAGTCATTACTTCAAAAACCTTCCTGATTTTAATGATACTTTCTCTTAGAAACATTGTGAAATATGAAACTATTCATGTATGTACAATTATATGTAAGTCCAGTAATGTCTGCAAATTCAGGCATAAAACTGCATATACTTATGTATGTATGTATGAATCTATCTATCTATCTGAAAAAATGTACTATCAATTATTTTATCAACTTCTTATGCCTTTCTTCCTTGTATAAAAAAAAAAAAATCTATTTCTTCATTTGAAAAAAAATTGTTTTCTTTGAGGATGATAAAGAGACTTGCTTAAAAGGCTGTGAAAAAAAAACAAAAATGTTGACATTCTTGAAATGAAGAAAAACAGAAAAAATATTCAGTTGTTGTTTTGCTTTTTTATTCTTTGGTTATTGAACAACCGTGGCCAAGGCAGAGGATTCTACTTTCTTTTATCTCATGCATGTCTTTGTGTGTTCTGATGCTCCTGGCCATACCATTTTGTCTACAGACTTGAAGATTGACGTCAGTACTCCACTAGACTGCTTCTTCTTTTAATCTTTGGAAAATGAGCTTTTTTGACCTTTTAGCCCTATTCTAATTGGTTTCTCCGGAATCTTGATTTTTTTTTTTTTTTTTTTTTTTTTTTTTTTACCCTTTTAGATACTTTCTGGTGACAAATGCCGGTGATGTCATGAATAGAATTTATTCTGACCATATTTATTCTTTGATGGAATTATTTTTACATGACTTCAAATTTTCACACTACGGTTGTTCAATAGACTGTGATGGCGAGTTTTGTTTTCGTTTTCTGTCTGACTTAATGTTTAACCCTGTTGTTATTTGGCATCTAAATACAGGGTCTGTCCGTACTTGCGTGAGATTTTTTTCTATACATTTGACTTCATCTGAAACCCCACATCCCCAACCGAACTCATCTTTTCACCCGTGTGAAAATCCAAAGATAATAAAAGGCTGGAAGTGATGAGTCGGTTTCTGTATGCAACTCTCAGATACGTCTTTCCAAAGAAGCGTTTGGAGCACTTGAAAGGTGATGCAAACTTGTCATCACTTCCGCTACTTTTGTATAAATTTTATATGGCTCGATACCGTTCATCGAGTTCAGAATTGTCTCAGTATTCTAAATAGCTGTGATGCTATAATAGATTGCTCCCCAAATCCTATAAGATCAAGTATTTATACATAAAAACTAAGTGAACAAGGATTGCCCCTCCCACAACTACACCTCAATAACAAAAAGATAAATTGGAGCTATTGGTTGAGATGAAGTCATGTATGTATATAAGTGTATATTGGAATTGTGAAGGAACCATAATGCTTAATTGGACTTGTATATTCGAAAAATTAAAATCAGGGGGCATGAAGAAAGGTTATAGAGGATTTTATAAACATTTGATGAAGATTTGTGGACTTTTCTGGGTTTTGTTCCTATTAAATGGTCAGTTAAGGAAATACTGGCTCCATGATGCCCATGATAGAGAATTGTGGTGAGTCCTGGGGAAGGTCTACGTCCCACGACGGACATTAAAAGACTGATGATGATGATATTGGATGTGTGTTAGGTTATTTTTTGAATGGGAGAAAAAGGTGTTTAGCCTGCTTCGGATTGATTAAGATGTTTTATGTTATTTTAGTATGAATTTGGATAAGTGAGAGAATATGTTGGAAAATCCTTGACTTGGCTCAGTTGTTCTACATTCTAAGATTATTGCAGCTTACATGCATTTTCTTTTTGTTTTATTTTCTTTAAGAAATATTCTTAAAATCCTCTATAATGTTTATGCTCCCCAATATTCAATTTTTTGAATATATAAATCCAATTAAACATTATGGTTTCTTCATAACTTCAAAATACTTGGTGTGTGCCACTCATGCTTTGTGATAGCATAAAACATTTTTTTTTTAAGTATCAAGAGATAATATAAGGTTTAAAGATATGTTAAAACTCACCAGAATAAACTAGAGTTATACATAGAGAAAATTGAATCAGGGGGAAAATGATCGCATATATTTTTTGGTAATTCAGGAAGAAGGGATGTAAGTCTGATGGATCGTCTTTATAGATACGGAGTAATTGAGTTTTCAGAAACATTCAAACCTGGTTGGATAATAGAAAAACACATTATTCAAATATAAATGGGCTTTTTCTTCTCAGAATCCACAGGAAACAACATATTGCTGGTTTCTGATGAGTGAGATAGGCACCAGGTATATATCCTTGTAATTCTCATTCATGTATATATATATATATATATGTAGCACTTCGTATAAGCAAATGCACAAACATTTATATCTTCAGGTGAGATCGAAGTTGATGTACAACTTGAGCAACAATTCTACTTTGCAATAACGCAACATACTGTTCAACAAAATATCAAGCATGTTATTTCTTCAGTGCCACAAGGCAGATACTGAGTCTTGCACATTGCTGTAAATAATATACATCACCTTGACTTAAACCATGGAACGGATGCACCTGTACGTCAGGGGCAATATGCGACATGCTACAAGATGCACACACGTGTAATGAAATGTCTTTCCTAAATCATTACTTTCTGCATCATTACAAATCAAAACTGTTCTGGAAAAGAGCACTCTAATGCAAGGAACTTTTTTTTTTTTTTTAATCTATACCAGTGATTTCCAAATAGAGCGCTAACCTTCCCCCCCCCCCGGGGAGAATTGGTGGGGGGAGACAAAGATGAGGTGGACAAAGTAAACAATACAAATTGATATTTCCTACACATAAAGTTGTATGTCTTGAAAGCTAATTTTACAACAGATCTGTTTGCAGTTTAGATATTTTCCGTTTTTCTGGTATAAGAATTTTATTAACTTATTTGAATAACTTGATCACATCTAAATCAACATAAATCCATTGTGAAACAAAAAAAATTAACATTGTACTTTAAACAGCTCTACTTTGAAATCAGCTTTTCAGACTTGAGACTTTGTCAGGGATATTGTAATAATAATGCTTGTATGATACACACTTAATTTTTTTGTTACGTTAAAAATTAGGTATTGATAATTTATCATTTTTTTCCAAATTTATTGAGGGGTGGCTAAGTTAATATATGATCTGAAAGTGGGGGCAGTTGTCTGAAAATTTTAGGTACACCTGATCTTTACAATCTAAAATTGCTGGTATATGTGTTTGTTCTGGGACCAGGGTGGATTTGTGAGAAGTTTGTATCCATAGCTACTTGTAATCCAAATCAAAGCCAAGAATTATTTCAATGTTTCCGATTGGGATTTGATATATCAAAACTGAGAAGAGAAGAAAATCAAGTAGGGCCTGTTTGGTGGCTGACATAGTTGCATGTTATCCGCTGGTGCCAGAAGTCAGTGTTTGAGCATATATCAAGAAGCAGGATTTTGGGTGCTAATTTTGAAGGTATGGAAGACCTTCCTCCACCAGGAAGAATGATGCAAAATAATCATCCTGCTCCTACCACCCCTGCTACCAAATTTGGCCTTGTGACGTACAAAGTTCAGCTTTGCAGATTTTGAGTCGGAACTTGATTCATGGGGCTTGTATATTTTGTTCCTAGGTTTCTGAGCAGTTAATCCATTCAACAAGTTTAGATGCTTTTATCTTTTTTTATTCCTAGTAAGTATTTTATACACTAATAAACAGTTGTAATATTCCAAGTGCTTATACTTTGTTTTCGAACTGTGCTGTCTATTCTCTGCTGTAGACTGATGGTCCGAGTTGTTTGTGAAGAAAATCAAATTAAAATCAAAATGAAAGAAAAATACTAGTCAAAAATTGATAATGTTTTACAATGTTTCATCTAATGATAAAAAAAAATGGAAGAAAATCAGGATAATATCACTATTAATACAACTAGTGTATGCAAAAACAGTGTCAAATATCGTACCAAACAATTGGGAGAAAAATGAACGATAAGTTTAAAGGTTAGATTTGATCTTCTGACCCAAGAGCTCTAGTCCCTTAGTCAGTAGAGCAGTTGACATACATAAGCAAGCTTCCCTAAGTAAAAAGGGACATATGGTTGAATCTCACTTAGAGCTTATTTTTCATTCCCAATCTAAAATGTTCACTCACTGCTACAGGATGGCAACAATGAAAAGCAACTGAGATGAAAGAAAAATGCTGGTCAAAAATAAATGTTCAACAATGAACAGATTGGTAATTAATGAGCTGGGAGAGAAGTGTGTCAATTGCTGGTAATTTTTTAAGTACATTTTTTTCAGTCCAGTTATTATCTATCAGCCCAGATAATCCAATAAATTACACAGGGTATCTTATCTTATCTGAGTTATTTACTAGCAATATAGAAGTCATGGTCACATGACTTCATTGCCATTTCTATCAGAGTAAGAAAGGAGTCACACATCTCTCCCTGCTTGAGTGAAACGTCATGAAGATGAAATTATCTCTACTGGGCGTATCAACATCATAACAAAGTTGTTTGCCTCGTTATCTTTATCAAGTTTCACTGAATTTGCAGCAGGATTGTTGTTATTCCGACACAGTTTCATTCACTATCCTATTTCGGGTTCTACTTTTTTATTGGGGACATTTCCTGACCGTTCCAGATTCTGCCCGATGAAATGCTTGCTTAGGTTAAGCCGACTTTGCCGCCATTCCATTGGCTGTCTGATTACTCTACCTAATCATCGTGATACTGCCTTACAAATGACTTAGAAAGAAAGATGTGTATTCGAGGGTATTCTGTAATGTTCCATTGTATTTGAAAAAAAGAAAAAACACCTGTTGACTTTTTATTTTCTGTGATTATTGTGATGGAGTTATTTATTATTGGACCCTATTTATGAAAAAAAAAATGTCTAATGTAAAATTTAAATTATTAGTTCTATTTGTGTACAATAAGACAAACTATCGAACTAAAACAATTTATTGAGATACAACAAATAAAATTGTTTTGGGAGTTGAATTATTTTAGCAAAATAATTTACTTCTGTTGTTCAATTAGATAATTCATAGCTTGCAGGAATTTACAAAGCAGTAACAGGATGAAGTAGACAGAATGATCAGACAGTCAATGGAATTGCGGCAAGGTTGGTTTCGGCTAAAAGAGATTTGGGATAGTGATACAGACCCATTCTCATGATAGCTTCAGTGAGGTAGCCAGTGATTTGAAAGTCTTGGGTACTTGAGAAGCTCCCTCCAATATTTAAAGAGATTTGATGAAACAGTCAAAATAATGATAATTGCAATAAATAAACATGCACTATCACTTAATTGGTGAAAAACAACTCCAAAGGCTGAGTTATTATCTTTGCAATTCATGTATAGACAAATATACCCTTGTTATTGTATTATGTTAGTAGAAATGTTGTAAGTGAACTGTGAATTATAAAGCTAATGGGGGCATGTTTTCAAATCGCTGTCTCCCTCAACCCCTCTAAGCTACGCCTCTGGATTGTCTGTTGATATTTTGAACTTCTTGTTTACTGATTTAGTCCTCAGAAATACATGTGAACCAAATGTATCACAATTATAAGTACTAGTAAAATACCTGTTGCTTTGCTTATGGTATACCCAGGGGTGGAAATCTAATGCACTGCAGTATCTTAAGAAGCTCATGGGAGTATAAAGAACAACAAAGCTATATTTGATAGAATAAAATTATCTTTATTTTCACTTTTTAATACCAAACAAGAGCATTGTCTTCATTTGGGTATATGATGAAATAGTAGTAGTTATATTACCAGCAGCCGAAATCGGTCAACACGCACACACTCCGAGTCATCCCCTTTTAACAAATATCTTTTCTTTTAATTTTGTTTCATCCACTACTCTGTTATATTTTCCCTACCTTGCTTCTCTCCCCACCTGTCGACTTCAGTACTTTCTTGCCTTTCTTCTTCCGTCAACATATCAGCTTCCTAAATCAGATGGGTCTAGTAACCAGTTAACACCAGCCAATTTTGAATTTGAATTAAAATTGAATTAATTTTAGGAAATATTGTGTTAAAAGCTTCTTGGAAAAAATACTGTTCGATCAAGGGAGACAACTCTTCGTGTTTGCTCCTGGTGAAAAGAAAAAGAAATTTATGTGTTTGTACTAACAAATAAATTTGATTTTTCTCCTGGAACTTTAAAACTTCAATTTAAAAGTGAAATTTTTTTAGGTGATTTTGAACGTTTTTGCTCTATATTGCAAGAGAGATAATGTCTCTGCAGACATAATTAGCTGATGTTGTTGTTAAATCATTACAGAACAAATTAAAGCAGAAAACTGGAACGTTCGAAAATGCATTTTACTAAATTTTGCTAGAATTTTGGGTTAGTGTTTCTTTTTATTCAGTTAATTGCAATCCTGACTAAGGGTGGCCATTTCCATATATCCCAAAAGGAGGACATCTAGACCAGTTCCCAACCTGGGATCAGTGTGAGGTTCATAAGCTCGTTAAATAGACTGACCTTTTAAAAACTGTAGCAATATTCCTCTGAAAAAAAAACAGGGTCCTTATTACCAAATAAGTTCATCTGAAATTCAGATAATCTAAGTAAAAAATCTTGGATCTTTCATTGGTCAATTAAACTGCTTAAATTGTTGAATATTTTGTATTACAAAAAACGGAAAGAACACTTCATGACAAGTGTTGACACACGGGGTATTTTCTGCTCACTGTGGAATACCAAAGGGACATGTAGTGGAATTTACAACATTTTAATGCACCAGAGCTATGTTGTTGTCTACATCAATTTGCAACATTCCACAATATGAAATATCGGTCAATTTACATTAACAAAAAAAAAAACAGATGAAAATATACTCAGTAAAAATTTTTCCAAATAGTTTTCAAATAATTTACAGACAAATGATAAAGAAGAATAAAAAATATACTTTTAAAAAAATATGGAATTAATTGAAAAAATTGATGAAAATCATGAAAAATATTTCTTTTTTTTTAAATATTGAGAGAAAAATTTTTTTCCTAGATCAAAAGTCCAAATTATAATTAAATGAACAAAACTAAAAATTTGCCAAATAGAACAATATTTTACTTATTTTTCCAATTTTTTTTAAATTACAAAGAAAGATTTCTGTTCGAGCAATTTCTGGATATCCCTCTAAAAACAGGTGAACATAATTCATTTCTCAAGGGATATATCTGTAAAATGGGTAGAAATCAACAAAAGCATCAAAATATGAATAAATAAATCATCAAATTAATAAACGCAGAGATAGGAATCTTGGAAAAAAACCATCCTTCTTTTTTGTTTCTTTTTCTTTTACTGTAAATTTATCCCATAGTAAATGACTGTAATAATTTTACTAAAATTCAAAAATAGAGCTGAGCCATAGCAAGGCTCTCTATGACTAGAGATATGTTTTCCTCCTATACTGACCAAAGTAATTGCGACTATTAAGACGAACTCCGGAAAGAATGGAAATATTCTTGCTATCATTAAACTCTTTATTAAATCTCACAGCTTACACTAGAAAAGAGAATTATGAGATGATTAAACATTGTGAAATAATTCATCAAAGATCAAATCAAGTAGTCTCAACTAGTCAGATAAGGAAACCTGCGAATATAAACCAATCAGGATACAGCTAGGCCTTCATTGCAAAGAATAACACACTTGCCAAAATTGCCAATTTTTCCCAATTTAGGTCATAAAAATCTACAATAACCAAAGATCTTTTATGAAATTATTTGTATCAATCTTTTCATTGAATTTAGCAATTTGATTGCATACTTTGCTTAGCATAATTAAAGTAGTTCACCTGCAACTTGATTTTTTAGCAGCCTTAACAATGCTTAATATGTGTGAACAGTCCAAACAGTGAAAATGAAGGTAATATAAGAAAGAAGATGTAAAAGGCCTTTGGCCAGCAGTTAACCTATAATGGCTGATGTGTATAAATGGCTTGGCTCCATAGGCTGAAGCTATATTACATATTAGAGCTTAGCTATAAAAAGGTTCTTTTTGACTAGAGGTATGTTTTCCTCCTATACTGACCAAAGAAATTGCAACCATAACAAGAAATGACGTGATTGTCAACCAATGGAGAATCTCTGGAGCTCCACTCAGAATGGAAATATTTTTTAAATGTTTTTACTGTATAATTTTATGTGCTTCTAGTCAATAAGACCTCTGTTACTTTTTGGGGAGTTGTAACTTTTGAAAAACTCTTTTTTTTTATTGTTCAAAGGGGGTTCTATTAACAGAGTAACTATACATATTAATTATTCTCAAAAGTCAACATGTTTTCATAAGAATCCCTGAAGTATGTTATGAACTGTAATAATTATTTTAAAAACTAGGAATTTCCTCACAAAATGAAGGTAGAAGGGAAATATCCAGAAAACGTCACCGCTGTATTTTTGTGGAACAGATGGAAAATAAGGACCCAGTTGAGCTTTATAGTTACATTGTAAATACAAAACCTCTAAAACATTTTTTTTTAATAATTTTAATAAAAACTGACAAATTTCTAAATGTAACGAAAGTTTTATTTAGCATATCCGAAACTAAACCATAAAACATATTCGTGTCAACTAGTCTACCAAAA
This sequence comes from Thysanoteuthis rhombus, assembly GCA_963457665.1. Lineage (NCBI taxonomy): Eukaryota > Metazoa > Mollusca > Cephalopoda > Oegopsida > Thysanoteuthidae > Thysanoteuthis > Thysanoteuthis major. The sequence continues at coordinate 27,476,321 of OY735209.1, read as the reverse complement.
ATTAACTAATCATCGAATTTCATTTAAATTTTTGGTACTTATTCACTACTTGAGCTTTGAACAGTATTACCATCTAAACAGACAACCACTGTTGAGAAATGTATTTTTGATACATTTTCATTAAAAATTAAGCAATATTTTTCCCTAATCCAATCAACAAATCTTTAAATTAACTATTTTTTTAATCAAATTTCTACAAAGTAAATTCTATTTATGGATTTTTTTCTCTGAAGCAGCACTCGTGAATCATGACAGATTTGAAAGCCAAAGGCTTTTTTAACATTCTTCTTCTAACAATCAAAAACAGTCTTACAATGGAGCAAGCTCCATGTCTGATGTAATATGATTTGGGAAATTGTTCCAAATACACACTGCTATGCACATGATTTTGATTTTGTTCTAATGGATGCAGTGAGTTTCAACATTCAAATCAAGTTGTTTTTTTGAAATCCAGAAAATATCTATACCTTTTTTCTGGCTTTTTATCTCGTCTTTTATTACTTAGAGAAGAACAATGCATCCATCACATCTTTCACAATGACTCTAAAGAAATATAGTAATACTAGATATGCATCCAGAAAGCCAGCAGTAGAGGCAGTCTTGCAGAATCTATCAGCACTAGCAGTTGCTCCATAAAGAATTATGAGGGGTGAGATGAAAAAAAATACTCCTCAACAGCTCCCCGAAGCAAAGGGTATACCAGTAACACTTAGTATTTACGAGTTTTTAGTTGTTCTTATATTCTGGAGTAAATTTCAAGACAAAACTTTCAATCCATCTGTATATTTACAGGAAATTAGTCAAGATCTTGAAATGGTTTCTCATTTGATTCAGCTTTGGAAACAAACAAAATCCAAAGCAACTGAGTTGGCTTTAAAATGTGATTTTAATATGGATTACAAACAACACAGAGAATGTAAGAGAAAAAGATTCCATGAAATTGCAAGGGATGAAGGAATATTTTCGCTGAAAGATATTCATACTTGAATCCTACAAAGTATCCATAGATTCTGATACACTAAGTATAAGTAAAAAAATTGAGCATTTTAAAAATATGGCTCCCAAATTTAGTGCTTTAGATCCAAAGCATTTTGACAATGCAAATTAGAAATTTTAGCGGACACACACTCAGATGCCATCCAAAGTTAAAAAACTGTATGAAACTGTATCTTTCTTCTATTTTAAATACAAAATAAAAATGTATAATTTTGAATTATTTGGTACATCTGGGTGCCTTTTTTGTGCCTGCACCCCCAACTTATAAAATTTTCCTTTTAGCATTGAATAAATGATAGAATAATCAAAATCAATTTAAAATGTCAATAAAAACATGAAAAGAGAGAAAATTACAAACATAAAAAATTAAGAATAATGCATTATAAATACGTTTTTTTCTTTGAATCATGGCATTTTGAATGATTATGACCTTCATTGCATCAGAAAGCTTTTCATTTTGGAGAAATATTTGGTTTCGAATTCACGCCTAAACACGTTTTTAAAAAAAGAAAAACCAAAGATAATTCATGAAAGCCAAACCGACATAAAATTTTTTTTTTAATATCCAAGCTGATATCCAATACCTAAAAATAATTTTATTTTGTTTTCATATTTTTTATTGCCTTTTTTAGAATTATTTTGTATTTGTACCATTTATGTTATATAGTCATCACAATAAAGCATTTTAAATTTGTCATGACGCATTTATATTTTTTGAGCTATTCGTTCAATAGGTGATTTTTTTTCACGTTCTTTCTTACACTTTTTTTGAAAAATTGTATTTTTTTTATTGATTGGAGTTGTCTCCCTCGGTCGAATTTGGAAGAGTTATCGCCCTTGAAAACATTATCACCCCCCCCCCCGATGTTCACTAACGATTACCCTATTTTATTATATATATATTATATATATATATATATATATATATATATATATATATATATATATATATATATATATATATATATATATATATTATATATACACACACACACATATTTATATTTATATATATATATATATATATATATATATATATATGATAATTTCATAATCTTTTAAAATGATATTCAGCTTTTATGTACCAAGAAATACTATTTATCATAATCAAATTTGTTCACCTGAGCATCATATTTATACAATATCAAGGAAGCAGTTTTCCATTTGTACTAATAAAAAGAGAAGATGGACAAACTTTGTTGAATCAAATTTTCAGTCAATTTTTCTTGTTCACAGACAATGGGCTCCATAGGCTAAGCCTATATTTTGTAGTGGTTACTTAGTTAAGTAAATAAAATTATTAGTATCAGACTCCAATTGAATACCTATTTAATCAACTATTATTCAATTGTAATTTAACTATTCAGGATGAAGGGTAAAATTGGTAGTAGTATCAATCACGAAAGAAGTAATTCTTCAAGACTGACAACGGCTAATGCTAGTAGTCTGTTCAGGAAAATGAAGAAAGGGTTAACTCATTAGCTGAGAGAGAGAAGACAGAACACACCCTTTCTTTCCCTAATACCTGTAGGCACAAAAATAAAAATGCAGCTGACTGGTTAGTGATGTTGGATCAAATAGTAAATGCAAGTTGTACATTGAGAAGGGTGCACATAAAAAGTACGCGCAATGAATTAAGATAAAAAAACAAGATTTAAAATAACAGAGAAGGTATTTATTGAAATGTGTATAAAATATAATGATCAATTGTATTTGAAGTAAGAAAAGAATGTGCTTTTAAACTTGTTTTACGAAAAGATCGAGTCGTGTTTCCCTATCTTATAGAAGAGGATAAAGGTAGGGGCATGAGATTGTCTTCTAGAATGGTCCATATCAAAATCTTATCACTAATTATTTCAGAAAAAAAAAGATTTTGTGTCTCAGATGAGGCTATTTTTAGAACAAATATCTAAATGTACTTGTTGTTGTAGTTAAAGGGTTTAAGAATACTTAACTTGTGTGTTCTAGCAAAATGTGTTATCTCCTAAATGAACCTTTTAGTATATCCATATAGTATATCATATTAATGAACTGATTTGGAAAAAAGATGTGTGGTCAGGTAAATGGGTTATTAGATCGGAGATTACAATCCATTACAGTTCCGAATTATGCAGATTTCAAAAAATTTCTCTGATATCAATTTCATGCTTGTTTTTGCATCCATCAAGTTCATACTTACCAAGTTATCAGTCAGCACTAGTTTAGTATGCTACTTGATGTAGTATGATCAAAACATCTGAGGGATTAAATCTGGGTAGGTAATTTTTGTGTGACATAGCATAGTTAGATTGTATGTTTATGAGAGAAAGAGCTGAGTTTCTACGCTTTTACATGGTTTTGAGAATGGAAAATTACATTGTTTAAATTCCATCATTACTTAAATAAACATTTTCACTTAGTCTATGAAGCATGAAACAAAGTTCCTGAAACCTAGAAATGAATGAAAAATACACGCAGTTTCAATTTGACCAGAAGTAGATCTATTATATGTTTATTTAATTGAAAAAAGGATACTATGAGGAAATAGTATTCATCGGGTTATTTCATCTCAATACAGCCTTTCTTTTTTTAGCTCTATCTGTTCTTTAATAAATAAAAAAGTATTTATAATTAGATTTAACTTTTACAAAAATGTATAGTTTGAATTTAATCAAAAGTTTTGGATAACCACATCAAATCATTTTTTACAAAACCTTTTCACAAGAAAAATAATGCTTATTTTTGTTATAAAGAATTAGTTTTGATGAACTAATGTGCTGTGTTTTGTTTATGTAAAGTTAGATTAAATCAAAACTTTTCAGATTTTCAAATCAAAACAGTATTTATTCATTTTTTTTTTTTTTCGTAAAATGTCTTCAAAAAATGTTCTGCTGTGTAAAAGGTTAATTAAGGTTCTGAGTAAATCATGATCATTTTTTAAATATCTTTTAAAAAAAAAAAGAAAGTTAAATGAAATACAATGATAAAATAATAGAGCGGAGTCATAGCAAGGCTCTCTATGACTAAGGGGGTGTTTTACTCGTAGAAATATATCATGTCCAAAGAAATCGCGGCTGTCAGAAGATGATCCGAGATTTTCAGCCAATGGAGAATCTTTAGAGCTACGTGCAGAATGTAAATCCATATCTCTGCATAGAATGTAAATATTTTTCAATCGTTAAACTCTTTATTAAATCTTATTGAAAAAGGATAATGTAACGATGATTTTTCTTAGATTTATATATTTAGTAAACTCGACTAATTGTTCCGACATCTTTATATTTATTTCAAGCAAGAAGTAAACGCCCATGGTCAAGCGTTTTTTTAATTATTTTTTTTCGGTGTGGTTTTTCTTTCCTTTTTTTGCACGCGTCACCATCAAGTCTCGTTCTACAGGTTTCAAAATATCAATTTGAAAAAAAAATGGTCAAGAACGAGGCATGATTGTGACGCTTGCAAAAATGATGATTTTTAAAAAGAATATATGTTCTCTCAACACGCTCGTTCAATGTAAACGATCCAAACAGAATGAAAATAAAGGTATTTGTATGTAAGGGGAGATAGAAATGGACTTCGGCCAATCGTGGACATAACGAATGGTGATGAGGTTTATTTACAAATTAAATTGGTCGGCACTAGATCATTTATCTCCCTTAGATTTTCGAAGGCCAAGCTTAACCGGTGCAGAATGAAAGATATCCTCGATCAAAAGATATTCGAATAATAAACATTCATGTAATCGCTAAAACTTGAATTTACTCCATTAAAACGAATGAAAGAATATAAAAATTAAATCTTTCAATGAAAAATAATGTTATCATCTCATAAGTCAAATAATTTTGCGCTATTTGACATTAGTTTCTGTATGAAGTATCGGATGTTTTTTAGATAATGAAAGGATTGCTTTGATCACCATTAACGTTATTTGGAGTAGGAATTCTTTTCGGAATTATCATAATTCTTTTGAGTAAAATTATTCAAATTGTAAAAAAAATCCACAATAGTAAGGTTATTTTTTCAAAAATAGAGGTAAATATTCGAAATATATGTTTGTTTACCCACAAGGCTATAAAGCAACATCCGGTTTAAGGTACACGTGCTTCACAGTCATTCCAGGCCTGAATTGACGCAATTTTTGTTTTATGAATGAATTCCGGTAAGACTGCTAGTTATAAGTTTGATATCTATTTTCCTTTTTTTTCCAAATAGAGATTATCCATGGCTGACGGACAGTTTGACGATGCTGAAGATGACTTTTCAGATTTGAAAATATCACCTGTTATTGTCGATAGTGGTGGTTCTCGAACAAAAAAATGTCTTCAAGAAGAAGATCAAGATGGTCCTTATGATTCGGAAGACAGCGAGGATTATGATGATGACGAATTCTACGATTGGGGAGGCGAGAGTCGCGATTTTACAAAAAAATACAACTCTTTTCGATCGGGGGTTGCAAGAAATGTCGCAGCGCGAACCACGAACAACAACAACAACAACCAAAATACGACATCTGCAAACGTCGTTCCCAACAGCACAAAATCTGGAGGACCTGGATTCCAACCCAGTAAGAAAGTCCTCCAATCCATGTTTTCTAACAAAGTGTCGACTGGGACGTATGAGGGGCCGTCAAACAAGAACAGCAGCAACACTTTCATCTTGGGAACAAGTAATTCTTGCCGGAAAATGCAAGCGAAAGAGATGCGAGATAAAGACAAGTCGGACCGTGCCACCACAGAACAAGCCCTTGATCCCCGGACTTACATGATCATTTTTAAATTGATGAGCAAAGGATTTATTACCAGCGTCAATGGTTGTATCAGTACAGGAAAAGAAGCTAACGTCTATCATGCAACTGACAAAAACAACAGAGATGTGGCCATTAAGGTCTTCAAGACCTCCATTTTGGTCTTCAAAGATCGAGATAAATACGTCACAGGAGAGTTTCGCTTTCGACATGGGTACTGCAAGCGAAACCCTAGGAAAATGGTCCAAACTTGGGCCGAAAAAGAAATGAGGAATCTCATTCGTATCCACCAATCTGGTATCAAATGCCCGGAACCCTTTTTATTAAGGAGTCATGTTCTTCTGATGGAATTCATTGGGACCAACGGATGGCCAGCCCCTTTACTACATGAGGTTGATCTGTCAGATTCCAAAGCACGGGAGTTGTATCTAGATTGCATCCTCATGATGAGAACTATGTACCACGTGTGCAAACTTGTCCACGCTGATCTCAGCGAGTTCAACATTATCTTCCACGATGGAAAACTGCATATCATTGATGTGTCACAAGCTGTCGAACATGACCATCCGAATGCGTTGTTTTTCCTCCGGAAGGACTGCACCAACATCACCAACTTCTTCCGAAAGAAGTCTGTTTGTGGCCTCACTGTCAAAGAGCTTTTCGAGTTTGTCACCGACAGCTCGATCAACGAGGAAAATATTGATGACTATCTAGATAAGGCGATGGAGATGACTGCTGATCGTACGTTGGAGGAGATTACCGAACAGGACAAAGTGGACGAGGAAGTCTTTAAGAAAGTTTTCATTCCAAGGAATCTCGAAGACGTTGCAAATTTTGAAAGGGATATCCTCAATGCCAACAAGGGTGACACTGACCAAGTATTCTATCAAACCGTCGTGGGCCAGAAACCAGATTTATCTGGTCCACAGGTCACCCCGCTTTTACTCGAACAAGATGGGACAGAAGCTCCTGGGACAACTCCCTGCGATGAAGACATGAAATCCGCTTCATCTTCAGTTAATGAATCAGACGATGAAAGTAATGATGAAGAAGAAGAGGATGGTAAGGGAAGTAATAACAATGGTAATAGTATACATCATCGTCCGAGGGACGAATCTCCAAACAGTCGGAAAAATCGCAAGAAGCTCGTCAAGGAAGCCAGGCAAAAAGCCAGAGCCGAAAAGATCCCGAAACATGTGAAGAAGCGTCATGCCAAAGTTTCTAAATCCAAACGTTGATTTGTGTGAAACTTGCTCCTTCGAACCCATCAGTTGAGCAACATACAGTATGGACTCAAAGTCCCTGGGCAAAATTTATATCAAGTTCAACTCATGACCAAATAGATGGCCCGGGTGCCATATTGAGTATTTCCGTTTCATAGCATTTCTCAGGATAATCTGACTTACTCGACGGTGCTCATCTCCTTTCTGAATAGCACGTGACAAGTTGTACTCAGTTACATGGTACCAGCTATTTGCAAGGAATAGTGTCTGAACTGACTAAAATTTATATTCTGTCCTCTATTTCAGCTCAGAATCTACTTAAGGGGGTTTCAATTCTGAATCTTATTTCAAGATTTTTACGGTAACCTTCCCTTGTCTGTTAGTGCCTTGTTCCTCCATTTTCGTTGATCCCCACATCCATTCTGCTATTTGTGTGTTTACTCCTCAGGCTGCTATTCATTACTATTGAACTGCAGAAACGTTTCTTAATGCTATTGAGGAGTACATTGCTGAAAGATCCACTATCTTCTCAGATTGTTGGCCGGGTTACTTCACCGAGTAGTTCAATGCAGCAGGTTTTCATCACTCCCCAGTGAACTTTTGATATAATTTCATTGACCCCAACACAGAATTCAACATACAAAAAGTCGCAGATTGAGAATACTTAGAGTAGAAAAATTTTTCTTTTTCCATACCGCAGAGCTTTCCGAACATTTTGCATTTGCGACACACTTTTTAAAAATTAATTTTTTTTTTTTTTGTGACACAGTTTTGTTTGCTGAGCCAAATATATTATGTCATCCCAGCAGTTCAACTGACTCAAGCAAAGTATCTTTCAAAAGATGTAGAAAATTATACTTAATTTTGCAGCACACCTACAGCTTATCAGTGACACACTGAAGTTTCACAATACGCTGCTTGGAAAGCTCTGCCATAGAGTGTTACACTTTGGGACATCCTCAATGAATCTCTGAAAATTTTTCTTATTTATTTACTAAATTTGTCTTCTATTTAGCATTATCAGGCACCTTTAAACATTAACTATGAGTCTTCCTCCTATACTCGAGACATTAGTATCAGCCATAACACAAATTCAGTCTCAAAAAGATTCATAGGAAGTATGATATAATATTTTGTCCAGAGACTTTTTGTCTTCCCTCAAGAAGAAAAAAACATTGTATATTTTTTGAAAGAGATAAAAAGAAAAAGTTGTTGATTTTAATCCTGTTTGTTTTGTTTTTGTTTTGTCTATTTTTCTGAGAAATTATGAATGTTTTTTTAAAAACAAAAAATAATTCTTGCAAACTCGTAGCGCATAGGGTCACAACCACTCTGCTTCAGTTTCAGTAACAAGTCGATATTTACATGGTAGAGTTGCTAACCCTATGCCCAATCCTCCTCCCTTACCTGGGCTTGGGACCAGCTATGACGACAACCCAGCCATGGGATTTCTTTTTCTCTCAGAGTAACCTTCTCTTAAATGAATTGTTTTACAGAGAAAAAGGGGCCACAACTGCCCCTAATGTTTAGCTGAGGCGATAAATGGATTTATGCCTTTTTTGCAAGGGTAATAATCAAAATTGAACATAAACTGTCTTGGTTGAAACTTCAACCGCTGATCCTATTTTCTGTGCCCGTAACTATAATACTAGTGTATATATATATATATATATATATATATATATGTGTGTGTGTATATATATAGATAGATAGATAGATATTATATTTAGGAAGATTTAAACACTAAACATATAAAAACTTTTTGTATACATTTCTTTTTGTGTCACTTCAGTCACCCATTTCTCAATACCTATCAATGCAATTTATGTGATATTTCAAAGTGTTTTTTTCCCTGTTTCCCCAATACTTCGTTATTATGTTACAATGTATAAATTTTCTCTTGTTGAGATCATCATATAACTGTATCGGGGATTTTAAAAACAAAAGTTATAATAACATGGCACCCCAGCAATATTTATCAAACGCCACCTCCCTTTTCTTATTGTATAGTTCATGCCATACATGTCATTTGTCAATTTATGTAAAGTTTTGTGTGTATTTTATTTTGATATTATTTATTACTACTTATCATTTATTTTTTGAAACAGGGTTTACTTATGTAGATAACCCAAAAAACGTTTTCAACAATGAGGGAACAGTAGGTATAACAACAGACATGACTCGCTCTTTGTGTCAATTCTATCAAATATTCACCCATGTGAATATTGAATCTGTTGTTGGTTTTAATCTCAGACTGCATGTAAACCAACTTATATATGTATATATATATATACATACATACATACATACATACATATATACAATACTAACAGTGGAGATGCCAAATAACTCCTTTTGCCCTCTGAGATACTGTAAAGGACAAAAGTTCCATATGGCACCCCAACAAGCTCCCAATGCAACAAACAACACTTTTTAATACTTTGACAAAAGCTTAATATGAAGTTGAATCATTATTGTTTGTTACACAGTCTCTTATCTGAAATCCTTGGGACCAGATATTTTTCAGAATGATAGTACAGGTATCATATACAGAGTAGACCAGTGGTTCCCAAACTTTTCCTTCTCATTCTCTTCTATCATGGGTAGTCATAATGCTCACCTTCGGAATCTCTGGGGTAATCAATTAAGTTGATTGTGAGGGAATAGTAGTGACTCTGCTGAGAACTTTGTAAATATTCACACTGGGTTGGATAAATTGAGACTGTGTATATATATTGCAATTAATTTTCAAGTGGTAACTTGAATGAGATACTGGTCAAGTTTTTATTCCTAAGTGAAAAAAAGAATTTATACATTTTATCCCACAGTTTGAGGGGGGATAAACAAAAACCAAAAAAACTGGTCATTCTTTTGCCATGGAAAAAAAATCATTTTTTTTTTTAAATTTTTATTAGTTTTTATTCTTAAACATTACGTCCTATGATTCTACTTTTTTTTGTAACCTATCACATCGATCTGTGAAATGATAAGGTATGTAACTAATGAAACATTTATTCCATTTTAGATCATGGCTACCAATCGTCTGACACCTTAAAAGTGTATAGCTGCATATCAAGCAACACCCTGTATTTACTAATGTTAGGTTAGTCTGGCACAAGGTCAACAACGTTTGAGTACTCAGTTATGATCAAGCTGTTGAAGTACATAAAAATTAATGTTTTTTTCCATAGTACATGAAATTGTTAATGTAAAAAATACTTGAAAAATTTCAGTTTTTTTTTCCTGTTTGTAAAATACATGAATTATTTCAAGCTAAATTCCATCGATACACCCTGTAATTTCCATGGATCCTACTTGGAGACATTTCTCTAGAAGCTGTATCATGTCCACATTAGCTTATCCACGATAATTTTTCTAGATACCATTTTTCTGCTTCAATTCATTCACTGATATAATTTACCTACAAGGATATTTGAAGGTAATTTAACGAATATACACACATATATAAATAGACGTATATGCACATACACACATATCTACATATAAGTCTGTATATGTATATATTTATTTTACACCTGTTAATAAATTGCATTGATAGACAAGTTCAGGAGACGCCTTAGGAAGCAAGTAACAGACAACACTAGCTGGGTAGTATCATTGCAACCAGCCTCGTATTTGAAGCTGAGAAACAAACAGCTGCTTAGGACAAGATGAAAAGATGGAAGGAGTCGACTGCCCTTCAGGAGAGACTGCCAACCTAGGGCTTCCCTTGTCCTTCACGTGGAAAGGTCAGAGCCGTAGGGATTGAGCTCCACACCATCGTCTTCCAATCCTTGCAAGCAAGGAACAAGATAACAGCAGTTTGAAGAGATTTACTTACCAATGGTTTGGTGGTCAACTGAGACCGTCTTAATTTAAGTTATTCTGGAGATAGTCTATCCTGTCTGAAATGAGGAATTATCATTAATCTATTCAAACTGATGTCCTCATCTTGGTTGTCAGTCATAATTTTTCTCCAGACTTTTTCTGCGTTTGCTAAAACTCAGTCTTTATTCAATTCACACTGGTAGATTATTTTCATATCGGTTCCTGTATTTTTCCCCCCGATTAGAGGATGCAACCTTTTTAGGGAAAAATCGTAAAATAAGGGTCTCAGCTCTTTCACCTGTCTTACCAAGAGGTGAAAAGTAAATCCTCGTGACCTCGAGGAGTCTGCAATTATCCGCTGTTGCTGACTGAACACAGAAATCTCATCACAGAACTACTGAATACAACCAATACAAATGGTGGTTTGATTTCAATTGTGTAGATATTATAAGATTTACTTGTAAACTTGTTTGACATCTTTTTTCGCTTAATAATGATCCCTTGGGTGACATGGATCCCCAGAGATCACCTGCGCAATAAAGGCCGGCAGAGTATTAGATGGAGAGATGAGCTAGACAAATTCAGAAAGAACTGGCCCCGCAACACCCACAATATAGAAGTGTGGCGAATCCTGGGGGGAAGGTCTATGTCCAACGACAGACATTAGGAGATTGATGATAAAAGTCACCGTTGTCTCGGTAGAGTGAAAATACTGGTAATATTAATATACAACATCTAAATTACTAAGTCTACCGTGGTATACCGATACAGTAATTGATTTTTGTGATCACATATAATTTTTTCATTATTTACTATACTACTTTTTATTTACTATTTTATACTTAGTATGATTTATACACTTCCTACTGAGGTCATGTTCAGGGGTTTTGCAGTGTTCCCCTATTATGATCCTTAGAAATACTGAGAGATCCAATGAGGATTGAACCCCTTAACAATGACCAGCAAAATTAGCTTACTGATTGTTGCTGTACAATGTGGGTCCTAATCCTTTTGTTTGTTTTTTTTCATATCATTCATTAATATAGCAGTTTGGTATCAGATCAGCAGCAGTGAACCCGTTAACAATGGCCAGCGAGATTAGCTTGTTGATCATAATAATACAAATAATAATACAAAGGACCCGATCCATTTTTTCATGTTAATCCCAGTGAGAAAAAAAATTCTGAATTCATTCGCCAGGAAGGGTCCATAGTTTCAAATGGGGAGTAGGAGGTATTTTTATTAAGAAAATTCTGACCTTGAGTAGATGAGTCTACCGTTTCACAGAGAGAACCAAAAAAATATTACACTATTCAATATATTAGATTATCTGTAAATATATAAATAAAGGAAACTATAATTAGCATTTGATATTCCTCGAGTTATCTCCCTTGAGAAATCAAATCCTTCTGTATAGATTACCAGGGTGAGCGCGAATGCTGACCCTACACTATCATTATTAATTACAAATTGGACTCAAAATTTCTTTATTCTCCAAGTCGAAGTATTTTATTTTTAATCGCATTGCATTAAAAAAAAGCTCATGACGATGTAGTTTTTGTTGCATTACCATAACAAACACGCAAAAATTGTGATGACTGTGTGGGAACTCTGGTTAACAGGAGACAGAGGACTTGATTTGCCCGGAATCGTTGGGGGTGGGGGTGGTCAATTACCCTCCACCCTCACGCCTATGTAAACTGGATTATCATTTAGATGCACAGATAAATCCTTCAGAGAGATAGAAAATGGATGAAAAAGACGAGCCCTCAACATGAAGGGAGTTTTTTATTGAACATGACTAATAACGATGTGAATTAGGGTTTTAAAAAAGGATCAACTGTCATCTCTTCCGGGACCAGGATTATTCTTTCTGTGTTTTTCCATTTCATCCATTATTTTGTCGTACAAATCCATTGGGCCAACAACCCGTGGTAGCTGAAAAAGAAAGAGAAAACAATAAATTAAACAGAATACTTGAGAGAAAAAAAAAAAAAAAAAAAAAAAAAAAATCAAACTCAATTCATAATTAATGAGAAAGCACTCAGAGAGTGCATAACCTCTGCCAACCACATTGTCAATGAAAACTATATGAAAATTTTTCCCCAGCCTTCGACAAAATATCATTGGAGTTCATCGAGAACTTTGAGATATCGTGTGGTGTGGATATATAGGTAAGATGCAGGAAAGGTAACTGAATGGATCCACCCCAAAATTTCGTTTGTAGTCCATTTTCCACCCAACTGCAAAATTTCATAGAAATTCATTGAGAACTTTTAGACATATCATCTGGCAGGGACATATAGCAACAATTCTGAGGAGGTAAACTGTCCATGGAGCCATCCCAAAATCTAATCACTTCTTTTTTTAGTCTGGTGCCAAAACTTTTACAAAATTTCATTGAAATTCATGGAGAATTTTGAGATATTGGGTGGACAGTCAGACAATACATATACCTATCCTAACTTTGTTGGCAGATTTAATCAAGATTTTTCTCTCAAATTGTTTTGGGAATCATTATTAGATTTTTTTTGTAAAAAGCAATTAAAAAAAAAATAAATAAATAAATAATAATAATAATAATAATAAAAATAATGAAGGAAAATAGTTGTTAAATAAAAATCAATAATGATTGTTTACAATAGATCACCTAATATAAGTAAATAAAAGATGATTGTTTTACTGATTCTACCAGTACAGAAACAAACATGGCACCAAAGAGATAGAGAGTGGAGAGAAGGTTTAGGGGTTATATTTGATTTTCTGACAAACCACAGAGTTCTCAAAGCTCAGGCAGTGGAAGCAACTTAACGTTTACCAGGCTCCAGACAAAAAGACCCGAGTTTGAATTTCACTAAGAGTTTATCCTCTTTTTTCAATCCACCATATCGACTCACTGCCACAGGTGGAGGACTTGGGTTGCAATAAAAAGCAACTCGAGTAATTCAGATGAAAGCAGTTGTTAAAAATTGATAATAATGGCTGACAATGATTCATCTAATGAAAATAAATAATGAATGATAATTATCTTTTGGATGTTAGGTATTTATTGAAGTTAACCAATCCTGACACAAGAGATTGTAACAGGGATGAAAATAGATACTAAATGGTTTATTAGAGCAACATCTGGTAGTAAAGTCTTAGTAGCAATACCAATAAATATGCCGTCACAGAAATATAGGCTACCAAGGATAGAGGTTGAGAGTTCAAATCTTGCGGGAACCATTTTTTTTTCCTGATCCACAATGCTTATTAAATAATCATAGAATAACAATCTGAGAGTTGTGATGAAAAGCAAGAGAAATAAGAGGAAATTGAAAAAAATTCATAAACAATCGCACCGAATAGAACAAACAGACTTATGGCCCCTGTATTGAGCCACTCATTTGGTTACAGCAAGGATAAAATAGAATATTTTGACTTAGTCTCATTTTCTCAAATACATGTAACCTGAGATCACAGGTAGGATATATCTAACAAATATATCAATATCTTTCAATTCACAAAAGAATATTGCATTCATAACATCCCATTAAAATATGGAAAAGAATAGAGGAGAGAAACCTAATTCGAGGGGCATTAGAAAACGATATCAATAAGAGAAATTAGAAAAGTCTAGTACAACAGACCGTATCTGAAAGGAAAAAAGATCACACTACCCTCTCTGGGATGAGGTTCAAATAATACGGATCTATGGCTGACAAATGTATGTCAATTTGTTGCCAGGTAACAGAAGCCATTATCTGTAGAAGCCTTTATTTTAAAAATGTATACCACGAACGTGAGGAACGAGTAAAGATGATAATATGGAAAAAGGTAACCCAAAATGTAGTCTCAATAAATAAATAAATAAATAAAATTTAAAAAAAAATAGAAATATAATATGCAGGAGTGTAAATAGCATGATATATAACTGATCAAAGTCAATGAATATTTGAAGTAACATGATATTTTTTCTAAGTTTTGGATTAGAGTGGAACTCTTCTTGAATAAACACTTTGAAAAAGAGCTTCCCAAACATTTTGAACTGGCTACACACTAGTCAAAAATGAGATTTTTTTAACAACATATTAATATTACATATTACTCTAGTCTTGTTAGCCAAGCCAAACATATAATGTCATCCCAGCTGTTCAACTGACTCATGAAAACAATCTTTTGAAAGATAGACAAAATTATACTTGATTTTGCAACACACCTGGAGAATATGGTTGACATACAGTTTGGTAAACTCTGCCTTAAACAATACATTACTTTTGGTGATTTTTCACCTAATATTATGTAAATTTTTACCAGTACACTTTTGATAAAAGAGAAATAGAAACAAGCCAACTTGAAGAATTTCTAAGTTTGGATTTTAGGAGGAAGAAGAAAAAACTCACAGAATAATATTGATCCAAGTAAATCCCTGCGTAAATTCCGAGGGCAAAACTGACCTGAAAGAAAAAGCAAAATCAATTTCACAAAAAGGAAGAAAACAAAATATAATTTGAATTGACACATTTATCCTAGCTTAGCTTTGTGAATGAAGATTTAGGGTTTTTTCCCTCCTTCACTGAAGGTTCTTATCTGGCCTCTATAGCAAGTGTGCAGAATAGCCCTGAGGTCTGCACTAGTGAACTTTCAAGCCGAAGTATGGTGTGCATGTGATTTACCACATCCTTTAAAACAAAGCCTTACACATCATGGCCCACGGAGGTAGGATAACCGGAGTAAGGTCCCAAGGTCGTAAGTTTTCTGCTGGAGTTTTCTTATCCTAGGCAGATGCCCGAGCTGGCTGTAGTGGCCAACCAACCTTTCAAAGAAGTATTCTGACAGTACGACTAAGGAGGTAAAAGCTCAGGTCCTGAACTCTTCAGGATCACTCAGGGAGGTAAAGAAGTCAATCCAATGTATAAATATTCTCTGTTACTTCAATTGTGATGGAAAAACATTGTGAAGGTCTTTATGCCAAAAATACATCTCCAAAATAATGGGTGAAACATAAAAACAAAGTTGGCAAAATTTATGACCAAGACTCAAAGATGAAAAAAAATATATGTTTATTGCTTAGTACTTTTGAAGTTAGTAACATATTTAATGGTATGGAAAAGGAGAGAATTCTTTTTGGAATGTCGGGTAAAGGTTGGTTAGTCTCGTAACGCAGTGGTTATTAAGGTCCCATCATGTGAGCACAGTTAAACAGGAGACAATTGAGCGAAGGACAATAGACAGATCTAAATTAGAACTTCTGTCATTTGTGTTTTCTATCAAGCTATGATGATGTTGAAAAAAAAAAAAAAAAAAGTGTTATAAATATATATATATATATATATATATATATATATATTTATTTATTTATTTACATACATCAGAATGACATGGTTATTTATGTATTATTCATGCAGTACCAAGGAGTATAAAGCCAAATTATTAGGTAATTCATTTATTTAGGTATCTGATAATTCAAGTGTTCTAATTTCTAGTTTTTTTCTCATGTCTCAACTCTTAAAGAGGGAATCAAACATGAAGTTTTAAACAAAATGATATATGAAAAACTAGGAGTGCAAGTAGTATTCAAAAAAATGATACCATTAAATCTATTCAGAAAAAAAAAATAAATGAAAGAAAAAAGATATTGTAAGTGAGTTTATTTTTAATGTAAAATAAACTTCAACAAACAATAACAGGATTATTTACGTACAGTTGAATCATATAAAAACATATCTTAGAATAAATGTATTCATTTCAAACAAAATGAGGATTGTGTTTTCTTTTAATTAAAAAAAAGAAACTTTGAATTGAAGCTGAGAAACTGTCCAAACATGAGTGGCAGACAGGGGTTGGGGAAAAGAGTACAAGTTGAAAGATAAAGAGAGGCAGACATTGCTTTTTTTTTTTTAACTACTCCTCTCTCCAAAACTGACAGACGAATAATCAGTTTTCAAAATATTGCCATTTTTTCTCAAAAACATTTTATTGAATAATTCATTTTTAATACTTTAAGTACCTTAGCATTAAGCATTCATAAGTCTCAACTCAATTCAAGCCATTTTGATATGTGATCAGACATAAAATCTTGAGCGTTTCTACGTCATTGTTATGTCATAATAGGAACGTAAAAATCAACCAATGATTTGTGCGAGTGCAAGCAGAGCAGATATTAGCATATATGGCTAATCTATGGATAGATACACTATGCACTTTCAATATTAGCATGAATTGAAAGACTCCTTCACTGAAATATTTTGGGCTTGCTTGCCTGTTGCACTGGAACTGGTGTTGCTGTAATGCACCA
Organism: Thysanoteuthis rhombus; assembly: GCA_963457665.1. Classification (NCBI taxonomy): domain Eukaryota; kingdom Metazoa; phylum Mollusca; class Cephalopoda; order Oegopsida; family Thysanoteuthidae; genus Thysanoteuthis; species Thysanoteuthis major. The sequence goes on along the minus strand of OY735209.1, from coordinate 27,459,277 downwards.
GCAATTGAAAAGGAATACTTGGCACTTTCTTATTGGATTAAATGGACCGACACTCTTTTAAACGAAATTAACTTTTTTTATTCTTCAAAACACTAATGCATCCAACAGTGTTCCCGTCACTAACACTCAATCTAATTCAATCCCGTCCCTATTATTTCATTCAATTTAGTTTAATCTAGTCTAAATATTCTATTTAATTTAATATATCTTGTATGCTTTGCATCCTAATAATTTTGCTGCTGATCGTTTTGGCAGGTGATATGTTTTGAAACAGCAACAGGCAAGCAAACCAAAAATATTTCAATGAAACAGTCCTTCAATTCACACAAACATTAAATACAGATAAATGAAACACTATTTTTTCACATTTCTTGTAGTCTATATTATCATTGTGAGATTTATAATTCAAATGACAGAAGGTGTGATATATATCCGCCAATCTTACCCACATTCAATAGCGCCCGCTCAATAGTCAGCCAACCAGTGTACCATATTGGTCTTCCATTATTCATGGCATCTCAGATAGCAAAGGAAGTTATTTGGTGATAATACTGCATCAAATAGTAACAGCAAACAGGAAGTATCTATCACCTGACTGGATTCTTTCCGCCATTAATCATTGTGGCATGCCAGTGTCAAGATACATGGCAGTGGAACAGAAAACCAAACAAGAGTGGATCAATGCCTTTCATTAAGAAAGGAACCAGAGTTTAATAAGGCTCCCCCTGATGGAGGATATATTGTCTGAAATATGTTGAAAACAAGGATCAAGATAGTAAATCATTATTATTAATTTAGGGATACTATTTACCTTCATCTCAATTACGGTTGCTTTTTATCGGAGCTCAACTTAGGCCGGTTGCCTTTATGGCAGCGAGTGAAAAGAATTAACAGTGCAGACCATAATAAAAAATAAGTTCTTGTTGAGAATAGAACTCACAACCCTCTATTCCAATAAGGAGGGGGGGTTGGTTAACATCCGACCGCTCTCACCACAGACCAGTGGCATGCACTAGTCAGAATCAAACCTTCACACTCATCCCCCTTCCCGACCTCTTCTGCATTGTGTTCATGATTAACTTGTAATTCAGTATCAATAATCCAATTCATTTATTCCACTAGATAAAGTATTGTAAAACTTTTGCTAATATATAGGAGATGAAATGTTTGGAATGATAACACGTCATCCTGAAATTTCCGACAACACAGGAACAATGGGAACTGAACTAGTGTTATAATAATATTTTGTTTCTTATATGTGAATTCTCCAGAGGTGGAATAATCATTAGTGTTTTTTTGGTAGAGAGTCTATTGATAAGGTCAAAATGAAGATACCAAGAATTACGACCTACATCGCTTTGGTCATGCACGAGAAAAACTGAGTTATCTCCCATGATAGATGGAACCATCATTCAAAGCAGAAAGGCATTTTTATTCCCAGCAGATTTTACAAGTAGTTACTTGACTTTTAAAGTAAAATTCCCAGTTATACACAGAGTGGGTGGGACCTGTTTGGTAAGTGAGGTGGTAGCATATTCCCTACCGGTTCCAGGCATCGGTTTGAATCCAAGTGTCGAATAACGGTTTTTATTCCAACAAGCAAAGATTTCTACTGATTTTTACACATTCACGCAACACAATCGTCGTACCTCCATTATTTGCTGTCATTTGGCTTTGTGCCAGATTATGTTGACTTCGTTTGTAAGAATCCACAAAATCAAACAAATTGGAAACTGAATTCATAAATTTTTATGACAGCAGTTCTTACGAAAAGAAAAATTTTTTTAAAGAAGAAAAAAAGTCATTACTTCTATCACTATGCTCTGCCAATCGATTTTTCAAAGACAAATGTTTGACTGCATTAGTACCCTCCTCCAGACACGGGTACCTACTGCAGAGAGTCTAGTTAGTAGTTAGCTAGTAGTGTCATTGAGTTCAGTATTATTCTCCAAGTACCCCATTACTTTGCCTTACTTCTAATAGGAATATTTTGAGAGAAAATAAATTAAAGAAAAAAAAAAGTGCGACGTAAGATCAGGTTACTTTTCTATCATAATTATTACTAGAATCCTAAGTTACTGCACGACCCCAATCATTACGAACAGTAAAAGTGCTTTGTGTTCAACTCCGAGCGAGTAACCCGTCAATTAGAAAATAGGTGAAAATACAGAATATAAAAAAAACTTTTCTCCATTTGAAATGATAAAACTTTATTTAAATAACTTATAAAAATGAACCATGCGACAAATATGTCATTTACTTCTCGAACACGAACGTCCCATGAGAATAGATATTGACGCTTTTTGAAAATTTTCGCTATCGTATTCCAAGCTTACAAAGGAACTTATTTTTATACTACGGAAGCCCACAGCAGTCATGCATTTCCTCCATTTGATATCACACCCATATAGATATCTGATATATTCACGATAAGCCTAGGTACATTTATGTTCATAAATATGATTAACCCTAATTATCCTGGAGTCTTCCTCCCACGTATTCTAGACAGAAGCGGAAACGTTGCACTTCATGGCATCCATAGAAAATCTTTGGACTATTTAGTAACTTACTTGAACTTATTACTTACCTCTACTTACTCGTAACATTTTTTTTCCAGCTGAAAAGTGATGTATGTGTAATTATGGCGGTTATGATACCCTTGGTATATCTTAAAAATCCACATACAATTCTATCTCACGAGGAGAATGTCTTGTTGTTGTTAAATAACAAAATCCAAAATTATTCAATTCATTCATTCATTCAAACTTATCGTTTTGAAAGTCGTAAGTAAAATAGAAGAAATGACAGGGTTGAGTTATTTTTAATCAGTCAACTAATTAAATAGAATTAAAATGATTTGCTTCTTACCAGTCGACTGAACATGATGCCAGGTACAGGTCTCGATAGGGTTATTCCTTTTTTTTTTTTTCTGTAGAAATATTTAAGTCTCCTTGTTCTTATTTGTCCGGACAGCGCGAGGGCGAATTCATTCACCCGCACATGAAGCGAAAAGAAAACACACCTGTCCTACTTTGTGAGTTATCTCCCTTGATACACTGACACAATAACCGCTCCAAGTTCTCTGACGTCTACATGGATGTAGACCTCAACAATGAAATGAAATGATGACATACAATTATCCCACAATGTGAGTGAAGCCTGTTTGGTTGTGTATAAAAAAAAACCAGCCCAGAAGAGCAGGTTTACTTGAGTGCTGACAAAGGCTATCCCACTTGAAAGAATGATGCAAGACAACCTTCCAGTCTAAATCTCCAGCCTTTTGCCGGACTAACATCCTGGATCCAATCAATCTTTTATTTTGTGCGTCAATCATCTTTGGCTAGTGGGTTTCTGGGGGTTGGATTGTAAGCCTCATTCCAACTTTTCTGCTATTTTTACCCTTGAAATTCAGTGTTGTATCTTTTCTAGACCGGTTGCCTACCAAAGCCAGAGCCCAGTCTACCTTGTAATTTAAATCCTTAGCTGGGGAGAGGTGGATTCATACCTTTCCCAAGGGAATAAGTGCAAGGCGAATGCCAACAGGAATTTGAACTTCATTCCATTTCCCTGGCCTGTTACACCACTCTGACTTTCTAGACTGAGATAAACTTGTTAATCTCTCTCTATATCTATCTTTCTCTTTATATATATATATATATATATATATACATATATAAGCAGGGATACCAAAGAAAAATAAAATATAACAACACGAGCAAACAAATTATATTTTGTAAAGTTTTCATCGAATTCAGTCTTCATTTTAGCTTATTATTTGCGCACACACTCATGTTTAGTTTAGCATTGTAATTTCATTATAAATAGAAGCTCTCTCTCTTAGAAGCTTAAAACTTTGTTCTCATACGTAAGAAATTATTTGTTCTCAGAAATAGAAAATCATCTGTTCTAAATAGTAAGAAATTATTGGAGAAAACAACGCGCAAATGAATTGAAAGCAAAAATTATCACTAATTTTTTCAAATATTCAACGAAAATAAATATTTGAGCATGGATTTGCATTTGAGTGTGTGTGGCCTTGCTAAAGGTTTATGACACTCGATATGAGAAGAATGTATGTGAAATTACAGTAGTATCACCTTGAATGCCCACGTGTACACTCAAACCATTTTCTGGCTCACTCAGATTTTAAGTTAATTTTCCCTGGGCGATGCCAGGAATCCTTGCTAGTATTTTCATGAAAGGGAAATATCTTGAAATATTCTTTAAAAGATACATGGGTAAATCATGGGCGAATATTGAAATTATACTTTAAAAAAAGTTTATAGTACAGCAGATATTATCAAACAAAAATGTTAAAATTCATTAAAATCTTATTGGGGACTACGTATTTATCTGCTAAAAGTTTTTTGAATGACAAATTTTAGAAGAAAGATATTTTTCAATTTTTACTGATATTCTTTTGTGAAATTTTGGGCAAAATGAGTTGTCTCCTTACATCTATCTCAATAAAAATTAGAAATGATCTCTGGTAGCTTTGAATGGCATCAGAGGCCAACTTCACATAGCTCATTAGTTTCAGTGTGAGAAGATGGTCACCTATGCCAAATATCAGCTTCCTAGGTGTGGAAATTTGCCTTACAATCAATGCAATTAGTTAGAAATTACTACAAAGGATTTTGAATTCAACTTCACATAGGAGAAAAATTATAGTCTAAAAAAATTACTGGCAAAAATCATTTTATATCAATCTCTTTCAATATCCCACTAAAACAAATACTTGCGCATGAGTCTAGCTGTAAGTGAGTATGGGTTCACCTAGGATTCATGACACTTGACATGAGGAAAAAGCATGTAAAAGCACTGAAATTCACTCTTAATTAAACCAGTTTTGGGCTCAGTACTTCTATACAAGGAAATGTATTGAATAATATGATTTTACAGTGTTGTCAAATTTCCAGGAAAAATAGAGTATGAATATCTTGAGTTGTAAAAAAAAATATGTGGGTTAATCAACAGAAAATATTGTAATGATACTTTGAAGACAAAGATTATCAAATGAAAATGTTAAAAATCATTATGATTTTATTGAGCACTATATATATATATATATATATATATATATATATATTAAAAGACAAATATCAGGGGATTTCGTTAATTTTTACTGTTTTTCTGAAATTTAGGGAAAATGAGTTGTCTCTCTTACATTTCCCTTATTAAAAAAACTGAAAATGACCTTGAATGACCTCTGAGATCAACTCTGTGTAGCACATTACCTTTGCTGTCAAATATCTTCCTAAGTGCAAAATTGTGCCCCATGATTGCTATGATTCGCTAAAAATTATTATGACACCTGGCAACTTCTGAGTTCAAATTTACATAACCCTTGATCTTCACAGTAAAAAGATGTTCCCCTCAATTATAGTCCAGATTTGTATAAATTGGCAGAAAATGACCTGATGTCCCCAGTCGTCAACATTACATCCATGAAAGGATATACCCCAATGCCAGATTTCAGCTTCCTAGATGCAAAATTACCATCCTGTTACATCGGGCAGGAAGTTAAGATCCAGTTTAGCATTACAATTAGATTGCAAATAGATCCCCACTGTAAAACCTATAATATATCACTCAGTGTATGTCCTCCGCTGTAAAAAAAATTACAGCTTCTTACATGCAAGATTGTGGCTTCTAAGGGGAACTGGCAGACAGACAGACAGACGTATTATACATAGATATAGATATGATTATGTACAGTTTGGGTGTTCATAAAGACAGTGGTGAAATAATTGCTCAATTTTTTACACAATTAAAAAAATATACCTTTAAAACCATCTTTTACTTTATGTGAAATCCATATCCCAATTGGAAACTATATCACATCTTTACTGCAAATAGTTTGGAACTACTGCAAATATAGCAATAGCTTGAATAGTACAGACTTGATTAGTGCATCTTTTGTAGTAGTATGGTTACGGTATTACTGAACAAATCTAAGTAACTAAGCAGAAATTGAAAATGAAATCACGGTAAACAAGCCTGGCTGCTGCAGGATCTACACATACTTCTATTCCAACTGGAGATGATTAAAGAAACTTTTGTATTTTATAGATAATGAACAAAAAATTATAAAAATATATTTTTCTTTAGTATAGATGTATCTATTCATTAGAATGAAATAAGTCCTCGCATATTTCTACCATAAACTTTGATAGGTATGTAACAGTTGTCAATTTAGCCAAGTCGGTAAGAGACATGACAACCCATTAGTTTATAATGGCTTGACATGCTGAAATATATTCGTTGTTTATGAAAATATGCAAAGAAGAAAATAAATTGAATGATGCAAACTTCAAGTTTTAGTTTTCCCAATCGATTGGTCATAATTTCAAATTATGGTACAGGAATCTCACTTTTTACTCTCCTGAGTCTGATAGGGATAGTTCAAGTTATTATCATTATGATAGACACACTAAGTCAACAATGATTTTGAACTGGAGATTGAAAAATTAATAAGACCTTGAACAGTGCAGTTTTGAACCGTCTGGAAAATTTTTTAACATATTAACTGCCTTTTTTTTCAACATATTAACTGCCTTTATCAAAGTATGTCTATGTATATTTTTTATTTGTTTTTAAATTAAAAAACTATAATTGAAGTTTTTACATCATTCAAATTCTACTTATAATATCTGTAAAAATGTTTTGTTTTTTTTTGTTGAACACTGAAAAAAGTTTGGATACTTGAAATTTAATAAAAGCAACTGATTTATTTATGGATAAAGCCATTAAAGAAAGAAATTGCCATCATAATTTATAAGACTTGTAGAAAAGGTAATTTCTGAAAATTAGTTCGCTCATCTTGCAACCAACTCACAGTTAATTCATTCTTCAAAAGATGCTCTATGAACATGGCCTTGTAATGAAGTTGGAATTATCTAAGAAGTTTTTGTGCCCAAAATATGATGTGGTCAGTCTTGCAAGTTGAAAAAAATTACAATTTGACTCCCTTTCAAAATCTATATAAGTTAATCATACGAGACTGGGGTCCATTGGCTAAGGCAAAAAAAGTTATTCCCCTTTTAAAAAATATTCAAGGCTGTTTGTACATGAAAATGATCCCTATTTTAATTTTGAAATCTTTCTCTTTATATGGTGAAGATGCCTAAAAAAAAAAGGTAAGTATTGCAGAAATGTGAATCCTGATGTACCCTTCACCTTAATGTGTATTTGTTTCAAATTAGAATAAGACAAAAACTGTTTAATTATTTCTGAGTCTAAGCAACATAACTGGGTGTCAAATACAGATATTTTTCATTTAATTGTATTCAATAAAGTATTATGAATCATTATGAATCGTTATTATTAATTTTCATGACTACTTTTTACCTTGAGCTTAATTTTTTAGCTGCTTTTTTTTTAAATTTTTAAGCAGCCTGAAAAGTTATGATAAAACTTATCCATACCATTTATGCCGGAATATAAAACAAATGGTTTACAAAAGTATTTGGAGGACAACCACTCACTGCAACTCTTCCAACCCCAATAACAGTCCATACCAAGCTTTGATAAATGTCCTCCTCTTCATAATACCAGCATGCAATGTAATATTAGCATAAATTTTTTTAAAAATAAGTAAATAACCATCTTATATACCAGCATATACTGTAGCTTTGTCAGGCACATGGCCATGATTGGTGGTGATCCTGTAAAGATTGAACTCCCTAAACTAGATTGCTAACCATTGCTTTTCCCTATCCTGAAGAGATTAGAAGTCAAAAGGAAACACCTTATTTGAATGAGTTTGATTGAACAAAAGTTATTCCATCCAAATATAGGACCCAGACTAATCAAACCCGTATCTCTTCTGTGACATTTCTTGTTCTTGAGAGCACCAATCTACTGACATTATCTAAAATTTCTGTAACTTGTTCACTATCACAGACGAGATAATTCATCTCACCAAGTTCTGAAAAGAATGGTTTTATAAACAGCTTTTGATTTCAAAAATATCAATCTAGATTTGTAGGGGGGGGGCATATCTACACAAAACAAAAATTATTGTCCATGTGGGCTTTTTCCTGTGAGTTTTTTTTCTTTGTGGGGGGGATTTTTGTCTTGGCTTTTTTCACATGAGCATTTTTTGAGCCACCAAAACTAATATTTCATAATTCCATAAAGTTTCTAGGCTCTCTGTATTTCTTTGTTATTTTTGACAGAATATTTTAACCAATATATTCTTCAGTCTTTGTAGTATGAACACACTAAGGAGGTAGAAGTTCTGGCATAAAGCATTATCATTGTTCCATAGATTTTTGACATCACACCCAATTCTGTTGTGATTCTGTGGGACTGAGATAGATGAGATGAAAAGGACAAAAAAAAAAAGTACTAAAAGAATTCTAAATGGATCATTCAAACACCGAGTGGCATACCAAAAGTTTTCAGCGCCAGGGGGATAACTTGCAGGGTTGTCATAATTTTTTTAATTCTTGAGTCCAATGTTGCTGATTTAGATGTTTTTTTCAAGAAGTTTCTTTGTATTCAGGAGTTATCACGACATTCAAAACATTGTGAAAAAAATATCTAAATTGGCCACCCTGGAGTGCCTAGGTGAAATTGTGCAATATCCTAGGGGTCGTAATTATTAATCAACATGCATTATAAGCCAGAGGAAATTTAGTGCCCCTTCTCATCACTTTCTTGCTACACTTCTGCATATGCCTGAAGAAGACCGAAGAATAAATCGTCCAAAATATTATGTTCAAAACAAAAACAATAAAGATAATAGTCAACTAAAAAGCACTTTGAGAGTGTATATCTCTGCCAATGCTATACACTAATACTGAGTGAAAATCAGTTCGAGTATGATTATGATGTGAGGGAGGTAACTGTAAGTTTCAATTCTCCAAATTCAAGAAGATTATCTTAACAAGCTTGGCTGCTGCAGCATCAAACTCCACTCTTCCTTTTATTTCAACTGAGAATTGTTTTTATCCATATAAAAGCTGTGTATGCAAATTAGTATGTTTACTTGTATATTTGGTTGTATAGTTGTATCATAGTTTTGTTCGATTCCTGATATAACCTCAGAGTTATAATGGATTAGTCCATGTGAAATGAGATGGTCCGTTGTCATAGCAATGGATATTATGCAAAAATTTTAATGTGTCAAAGGAATGCTGTGTGAGTGATTAAAAGAAGAAAGAGTCATTGAATGAGTGAGTGAGTAAGATTAAAAGAAGAAAGAGTCATTGAGTGAGTGAGTAAGTCTTCTCTTTCTCCTGACTGTAGCCTATTTTATGACCTTCAGACAGGAAGAGGGAAGCACAGTTGCTAGATAGTTGGAGACGTTTCTGGCTAAAACCTCACGAAATTGGCCAAAGATAGTCAAATGCATTTATGATAATAATGATGATTGTTTATAGAACATTGCAATAATCTCTGCACATACCAAAAGGAAAAAGAATTCATTAGAAATACAAGTACAACTAGGTCAAAATAGCTCAAAATTCTGATACAGCCAAACCAAATATTTCATGACTTCATGAAAAAGGCTAGATTTTTTTCAAATTTGACCATGTTTTTTCTGAATTTAAAAAAAAATGATATTCAAATTTTTTCCGTAATGAAATGAGTTACAGTTTTAATAAATTGAGTTTCTTCCAATGACTTTTTACTCATATCACACTATACTAGTGGTGACTTTTCTTATGACATTTTGTCTTGAGACTTTATATCTGTCAACCCTTTAAAACAGCTTGAATATAATTGTGACTTAGAATACTTGAATTATTAATAAAATAGCATTTCGCTCTTTAGTGTTTATCCATATATAAATAACCCTGTTTTTTAAGGTTATATACTGAGTGTATGTATAATAAATGAATTTGTACATATATAGTTTGGCTCAGTTGGTAATAGAGCTCCGTAGCAATCACTTAGTCATGATTTCAAATCACGATAGGGGAATGTTAGTTTTATATATCAGTTTGGTTTAATGTGACGGGATAGACAAACAGTGAAGAGTTCACTCCCCTTGATTTAGTGAGCATCATTATCATAGGGGGAAAACGATGTAAAGTCCAACTTGGAAAGGTGTTTGACAGTATATGAAAAAATATCACTCAGTCGAAAAAAAAAATCCCTGAATTTGCCCCCAACGATCAATCGATTCTTCATAATCCCATGGCCCAGCCTTCCATGAAACATCATCAGAATTCATAGAGAACTTTTGGAGATATTGTGTGGACAAACAGGCAAACATAAGTGAATACATACACCTCTTCCAACTTTGTTGACAGTGTAAGAAACATTTATGGAATAAACATTACAAGAGTTATTTCCCTTGCAATTGATTCAGTGAAAAATTATTTATCTGTAATCACAACACATAACACTTAATACCAATTTCGCAAGCCGATAATTCGATTCAGTTACGTATCACTCCCAGAATTTTACTTGTCTTGTATCAAATTTTCAAAGATGAAGAAATTGTTCAATCAAAGTTTATATTTATTTTAAATATATATGGTTCCATGGTCTGGCTCAGGGGCCGGCAAAACTGTGTCCCATGAGCCAAATCCAGCCTTTTGTGACATTTCATCTGGCCCGCTAACTATAAGAAATTTGACATTATTCCTTGATATTTTTTAATCACCACTACCCACAACAGACCGGTTTTAATCACTGTTGCTGCATTTAGGTTATTTATGCATTCTGACATTTAAATCTATCATATTTGGACAGAGGAATGTGATAACAGTAGAGAGAGAACTGACCACGTAAATGAATAAAGAAAATGAGCAATGCCCGGAACTTGAACCTGCATCCACAAGGAACCAGCCTTGATACGGCTCTACTCTATCATCTGAGCTAATGAGACTCTTGGAAAGCAGGAGTCCGTCCAAGATAGCGCATCTGAATTGCTCATCTCTCTGTTCTGCGACTGAAGGCATAAATATTTACATGTGTATAAGTGTGTTTCCATTTTGCTGACTATATATATCATTAGATTGGACAGTTTATGTCTGACAATGTGATAATTGTTCAGAAATTTAATTAGGAACTATATTTCATCAAGTACCAGTGCTAACCTGGAGCAAACACACACATCTCTATCGATGAGTTGGGAAAAGGTTTTTTTTGTTTTTTTAAAATCCCCCCCCCCTCCAAAAAATAGGTTTTTTGGTGGGGGTTCAATATGCAATCTAAGTTTATGCTAGATTGCTCACTAGTTTGTGTCCGCTAGCTTTTTGAAAATTCAGACCTTTTTTCAGTGATCACAACCCAACAAAGGGCGAATGCAGTGACTTAATCATTGATCATCCCTTATTTCCAGATTACCCCAACACAGCATACATGGGTGATGATGCATAATTTCCTTTGTAATGCTTGTTAGTTCTTTTAATCAACACTACCTACAACAGACCTGTTTGAACACTGTTGCTGGGCTTTTTGTTACCAATGTGTTCTGACATTTAAATGTATCTCTACCTAGTCCCAATTGTTCAGAATACAAACTTGAAATTCTACCGACACACTACCGTCACTGAGGAGGGAAAACATTCATTCTGGAAATTTCGCTTCAAAATAAGACAAGCAAGTAACTTATTTATTGATCACCCATTTTTTCCAGTTTTTGAATTGATCACCCCGAACATGGCATACTGCCTAAATCGTCATATAACGACTGAGTGGCTAACCAGACTTGCCCTGTTTTTTTTCCTTTTTTTCAAATCAGGAATTTATTGTTCAAACCATACTGCTAGTATTTTTGTCAAGGTAACTAAATTTTACCTGCACCATTGCCTAGTTTACAAGGTAAAAAAAATGCTAGTTTTATTATTTTTGGTTAATATTGGTATTAAATGTTTTATAAAGAAAATGTTTTGTTTAGGTACTTTACATATTTAGATATGAATGAAAATGATAAGAAGCAACAATCATGAACCTCGGTTTGTTCAAGTTTCATATAAACAAAATAAATACTATCATTCTTATTGATTCTTCCCTGAAGTAATATTGTAAAAGGAATAGTATTAGAGTTTAAATGATAAAATAATGTTCATTCATAATGAAAAATATTGGAAATGGTCAAACCCAAACTATCAACAATAAGTTCCTTCAGTTTTCAAGTTGGTCTGGCTGACTTGCTAGGTATCTATCATGCACACACATACCAAAGGAGCTAGAGTGCCGAAATTTAAAAGATTTACACATTATGTCCTGGGGAAAAAGTTGTTTTTTTTGTATTTTGAAAATCCCCCTCAAAATTGTTTTTCAGTGGGGGTGTTCAATTTCAAATGTAAGTTTATGTTAAATTGTTCCTTTTGTTTGTGTCCGGGAGAATTCACGCTTTGTTTTTCAGAAAAATTCTGACTTTTCTTCAGTGATCATTACTGGACAAAAGACAAGGGAAGTAACTTGATCATCCTCGATTCAAATTTTTTAATTGATCACCCCTAACAAGGCATGCTGTCAAAAGCGTTGGTTACTTGACGGTCTCTCTTGAGTGACTAACCAGATCTCTCATTTAATATGGTTTGAAATAAATAATGCCCATTTTATCTTTATATATATTAATATATATATATACACACACACACACACACACGATTTGATTTTGATTCTATCTAGTCCTGCAAGTCTATGAAATATTGCCAATCTTGCCCACCTCTAAAAATGTTTGGTAACCAGTCCTGGTGATTGATAACTCAGGATTCTTCCAGTTTGATTCAATCTTCAAATTGTGGTAACCCTTCCCGTCTTAAAAATCAGTATTCAAAATCTTGGCTCTTACCTGAACTTGAACATCAATCTCTTATGTTAGCGTGAAATACATGGTAGGAGGCTTGTACGTTTTTGTATTTGTTTTCCTTTGAGAAATGTATCAAAATTTATGGAAAGTTCTCTTTACTTTGAGATGCTAAGGCGAACCTTGACTGAAAAAGTAGTTCATGGTGGTGAGGACACAACCCAATTTTATTTTGCAAAATTTTGAAAAAATTATGAATAAATATGAAATAAAGTCCCAGCACTTTTTCCTCCCATACCAAGATGTCTTGAGGCTCAGTGACAAATAGATCCCCATGACCACACATAAGTCTTCATTTTATCTTTTTATTTTATAATTCACAGATGCAGTGACATTGAATATATAAACATCAAAATTATTAGTTGTCTGTTGTCAATTTTATATCCAGTATAATGTATATGATTCATTCAGGTCATATACAGGAGTTCAGATTATCTTCTGGGGTTAGAATTGGTCTGTGAAAAAAATAACCTCTGGCCTGTAGTATGCGGGATAAATTTTCAAGAAAAGAAAAGCATGTTAGTCATATATTCACTTGTATCCTTGGAGGTGTTACTGGATATTACTTGAGCATTTTATCATAATCCATTTCCAGCTTACTAGGCCCATTGAAGCTTCTCCAGGGCCCCATTAGCAGTACCTTTTAAGAACATATTCACCACTCCCTCCATTGCTAGCCTCTTAAAACACTGGACAGGGGTTGGACTTTTCTAGTTTGAATTCAGAGTTGTTCATCTCCTTGACTGGTCACCAACCAAGGCTGAGGATCCCAGTCTACCTTGCTATATACCAATAACTGGGGAGAGAAAAGAAATTGATTCATGACTTGCCCAAGGGCATTTTTGCAAAGTGAACACAGATTGTTTCAGTGGAGTTTGAACTTGGCTTTCTGGTTCCATTTTCTGCGTTGCTAACCACTTGATCACATGCATCTCCTTGACATTGGGAAATACAGAATTGAATTGAAACAGATTGAGTTAAGCATATTTTTCAGGCTGTGTTTGTTTTAATTGTCTGATCGTGACCTCCTGTTGACCTTTGCACGTACTTATTCCACTTGGGCAATGCACATAGAATCCCAACTTCATAGCCTGCTCAATGGTTTTCAAAATTAATTCATGTCGATACTTGGTCTGTCGATCTGATAATCTGAGCACAGTATGTGGTTAGATTCCTTTAGCCATTGTATTGGCCAATGCTTCTCCCTATTATTTTGACCTCATTCCATTAGGGTTATACACCTCTCACACCACTTGTGGTCAGCCATAACAGAATTGTTCGTAAATTGTGAAGAACAACTTTCTCATTTGAATTTGAAAAAAAGAAAAAGAAAATTCAACTTCATACTTCCTTTTTAATTTTCTGTGAATGACCATCTCATACTTCACCAGCACTAATGCTAATGTCAATGACTGAGACACTGTGTAAATATTATTTGATGTGAGCTTTTATATACAAATTGTATCCTTTTCTTCACACTATAATAGATGCTTTAGAATATGTGAAATAAATGTTCAAGAGACTGATCATTTTGGAGAATTTTTTTTTTTTTTTGACATCAATAAATGGAATAAGCCTGGCTGCAGCAAGGTCAAACTTCATCTATACTTTTATTCCAACTGAAGATGATTATTGCAACTTTTGAATTGTATGTATAATAAATAGAGATTATAAAAGTATATTTTTTCAGTATAAATGTATTTATTCATTAGAATGAAATAAGCCCTTACATATTTCTAACATGATATTTCAAAGATATTTAAGACCTATCAGTTTGTTAGGCAACTCTCTAACTGACTATGCCTATCGCTTGGACGTGATTCCAAATCACGATAGGGAAATGCTATTTTTATATATTGGTTTGGTTTCACGTGCCAGAGCAGAGAGTGAAGAGTTAACTCCCTTGAATAAGGTGAGAATTGTTCCCCCCACCCCGTTCTTGTTACAATAGACAAATAAAGTCAACGCCAGCCTTGGACTAAATCTAATCCCAGAAATTGCTTATTAGTAAATTCAACCTCCAACATCAAGCCTGGTATTAGTCAGAAACATTTGTTTTCAAGTGGAAACTTAAACGGCTTCTATTCATAAGAGCTGACTGCAAGGGTCTATGAGAGGTGGGTTCAGAGGAGTATATTGCACCCAGGCTTGGGAGTTGGGGTGACAAAAAAGGCAAAGAAGCCAAAGAGGGCTTGGAATTTCCTGGGATCTCACAAAGTGTTTGCACACAAGTATACCTTGAATAGTGCAGTTAATTTGTTGCAAAATTTTCCGTACTGTTTAAAGGTCTCATTGTGATTTAATGTTTCTTCTTTCAACTTGTACAGATTAATGTAACTAAGTATAACAATACTATAACCCTAATACATCAAAACTGTACAAAGAGTAATTTTGTATATTGAAGAAAGACTAACATCAACATATTGTGTAAGCCTTACAGCTGATGGCATGAAACTGTGGGGGATAACAAGATGTCTAATGGGGGGGGGGTGCTTTGTATCCCCAGATATAATTCCTTTCAAAGGCCCTGTTGATAGGCATAGCATTTTATAAGTAACCTGAGTCACCAGATTCCTTTTAGGACAGTTATTTGTCAATCAAGTGGGTAAAAAGACTTGTTAATAGCCTCATGTCCAAGGTATTTCAAATGTAAAAGAAAGAAAAAGAGGGGAAAAAAAAAAGAAAAAAAAAATTTAAAATGCAGGTTTCCAGAGTGATCCAAAATTACAGCATTCCTATAAAAAAAAAAAACTTTGTGAACTGAAATGGTGTGAAGAATAGAAGCAATTACCATCAATTTATTTAGGAAAAATATTGTAGTGTTCCCAGACCAAAAAATAGTGATGATGAAATGTTAGGTAGAGTACTCCAAGTGTGGAACAGTGGTGGGTGCAGTAGTGTGGGGAAAGGAATAATGACTCACTGCAAAACAAACATTTGATGCTATTTTCATTTCGTTTTTCATAAGAGTAAAAGTGGTGTAGAGCAACTTTTGTAAATTGGAAGATATATAGATATACATATACACGTGTATATATGTATATGTATATATGCATACATAAACAACCTCCTAATTAATTGAAAGGCATGTCTGAAACAGATTTTAAAAAAAGCTTCAAGTTAACTTGATGAACATAGAATAACTCCATAAAAACTGAATGAAAATGATACAAGATTTCATGCAGCAAATATTTTATTGTCAAAGTTGTTCATTAAAAGATTTTTTTAATTCTTTTCTCTTTTCTAGCAGTTTCTGCAACAAATCCTGTCCTTCAAACCCCCCGTTTTTTGTAAAAAAACTTTGGTGGGCTTTCAGCCACCCTTTCTGCTTAGGAGGATAGATTGGGGTAGTTCCAAGGGGTTGAGAAGGCAAGACCAAGTGAGATCTCACGAGCTCTAATGCAATTAGAGGATTATTGTCAGGGGCAGGGGGCAAAAACGAATCATGTTGTGTGAGGGGAAGGGTGCAGGGGGGGGGAATCAGAAAAATTTAAATAATAGTAACAACAAAGGCAAAAACAATAGAAATAAAAATAAACATACAAAATAGAGAGAATCATTTTAGAAAATTGTCAGAGAAAATTTGACAAATACAGTAAAAGAGTAAAAGTTATTGACGAGGTCAGAATCACATGTAACTTAGAGTAAGTATACTGAGAGTACATTTTAATTTTTACTCAAGATCTTCCGGGTTTTTTTTCAAACATTATTATCTCTTGCTTAAAATTCCAATAATTTGATTTACTTCACTTTGGGTTTCTCCCCTGCAAAATCTGTATACAAAATTCAATATTCGTTGCAATTTTTATGAGACAACAGATAATCATTTCTTGCACAGATCAGTTTGATTAGAATGAAAAGGAAAAAAATCTGCAAAATACAGAATTCTATAAAAATTATCGTACACCAATTTACTCAGACTAGCGTCCTCAACCTTTGTTGCAATAGTCATAATGTTTCAGCCATCGAAGGTTATGACTATGACAAACGCCCGAAGAAGGCTAGTGAGTACAGGAATTCGGAGAAAAATTTCGTAAAGTTGCTTAGAGAAAAACGGAAAAATTTGACTATTTTTTCCCAATACATGTATTTTTGTAAAAACTGCATGTTTTCAACACAGATACACACCATATGAGAGTATATATTCATATGTGTATGCATACACTTCATTCATGCAGGCTATTGACCCATGGTATGTGTTTAATATATACTTGTAGAGGTGGGAGGTTTTTAAGCAGAGTCTGCGTGCATGTTCATAAAAGTATATACACTAGCAAGCATGTATTTATGTGTATTCTTATGAGGGTTTTTATGGATATATTTGAATTTCAATGAGATGATTTATTCAATAAAATAAACTACTGTTTTCAAGAGGAAGAGTGCACTGTTTCAGATGGTAGGTAGGAGAAATTTCTATCAGCAACATTGTTACCTTCAAGTGGAAGAGTCCATTATTATGGACAGATAAACAGAAATAAATCACACTGTTCATTATATAGACAGTTGCGTACTTATGTATTCTTATATATGTGCTGTCAGCAGTGTATACATATTCTAGCAAAAAGTGTATACATATGCCTAATCATATGTATATATATGTATATATATATATATATATATATATCTGTAAATGCATGTAATTGTGTATGTAACATATCTTACACATATACAGGTATATAGTGCTAGTGGAAGTGTGAGTAAAGTCCATCTATGCCTGAGAACATGTTTGTACCAACATGCAAAAGTAAGTGAATAATATAAGCTGATGATTCAAGTAATTTGAATACAGTGAGAGAAATTCTCAATGACTTAGGCACTCAGTAAATTTTGAAAAGCTGTCAAAAAGTCTTAGGATTTTCATTTCGTAAGTAACCACATAGCCAAGAGCTTTTAAGTATAGAAGAAGAAGTAAATAGAAAACTTGGAACTGAATATTATTAACTTTTTATTACTATTTAGCTTCACCCTAATTTTTAGTCGTTTTTTTCATCACAACCTAACTCTGGCCATCAATTTGCAAACCATACTGTTCACTTACTAGATTGATAGCCGGTGATAGAAAAGCAACTGAAAAATTAAGGTAAAGGTAAATAGTATGAATAAAAATTGATATTGATGGTTTGCAATACTTTGTCTAATAGAAAAATAAATAACAAAATAAAATAGAAAGTCTGGAATTAAACATTTCTCTTGTAGATTTGATACTGACAACTTTCAGGTTGGGAAAAGAAAAAATAAAGAGCATTTATAGTTTTTTTTATTACATTTTTTATTTATTTAATTTTTTTTTTTAAAAGGTTAATAAGTCAAACAAAATAGGTTTTTAAAAAGGATTTTGTCCATTTGGTAATTTTCCCTTGTTTGACGATATTCGAATTTCTCCATCAAGAGTTGTTCAAGGGAAGAAGGTTCAAACAATCAGAAGAAACACACCAATTGAAAAACAAAACCAATTCAAGATTAATTAACATGCACAATGGAGAAAAATCAGTGGTTAATACAAGAAAAAACAAAGAGAGAAAATGTGTTATTATTTTGGAACTAATAATTGAAACAACCAAAGCACAAAGCAAAAAAGATCAAAGGGAACACAGTAATATCTGATATGTCATATATATATATATCTATATATACCCATTTAATAAGAACTAGTTTTGGTATTAGATTTGCTTTTATCATGAATTCTTTCAATGTAATAAATTGCTAATTTTTCATCTTAGATTTAACCTTATATTGAATTGATACACAAAATGCACGAATGAAAATTTGTGATCATTAGCTATCTTATAAAATTGTTTACTTGAGTTTTTATTAAAGCATAATTATTTTAAAAATTTGATAAACACAGTTTTATAATAATTAACTTGTTATTCAATATGAGATGTAAAAACACCACCATACCAATGCTGAGAGTGAGTATACTGATCTTGTAAGCCATTGCTAGTGGGTTTGATGCACAGATAGGGATCTATATATAAAGCTTTGAGTCAATCCCAAAGAAAAATGATTGATATGTAGAGCAATAGAGACCAGACTGGATAAGAAACAATGTGATCTGATCTCAAGGGGAGACAATCCTTGATCTCTTTAATCTAGTCAGTTTTCCTCAAGTAATTGTTAAAATAATGTAAATAAATATAACGAAAAAAAAAACAAACTTCATTATAGTTGAATGTAACCGAATTTCAAGGGCTGAGAGGGGTGAGGGGTCAGTGCACCATTCACTTAGCAACATTTCTTAGAATCCTGTTCTTTCAACTAAGTCAGTCCCAGAAGTGCTCAAAGGGTTGTCTGAATACCTTAAGTCTAGGAATTATGAATGTTTTTACAATTCAAGATCCAGTGTTAGTAGATCAGGCAACCAGGGGGACATGCAGTATGCGTAAGAAGGTGTGTTAAGGACTCAGTATTATTCACACTTCTTGATGGTAGTAGTAGTACAACTACTACTACTACTACTATAACTAGTAGAGATGTCGGTGATGGTTTTTAGAGCAGACAAGTGGCTATCATCAACTTTTCAACCAAGGAACTTTTGAAAAACATGACTGCATCTTAAAGTGACAATAACTGACTACAATGAACCGCATGTAGAATGGCACATGGAGTTGGGGTCAGTTTTGTCTTGTCCATGTGCCACTTTACATTGGAAATCAATTTTCAAAATGAGAAGAAAGATGTGTGTCGTCATCATCAACAACAACAACAACAACAAAATATGCTGGTGTTAGAAAATGGCTGGTAAGGAATCCATGACCATTTTCTGATTAGAGTGTTGAAAAACGAATGGTTATCTAGTCTGCTCCATGGACCTCTTTCTGTTCAATCCATGCTGCAGTCAAGCTAACTCCCAAACAAAATATTAGTGTGTAGTCAATAGATTGAAAGAGTGTCAAACTCTGGTTTTGAGTTCAACTGGGGACTTAGGGAATCAAACATCCCGATAACATTTGTATTTGTAGGTGCGACTCTCGTTACTCCACAACGATGTAGGTAGCACAAAAGATAGCTGAGAAGACGAATTTACTAATGATGACAGCGGCACTGGTTTATGGTAGATTTTGACAACTTTTCATTTTGTCCTAAAACAAAAACAAAAATAAGTTTTAAATACTGTTTCTCTTATCAATCAGTGAAATTTTCAAAGGATTAATATGCTAAGAAATATGCATTCTTTTTCCAAAGATGGCGTACTTTTCTAAATTTTTTTTTTTTTTTCAAGTGAAAAAATTGTTATTTTTATGAAGAAATTCTTTCTTTTAAAAGATTCCACAAGAAACATCAACGCAGGGCAGTCTTATCACATGGGCATACTGGGCAGTTGTCTAGGGCCCCCCACGATTTTAGAGGACCCCAAAATTAAATTTGAAAAATAAAAACCTAATTTTAATGTGTTGGGGGTAAGGAGGGTTAGGGGCCCCAGTACATTGCTTTGCCTGGGGGCTTTTGAAATTCTTAAGATGGCCCTGCATCAACACAAAAATTAATCAGTCATTGAACAAAAGAAAACCAATTACATTTTGTATTTGTAATGTGTTACACATATTTAACAGAAACCAAAAAAGATGACATACCAGTTAAGACTGTTGAGAAAATGTATCATTTCCTAATTTTTCTCAAATAATTTAACTTCTGTAAATGAAAGCTTGATCTCGATATTTTGGAAATATGCAAAGGGTTACAATTTTATCTTTTAAAACCATTTTAGCCTTTCTAACTGACTCAAGAAAAAAATCTTTGTGCTGTATGTGAAACAAATTAGATAATGGCTAAGTCACAAAGAAGACAGTGAAAATGTGGAAAAAAAAAAAAAAAAAAAGATACATTAACTTAATTAGTTTTCCAGATTTGGTATGTTTCCAAGACAGAAATTAGAACTTTCAATTATGAAGAAAGCTTTTGAAACCTACAATGTTGCTTATCACCTTCAGAGTTTTTTTTCAAAAGATTTTTGTAATGAATAAGAAAAAAAAAAATTAAAAAAAAAAAAACACACACCAAAATATTTCAATTGCAATAAGAACAGATTCGAACTGCAACAACATAGAACTCTTTAATATAGAGGTTCAAATTGTAAATAGAACCCTAAAATATTGAAACAAAAAAAGAGAACCATAAGAGAAAGAGCCACAGAGCTAGGGAGCAAAATAGGATTATTAAGTGTCTAAGCTCGTGGATTGTAAATATATATGTATAGACAGATAGGTATATACGGTTATAACTTTTTTTTCATGTCTGATAAAAGACACTAGATAAGATTTTAAGATTGACAATAAAAAAGCTTATGTACATAGCAACGGAATTCAACAATTTGGCTAAATCATCTGGATTTTAGTCGGAGAGAAAAAAGCTAAAAGCAGCCACAATTGACTAGTTGGAGTAGTAGTTGTCTTAGTGAATACAAGACTACATCCATTATTAGGAATAATAATATTAATGATAATACAACATTCAACATAAACGCCAATGAGTATTTTTTCAGACTCATTATTGAGATTTTTTTTTCTGCCAAAACTCAATATCTGAGCAATATTCTGATATCGAGTGGGCATTTTATTCTATTTTAAAATTTTTTTTAAAAGTTTGCAGTAAATCACCGAATTATGTTTTGTTGGAATTTTTCATTAATTGAAAAATGAAATTAAATAATATTGCATTATTTCTTTCTCCCTTCATTGTTTTCCATGAGAGAAAAATGTAAACAAAAATCCTGGCAATCAGTAATGAACCCCCAAGTTCAAATCAGAGATTTGTTCCTATTTGCCGGATCAGCTTACATTGGAGTGATACAGAATTATCAGTTTTTATTAATTTTTATGCTAGCAAGAAAACGGGACAAAAATGTAATTAGATTTTAAGATGAAAGTTTAGAATTGATAAAATTTTCAGGGCTTTTTTTTGTTTTGTTTTGTTCCCCTTCAGGTAAAATGAGCCGATTCATTAACTTGTTTGTCACCTGAAGATGGTTGGAGAACATTTCAGTTTAAATGTAAGCAGAAAACCGAAGATGAGGATAAGAGTCTGAAGAAATTCACAAATATAAATTATGCCTCATCTCAAAAATATTGAACCATACTAGCAGTATTTTTTATAAATCTTTTCATGACAAAGTTGGTGATAAGTGAAGAACTTAAATGATAACAAAATCATTTTCTCCTATTTTGCACATATAAAAGAAATTATAATAGCTCAACGATTGTTTTGATCCAGTTTCCTCATTCTTATTGTTTTAAGTTTTTCTTTATGCATCCATTGATCTTCAGGCATAAAACAGGGGAAAAAAGTAATAACCAGAATAAAATTACTGAACTCAAATTATTATAATGGAACCTTGTCTCACATTCAAGATAGGGAGGTACTAAACCAAATTTAGTCATGAACAACTCATTTCTCAAATACCCATCCATACATTAACTTATGGGAAAAGTGGGTTCCATATTTATTCTTATTACAAGAGACTATTAGTTTCATCTTTTAGATTATTTATGCAATATATTGAATGACATTTACAGTATAATAATTTGTGAGGAAGAAACTGAAGGTTATTTATATGGAAATGTATATATTCACAGATATTTACGTTGGAGGAAAGCTGAACGATATTAGAAGTAAAACACAAAACAATTGTAGGTTATAGAAAGGAAAAACTAGTAAAAATTAACAAGAAACATTTTTTGCTTTTTTTAACTTTAGAAAAATATTATCGGTATGACATTGAGGATAGCAAAAATTATCAGTAAGGAAAAATGTAGCGGATTAATTTTTGTTTTGTTAAACATCTAAAAGGCTATTATTATAATGTTCAATTACTATATGCCTTCAGCTTAACTTTTTTAGTAACTTTTTATCACAAGAAATTAAGATGAAGGAAAATAATAGTCAAAAATAAATAATAACTCAATATAATAGTTCATACAATAAAAATAGATACTAAAAGATTATCTAAATGACAGTTTCAATTATTGGGAGAATTAAATTACGCTAAATTTTAATGTTCATTTTTTTTTTAAAACTAAAATGTTATTCAATAAGGGATAATTGTTAAATTTTGAGAGTTATTAAAAAAAATAATTTAAAAAATGATAGCACTGTTTTTCAAATTTCTACACTTGAAATTTTATACACTTGTTACAGATATATTTCTTTGGTAACTAATTTTTAAAAAATTCCAGGAATTACCTAAGCTTTATCAAAAACCAAATTTGAAAGATGTTTACATCTTGTCACCAGCCACGTTATCTAATCAAAAAAGTTTTGGGATTTCTTATGATTTTTGTACATTTGAAATTCAAAATAATTGTACAAAAACATGAAATTATAAGTTAACTATAGCACCAAAATATCTTACATTAATAGAAAATATTGGGTAACATAAGAAGCCTTAAAAAAAAAAAAAAAAAAAATAGGCATCGCATCGATTTCAACTTTGACTCAACGTGCATTATGCAAGATATTATTCCCAACTCCAGATAATCATAAAATTAAGTTCATCAAAATGCAACAAATACAAAATAGCATTTTTAAAATTGAATCATTTCTTCCTAATTAGACTATCTTTAAAGCTACCCCATAATTTCAACAATATTTTTACACTAAAAGCTTCTATATTTTCAACAAAACTAATTACTACTAGAAAAAAGTTTGTTTTATTTGTTTGTTTTTTTTTTAAATAAAAGTATTAACAACAAAACGAGAGATTTTTTCAACAGTGAATTTAGATGTCTAGAGACAGTATGATCATCACTAGATTTTAGGAAAACCTTTTTAGTTCACATCACACTTAATAAGAACGGTAACTTAATGCTTCACACTATCTAAGTGGTCAGCTTGACACTAGTTACCTCCCTTGTTATACAATAAAAACCGAACTGAGTGTTGAAAAAGAACGTTTATATTCATTTAAAACTGAAGCAATGGCCGGTTTCATTTCCATAGTCAAAATACAATGTTACATTAGATTAGATTGTTATAAGTGAAAAATTGATTTCATTTTTCTTTTTTAACAATAAAAGAAAAAATGACTTAGCCTCCCTAAGAAAAGTTTGGTAACTGGTCAAAGTGATGATTTTATAAAGGCATCATAATTGATTCCTAGGTTGGTACCCCCAGGCTGAAGAATCATACTTGCCAAAAAATTGGAAAAGAAAAAATTAACAGAGACAAGAACAACCCACAATAAGAGTAGGAAATGAGAAAACATCAAATCACAAATGTTGAATTACAAGATATTTGTTGGTTTTGAAATTAGGCAATTACTAATCATTTATAATATAGCTTTATTAAGGCTTTTTTTTTTTCTAAAATCAAACTTTTGTTTCTTGTTCAACTCAAGGCCTTCAGTTTAATTCTATCCCCACCCTCAAACTGCTGGTTTTGTATTTTCCAGTCTGAAAAACATGTAAAAAGTACAGTGAATGTTTAAAATATTTTTAGCAAAATTATTTTAAAAATATATTTGTCAAAAATCTAAAACTTTTGAGACTCGAAGTTTTTTTTTGCAGTCTTCTCAGTAAAACTGAAAAGATGAAGTATATGTTAACGTTTGCATTCAAAATCTTTCATGGGATGAGGTTATATTGGCATTTGGCTTACAATAAACTGAGAACCAGAGACTGACCAAAGATCTAGTTTGGCCTCAACTAATGTAGGGAGGTTGTTTTTGTTTTTTTTTAAAAACCCACTGAAAATAATGGAAATAATTGATAAAACATTAAAAATAATTACTAACAAATGGCTACTAAGCAGATCCTATTCAATTCTATTTTGTTCATGATCTTTGGTTGCTTCTATGTAAAAAAATTAAAGAAATTTTCTTCAATATACCAACAAATAAAACCCAATTAAGAGAAAGAATATTAGCGTATATGTTGTTAAGAAGTGAAAGAAAACAAACAGTAAGTAAAGAAAGAATTCTTTAATTTAGAACTTTAAATATTCTTGTTAAGGCAATTTACAGTCAGTGCTCTCCTTAGAGGTGAAACCAAAAGTCTTTAAAAAAGCCAAAATATTTCAAATAAATTAATGATTGAGAAAAAACACCTAGGGAATACTATTGAAAGAAAAGGGCACATTTTTTCAATAATTTTTAAATGAATGACACATAAAGTAAATTATTATCTATGACAATTAAAAAGATAGAATGTTCATTATTATACACTGATTTACTCAGACTAGTGCCCCCATTTTGGTTGTCATAGTCACAACATTTTAGCTGTTGTATCCTCTGGCTTTATTTAGTTGTCTCTAGGCTAGAAGCTACAACACCTGAAACATAGTAGCTCTGAAAACAAAGATGAGAACAATAGTCAAAGTGAATCAGTGTATGATAATGATAATTCCTCATTTCAGAAATTCAGACAAAAAAGAAAAAAAGTTCACTACAGTTTTAACAAATATGAGAGAATGAATGAGTTAATGATTTTAAGATGAAAGCAATCAAAATGTGGATTTTTACGATGTACCAAAATAGGTTTTATTTAAAGAAATTTACCAGAACATGATTGCTTTTTATTATTATGTAAAAATGTATACCTTTTGGGGCTTCGTTTATTCCGATACCATAGATATGAAATTTTTTTGCATTTTTCAAATTGAGTTAAAGCTAATAAGAGTTTTACAAGGGATCCAAGAACATTTTTATCAATATTCTTATCAAACAATTGGGGATTCTCAATTTTTTTTTTGTTCTGATTTTAAAATAAATTCATTGCTAATTTTTAAATCATATAATGATTTTTTTTTTTAAAACTCAAATCGAAACAGCACACTGCAAATGCTAAGAATCTACAGACAAACTGTAGAGAGGAAATGAGATTTGAGACTGACGGTATCACAACTAAAAAGGTTAAATATTCCTAATGATGAAAATGCAATGCGTTTGAATTGCTAAAACTCAAGTGATCTTTTTATTAGGCTTGCATTTACTTTTATAATAAAAAAGAAATAATGAAATCAATTACAGTAGTTTATGCATATTTCAATAGACCTTTAAGGAGTTGGAGACAAATCACACTGAATTCTTTAAAGTGGGTTCAGCTTTGACTTAATATAAAAATAAAAGGAAAAAAACCAAGAAAACTTGAGAACCAAAATTGATTTCTGCAAATGTCTACGTAGAATGAAATTAATGAATGCTAAACTGTTGTATGTTTTTTGAAGTCCAACGATGCAGAGTTGACACAGTAGCGCAGCCCTGCCTGCTTCTTAGATAACGGTCCATCGTCAAATACATGGCCCAGATGAGCACCACAGTCTGAACACATGACCTCCAGGCGCTGCATTCCTGAAAAAAAAGAAAAAAAAGGAATATACGTGAGAACAAGTCTTTGTTTTATTCAAGGGAACAAAATAAATCAAAATTATTAGACTAGATCAATGAGAAGCAAAGGAAAACTAATTGTCAAATAGATTTTAGCATAAAATCGTTCTGGTTAGTCACTCAATAGAAATTGTCACTTGACCACTGACTTTTGACAGCATGCCGTGTTGGGGGATGATCAATTAGAGAATTTGAAAAAGGGGTGATCAATGAATTAGTTACTTCTCTCACCTTTTGTTGGACTGTGATCATACATTTGTTATTTTTTCTTTGAAAGATTACCCCATTCATATGCAAATAATGCTTAGTGAAAATACTGCAGCAAGATTATCTAACCTTCAGCACCCTGCATTCTTTTTCGGAGGCTCCAAGATTTTGTGCACTTGGTAACTTTGAAAGTAAGTATCTGTTCATGTACGACTGAAATTGACATGACAAAACAATAACAAATCCAAACACTATCATTAGAGTTCCTAGCACTTGTAAAACAAACTTTGCTTAGCAAGAAAACTTTCCTACAGAGCAGCAAAGGTTAACTAAAATGTTTTGGGGTTTTTTTACCTATGCTTCGTATCTATCCTCTTCTGAAAAATATAAAGTATTTTGTATGTATTTTGCTAAAATAATGTGATTGTGATCCAAAGTTATTCTTCACTCCATTTATACACTAATATTAAATGTATACAACAAAATCAACGTCTGCTTATGGTCCCTGGTATGCCCCATTGGTCATCCATCTAGAAACTGACCAGGCTCAACATTGCTTAGCTTTGGTGATCTTACAAGAATTGGTGTATCCAACATGATTTGACTGTAACCCTTGGAGAAAGGTTTCTTAACCCTAGTCCTTGTGCAGAGTGCTTGATGGAGAGGCATTGGATACCATTTTTTAAGTCTTTGATACAACATGGCAGTTGGAGGTGAGAACTCTGCCACTGTGTCATGGTGATCGGTCTAAGCATTATTAAATGTTGATAGTTTCTTGCCAGATACATAACATATATCAATATCAATTTTAGTAGGCATATGAAAAATTGTATTCACTTAGAACACAGTGATTCTTTTTGAAAGAAAAATTTAAAGAGTTAGCAATTTTTAATTTTTTCATTAATTCTATCCTAAATTAAATTAACTGGTAAATTATGGCTAGCAGGTCAAATCAAGCCCACGGCCACATTTCATACAGTCCACTTACTTCATTGAATATGAGACTTTAAATACAAAAATTCTTTGTTTTCCTTACCTATCTTTGGTTAGTGAGCAATAAAATTCACAATTGAAAAATAGAGAAAAGTCCCATTTTTGAAGTAGCCTCAAACAAATCAATATTTTATAGCCAAAAATATTTCAATACTATGCATTCCCACTGATATACTAACATATACAAAACCATAATTGAACAATATTTTGTCACCAAACAAGAATTTGATAGTTTTCATTGATTGATAGTAAATCAAAGTTCATTCAAGCATATACTACTACAATGAAAAAAACATTGGAATAATTTTAAAAAAAAACAAGCTCCTGTGATCATTATTTCAGGACTTCCTAATCTGGCTCAACTCCCCGAAAAGTTTGCCAACCCCCGGACTGATCCATTACCAGTTGCTGCTAAAACCTCTGGGTTGGGTGAAAGTCGGAATATTAAATTAAGTTTACTATGTTTCTATCAAATGTTTCATACCTCACAGTTTCCAATAATGTAGAACTTGTTACCATATACCTGCATGGTGCTTCTAGACATAGTAGCAACCTGAAGTGATCGGTACTAATCCAAAATCACAAATGATAAAAAAAAGCACTTCCACACACTTATAAACCCCAGGAGTGGATCCTAGCAGCTTGGTGTAAACTTTGCTAGATACAAATTCAAATCAAATCAATCAACAGGAAAGTACCATAGCATATTTTCAGACTAATCAAAATGTTTCCTGATAAATTTCATGAGAAGCTTTCTGGAGCCTACAGATTTGCTTAAACAGGTAGCAATAGACCAACTCAAATCATTGAATTCCCAGATTCAACTGGTTCCTGTATTACTCAGAACAAACATATTTCTTCACTTACAATCACAATTCTTATAACAAATATCATTGTATTGTCAGAGGTATGGGTATATGGGAACTCTTTTGTTGAGGGGGAGGATGAAGGCTTGATTTGCTGGAAAATTTTCACAGTTTTTACTTAATTACACTGATTTGCCTGAATTTTGTCTCCCACCCAGGTTTATATGCCTATGTGTCTGATATATAACTCAAAAACACCTTCCTTTTCAGTGAAAGATCATCAATCACAAAGAAAACATGACTTCCCAATGAACAATGGACCATAATTACCATGAACTACATTCACTACAAAGAGAACAAGACTTTATTGCTCTGAAAGACTATAAAACTATTGTCAAGAAGCACATACACAAACATGTTTTATTACATTCTCATTCAACAAATAGTGTTGAACAAAACATTCGTCTTCATCCTCCAAAACACATTTTCCGACTGGTATAATTTTTTACAAGAAGAGATTTTGTTCATCATTTTACCATGATTCTGAGTAATTCATTTCATTCGACTTCACTTGTTGCTTAGATGACCTGGCTATTAACCTGCTATTTTCTGTGGTTTACTATTAGGGGGTAAGGAAAGCGATTTCAACAAAGAACTTAGCTTCTTGCAAGTAAGTTAGCTCTATTAAAACTACTACTATTGATAATTCAACTGAAAAATAACCAATGATAAAATCATGCATTGATATTTGTAGTTGAGCCTGGTATTTGAGGCAAATTAAGAATACTAACCACTACAAGAATAGGGATCTTAATCATCTCCTGTATCATCTTTAACAGAAGTACAATACACATAGAATATTGAAATAGATTCAAAAGAACAAATCCTTCAAAACTTGATGCTCTGCAAACAGTCCTATGATTATCTAGTAACTGAATGCTTAAAAGTAAATGCTTTATATATATTTTTTATTTGCAAAAATACCAACAATAATTCACCAATGGAAACATTTACTTATATATCAATCAATACTGGTGTCCTACACTTGTGGTCTTTCATCAGATTATGCAGCACTTGATGAATATCAACGTATTTTTTCCTCCAATAGACTACTAGTATAGAAATGCATAGTGGCTAAGAAGCTCCAACTCCACTTCTATTTACCTATAGCTAGAAGGAGAAGTGGATTCAAGCCTTTCCCAAGGGCATTAGTCTTAAGTAAACATAAGAAGTCTTGGCCAAAACTTAAACTCAGTTCAACAATTCTGTTTTCCATACTGGTAACTGCTATGCCACTCCTCACCTCCATCTACATCAATTAGTATTCTTTAATTAGAGACAAAAATAAAACATTATCTTATTGGATGAATAGTAATAGTTTTCAGCTTCAAGATGAAAGTTTTAATACTTTCAATGTTACTCGTTTTTTACAGTTTCATTCTCAATTACTGTGTAACCAGTTTCCTTGAGACCACCGCTAAGAAGGAGAAACTGGGTCACACAATTACATACAGTTACATCATGAACATATAGTACTGCTATATCTTCGTACTTATGCATTTGTGGATTAGGAAGACCCTCGTAAATAGCATTGAAAACAACATTCCTTCTTCTTCCTGTATATTGTTTCTTCTTTTTGCCAAGCAACAAAGTTCTCACACAAATTACTATGAGAATAACAAGAAGCATAAGCAGCAGCAATGGCATATCATTGCACAAGTTGTCTATTTACACATGGGCATACGTCCAACAGGTTGGATTAGAGATTCATGCAGGTTCCTGGTAACACACAGATGTGGAGAGAAAGAGAGAGAGAGAAAGAGAGAGAGTTATTGGAAATGTCAGCCATCTACTCTTTTGGTTCTTTAACATAAATAGTCAAGTCTTATAAACTGAAGAGGACTGATCTGAAGCATCCGAGTCTGTACTTCTAAGAAGAAGAGGTTATTAGAGAAAGGGTGAATACAGCTTGTTTACTGCTTCAATTGGATCTACTGGCATTCTTGCAAAGTATTTTCCTGATTCTAATCTAAACACCTCAAGTGCAGTAGTAAGGGGAAATCCTAATATGGTGCTGCCTGCAGGCAAATCCAAACCACATGGCACTAAGTTTCTTCTTTGATCTGTGTCATCTGAAAAGGTTAAAAATCAAAGTTTTGATGGACTAAACATTTGCTGGAAACTGTCAATAAAATATATTCAAATTGTTTTCTTCACGAGGTACATAAATAGCCAAATAAACAATACTTGGTGAAGGACAAAAGCAAGTAAATTTAAATTGTAATGATCTCAAATGAATATTATTTTGCATTAATATCCTTTGAGAAAGCATATACTTCAGGAGAAAATCTGGCCTAAGCCTGGCAAAAAGTAATAGCAAACCACTACTGTGAAATTAATAGTTTTTCACTATGATACTTCTATGATCTCACTCAATGTTGATATTTAGATTGCATAGCTTAGTAAGACTGGCCTTGAGCTATACTAAATATTTGAACTCTACTTGAAATGCAGATATTCTTTAGAAAATGTTTTGATGATAAAATAATCTTATTACTCTTGTATAATAACTGTACTTTAAAAACAAGAATTTTTTAGATTTTATTTCATTGATCCTGTGATTTCCAGTACCTTAACAATATAAAATATAAGAATTGAAAAATGCCGGGTATGTGGGAAAAAAATTCGTAATAATTCTGCAGTTTCTAATATTTTTACACAAAAATTAAATCTAGTACTTTCAATAGTTCAGACAATCTGTATTCCAGACAAAGTCACCAGTCACTCTTTGTACTCAGTGCTAACTCATGTAAAGAAATATTCATAGTTCCAGTTGTTATAGCTTGGCAAAAACTATTTGCTTATTCTTGTTAAATAGAGCAAGTATAATAGGGCCAAAGGGCTATGTTCTCACATGATAAATAAACAGTTCAACATCAATTGTTAAAAAGAGAAAAAGCAAAGAAATTGGCTTTTGTAACGGTCAAATGACTCGAACATGACAAAAACATGCTAATACATTAAGTAACCAAATAGCCATAGGCAATGTATCAAAAGCTCCAATTTAGAATCTACAAGAATCTATAAAAAATACATTTTAATGTTACACATCAGATATATCTGTACTTATAAACACTTTAAAGTATTTTAAAAAAGATGCAAATATAAAGCAACTGTTGTGAGTATGGGGGTATTGAAGAACCAACTATTGTCTTAAACTTCTTTAAAACATACTTTCATCAATGATCATAATAGCTATTTATAGATTTATGACCATTTAAGAAGAAAGAGAATCCGACTGATTGAAACATCAATTCATAAAATACAAAAAAATGTTTCTTAATTTTGACACCAACAGGGGTCATGTAGTGAAAAGAATGATTATCTTTTATGTTGTCAAAATATAAAAACAAGATAGTCTCTTACAACAGACAAATAAATGACTTGTGACTTGAAATGAAACAATTCAGATCAGCACCCCCAGCCCACATTTCATCAAAAGGAATTAAAAAGTCTTTTTGTTGTTGTTGTTGGCAGTAAAAGTATCATCCCTGGGAATTGAAAAGTAGTGAGAAGAAAAAAAACCCAAACCTTTTGATGAACTGGTTTTACTACTTTGTAGTTTGCAAATTATCAGGTGCTTGGCACTAACAACTTCTTCCTCATTATCTTTATTTGGTACCTTTTACTATTTTCCAGGCTACACCTCTTGTTTGAACTAAGCAAATCTAGTTTTTTCTATAATTTTTTTATTCATACGTTGGAAATTATCTTGCTAACTCTTACACGAGAACCAAATCTTTTTGTATACATTATCAACTCAAGCAATACGAAGCTCTTTTTTTAGTCACATGATGCTTTGACATTATGTATTACCACACATTTGATACATATTCAAATTATTAAAGGCCCATTAACATTTAATGGTCGCAACAATACCAAAGAAAAAAAAATGATCAGGAATAAGTATAAAATAATAATTTTCTTTTTTGAGAATAGTACTTGATATTCAACAACACCAGATTTAACACTCAGAGAGAGTTAGCTATAGCAAAAAGTAATAATATCTCAAAATTTGGGGTCCTGATATAAATAGTTTGCTTTGAATAGGCTACAATTCTTGTTCTTTGATTAAACAAGTGGAACTTGGTATCCACCTTTATAAAAAAAAGTCAACTTAAATTAATTTTTTGATCAGAATAATACAATGAAAAACACTAGTTATATTTGTGGTTTTAGGATAACATGCAAGTTGAATAATCTTAGTTATGAATTTTTTTAAAAGGCAAAAAGTCAACGAGTCAGATTGGGATCCCATTCTATACTTTTCTTAACCAGGTTATAATTCTACACACCTTTATCAAACTATTCTAAAATAGTACACTAACTGTTGATTCATCTCTTCTGGGCAATGCTAGATCTGTTAGCAAGCTGAAAATAAAAATCAGACTATAGCAAAATTATGATTAACAATATATTGTACTTCAAGAAAGTTCACTTTGTATGTTTTAAATGTATTGACCTTCAGCATTCAGTAGGCAACTTTGTTGTGAAGCAAAAAGTTTGTCCCGCCATTGCAGATGACTCTGATCACAACTAAACGATAGGGTGTTTGAATTTCAAGGCTGTGTTGTCATGTCAATTTCAGTCATACAGGAACAGGAACAGACACAGAAGTTAGAGGCTTTCAAAAAGTTACTAAGTACACAAAAGCTTGATGCCCTTGAAAAAGAAAGCTAAGAGTGCTAAAGGTTAATCTAAAATAGTACAAGCCATATATACAACCTTTGCATTGATTGCTAGGATAAAAAGATTACAGTAATTATTAGATGAGATGTAATCAGATGAGACATTTCAAGAATAACAAAAAAAAATTAAATCTTCAAGTGAATGTGTAAATGGAGAAGTTTACCTTCCTTCATGTTTGAATTAAATGAATAGCTATGAAGCACATAAAGAAGACATTATTTGCCTCATCAAAATATTTTCTTTCAAATTAGCACTGTTTATAGGAGACAGCGACTTTATATATGAGAAAAAGGCTGACTAAAACCAATCTCAAATAGCCCCACTTTCAGGGCTAATGGCAGGGGGACTTGGCCCCTTGAAGGTCTCCTTCTCCAACATTTAATCCAGTGTTTCACAACCTGAGGGGTGCAAAGATTTAAGGATCCAAAAATGTTTCAAAAGTCTGGTGTCTGAGCTTATTTAGTTGGTAGTCTTTTCAGAGAAAAAAAAATGTAGCTAGTGATTTGAGGGGTCCAGGCAGGGGTCTTGGCCCCTTGAGCCCCACCACAACATTTAGTGAGATTTGTTAATGTAAGCTTGTAGGAATGCAGTAGGTGAATTGATATTTATGAAGCTTCTGAGGGCCCGGGAAATCTCTCAACACGCATCAAAAAGAAAAAGAATGGCCAAATACTTTTTGAAAAAGGCCAGGTTTGTCAAATCTTGCCATACTTTTTTCCAAATTTTTTAAAACAGAATAATATTCGACTTTATTTTATTACAATTCGCCAAAAAAATCATCCATCTGTCTATCTGTATGTACTCGCCTACGCCAAAACTACTCTATATAAACCTATGAAGTTTTCTGTTGGTATGGATTTGATTCCCACGAAATACTTTTAGCAAATTGGTTTTTGAAAACTACTGCCCAAACCACTTTTTTTCTTTTTTTTTTTTTTTTTTGTATACGTCATATAGCCGTGTTTATTGTTTGTACATGAATACTGTGGTCAGAGCATCTTTTTATAGTAATACAGCTAAGGTGCATTTTTCCAAAACATGAATTTTAGGGATCGGAGGTTATGTAGATTACATGGAGTGAACTATCATTTTTCAAGATTCATGGGACAAAATCAATAATAAACTTTCATTTATCACTTCTGGGGTTGAAACATAGATTTTTTTTTTCTCTTTTAGAGAGCAAAAATCAGGGAGAATTTTTCCTTTTCAATTTCAGTGGTTGAAATCCCAGAGGAAATTTTTTCTCGTTATAGGGGTCAAAATTGAGGAGGATATATTTTTTTTCAATGTTGAGGGACAAAATCAAAGGGGAACATTCATTTATTACTTTCAGGGGCCAAAATTGCAAGTGATTTTTTTCTTCATTTTTTGGAGTTGGAATCCTTTACTTTTAGGGGCAAAATTAGAGAGGAATTTTCATTTTTCTTTTCTGGGTCTTGAAATCAAGAGGGGACTTAACTTTCATCTTTAGGGGTCAGAATCAAACATAAAATATTTTTCTCAATTAGTGGACAAAATCAAGGAGGGAAGTTTTTTTTTTAATTTTAGAGGTCAAAATCAAGGGGAAACCTTTTCACTTTTAGGGGTCAAAAACAAGGGGGAGATCTTTTTAAAAATTTTTAGAAGTTATAAATCGAAATGAAACCCTTTTTTTAAATTTCATTAACACTTTTAGGGGTCAAAATTCCAGGCAAGATTTTTTTTTAATTTTAGGAGACAAAATCGAAAGAGTACTTTTTTTTATTTTAAATCACTTTCAGGTGTCAACACCTTCAAGGGTCAGAATCAAGCGAGGAAATTTTTTCAATTTTTAAAGGTCAAAATTGGGAGGCAATGTTCATTTTCATTTCTATGGGGAATTTAAGTGGGAATTTTACTATCACTTTTAGGGTTCAGAATCAAGGGGAAATAATTTTTATTCCCGGGAAACAAAATCAGGGGGAAATCATCTTTTACTTTTAAGGGCTGACATAGAGGTGGGTACTTTTTTTTACATTTTTAGAGTCAAAATCGAGAATGAATTTGTTCTTTCATTTCAAGGGCTCAAAATCGAAGGGAGAACTTTTTTCTCTCTTAGATGTCAAAATTGAGGGGAATGTTTTGTTTTTTTTCACCATTTGCCAAATTTTTTAATATTCCCCCCTCCTCTTTTTAACATTAGTCCCTTTTTTCTTAACATTACACATTTCCATTTTTAGATAAGCCCCCCCCCTCTTTTTGGAGATTGGCCCTACCCTTTTTTCACACATTAACAGCCTTTTTTTAACATCAGCCCACCTATGACCTCTTAATATTAGCCCCTTTTTTAGATTAGTTGAACATCCGGTTTTTATATTAGCCCTTCTTTTTTTTAACAGCGTAAAGAGTGGTATTAAATCAATTTTAAAAACAAATTTAACTAGCAATTTAATTCACCTATCAAGACAGGTATTTAGTCTAGTTTTTAATAAATTGAGTTTCTTTTTATTACTTTTTTTTCATACCGCACAATATTGGTGATGACTTTTCATACATGACATTTTGTCTTTAGAATTTATATCTGACACTTTTTAGAACAGTTTGAAAAAAGGAAGTGACTTTAAAAACAAATAAAATTAGAATACTTGAATTATTAGGAATAAATCATCTAATAAAATAGCTTTATGTTCCTTGGTGCTGATCTATACATAAATAACCACATTAGTTTTTATTGGTATATGCAAGTATAAATAACAATGAAAACTAGAGAACATAAAACTACTAAATTTGTACTGAATACTCCCAAGAGGTATGGTTACAACATATCAAAATTATGAATGTTTAGAGGCAGTAGTTTTTTTTCTCTCCCAAGACCTCAGCCAGAGAAAAGAAAAAGTTTTTGGAAACCTTTCTTCTTTTCCTTAGATATCCATTTCAAATGAATGCAATAACTAGCACTCAAAATATAACCAAGGAGGTTGTGAAGATAGGGTAAATTTTTGTTCTTGACTTTCTTTAATTTTTTTTAATGAATCCTGATTAATAAAAGAGAGTGTCAAATAGCCCTATGGTGAGGTATGAGTGTATTATACATACAAGCAGCACCAATAGAGCAATGGGGCTGAAATATTTACTCCTTATTATGTCTATAAAAACTTTTTTGTTTTTGTAAATTCCTCACTAAAATAGGTTTCTAGTGAAAGTCAACTTGTAATGTGAGTTTATGCTAGATAAGTCCCTCAATTTGTGTCCAGTATAGTTTATATGAAAATCCAGACTTTTTCAGACTTTTTTCAATTGATCATCCCTAGCAAGCATGCAGACAAAAAAATATTGGTCACACGACAATTTCTATTGAGTGACTCACCAGACCAGTTTTACTTATTCTTTTGATCAAATTATTTTAGTATACATTCATTTCTCATTACTTTTCCTCTAATATCTCCTATTCATAAATTACTTGTCTTTCTTTATCATTCCATGATAGAGGCACCCCTAAAAAATTTGCTTTAAACCACTTTTTCACAAAAAAAAAAAAAAAAAAAAGGTGAAAAATAAAAATAGTGTCAACATTTGTTCTGCAAAAAGCCTTTATGGAGGCAGCACATACCAACTCCGTCCTTCACCAATGTTTATACCTTCAACCACTCCAGACCCTCCTCCCTAACATACCATCATCACTATTTGAGTCTGGGGAAAAGAATTTTCAACATAAATGAATAGTAATTGCTTTTTCACTTTATGCCATTCCAAATTACAAAAGGTTTTTATAGAGATGCTTTACTCTTGAGTAGTGGGAGATTATATATATATATATATAAAATTTTCTCTCTACTGTATAAGTTCTCCTAAAAAATGATTTTTCTCCTGGCAAATTGCTTCAAAATATGTATGCTGTCTTCAAGCTAGAAAAAGAAAGCAATGATGATTTTAAAATAAAGATCAATAAGTGAATGGTTCACTTTCGAATATTAATCAAATTTTGTAATTTCCATAGAGCAGAAAACTGCTTAGAAAGAAAGGTCAACTACAACATGAAATCAACTATTGATTTTCTTTCAATATATCAGAATAGTCATATTCCAAATTATTACTTGCATGTCAATGCATTCACTACAAAATTCAAATAAAAATAATGATGTAATAATAAGCTACACATCTATGTTTCTGCATATTACCTATGTTGTATCAAGTAGAACTACCCAAGAAGAAAGAATAGATACAGTTGTTTCCAGTGCATTATGAAACTAGTACAGAAATGTACTGATTATGGTGTATGCATATGGAATATTTTAGCCAGCCAAAAAATGCTTATGCATTATACCTGTCTCATTAGACCTTTCTGATATTTAGTAGTAAATATACAAACAAGACAGTTGGAGCTTGACAGATGTGTGGAGCAAGAGAAGGTTTTGAGCTAATTTTGGTGACATTTTTATAAATTTAAGGCATAGAATTTATTTGCTACTGAAAAATTTTAATGTACATACATGTTGCCCCTTGATGAAGTTATGGAATCTATTGCTACTAATCATGTAGACAACGAAAATGTAATGAACATATAATGGTTCTTTGTTTTTACAGCTTGCTGAATAATGCAGCTATTAAATTTCTTCAAGATTTGCAAAAAACAATACAAAATGCAATATTCAATATAATACATGTTTGAAATTTTTGTAATAAAGTGTTGTAATGTTCATGACGGGAGAAGAAAAAAAAGAAATTAAGAGAATAATTTTTGCATAAAATAATGAGATCCATGAAATATTTTTATGTTTATTTTGGAAAACAAATTTTGTTCCTCATAAATGTAAAATATGATTTTTTTCAAAATAAAGGAATCCTCATTGCATGCAGCAATTAGTAAGCTTGTCATTTCATTGCCTCTTTCAATGGTGATATGATTTTCTTTTCAGCTTTTGTAACAAACACAAAAATTGGATCATTATTATTGGCGTAATAGCAAAAGCAGACCCCACACTATTTTATTAAGTTGCAAATGGGACTTAAAATTGCTTCAAGTTAGAGACTTTTGATGGTACTGCACAAACAAAATCTGGCTGTAGTGTGCCTGTTTTGCTGCATTAAGGTAACAAACACACAAACAGATATCAGATCATTTTGATATAGATGACATAGTATATGTACTCATTCTTCAGTTTGGCCTATTTTAGGATATTCTATAATTTGCCTCTCAGTCTGCAAAGGAAATTGAAAAAAATAATGTTAAAACCACTCATGCACTTATCTGTTTCTCACAGCTGGACCTCAATATATTTAGATTCAATAAGCATTTCTATTCACGGTCCCAAGGCTTTCTCCTCAGTCACACAGTCATCATCATCAGCCATTTGAAGCAGAGGTCAGCAGACAATTTTTTTAAAGGATGGGGGGGGGTAGATTAGAGATGTTTTTCATGTTTTGTGGGTTAAGGTAAATGAGAAATGAAACAATCCTACAAGGCTAGGAAAACAGCCTACTTTCTGATTACTTAACTGTTTTTTATTAGAGGAGTACATACTTAAATAACCTTCCATGTATTATCAGTGAATGAGAACTATAAAATTTCTTTTATTTCAGTGCAAAGACAAAATAGAATTAAATTGTTGTCAAAATTTTATGGTTCCTGTACTCAAAACTGATTGTAAGAGGCAATATTTTAATACTGACTTTTTTTAGCTCTAAAACATTGATTAATTTGAGGCCTCTACAAAAATGAGACTTGTGTTCTATTTTTCAATACTGGATTCTATCATTAAATAGATAAGGAAAACAAAGAATTTTCATATGCAATGTCATGTATTCAATGGAGTCAGTGGGCAGGATTGAATGGGGCTGTGGGCTTTAGTTTGCTGACCCCTGATTTAAGTCCATTGTTGGACAATAGGCCTTCCGCATAGCCTTTGTAATGTGAATTCAGTAAATTGCAAGGGGATATGGATTGCATCAAAATGTAAATGCTCACAGCAGGTTTCAGTAAACAACAGGAATCACACACTAGAGAAAAAATGCTATTATTCATAACCTAAATGCTAACATGAAAAGATACTTGATAATTTGCAACTCAATTTTATCTATAATATTTTGAGTGATTTTTTTGACTGAAAATTTACAATTTTTTTTACTGTATTTACTTAAAAGTATACCCCGCTATGACTGAAACAATTTTTCTAACAGATTCCTTACTTTTTTGTTTTATGAAAATCCCCCTAACCTGAATAGGTTTTTAGTGGGAGGTTCAATTTGCAGTCTAAGTCTTTGCTAGATTGATCCATTAGTAAGTTTATGTAAGTATATCTAGTCATTTGTCAGTTTCTATCTGTAACAATTTCTTTCATGAAAATTGACTAGTTTTATATATTTAAAATAAGTTTATGCCACGCTTGTATTTTGAACATTTTGTAGTAATCACTGCCAAACAAAAGGCAGCAGAAGTAACTTATTCAATGATCACCCCTTTTGCAAATTTTTCAATTGATTACCCCTAACAGGGTATGTTGTCAAAAGTGACGGTTTCTAATGAGTAACTAACCAGACCTGTTTTATATAGAATTCAATAACAGCTGTTTATCTCTTTCAAAAAACAAAGTGCAGAGCAAATAACAAACAAAAACTAGGAGAAAAAACATTCACAAGATTATAAAATGCAATGAGCAGCCAAATAATTGCATGATACAGAAATGCACCGCTGCAGCTACTGTACTGTCTGTTTTGTCTAGACAGTGACACAATACACATATGTGCATATCCGTCCTAAATATATTCTTTATTGATGTAACTACATGAAAGGCTACATTTATCCTGTACTCAGCTGCAGTAAGCTGAGAGTAATGTGGAAAATTATGGTTTTAATATAGCCACTGTTAATTAAGGTTTATGATTTTATACACGATTTGGGCCAATAACTAAATAAGACCAGACAGTTATTTCTCATTTTGAATCTGTTGGCTTTTATTCCTTTCAATATCAAATACAATACCTAAAACAACCCCAAAAAACATACAGGTATAAAGAAATAAACATTACATATTCTATTTCAAGTATGAAGAATAACCACTTATTTTTCATTTATATCAGCTTATCACTTAATAATATTAACAGTTTCAATATACACAATAAGCATATACACATAGAAAAACAGGTCTCTAAGAACAGGGCATGTTTCTATACTTCTTTTTTGACAATGAGTCAGTTTCCAACCTGCTTAAAATATATTTGATATTTTTAGTGAATAAATAGCTCCATAATGACTCGGTTGCCTATATCAGTTTTATGAAAGCAAGTCATACGTCAGTTTTTCTGTTCATAACAATTTTTTTCATTTGGATCAACTACTTTTACTTATGAAAAATGAGCCAAGACTGTCTGATACTAAAAATAGAACAGTTAGGTTCATTTCTGATTGAAACATCCTCAGTTCAAACATTTCTTTGAGTTCATCATCTCCACCGTGTAATTATCAGATCACAGCTCTTTCATTCACAACCATCCACTCTATTTCTCCAACAGTGCCAACCCTGGAATTTTTTAGACAGGGTGTTTTAATCATTGTCTGTGATTTATTTGGACCTATTTCCTCATCAGTGTTGCTTATTTTTCATAAAATTATGGCCGTGTATCATCAAGGCTTCTTCTGGTGTCTTCAGTTTTTGAATGATGAATATGGTTCCAAGGGAGCATGCACGTTTCCTCACATGTCACATCTGTCTTTTGTATCTCAGTTTTTTGGGATTGTCTCTGACTGATCTCAAGGTATACTCTTCTCTTTTCATTCAAAAGTCTCAGTTTTGTACTCTTCTTCACTCACAAACCTGACTGCAAATTGGGAGCCAAGGCATTAAAGATTTGATGAAGCCAAAAAAGAATTTGTTTGATTTTTATAGTAAATATTAGACAAGAATAACTGTTCTAAATGATAAGCCTTACTATTGACAACTAAATGTTCAAGTATAGAGTATAGAAGGAGAATCTCTTTTAGAGAAAATGAAAGCATTAATGATCAATCACACAACTGAACCAAGTTTAAATCAATAAAAAAAACCCTTCCTCTCCTAAAACACACCTAAAAGATAGAATAGAAGGTCTAATGAATTCATGTATATTTTTCATCTCCTTCATAGCACCCATGTGTAAAATTTCAAGGATCAAAAGTCAAGGGAAATTGTTTCCATAGAGTATCATTGCAATTCTTCAGCATCAGTGAGCAAACGTTTGCACGCACAAATCAATAAATAGTTTCAATCAATCGGTCGCTGCAGCAAAAAGAGCAAAAACAAGTCTGATTAGTCACTCAATAGTAACTGTCATGTGACCAACATCTTTTGGCGGCATGTGTTGGTTGGATCAATTAAAAAATTGAAAAAAATGGTGATCAATTAATAGTTTACTTCTCTTGCCTTTTGTTGGGCAGTGATCAAAAAGTCTGAATTTTCTAAAAAAAACAAAAAAAAACAATGTGAATGTTGGCGGACACAAACTAAAAGGATGATTTAGCAAAAACTAACTGCAAAGAATCTGGGGGGGGGGTAAATTTAGAAAAAAAACTCAAAAGAAAATGTTTTTTTTCCTAACAAAAAATAAATGCTCAAATTTTCAGCCCTCTGGCTTCTTTGGTGGGGCCTGTATGCATAATAGATATATAGGCAGCCAGACCAACTTGAAAACTGATAAAACCTACATTGACAGTTTTCTAAAAAGAGGAAAATGGATAGACAGTAAAGAGAAATGAGAAAGTGATGAATGTGATCTTCCATTGTTAGTCTAAATAAACAAAGAGACCCTCATAGTTCAGACGATGAATTCGGTTAAAATTGCTCACTTAGTGATAAAACAATGAAACTTGGCATAGTGGTTCTTTAGGATGTACTGAACAATTTTAGATATGGAGGCAATCTGAAATGGACTTTCCTTAGTAATGGTTGCTAAGCAATATTTCCAGCCAACCAATGAGTCCTCATAAATAGTTTTTCATTATTTAAGCTTCATAGACATTTCAAGATATTTTACTTTCATCTTTATTGACAACAAAATACAATCAGGACAAAGTATTTAGTTCAAATTATAAAGAAGTTATGTGCAGTTTTACTTAAACAAACACAAGAAAAGACCATTGTACTTAATCTAAAATCAGTACCACGCCTTGTATCTGGGTGATACAAGATGTTTTTTTGTAAGTATGGAGTTAGAAATAAATGGTTCATTATCATTGTCAGAAACACATGGTTTCCAGATATATTGTCTTGGATGTCATAATATTGAATAAGGCATGGGTAATAAACAGAACATTTAATTTGGGAACAGGCATATTTGCATTTGGGCACCAATTCCGGCGTCTATAATGCATAAGTTCCAGACAAAAATCACTGCCTTGTCCAGAAGGACAGGTCCATCCTCAAGTGACAGTAAATGATGATGTCTCTTGTTTGCAGAACCCCAGTGAAAGCCTTCTTGTAGTGCTGCAATTCAAATGTGTTGCTCTAAGGCAACCTTTGATATGGGAAGTGATTACATTTGATGTCCCTTTGATGAAAACTTGTGGAAAAGTGAGCCACAAGATAGGAAAGAAGTGATTAAATTTTGGGGTGATTTTTTCAGGGATTTTTTTTTTTTTTTTGACTAAGATAATTTTGCTGCTTTTTTCCTCATACTTTGCTTCTATCTGTCTACAAGATATCTGAGAGATTTCTCAATGAAATTCTCCAGAAAGATTAGACAGAGACCTTGTAAGGAAAAAGTGATTACATTTTTGGGTGGATCCAGGAATTTGTTTTTGATTGAGAGATATTTTCCCGTTTTAATATTTTATACATGTCCATGTAGTATCTCCAAAAGTTCTCAATAAATTTGAAGGAAATTTTACGGAAGGATGAGCTTAGGGTTCTCACCAACTTGCCAGTTCAAAATCCCTAACATTTCCCAGCATTTTTCTAATTTTCCTGATAGATAATTACCACAGGGATAATTGATGGCTACCATTCAGTTAACCCTAGTCACCTTATACAAATATATATATTTTTTTAAATCCAAAATTCTATCGCAGACATTTTTCACTGGAAAACATCTAAAATGGAGTAAAAAAACATTTAAATTCCGGAGAATTTACTAGTTAATAAACTATACCTGTCAAAATAAGGCCATAAAAGGTCAAAAAAGCTTTTCCCCGAAATCAACAACATATTTAAGAGGGGTTTAAGGGGAGTACTGATGCCAATTTTCAAGTCTATACGGTATAGCCAAGAGTGCTGGAACATACAAACACACAAACATTTGAAAATAGATCGAACCCTTTGCCACTTTTAATTGGCTTAGGTGGTTCAACAATACATTGGAAATATGTTATCAGCCTGTTATTCTGCAAAACATGCTCAAATAAAAAAAACAAAAAAACACAAAGCTATAATAGGTTATTTTTAAGACTTGCATTTTTAAGTGTCCAAAAAAATACACCTCACTCTCAAACAAGGAAGTGTTGAACTACATCAAGTATTTCACACGATATTGATTTATCTCCCTAACACAGATGAGTTAATTTCATTCACTATTGGTAATGAGCCCGCCATATTGTTTAATTGGGTGAATAAACACACACAAGCTGGCAGGTGTAATCAAGAGAATAAAGAGTTGTAAGTAATCTTCTGCTGGGTCTGTGATTTTTTAAATAATATAAATACAAACAAAATTATGTATCTCCAAAATAGAAAACCTGAATTGTGCATTCAGAAATACTGTTTAGAATCTGTATGACTGGTCACATTGAGAGTGTCAGAAAGGTTGTAGATTTTCAAGTTCTATTTCATAAAGCATCTTTTTAATCTATAGATGTGAGGGATTAGGCTGTTAAGTATTTTTTTTAAAAAAGGTAAGCTGAATTTTCTCTGACAGTATACAAAATTCCCTGATACTTTGAATAATTTTTGGAAATCACGAAAACTCTTCCCTGTCAACTTGTAAAATACCCTGACGATTCCCTGACTTTGAGAATTTTTTTTCCCCCAACAGGTGAGAAAACTGGGCCACAAAATAGGAAAATGAGTGACTAAATTTCAGCATGGATTCAGGAATTCGTTTTGGATTGAGAGATATTCTTGCATTATTTAAAGATGCATTTCTGCATTTTCCCAGGATGTAATTGATCTGTCACTGTATGCATGTATCATGTATACAGGCCATACCAATGAAGCTGTAGGGCTGAAAACTTGAACATCTATACCTAAAGGAAATACTTGTTTTTGTTTGTTTTTTTCTATTCAAAATTTACACCCTAAATAGGTTTTTAGAACAGGAATCAATTTAGCCAAAACTTATATTGCAAATTATACCCTCAGTCAGTTTGTGTCTGGCAACATTCATGCTTGCATTTCGAAAATTCACACTTTTTTATGATTAAAGGCAAGAGAAGTAACTTATCCATTGATCACACTTCTTTCCAATTTTTTGATCATCCCCAACATGGCATGCTGCCAAAATATATTGGTATATGATGGTTTCTATTGAGTAATTATCCAGATCTGTTTCTTTTTCTTTCTTTACAATAGAATTTTTCTCTGAGAAAATGGGAAAACAGTGCAGTCAGGGATGGACATAAAACATTGGATGTGAATGAAGCTCCGAGAATCTTTGGTAGATTCTGGAACAGATGGAGTCACTCTCAAGATCCAATCAGAAGATAAGAACTCTGGAATTATAATAGAATGTCTCAGAAGAGAAATGACAGTATCTGGAGGAGATGGTTATGTTGAGGCAACAAATTGCAGGCAAGTGACAAAAGATAAAAAGGTAATCATTTGCTGACAGCTCCAGGCTACGATTACCCTAGCAGAAAGATTACAATAGCAAGAATAAAAATATTCACAGCAAAACTAGAATAGCAAGTGGTTACCATGGGAACCATCAGCTGGAGACACACATTACAGAAAAATAGATTTCCCATGATAAAAAAAATAAAAAAATCATTCACTTCTATGATGAGATGTTGCCTTATTGAAAATAATTGTAAAGAAATAATAGTTTGGGCAACATGACATAAGATTGTGCATGAAAAAAAAATTTTAATTATAATGCACTGTTCTGAAATAACAGACAAAAATTGCCCTTTCTGATCTGATCTAAAGAAACTAAACAAAATAGTTTCGTAACCCATCCCCGTCAAAAAATAGGGATCTCAAAGCACAT
Source organism: Thysanoteuthis rhombus (assembly GCA_963457665.1). Lineage (NCBI taxonomy): Eukaryota > Metazoa > Mollusca > Cephalopoda > Oegopsida > Thysanoteuthidae > Thysanoteuthis > Thysanoteuthis major. The sequence goes on along the minus strand of OY735209.1, from coordinate 27,414,297 downwards.
TTTACAAAGTAAAAGACCTATCAATTTTGAACAGGAATATTAAGGGTGCAATATAAAAATCATATCCCCTGATTGATTTTTTGATATCTGTCTGGGTCATATAAAAAATATGTTGGTTTTTTTTTTTTTCATAGAAAAAAATTTCACTACCAAACAGAGAAATACACTGTAGACCCATTATAGTATAGAAAATTATGAACCCCAATTTTTGTTGTATCATAAGCAAGTCCGCATTATAACAAATTTCCCATTTCTACAAACCTTGATCCAAGTTTTCCTATTTACTGGGCGTCATTTCCAAACAGCAAGTGTAAGTAGGTGTAAAGTCATATGAAATATGCCATCACAGTCAATAATTGAACAACCTTAGCATCTACATTAGAAGTCATAAAAAAATTCCATCAAAGAATGAATATGGTCAGAATAAATTCTACTAATGACATCACAGGCATTTTTCACTCAAAAATTTTTTAAATAGAGTGAAGAACCATCTAGATTCTAATGCAAATTTCCAAGACTGCAGACAAAATGGTATGGCCAAGAGAACACACTTACACACATACATATAAAAAAGGAAAGAACCCTTTATGACCTTTAGTGGTTACGGTTGTTATCTATAATCTGTCAGTATAATTTATTGTAAATACATAATGTAAACTGGCAGAGGTAGGGATTGGGGTGGTGGATTCATCCCGACCCCAACTTCTTCAATTCAATTCAATCAATGTGTAAGAATGAACTGAAAACATGGGGGGCAGGTCCAGCAGGATGACAGAAATAAATATAAAAATTAGTTATATTTTTAAAAAACTCAAATGCATACATAACGAGTGTTGACCAAGAGCCAACATAAGTGAAAAGAGGAAACAAAAAAATAAAAGTCATGAGTATAATGTACTTTGAATTTTAATGCCATTTTAGTGTCATTTTCCTTTTCATTGCAAATTTTAAGCCATTTTCAGGTTAATCTATTTCTAGCCATTTAAATGGTCACAAAATAGCTAACAATGTTTTATTGCATATAGTCATTTGACACTTTTTGAGTTTTTGAAAAAATTTGAATCATGCTTGTACTGAGTTATATTGAGCCACAGTGTAAAAAGCAATATAAATTTATCCTGTAATTAATCAGGAACAAACTTCTTTCTGGAACATAGGAGAAACATCCACTTTTCCATCACTTGATTCATTGCTTTCCAAAAATGCTACTGATTGTTTTTTTTGGGGGGGGGGTATCAACTGCTAGCATATAAGAGCGATGAGTAGCATAACTGATTGTTGGGGGAGATGATATGATAATAGTAACTGCTAGCTGATAACAGCCAAATGATATTTGATGAAGAAAAAAGGGGGTACTTTTTATAGAGATGAAAGCACCATTATAACCTCAGCTTCACTGCTCTAAATCAAAAGCAATAAAGTTATCAATACCAAGGTGTATCAAATGTAATTTAACCTCCAAGTGTGGGTGTGTATTCAAAACAACTACTATCTCAAAATAATCAGCTATTTCGTATTGATTCCATGTAGCCTAATATTCTTAATCAAGCAAAACTGGTTTTACAAGTTTCTACATATGAGTTAATTGTCAACTCCACTCTAAGTCAAATGCTTATGCCCCCGCCCTCTAACAACAAGAACAATCTTCTAATATAGAGGAGTAAACTCTTCCCTATTTGTCTGTCTCATCCCATCGAACCAAACTGATGTATAAAATTATCATTTCCATCCAGTGATATGAAATCACAACTAAATGATTGGTAGGCAGCTCTCTAACTGACTGAACCAAACTGACATGTCTTATATACCCGCGAAAATTTGTTTTACAAATATACAAATGCTTATTGTTATTATTCTAATAGATAAATACATCTAAAATATATATAAATATTTTTATAATTTTTGATTCACTATATATACAATACAAAAGTTGCAGTAATCATCTTCAGTTGAAATAGAAGTAGGAATGGAGTTTGACCCTGCAGCAACTGGGCTTGTGAGATATTGAAATCTTTGAATCAGTGAGACTAGAATGATTTTTTTTTTTTTGCATTTGGCTAGTTTCGTTGATTTCTGTCATTTTGAAAGACAAGAGAAGTAAAATAGTGATTGGTCAATACTTATACTAATATCACCAGATTCTTTTCTGTAGTCCAAATAAGTAAAAAACAGCAGGTATTAATAAAGTTAGTAAACAATTGATATATATATATACTGAACAAGATTGTTCTTTCATATTATATGATCTTTCAAACAGGATGAAATTATATACTCTAACCTAGAATTCCAATTGGAATCAGAAAGTCATGATTTAAACATATCAAGATATCATAGTTGAAAAAAATAGATAGATAAATAAATAAATAAACTGGAGACATCCAAAAACAGAGTTGGAGAAACAAAAAAATGATTCTCAAAATTAAGCAATGCCTCAAAGTAAAAGAAAGACATACATAAAAGCAAAAGATTTTTGAAGAATGATTAATTTCAACCTAAGAAAATAGTTTCATGAAATTGATTTTATCAAGGAAACATCAAATCTTAGGAAAGAAACACAATATAAATATATTGCTGCAGTATTTTTCAAATTCAGTTCATCTAATCTTTATGTTAATAAACAAAAATATATATACAAAAATGTTTACAAAAATAAGAGATGACTAACCAACAAAACAATGATAAATGTCATCAGACAAAAGAAATCTGAACATTTTAGATCATTATTACGAGGTTGGAGGTTGAAGTGGTGTAATGGTCACTGACATGGAAAATAGAATCTGCTAGTCAAATTCTTACTCTGGCCCAGGCTGTTGGAGTTCACTTAGCAGAGGCATAGTTGAAAAGAGGGGTATTTAAAAACGTTTCATAGGCCTCTATTGAAGGGAGTGGGGGCAAAAGCATTATAAATAGTAGTTTATCTGCTGCATTTCTACTGACTAATCTCAGAAAATATTGGAGGGGACCTTCCAAGGATCCACCCCTCCCTGGAGTGCCTGACCCCCCCCCCCCCCAAAAAAAACATCTCTATAAAAAAATAAACAGAAACTATGAGAATTCCAATCTACAAGAAACTATAAGAAAAAAACAAAAACTTGGATGAACAGATACATAGTACAGGTTACAAATAGTAACTGATATAAATTGTCATCCATAAATAAATGACCTGAATCTCAAATATTCCATAAATTGAATAAATAGTAAAATAAGAGATTAATTTCATCTTTTGCATAGATTTTCATTTTTTTTTTTTACATCAAAAGTTTTTTTTGCTTTTTCTTAAAAAGAAAAAAAAAAAGAAAAAAAACCTCAAGTTTCCAATACATCTTAATAAAAATTTGTTTTTTAAAAGCAGCTATAAAGAAAAGATATTTATCATTTAAAATCTCAGTAAAAATAATTACATCTCATTGTTTATTTATTACATAATTGGTTATCCACTTTATTACAGTGTTGCTCTTACCATTGAGTCAAACAGCCCGGCAGAAAGGTAAAGATCCAAATAACTGTTTCATCAATTCATTCATAATGTATTCCTAATTATTCTGTTGGGTCATACGTCCAATTCTTAATATGATTGTCTGCTTTGAGAAACAGTAGTGCAGATAAGCACAGTGAATAAACAAAAATGAGGATGTGGGGACCAAGCAGTTATTACATAATATAAACAACTTTCCAAAGACAAAATTTGCTGATTCTTTACATTAGACACAAATAATTTTTATGGAAGAATTTTCTCCACTTATCATTCTTATGAATTGTACAAGATTATTGCTGTGAAATTAACATTTTACAAATTTTTGGCATTTTAATATGTAATTTTGTCAAAAGAGAGTATAGATTCCTAAATGCTAAAAAAAAATAAATAAATCACATCTTGAATCTGACTTAATCTTTGTTCCTGAGGGTGTATTATTAGATATGAAAACAAATTACAACCAGATTGTATATAATAATGCAAGAACATAATTATTATGAAGAACAGTTAATGAAACCAACATAATCATATAATTTTTATACAAACAATTTCTCAATATGAAAAAAAGAAACACACAAGGTGTGCTCCTGGAATACAGCATACCTAACACAGCTTATTTTTTTCATCACTGTTGCTTTAAACCATCATCCATGCACTGCCATATTATAGTACAACTTACACTACTAACCGCAGTGTATATGATGCAGCGTCTACACAACTGTATGATATTGAGTAAATTTGGTAGTATCATATTAATAATTCTGATGAATTTTTGGTGGATGTGCAGTGCACACCAAGCACACCCAGAAATACATCACTGACAATGGACTCAACACAACAGAAAGCAATAAGCATGCATACATACACTGAAAGATATGGGTAATTGGGCAATGTTAGTGATAAGTTAAATATAGTTGTTAACATTGTTCATTTTCTTTTTATCAAAGAGTAAAATGTAATGTAAATGAGAACTCTGGTGTGTTCAAAGTAATAAACAAGTGACAAATATTTTTCTGCCAGTGGTTGTTGTCAGAATGCATTTCCATCTCCTTTAACTAAATATTTACAATTGGCTGGTTTTGAGCTCAGCAACAAGAATTGGGTTTCACATATTTTAGTATTCCTTTGTGAGAGTGGGTGTACATATCGGTAGACAGATCCATACTGATGAGTATATGCTAAGTGTATGTATTTGCATATCAATGTGCATATGAAAGTAAGTAAATGTAAACTATACTTGCAAAGTGTATATGTATGTTGGTTTTCCATTCTGTTGAGTATAATGGACAGGTAGCTAGTGCCACTAATCAACAAGGAGCTATCAATTTACCTCAGCAACACAGGTTTCAGGGCAAAATTTATAACAACATTACAGATTTTTCAAAGTGGGATGCAGTAATAAAATGAATATACACCAAAAAAAAGAATAAAAAAAGAATTGGAGAGCATATGATTTTCATATTGGAGACAAGAGATGAAGAAGTAAAATTTAATATCACTATAATGATTTACTGTATAAGCAAAGGGACTTGTACTTTAAAATTCTTTGAAGACTGAAAGAGTTAATTGAACTTATCAGCCATGGGTTTATAGCAAAAAGGAGCAACAGTAGATTGTAAATAAAGAGGATTCTTCACTGTTCCCTAATCAGTTGTTACAAATCTCAATTGACTAGGCTTTATGCACAACAATGAAGAAAAGGTTACATGCTATTTTTTTCAATGAAAGAGACTGTAATGCATGCCATGGATAGGAAGAGAGATGTCAATTGATGAATATAAGATTCTAGAATATTTTTAGAAACCATTTACCAAAACTTTAACATAGGTTTCTTCAGTTCTCAAGTTGGTCTATCTGGCAGGCTAGATATGAATCAGATATTAATGCCACAACAATGGAGCTAGAATGATGAAAATTCAAACATTTACTCTTATTATGTCTAGAAAAAACTTTTCATTTTGAAAATCCTCCTACCTAAATAGATTTTTAGTGGGGAGTTTAAGTTTTAAGCTAAATTGTTCCATAAGTTTGTGTCCAGCAGCATTCACACTTTTGATCAATGCCCAACAAAATGCAAGAGATGCATCTCATTCATTGATCTCCCCTTTTTCCATTTTTTTTGCATGCAGCTATGTTACGCGATGGTTTCTACTGAGTGACTAACCAGACCAGACAAACCTAGATTTTGCTTATAAAGTCCCCAATTATCAAAATGTTAAATTAGATTCTCAAAATGATAGCTAAGTACAAAAATATTAAGACCCCTACTGAATCAGGTTACACCAACTTTAAAAAGGATATGAATTGGACAAAAACATTCCAGTAATCAATAAACAAAACTCATTGCCTTTTTCCCATCCATATGTTGCAAAAAAAATTACTAATGTAATATCTAACTTCTATTCTAGGTGCTTGCTACATATATATCTAAGTTTTGTCAAAATGTAATCTTCTGGTGAGGTCATGATTTAAAATTTTTTTCATATCTATTTCTATCTTCCTGTCAGATTAGCCTCATCCAACTCCCACCTCAATGGTATTTTCTTGATTTCTGCAGGGCTATGGTTAACCTATTTATGATGTTCTTTTTGAGTAAATCTGATAAAAAGGTCAGAGGTAAAATATTTGCTTTTGTTGACTGTATGACAGATATTGAGGGCGGGGTTGGGCTTTGATTAAAGTTTGGAAAAATGGAAAATTCTTTACAATGCTGACTCACTCATAATGCAGTTGAAAATTATGGACCCCCACTTCTGCATTATAATGGGTCTACAGTGTGTTACTTCCACCTTTGAAATTCAAGATATATTCAGTTCTCTTGAAATTCAGTAATTTATATTCAAAACTTAGCAAGCTAGTCCTACAAATTACAGCTACTGGGTAAAGACCATGATGCTAACTGGGCACCTCAAACTTGTTGCTTTGTGCCAACAATAAGCTAAACTTAGTAAACATTCAAACTTTTTTCTAAACTTCTCCACAAGTTTTAAGAAATATCTATGTTAATAGCTCTGTTTATAGCACTGATGATTGTAAAAACGACTGACATTGAATGAAGTTTCCAAAAATTACTCCCTAATCCTATTGAGAGGTAGGATCAAATCCTACCATTGCCAACTGGCTATCAATCAATCTTTTGTTTGCTGAATGGCCAGGTAACAATTGTTTTCTTTCAATGGGGAATATTTTTTATTGGATGGTTTCAAAGTAAGAACAGAGTAAAAGTTTTGCAGGCTATGGTCAACTTATTTATGATGCTCTTTTAGATTAGAACGGATAAAAGTTCAGAAGTGAATTTTCGCTTTTGTTGAATATAAGACAGATATTAATACTTGAACATTCTAAACAAGAATCAAGATTTGAATAACATATTGAAAACTATTTTTCAATAAATTTCAACAATGGTATGTGCTTTTCAAGTTGTTGCAAAAATCTTTATAACACGGACCCAAATCCAATGCAAGAATACAAATTGAGCTTAATCATATTTGACATAAAAGTAACTAAATCCTTTGTAACACTTGTTACAAGAGCCTTTACTAAGCACATGAATACCTACTATGGAACTGACCACACTTACAGCAGCTCAACTTTTGGCCAAAAAAATGAGAAGGCGTGATCATCTGGATAAGTTCAGAATATTTTGGCATCACAATACTCAAAAGCAAAAAAAATGGAGGACAATGAGGAAGGCCTATGTCCAACAGCAGACTTTAAATGGATGATGATGATAATGATACCTAGATTAGCCATAATCAGTCAGCCTTTTTTTCTAAGAACAAATTTTAATTCTTGGACAATGCTAGCAAAACATGCCTTTGTTAAGAACCAAACTGTTCTTTTGCCAATTTCCCCATGAAGAAAGCAGTTTCTTCTAAGCATTCACCAGGTGTATGATCAGTGCAATGATGAAATAATTAGTTTTGTTTTTCAATTTATCTATCTCAAATCAATCAATAACCCATCAAAGACAAAACAAGCATAAGTAAATTATAAATTAAAAGGTAATCAATCATAATTGGCTCAGTGAACAACAGGGGAAATAAATAGTAAACTTTGATTAGGGGGATTAAAAATTATGTTAGGAATAAAGAGGATTATGAACATTTGTGTTGAGATATTGCCATGCTTGGCTTTATTATGCAAAGAAATAGCACAAACAGATTTACAGCAAGAGATTTGGATATAGATTATGTTGTTCTATGGATTGTATTCAAAACAATAAGGTTTATGGTTCAACACTTAGTATGAGACAGGAAAGACCCATGAACAATAGAGTACTAGAAAGGGATCCCCCCTCAAAAAAAAAAAAAAAAATCAACAAAACTTTGAAAAGCATTAATCTAGCAGTGGACATAAGTTTCATCAAATTCAATTATCATTAAACACACTACACCATAGCTTGTGGTATTGTTCCACTATTTATTCTTTAGAAAAGTAATTCAGTATGATTAAACTAAGCACTGCATCTAAAATGATATTCTATTGAAATGCAAATTGAAAAGAAAGTTGAATGCTTTTTCATTTATATGATCATTAACTATGATAAGAGTTGCATTTGTTCATTTGATGATATAAAACAAAAATGCTTTTAACACAAATATCTTTAATATCAGTGAAAATATACATAAAAATGTGCGTATCAACTTTGAAAGTAATTAAAATACTATATAGTCTTTTCAAAGTCATTAACAAATCAGGCACTATTTCAAAAAAGTCTTGGTGAATAGTTAGAAAGATTTTACCATATTCTTCTATATGATTTAGAACTTATGCTTCCTGAAAATTCTAAGAATACCCAAAGAACTAATAAAAATGTAAAAGAATTCAAAGCTATAGACTTAAAAGTAAGTGAATTATTGAACATGAATATTATTTCTAAATCTTTCCTGCTGTTGAAGGACAATATGATAAAAAAGAGAGGAAAACAATAGTCCTGGCTCTAGCTCACATTTTGTGTCCAAATTCTGTTTCTCAGTCCATCATGTTTTTTTTGACTTCTACATTTATAAAGATTAAAAAGTATCAAAGGGTTAGTGCAAAAAAATTAAGGCCTTTCTCTGTACGACAAGATCAATTATCCCGAGTGCAAACTCTAAACCAGACGCTGAGAAGATAGAACATTGGATAACTTTTGAACAACATAGAGAGACAAATAAACATATTTTCCCGTATAATCTTGACCTGAGGAATGCAGAAAAATGGTTATTATCAAGATTCAAACATGTCTTGACTATTTCAGACAAAAAACTGCAAAAAGATGATGTTCAATTGTTTTTTAAACATGAACTAGTTATTTACTTTTTTCCTCAATCCTAGAAGTGTCTTTTTTATGATTTTATCTGTTAACAGGCTAAAATAATGTACGATAGGGATCAAATCAACCCTATATTACACCTACTTCAAATCTGACCTTGAACACTAAAAAATAGAAAATCACATATCTTTTGAAATGAACTATTAACTGAGACAAATGAACACTTTTTTCCATATAATTCTGTAGAATTTTTTTTAAATCGCAAGTGAAATTCCAACACTCCTTGACATTATTTCAGGACAAGAATAGCAAAAATGCAAAAATATGTTGAGTAAACCGATTATGTTATATATAAATTAGATATCAACTGTTTGTCCTATAATAGGCTACAGGAGAAGTGAGTAAATTTTTGGGTAGATACATGCACAATTATCTTATCTGTCCCAGATAAACAAAATACTAAATTTTTAAGGCCAGAAAAAGAGAAGTAAGTAGTAAGGTTTCCTCAAGATGAGGAGATATGAAAATCTCAAAACCAGATGTGAAGAAAAGAATTCAATATTCTTATGTTTATCTTATTTTAGGATGAACTTAATATGTTCTGAGGAACAAGATAGACCAATCTGGCTGTCAATTATCTTGATTAATAAGGCATTACTCTGGAGTACACTTCAAGGGGACTCAAAAACATCTTATGCTATTATTCCAATAATCAGAGGATCAACACATCTTCTAAATGTAGTGATAGTATTATAGGATATGCAAAACAAAAACAATTTGTTACAGAAAGGCATCTTATCTATCATGAAATGATGAGTGTTGAGAATTTCTACAGAGAAAAAAATGTGAATGTTCATACAACCTGTTCAGAAGTGTATTAGCATCATAAGACATTTTAATGGACACACAAATTCAAAATACAAGTAGTGATAGAATTCATTGAAGGAAAGGTTTCTCCAAAGCCCCCGACCTCAAACACTAAACTTCATTTCTTAAGTTATGAGATGAAATAAAGGATATCTCGAATGCCACAGATAAAGGGATAAAAATATATAATGCATTCCAATATGATCAGCTTCTAAACAAAGGCACAAGAATTAGTGAAACCATAGAGGCCATGCATACATGGTGGAAGTGAATAAGAGTAGATTGAATATCAGAAAATCCATTTTTAGCAACGGAACTGGAGTATGTTGTATTATCAGCAAATATAAATCAGTTCAAAAGGACCACCGCTAACGCAAATGTCTATGACAGAGATATTGAGTAAATATGAGTATTTGATGTATGCTTTTATATACAAATTGTATACTTTTCTTCACATTACAATAAATGTCTCAATGTTTCCTACGTAGAAGTAATTTGAAAACCATACAACACTTGAGAAATGTCCCCAAAAAGTAACCATCTGCAAAAATTGAAGAGTATGACATAATAGATGAATCATTATATGTGGCCAGGGAGATTTTTTTTTTTAAACTTATCATTAGTTAATCTGTTTGAAATGTGCAATCTCCAAATGAAAAAAATACTTATCCAGCAAAGCAGTTCAAATCATATTAGCACTCCAGTTTCTGCTACATTTATCTATTGGGCATGTTAAGTGTATCTTTCTGTATCAAGATGATAAGTTTGCCTTCACACATGGCCTGAACCAAATCAAAATCTGTGAGTCCCAAGCCCAGTGGTTTACCTATTTGCTTGTTCCCACCATGATCATATGCTGATAAGATAAGTTTCTGACACATGAACTAACAGCCAGAAGGATTTCTCCATCTAAGGAAAAAGTTGGCCCTAGACCAGAAAGAGAGATCAGAAGAAATGCCAACCAACAGGAAGAAAGTTTAACCATGTTGTTTTTAGAATTGATGTTAATGTCTTCCAGAAAAGCACAGCAGCCAGTATATTAAGCTGGTAATGGTTTTTCAGCAAGAAAAGCCAAAATACAAATTCCTTAACAACCACCTGACCTGCTAACTAAATAAACAGTTTGCAGCTTTCAAGTTCTGACAGATTTCTCATGGAGAATCTATTTGCTTGGAATAATAGAAAAGAAATAAAAGTTGACTATTTCCAGAGCCTCATGTATTTCTCTTCCCTTTGATTCAATAAACTTGTATAATAAGCAAAGATAAGAGCAGTTCTTTGTTATTCATTTCTGACTACTGTTTACCTTCATCTTAATTTTTCAGGTACTTTTTATAACAATTTTAGTCAGGTCATCAATCTACAGTAGTCAGTAACCAGCATGGATTTGGGGGGAAAAAAGAATATATTTACTCACAGCCATAGATTGATGGCTGAGTAAAGTTGTAATAAAAGGCAACAGAAAAATTAAAATGTTTGTTAAGAATAGTCACAAATTAATAATGATTTTTGATACTCCATCTAATGAAAATGAGTAATGAAATGAAAGCGGTTGAAACTTCTTGTCATTTATTAGGATAAAATAAAAATCAGACATATTTACACCCATCAAAAAAATAAAAAATCAGTTCAGTGAAGTACTGATGTGAATTGTCAAGTCTGTTAACAAAATAGTATAGTCAGGAACACAGACACCAAAGGGATAAAAATCCTAAGCCACCTTTGTTGGCTAAGGTTGTTCAATATACAGGTACATCCATCATCATCATTTTAGCATCCCTTATTGGATATGGACCTTCTAAGATTCATCGGCAGCTGAGTACTTTCTGAAGATGTCTAGTTCAGCACACCATCTTCTTTTCTGCCAGACACAGTTTCACAGATCCAAGTTATGAGTAGTGATGTCCAATGATTGTCAGCTATTCTTGCAACATGACCAGCCCATTGCCATTTGAGTTTTTTAATGGTTTCTATGATATATCAGATTTCTGTTTTTCCTCTAATATACTGTGCTGTTATGTGATCTCTTCATATGATTATGAGCATGATTCTCTCATGTGCATGTTGCATGGTTCTCAGTTTGATGGCCAATCTTTTGGTTAGCTTCCATGTTCCAGCTCCATAGGCGATGCATTGGTTGTATACCCTTCTTTTGGGGACTAATGGGATTTTCTTTTTCTTGAAAGTTGAACTTGATCGACCAAAAACTTGCCTACCTAGATTGATTCTTTTGATTTCTTCTTCCTCTAAGGATTTCATAGAGATTTGTTGTCCTAGGTAGATGTAGTGGTCTACTTTCTTCAGTTGTGCATTTTCAAATTAGATCATATCTTTGTCCTCAGTATGTTTTTTGTACATAACATCTGTTTTACTGAAGTACATCTTTCTTGCTTTCTTCATTTACTCAGGCATTATTTGGAGATCATAAGAGTTCTCAGAAAAAAAAGACCATGTCAGCGAATCTGAGTTTACTTGGGTATTCGCTGTCTATTCTCGTTCTTTTATTCTCCCAGTCCAAGATCAGAAGATCATCGTGAAGTAGGCTATGAAGAGTTTAGATGAGCTGGTATTACTTTGTCTTACCTCTTTATTGAACTGAAAGGGCACAGAATCTTTATGTATCCTGATAAAGGACCTGCTGTGTCAGTAGATAAGTTGCAATACTCTGACATATATGGGGTCTATGCCTTCTATGATAGCATCAATGACCTTTGGGATTTCCAGAGTTGAAGGTCTTCTTGAAGTTAGCAAATACTACAGTGAGTGGCATTTTATATTCTGCTGCTTTCTCTTTTGGTTGATTTACTGAATGGAGATGTGATTTTATGATTAAATCAAATACTATCCACCCATTAAAAAACCTGTGTTAATCACTATCCACCCATCAGAACTCAAGAGAGGTTTAAAAGACACTTTGAATAGAATTATACCATAACAATTATGATAATTAGCGTATAATGTGATCATGCCCATTAAATTTGAACTAACTTGATGATTTCAAGTCAAGGTTAGATGACATATCTTTTCGTTTGGCTATGCAGTCTTTCAAGTACAATTGATTAAGAGACAAAGATCAATGAATGCCAATACACTGGTATAAGGTAAACTAGGTAATTAGTAGTCAGAGCACTCTACATTTTTGACATGTTTGTGTAGTATGGAACCTGAATAGGATTTGAGCAAGTTGTCCTTCAAATTGTATCTGTGACAAGGACATAGTTCTAAAAGAATAAGATGAGTAGTGAGTTTATTCACTGATCATGTTATTTCCCATTTCATAATTACATATCAGTATTGGACAGGTAATCACAAGGATGAGAAATTCAATAAATAGTAGCAGTCCTTACTACTTAATTTATCTTTGAATCTCCATAGTCATCAACAACTCTTTTGCAGTTGGTTTATGTAGATTTATCCCTTTAAGAGTTATTATTTACCAAGCTCAGCTTGGTTCTGGCACAAGGCTACAAATATGGGGCATCCAGTGAGAATCAAACTTACTGCTCATGATCTGCAAGACTGGCTAGATAACCACTACACAATAACTCAAGTGTTGCCAACTAAAAAAATAATGTTTAAAAAGTGCTAAGTTTAGACCATCACCCCAACCAAAAACCATAAAAATGCTAAAAATGATCAAAAACAAGCCAAAAAAGTTCAAAATGTTCAAGCATGCCAGCACTAATAAATACACTGAATTTAGTGCAAATGGTGCTAAACTGAGTATCCAATCTCTTTTAAGAGTTGACTATCATCAGCTTTTCAGGAGTTAAAACTTGTTCTGATATATATTACCTGATAAAGATAAGTTAAGAAAATATATGTAGTCATTTTTCTAAAAGATAACCATTTCCTCCTAATACATTCCAGGAAGCAATGATATTTTGAATCTTCTTCTTCCTGAATTCCCGAAAAGATAGTTTTACCTTACTGTAATTAGTAAATATAAACTTGGTGAGATAAGATTTTGTGTATGGGGCTTACAACTTTGCCCTGTAAAAACATACTTGCAACTGAAACCACAGCAGCAACACCCCACTGTGGTGTGGTTGTAGCTCTATGTTCTGTAAGGAGTCTACAGGAATAAACAACAAAGATAAGATTTAATGAAGGTTCTTAAAATGATGTTTATGCTGAAACTGCCCAACAGGTAGTGAGTGTCAAATTGTGGGTTTCAAGCCAACAATTTGGAAAAATAATTATTTTTTCTTATCAAGAGAGCAATTAAATGAATACGTTTGGAAGTTACACAACAGGTACAAATGTAAAAAGGTAAAAGCAATTATTTTTTCAACAGAAATAAAGCTAAAAATACTTGACCTTTTATAGAAAATGATGCTCCAAGGAGATAGAGTTTATCAAATGAAAACTGTTTTTCTTACTTCTTGCTTATTAGATGTGAAAGTTCCTCAAACAGATCATAAATTACATTGAAAAAATTGGACAAAGCTTACAGCTGTTGCACATCAATAAATTTTTCTATCCTAAATCCATAAAGTTAAGTCTTTTGAGACTCCAGGGACACATATCCCAAGTTTTCTATGATTGCTGGCATATGTGTGTCTCATAGATCTCTTTCACAAGTCTACTGGGACTTTTCATTTCAGTCATTGAGTACCTTCATAAGTTAGTCCTGAATAGGTTAGACAACAATTTGCCAGACCACCAGAGAAAAATACAAGCAGCTATAAGTCAGAAGCCAAAATCTAAGATGGGTTATCCATTGCTATCAACTATACACTGTTAGAAGTTTATTCTATGGTTTCCCATACAATTACCAAATACATCTATTGGGCCAACTGTCTTGAAAAAGAAACATACTAAGAAGAATTGATGAGTTTTTTCTTAAACGCTTTTACTGTTCCACTTAGTGAATGTTGAAGTGAAACATATCTATAATACTGAAAGTCTGGTCCAGCTTGTGATCTCCAGGTAGCCTAAACAGTATGTTGGAGCCAGAGGTATTGAATTAGGATACCCCCACAATGCACTTGAAGAATGCAAAACTCAGTAAATTGCAGCTCAATAATAACCACGTGGGGTCAACATTTGTATCCACCTCTACCTTCATTATAATGATGAATTTGTTGATTTAAATATTAAATGCAGATTAAAGGATAGTCCACCTTATCTATTTATTTGCAAATGTGTAAAAGTCTGGATTCATTCTGGTCACATTAGATTGCATTAATTTTTTCTTGGAGAGGGACCATCACAAGGGTGTCTCATATAATACAAAACTATATCACCTATTTTATCAGTTGATATCAAAACATTTTGTAATGTTAGTTAAACTCTTCTTGCTACAATCCATAATAGCAAAGTGAGAGTTATCATTTAGTTATTTCTAGCAATTGGCCAAATCTCTGCCCAGATGGAGTGAATGAAAATGTAAAAAAAAACAATCATCAAAAGTCTCATTGACAAACAATAAAATGTTTAAAAATGAATCTTATTATGCATTTCTAAGTTGAACTGATAATTGATTTCAAGAGATAAACTTGATTGGGTTGCTATAAATTTATCATTGTAACCATTATTCTAAAAATGATAACTTATTCTATTCTATTTTTACCTTAGATGCAAAGTGTAGAAGTCATAAGAACATAGACATATAAAAATGTTTGTAACAAATGAAGGGTTTTATCTTTTGCCTCACCATTTCAAGTTAATTTTGGTACTTACTATGAAACCACTTGCTTTCAAGCTACTACGTAAAATTCAACAATACAGCCTCTTTATATAGGATGACTACAGTAATCCGATAAATTTGCTCTGAGAAATAAAGAATTTAGATAGGATTTGACTGAACTATGACTAAAATGCTGATTAAATCTATTGTCAACCAATGTTCTTGCATATGATCCCCATTCCAACTGGTCTCAATTCAGAAAAATTACAAACAACTGGAATTATTTTAAAAAGTTGCATTTTACTAATTTGGTAACACTAATAAACAATGGTAGACTTGATATGTTTTGCATTGTTATTGAATTCACAAAGGGCATGTCAAGTGAAAATATTTTAGATATTCAAAGGATAAAGAAAAAAGAAACTAGGCAGTTGAGTTTTTCTAATCTGTCTTCTGGTCTCTCCACATATGCTCAATTCTCAAACAGGCATTTAATGTACATAGACAGAAAGTTTCAGAAGGAGATATAAATAGGAAGAGAAATAGAAGATGAGTAGCCATTGTATTTTCTCTTAGAAACCAAACAATCAAGTTACTTGGCATGTAACAGTTACTTCTACAAAATGTTAAGAAAAATGGAAAAAAAACTCTTCAAGGAACTACAGACAGATAGTTCAAAACTGAAAGAATTATTAGTTTTGATAATTCTTTGGATCATTGTTGCAGATAATAAAGAACCTTTGTTATTGTTGTTGCTATTTCTTGCTAGTGAGGATCAGCGGATGATGGTTAGTCCAACTTATGCAGGCTTATTAAGGGTGTTATGGATCCTAATCTGCAAGGCACAGACCTTTCCACATTTTGGACAGGAGAATCCCTGAAAAAGTGGATTTTCCGTATTAATTTCCTCTCACCCATGCTGGTGGTTTTTATTTTTATTTTCAAATGAATATCAGCTAATGCACAACAAATCCATTCTTAGGTTAGGTGCCTTTCCTCAGCAGCTCAGTGAGCAGAGATGGCTAAGATGGTTGCAAAGCGGTAGGTATTTGTCACAGTAGCCTTTTCAAGGTTGAAGGACTCTATCTGATCCATTATTTTATCCATAGCTGAGAGCTGGAAAGTGGATTCACATCTTTCCCAAAGGCATAAGATTGAAGTGATAACCAACCAAACTACCGCAGCCAGAATTTCAACTCAGTCCGTCAATTCAATTTTCCGTGCTGTTAACAGTTAGGACAAATCTACACCTACATAAAAAAAACTTCACCTAAAAGAAAATTAGCTAATTCTTCATCTAAATATTCTCTTAACCTTAATGAAATGAAAATGGAAAGATTCATTCATGAAATCAATCATGGGGCATATCAAATTTAAATTTTGACTAGCTATCCAAAATATTAAAAAGATACTTCAGAGAAATAAACGTTGAATAAATTCTGATGATTTTGTTTTTGTTTAAATTAAAAGGGTACTTATACATTGAAATGTTATTCATATAAAATTGAATGTCGTGGATTTAAAAAAAAAAAAAAATTTGCCCAATCAACTTGTTACGTATAACATCAGTATGATTCCATATTTTTTCTGAGCTTGAATCTACATTTAATCTATATCTAATGAAGTCACTGGTCCTCAGTGTATTGTAATTTACACTTGAAATTCTTCCTATTCATTGAACTGAATCCTTTAGATGAGAAAAATAAAAAAATATATCTGGTTAGTCACTCAATAGAAAGCATCATGCACCTTATGTCTTTTGGCAGTATGCCATGTTGAAAGAGATCAATAAGAAAAATTTGAGAAGGGGGTGATCAATGAATAAGTTACTTCTCTTGCCTTTTTGTTGTGCAGTGATCATTAAAAAAGTCCAAATTTGAAAAAAAAAAAAAAAAAAAACCCAGCGTGAATACTACTGGACATTAACTAAAGACCAATTTAACATAAACTTACATTGGAAATTAAACCTCTCCTATCTAAACACCTACTTGGGAAGGGACTAAAAAAAAACAACTGTTTTTCTACAAATCATAAAGAGGAATTGTTTAATTTTTCATCGCACTAGCTTCATTGGTGTGGCCTGTACACATGATATACATATATAACCAGCCAATAAGACTAACTTGAAAATTTGGAAAAAAAAAAAAAAAAAAAACATGTTGACAGTTTTGGTTTCTTAAAATGTCATTTTTGTACTGGTTTGAAGTTGATTTTTTCTTTGAAATAAGTTTGTGATAGTCTTATAACCGAGATTAAAACTAGAATTTTAAACTCAATGTAATGCTCTATGCTAAACTCTTGCTATGAAGATTACAAACTCACTTCTGAAATTGAAATCTTTATTCAATAAAGAATCAAATTCTTGTCTGAAATGTATTGTTTTCCTCATTAAATATAATCATCAAAGCAGACACTTGAAAGAAATCAATTCCTCTGTGAAATTCACTCAATTTAAATTAATTGCTGGCATTTAAAAAATTCTTCCCTTTTTAGATTTTTTCTGCCTTAAGAATAAAAATAAATAAACAAACACTGCAGCTTTGTTTCAGTACTTGCCCTTTTGATTAATGTATTTACTATTCATTCTAGTATCATATTTATATTTTTTTACTTCAGATTTAGCAAACACTCATAACATTAAAGTATTCATCTCTTAAAAATAGAATAAAATAAAAAATCTCATACTTTTCTGTTTGAGATTATTTTGCAAATGTGCTAGAAGCATTACAAAATCTGGTATAAAAATCCTTTTTGAAGATATAGTTGCATAATTGTGCAGATCAAATTTCATTTTAAATTTTTGATCAGCATATAAAATTTAGGTTATAATGGAAATAAATCACTACGTTATGCATAATATATTCAGTAACATAGCTTTGCAGGATGATATATTCAGTTACATGGCTTTGCAGGATGACATGTTCAAAAAACATGTCAATGGTACAAGGTTAGAAGATGCCGAACAACGTAATATAGTCATGTGATTTCAGTGTATGTCATGATTATGTGACTTTAACCAAAAAAAAAAATGATAATTTATAAAACAACCAGTAAGCCATGGAGTGTTGAAACATTTACAGAGCATTTGTTTCCAACTAGTTACATGGGATTGGGTCATGCAACTATGTTATTAGAGGTGTGTTTTTGAAACAAGGTGAGCTTGTCTTTTATTCAACTAAGAAAACTTGAAATGAGAAAACCCTGTTGCTTGTTTGACCTTTCTTTCTCTTTCCATCCTATGTTTGAATGAAAAAAGCAAAAGCTATCAATTAGAGAGTCTGCTCTGATAGTGTAATGGTTAGCATATCTGCCTCACACACAGAAAGACCTGGGTTCAATTTTCGATATAAGTGAAAAGTGTGGAAAACTCATCATTAAGACAAATATCCCAGTGCACTCACTTTAGTAAATTTTTAGCCTGCCAAGAGGGTGGTCATAAAAACTAGTCAGTATAAAGTTCTGGTCTTGACCAAATTTGAGATTTGCAAGGATCACAAAGCTGATGCATGCAACAGAAATCAGGACTGTCACCAGCCATCATACTCCATTGTGAATGTTTCCTAAGAGACAGATGCTTTACCTGTCAATTACAGAAGTTGTGTTGTATTTTCTACTTCTCCTAATCACTACACATAATATGTCAGGCTATTCCACGATTATTTTCATAAAAGTACAATGATAGAGAGACCATCAAAACAGAGTGAAAAATACTTGCTAAAGATTTTGCATTTGAATTCGCTTCAAATGATAGAGAAAAAATCCACAAATCCTGATAGGGCTGAAATTTTTATTTCATGAAGCTAAATTGTTCGACAAAAACAAATGCAGAAATTGGAAGCTGGCCAATAGTCCAACTATCCAAATATAATATTTTTGTGGTAATGACATCTTGTTCAAAATATTAAGTTTGAAATCATGTTATCAATGTTTCCGTACAAACATCTTAGCAAATAAACCCAAATACTTGCTGTGAGATGTAAGCATATAGGAATATGATTTATAAAAATAAAAAGCAAAATATTATTTGAAATTGGGGGTAATTACTAAAAGGATGCTTATTTTGTAGAAATAATAAAAGAACTTAATGCTGGCTCACAATAATTAGTATGGATGCAGCAGAGTAGTGTTTTTATTAGAGGAAGTTTTTTTTTTAATGTTTGCTATTATCATGAATTTATAAACTAAACTTCGTGGGAAAATTCAAAGGTCCAAAATAAGGGTAAAAATGTAGGACATGTAGATTCATATCCATGATAAATATTTTTGATATGAAGGTAATTACTAGTACCACGTCAGCAGAAGTTATCAGATAAGCACTTCATCAAAACTGACTCCACCTTCAGAAGCAAGATTCAAATAGAGGAGGGAAGAAAAAAAAAATGAAGATTTCTCAGAATTAGTGGTTATTAGGAAAGATATTAATAGAGGCTGCTCAAATTACAAAAGCCTTGGTAGGAATTTTGATTATTTGCTTGATTTAAATCCTCATATTTGCTAACACCACTCAGTCAAAGGGTATTTATTCCAAATTGGTCATTTTCCAATTCGATTTCAGTCTGCATATTAAATTGAAAATAACAGAAACTGCATGTAGATTTAAGGTTGTAAGCATGGTATTTAAAATTTTGGCAGGAAGGCAAATATCCATGAGATTTTAAAAAAGAAGTTTGTCTAACTATTTAATGATATAAACAGGATATGAAAAACAAGAGCTATCTTTTTTTTTCTATAAGGAAAAATTATACGTAAGATGTTACAACTTCATTGCACATAAATTGATACAGCAGTACATAAATAATTAAATACTATCCCATATATTTAATAAAATAATGCATTAAACCAATAAATCAATATTCAACACATAAAACATACAGATTGGGTTTTCTCTATTCTCTATGATTTCATTTCATGTTTATCACGTCCAATGTATAGAAACTTAATGAATTTATTTCTGGTGATGAAGAAAAATCAGAAATTTGTCTTGATTTCAGCTGTTTTAAACAATTTATCCCTAAAAGAGATTGCAGCTTTTCTGAAACCTCTGGATTATAATAGATCGACCAACATGTAATGCATAAGATTAGCTATTTTCTCTTTTTGAGAAAGCAGAATTTGGGGGTTTTATTTGAAGAATTTTTTGGACAATCCGGAATAGAAAATCTCAAAGATATACAAGTTGAGAGAAAGTTATTCAGAACCAATATAAAAAGAATTTTTAAAGAAATAAATCTTATTGATATTGTGTGATGAGATAATTGCCATAAAGAATTTTCATGAAGAAAACAAACCTGAAAATCTGAAGTTAACCATTGCTTCTTCATAAATTTACACAAACAGCAACTGTGCGGGGTAGACAATTTTTGCATTATACCATATACTAATAGAATCTGTAAATCACAAGCCTTTTCAGTAATCTCAGAATATACAAAGAGATAAACAATAATAAGGAAAGATTTAGGGATGAGGCTTAATCACCAGTTGATGTATTTGACAGTCATGACTAAGAAGATAATAGATCAACTCCAATTATGAATTTATATTGTTTGCTGCAAGAATTTTGCACAAATTTCAATTGTATGACATAAAAATATTACTTTATTATTAATTTTGACCAGCTTTTACCTTCATCCTAATTTTCAGTTGCTTTCTATCACTTTGAATTGGACCATAATCCTATGGAAACAATTAAAATGAAGAGCAAGCCCACGGTGAGAATTGAACTCACACCCTCTAGCCAGAGGGGGGTCCTGCATATACGCCTGGCCGCTTTTAATGATACTTCATCTAATAAATACAGAGCTGCAGGAATTGCATTAGGTAGTATATAATGATAGATGGCTTTTATCTGGAAATGGAATAACTGTGGTGGACCATGATTACAGAAAAAATGAAAAGAAAAAAAACCAGACAAATTCCACTTGTTCTAGTTCTGTATAATGTAAAAATGAGATAAAAAAATATATAGATGTTGAGCAATTAACAGGATTATACCTGGTGATACATTTAGTATTTCTCAGGGAAGAAGAGAGGAAAAGAGTAGAAGGAAATACTTAATTAAGTGGTGGAGGTCACAAATAATTTAGCGGTTTTATTGCTGGCTTCTTTCTTGCTTTAATTCCCATTAGTTTGTGCTCAGATATAAATAAAACCATTTATCAGCAGAGCAATGATCACTACCCTACAACAAGAAGGAGTTCAACTGTCCGAAAAACTCTTTGAACGTATTTCCTATTGCTTTTTAGCAGAAGAGTAAAGTGGTTACTATGTATTCAATACTTTTTTTTATAAATCCAAACTTTAATAAACTCAATGCTAATGCAAACATTGTTACAAATATAACTTCTAGATGAATGTAACAATATTACATGCAGTTTAGTAAGACTATTTTCCCCACCTACGTTCATTTTTTACAGCGTTTCATTTTAACCATTGAAAAGAAAAAAAAAACCCTAAGACAAGGGAAACAGTCCAACTAAACTTCATACAGTGATTAAAACACCTGTCTAACAAGATAAGAAATCTAGCAAATGACTAACAGGGCAGCGATAATTAAAAAAAGTCTGAATTTTCAGAAAAACAACCATGAATACTGCCAGACAAACTATAGACCACTTTAGCATAAACTTACATTATGAATTGTTCTAATGCAATAAGACAACAGAATCAGGTTGAAAATATTTTTTTAATCATAGAAAAACATCATATTTGATGAAAAATCAGGGATGCCTGTACTTATTTTCTCTTCTATTACTATGACATCAGTAGCAGTAGTGATATAGAAGCAAACACACATAGATAAAAGTTTGCTTCAATGTATGCAAACACATGGACATCATCTTTGCTTTACCCCTTCCTTTCTTTCTGTTTGCCTTTGTATGATTTTAGGTAATCGTATACATGCCTGGTTAGTTAGTCAAACCAGACTCAAGGGATGGAGGCCAGTTGACTTTATGTGGCTTGTAGACAAATTCCACTGGTGGTTGGCACAATAATTCACTAAGCAAATAATACAGACTAATCAATTTCTTTATCATGGCAATTACTAAAGATAAAACTAATCTAAAAAGTAAATCAAATATACTCCAATCTCTACAAATCACATCAATAAAGTTCAATAACCACAAACACTTGCACAATATAAAGACATTTTATAGTAAGTACATTAACTAGTGTACCAAATAGGTTCTATCAATTAGTTGTATAAAAGGCTCAGTTACATATTTATACAATATTAAAAAACTTTCAGTTTGCAATTAATTATCATACACTACCAGTCCATGACCAGTTGCATTGCTGTTGATTATCATCAGTCTTCAACAGGCGAGGCTGATGGCTGCTACTGATTCTATAAGTCTGACGGACACAGCTCTTACATATGCTGTACAGAGGGAAGGAAGCAAATCTTATAAGAGAATAAATCACTTACCATGTGTAAAGTCTTCTTTGAATGTGACATTTCCCTTTTCTATAACATCTGTGAAGGACGGCCAACCACACCCTGAGTGGAACTTTGCATCAGACGTAAAAAGCTTATTATCACATACAATGCAGGTGAATATGCCCTCTTCGTTCCAGCTCACGTATTTGCCAGAATAGGCTCTGAAAAGAAATGAAGTATACAAAATAATTGTTCCTTATATATTGATATGTGAATAACCATCATTCCAAGGCATAACCAATTGTTATATTATGTCACTCAGATCATCTAAAAAAACCTTTGGTTAGTTTTTATACCATAACCTGAGGAAAAATTTCATGCACATGTATTTTTTTCTTTTGCACAGTTTCTTACCCTTCAGAAACTGAACAATAATTATTTATGATTTCAGAGTTATCTTTATAAAAGAAAATAAATGAAAATATATTACTTTAACATAACACATGACAGAGTCCTTAAGATAAAAATTATCTTCCAGGGATGCAATATTTTTCAGATGTACTTGAAAAAGTAAAAGTACAGCTATCAACTTCCCATTTGATATCTCCTGGGTTCTTATTAATCTCGAGAATGGGCAATTACTCAAAAATGATGGTGTAGAAATGTTCAAAATTGATAATATAAGTTCATATTAACATCACAAGTACTTCTTTCCCTGAAAAGGGCTTGGAAAATGGAGGGTGAATCTTATATACCAAAAAATTAGAATTCAGTTTTATGGCATATCTGAATGTAAAAGATTTTTTACATATTTCCAGATCAAGGCAGATTAACATGTTCAAAATGTGGTTGAAAGCACAATTACACATCAAACTTTAAATTTAAACTTTAAATAAAGAAATATATCCGTAATAAACATTTGAAAACTTGATAAGGGCTGTTGCATGTGTTGGATCATTCAACAAATATTTGTAAATAGAAATGGGGCGTAGTGAATGATTAATTAATATTTTACAATGATTTAGATAATAATTTTCATTTAATCTTTATATTAGAAAAAAATGATAAAGGTTCAAGGTTTCTCGAGAATTTTTGTATAAAACTAAAATAATTGTTTTTTTATCAACAAAAACAAGTTTTATTACCAATGTTTTGTGGCATTAATATAGTCCATTAGATAATAGGCAAAAATTGAAGATTTGGTACCAAATTACTAACCAAACATATTATACATTAAAAAAGGTAACTTTACATAGAATCAGAATATGAATGAAAACAAAGCTGTTCCAGTCATATATCTTTGGAATTGGGGATAACCCCTGCATAATTTTTTTCCATCCGTCTTTCTGTCTCTCCATACAATATTTCTGAACGTACTGAATGGATTTCAATGACATTTTGCACGAGGGTGGGCAAAAGGGTAAAGAAGAGATCAGTATACTTTGTGACTGACCAAGGAATTTATTTATGATTAGAGATATTTTTCTGTTTTTTTTATAAGCCCATGTAAATGCTCATGTCTGTCAACTGTTAATATTACTGTTCTAAATGAAAAAAAATGGATTCATTTTTATTGAATGAAAAGAAAACATTGCATTGATGTCATGTGTAAATAAATATGAATAATGCAAGACAGCTTGTATTTTTGACATCCTTCAATTTTTTCAATCCACTAAATTATTAAACGATCATCATCTGTAGTTACATCAGTCAATTGTTGTGTCTGAATGTATACCAATTTCATAACTCTACAGCAAAATGTGTGAACTGACAGGGGGTGCATAAGTTATTTACGGAATTTCAATTTCATAAGGGGTCAGCACCCTGACCTCTTCATGAAATTTGAGAGATTCCTGTATCTTGATATGAACAAAAATCATAATTCAAAAAAGTTGATTGAAGGTTTTGAAGGCTATTTATTAAACATAGAAGATAAAATAATGACTGCCTCTGATAAAAATATGAAATGAGAATGAAAGAATTTGGGAGGAATAGTATATATCAGTTATTATCCTTAAAATTGACAGAAACAAATTATCACTCGTGAGGCAAATGTTACCTGCATAGCCATTAGGTAATATTTTTAACATCATTTTGAGTTAACCTTGGGCAAGAATTCCTTTTTAAAATTTTCTCATTTCAAAACCAATTACTTTTTAACTGTTTATCTTTTCTGATGACATCAAAATTATCTGAAAACTTTGAAGAAGTCCAAGCTCTGCTCTATAGTTTTGACACCCGTCAGGTATTTTTGTCAAAACTATTTATGCTCATCTTTTGAAGATGAAATAAGATTGGATAAGAAAAAAGGTATAATCTATTTGAATTTACAAAACATGTCTGGTTTGCAAAGTGAATTCATAGGGGAAATAGGTGATGATTGATAAAAAACCAATAGTTAAGACTGATGTTATTCAAATAACACTGCTATGGCTTTAGTATCCTATGGTTATGATTATAAATCTTATTGAAATATACTATTAAGGAATAAAGAGATTCAAGCCAATAATAATTTTATTTACCTCAAATAACTATATATTCTTTTTGTACCAATCTGAATGAAAAAATTCTCTGGAAGATGTCAGAATGTTTGCAAAGAATGTTCAACAAGTATACTGAAAAATGATGAAGCCTCCTACGAGTAGATGTTTATATGAGGAAAATTCTGGCTTAGTTTGAAAGTATAAAATCCTATTTAAGTTTACACACACACGTGCCAAAATCATTGTTAGCAAGTTTGATCTCAAGAGCTCATTATTGTGGCCCTGTGCAAGACTAAATTAAGCTCACAAAATAAATATGTAGAAATCTATGCAGGAAGATGGAGTCAGTTGCTGACAGTCATGCATGAATACAAATCTATATTAATATTTGAGCCTTTTGTTCGTTCGTTTGTGCCTCTTTCACACTATAACTGAGAGGCTTATCAAACTGATATTTGGCGTATAGTCATATGAGAGGTCAACTTCTAATATGATTTATGTGACCTTTACCTCAAAAGTTCATTCAAGATCATTTCACTGACCCTAAACAATCAAAAGAAACAATTTTAGGATTTTCTCCAACTATTATTTTTATGATTGATACTAAGATCTCAAACAAAAAAAAAATAATTGAGTTTTGTATGTTTTTTATCATACATTGACAAAAATGAAGTGTCAATTTAAATAGAAGAATATAGTAGTAAAAGTACTATTTACATATCACTGTTAAAGGCTTTCACCTCTCCCATTCCTTATTCAAACAGTAAGTAACAAGTAAGCTCAATAAAAATCAGGTCATTTGTTTTTTCAAGTAAAATTGACAGTAGTTACAGATAGTCCTCAGCTTATGATTTTTCAATATATTCAAGTCAAGATCGTATTTTTGTCTTTTAAATTGCTAACAAAAATAAATAACAGTATTCTATCTCGGGCTAGAAGGAAATTCATAGCGTATTTGAGTTATGTTTTTCCTACTTACTATCACATTTTCAACCCCTAAACCTATCATGTGTTGGAGACTATCTATATTTTATTCATTTCATATTGGATGAAGTATTGTAAACTTGATCCAATATGAAACTGTTATTTTATCTTTTAATTGTTTTCTATGATCAGTTTTCCCCAGTAAAAGCCAAAAACCATGTTTTTATGTTCTCAATCACTATGACCGGTTACCTTTGGAAAAAGAGATTAAAAAATTGGAGGGGGCGGGGCTGTTTACCGTGTAACTATGAGGTTGGCACCGGCCCATAATTATTGTCTGTAGTACAGTTGTCCAAAATCATTCTTCCAAAAAGTGAAGATTCATCTGAACATGATTAAAAATGAAATATTCATTCTTCACAATGGAAGTAACCAAAATACTTCAAAATCATAGTTTTATACAATGGACAGAAAGTTCAGGTCCAGTTCTGCATCATATTCATAAAGTAAATAGAACCCCTCTAACAGATGAAAAACAACCCAGAAAATATTTTTTTCCCAAAAATGACACTTTTCCGATGGTGAGAGACAGAGGTCTTTTCTACTGAAGGTACAAATAAATTCTTTAGAAATTAAAATCTTTTTTACAGTCTTTAGCTCTTTCTGGTAAAACGAATTTTGACTTTTTCCTTTGCTACTTGAATCAGGCCATCAATCAATGACAATGAGTAATGAATATAGATCAGAAATTATGAATAAACTCTTGGTGTGAATAATTTTTTTTCAATTTGCCATGTTGTGCAAGAAGAAATATATCAAAGAATATATTTTTCATATGTGTTGTGAAATTTGAAGTTATTTTTCCCCTGGGCAACATGTGGTATCCCAGCTAGTAGATAATATAATTAAATCAGATCATAGGAACATACCAGAGCATTTCATATTGACTATTTGCTAATCTGTTTATTCAGATGGAAGTAGTTGAAGAGGTAAGAGCCTAAGTAGAAGGAAGACGATCAGTGAAAATCAAAAATACATAAAAATAAGTTCTGGCACATAAAAAAAGGTTGGTATGCAGGACAAATGTAGAGAATCAATACAAACATCTTTGACGTCACTCAGTTCAAAGCAGAAAGAGAGAAAAAAATTTATCTATTTTTTGACGGAATTGGCAAAATGAAGGTTACAGTCTCTTATGGATTATTGCAAAAAGAATCAGGTGCTGAAATGTAAAACCAAAAATAAAATCAATAGTCACAGGTAGATGTTTGAGATACCTATGAAGAGACTGCAGAAACCTCTGAAAACATATTGTAAAATAAGTTTTTGATTTGTGAGAGATGGCACAAGAAAAAGAGAGATGAAAAGTTCAACTATTACTGAAACAATTTCAAGCATTAAATATTTGTGGCTCTATTCTTCTCCCCCCAAATGGTACATTGTGGTCAGAGGTATTGAATTAAGATACCCTTAAAATGTGCTAACTTGAAGAATGAAAAAATATCTAGGTGATTTGCAACATAATCATAATAGTGTAGGGGATCAGCGTTTGTATTAACCCAGATAATAATCATCTGATTTCTATCTATCTATCAAATTATAATCTAATACATATTTGAGAAAGTTTCTGTCCATCTTCCTCAAAAAGGGACACTGTAGACAAAAGTATTAATTTAAGCTACCTATAAAATGTGTAAACCAGGGATGGGGAGGGGGGACACAACATATACCTACTTTTCAATTTCCAGTTTTTATTGAATATTCAATACCTACTAATTGAGATATTACCATATACCTAGTTCCAAAAACCTATTTTCATTACTGGTGTGATCTTGAAGAATGTATGAGACACCACACAACTATACAAGTACTGAAAAGTAATTTCATTTCTGACATGGAAAATAATTTTTTATGGGGAATATGCTCTGTTTAGCAACAATTATGGGTTATTTATAGCTACTTTTCAATCTAAGCAATGCTAGGCATAATGATTTTATTGAAAACTAGCAGTAACAAAAAGATACTGCAAATAATTTGACATAGATCTTCAAGATTTATTGAGTCATGTAGTAAAAATAGTATAACAGAAAGGTAAGACATTTCTTTTATTACCAGTGATCTGGCAATCAAAACACCTGGAGTTCATTGCAGCCTGGTTAGCAATGTGGGTTACCACTAATTCATTTAATAAATCAATAGATTATCTTAGATCAGTATGAACAGGTTTCTCCCCCATATGGTCAGTTCAGTTCTATCAAAATCAATGATATTCAG
Source organism: Thysanoteuthis rhombus (assembly GCA_963457665.1). NCBI lineage: Eukaryota > Metazoa > Mollusca > Cephalopoda > Oegopsida > Thysanoteuthidae > Thysanoteuthis > Thysanoteuthis major. The sequence goes on along the minus strand of OY735209.1, from coordinate 27,386,007 downwards.
GAAGTATTAACAAGAGCAGTTGTCCCTAACACCGGGCAGCAGACCGGCACTGGACCTCAAAGAAATATGAATCAGTTGCACTTTCCTCCATTCCTGGCCATGCTTTCCATGCTCCCACTAAGAATTATATTTGACTTAAATGTAAATCAACTCTAAAAATAAATGAATCAAACAAAAACATTTCAGTGATTAATAAACAAAACTTTAAAAACTAGTTTGAGTTTTTTCCTTTCAGGTGCCCAGGTGGATCTTGATATCAAATTTGTTAGATAAACAATTCTAGAAGCAGAATAGAGTATTTAAGCTACTTATAAGTAACATATTTGATTTATCATCTTTTTCTGGTATGAGTATCACCACCTAAGCACACACACAAATGTACATCCTTCGCCAGTTTGTAGGAATATTGTCGATATTAAATTGGTCTGTGGTGCAGAAAACTTGGGGCCCCTAAACAAGAGATTATAATGCATTTTCAATCAGGTTAATAGAAGTAAGAAAAACTGATCCAGATTGGCTATACTTGAAAAGATATGGCAGAAGTATTGGAATAGATGTGTGAAATTCAATTTTATGTTTGGGATGTGGTTATTTAAATATACACTGAAATAAAATCAAGTAATGATAATATATCTGCTATAAAGTAATAAGAAATAAACATTTTCTCTTTTGTGGGAGCTGAGACTAGTTTTTAAACAGTCCCAGATCCTCAGATTAAGATAATGCACTGATTTAATTGCTATGAACTTACAATCCAAGTACAAATCAATAAAAGGTTTAAGTGTTAAATTTTCAGCATCATACCTTCTCGAATACATGTGTGTATATAAGGAAGTTTAGCAGTGCTTGTTTTGCATATTTCCACTGATGAAATGCTTCCACAGCAGAACATTATATGAAACATTGGTACCTACAGGATAGGTCATAGTTGTTTTTGTAGATTATAAGTGGTATTTGATTTAATTGCTCATCAATTTTTCCTGCCTTTTTCTCTTTGGAGATAATGTACAACTTGAACTATGCAAAACATTGCTTTTATGTTTTCATCGTAGGGTGCATTTGCAACACTACGTGGAACTGAAACAAGATGTAAGAAAGTTAGGGTTTCATGCCTTTTCTTTAGAGAGCAACAAGAATCAAAACTATTTCCTTAACTCAACTTGCTAATGTCCTAACCATAAAATGACAGCATCCTTCCACTCAATAGAGCATATATATCTACAAGTAGAGTTCATTGATCTTCAGAAGAAGAGAAATTCAATTTTTGAAGTCAAATGAATACATAAATATATTCATACAAATGCTGCTGCAAAAACAGTAAAAGTACATCCAACAAAGCCTTCGTCAGATGATAAGCCTAGGGGCAAGCATGGTTTCCAGATCTTAGATTCATTTCCACTAATCTAGAGCACCCCAACAGTGCCTCTCAATACCACCAGATTTTGCTGGCTTTTCATCAGTGAGGGAGTGCCAGATTCACACTAATGCATTCTCTGTGCGACCTTAGAGCCACTTGATATATTTCCTCCTCTCTGATGATGCAAATCCCAGTTTAGTCAGATATATCAAGGTGGGGTTGGCATCTAACTTCAACAGGAAACAGGTTTTATTCTAACAAGGTTATAGAGGCTCCTTACCCTGTACTAGAAAAAAGAGCAGGAAAAAGTAGATTTCCAACCTTGTCAATAGGGATCAGTCAGATTTTTGCTCTAACCTATGAAAAGGCATGTAAATAATTATATGTTGTATGCAATACACAATAAGTACAAATATCTACATGAATGTAGTTACTCAATTATGTAACCTGGATGCATACTCTGATTAACTCATTCTTTTAGCGAAAGAATAGCTATATAATTATTTACAGATACATTCTCCCCACATATAGTTATATCAACTATTATTTAATGGAAAATTAGGGATGACTCATTCATTCAAATCCATCAACAAAGTAAAATATATAAGTATTCATCAGATTTTTGCCAGAGTATAGTATTTGTATTTATCATTTAAAAACAAACAAATAAGTAGTCATCTTCAATAGAAGTTAAAGATTAAAATGTTCAAATAAATGTCAAATTCAATGTTGAATGTTCAAAAAAATAAATGACATTTTTTTCAATTAAATGCCTAAGTATAAAAAAAGTGAAAAACAACTCAAGTAGTTTCAGAGGATTATGTATAACAGAGGCAGAAAAAGAATCATATTTATTGTAAGTCATGATTGTGGATTTAGTCCTGGCACTGTTATACAGGCCTATAGGAATTTCCAGGTTGACTAACAAAACCAATTGGACTTGCTAAATGGGCCTTCAGTAAGTAAGCATATCTTAGGTAAATAATCCAGATCAGTTGCAAAAGATTTTTAGCATCTTTTTTCATAATGGCAGATTTCCGCTGTGGTGTCCTTGTCGCCCCCCCCCCCAATAAACTTTTTCATATTGCAAATCATTGAAAAGGAAATTTCACGCTGAATAAAGTTTACCATAATCAGAGCAAATTATTGACAATCCAAGTTGATGAACCCTTTTTTGTTTTAAAATGAGAATCCTATATGGACTGATAGCTATAACAAAGGAGAGGTAATTGTTGATGGATCCGTTCTGGAATCTAATCACTTCCATGTTCTGAAAATTCTTAATGAATGTCAATTAAACTTTTTGGAAAGACATGAAATTCTGAAGCGGTTACATGCACTAATAATTCCCAATGTGGTAGCTGGCTGTCCGCATCATACAATAGTTCAATAGGTTCTCTGGTTGTCCACACGATATCTCCATACGTTCTGAGTAAATTTCGATGTAATAGACTATGCAAGAAGTGATTGAATTTTAGAGTAGATCCATCCACAATTACCACCCCTATGTTATTGCTATTAGTCCATACCAATGTTTGATTTCAAAATAGGGATTTATGATATTGGATTGTAAATAACTAAAAATGGCAAGTTCTGCATGAAATTTCCTTTCCAATGATATACAATACACCTATCGTGAATCACAACATGGATCCCCTGAGATCATATGTGCAACCGAGGCTGGCAGAATATTAGATGGAAAGACGAGCTAGACGAATTCAGAAAGTACTGGCTCCGCAACACCCATGATAGAGAAGTGTAGCGGATCCTGGATGATTTTCATACAAGTTTCAGAGATTTTTTCACCCATGAAACAGAAGTATTATTATCAGTAATAAAATATACTCACACACATACACAAAAGGCCATATTCTACGCAGATTCTGCTTCCCACTTTCAACCTTTCTCACCATGATTTTATTTCTGCTAAATACAATAATCAAGTAATATTGCTCATCACTTTTGCCCAAACTCCATAGAGTTATTATTGTGTGAGAAGTTATGAGATTTAATTGTGTAAAACCAAATAGAACTTCTCTTTGGCTCTCTTCTATTAGCTAAGATCAAAGAGTAAATTCAAATTTCTATTTGCTCTTCAGTAGTAAATACGCACACAAACTCGGCTGTCAAAGTCACTGACCTAAAATTTCATTAGAGATTATACTATGCAAATTATCAGCTCTACTGTTGGAGAAATGTAACATAATAGAGGAACAGCAAACCATGAAAGTTTTATGATGTAATTAATAATTCAAGGTTACTAATATTCTACACACACACACACACACACACACATATATATATGTATGTATTTAATAATTGTGTCATCCACCGACAGCTGTTTCGTTGTATTACAACTCTTCAGTGTGGCTATAGACTATCCATTATATATATATATATATATATATATATATATATATATATATATATAAGCAGCCATAGCAGCTCCAAAATTATGATTTTGTGAATAAAGAAAAAATGGTTAGGATATCCAAAATTATCTTCAATGCCCAAGAAAGTGAGACTTGTTAATCATAACATGTAATAAATTATTACTGTTGTCATTAAAATAACTCTAGGTTGACAATTGTGTTAGCAAAATGTAACCATCAAAGCAATGATGATTAATCAAATAAGGAACAAGATTAAAGAAAAATTATAGGATAGAGATGTACCAATAGCAGTATAGTAAGAAGGGCAGTAGTAGATATGCTTTGAAAATATTAAAATTGCTCAGTTACAGTTAAGACACTCACCATGTATATCAGTAAGTGAACACCACAGCAATGTGACTGGCATTAAGTTTCCATTAATACAGCTTCTTTGCCTGGTAACTAAAGCTCATGTATGTTCTCCACTCAATACATGAAACATTGCTGCAGAATCAATTCATTCAAAAATTGTAAGTTTAGTTTAAAGAGACCAAAGACATGCTCTCAGCTATCACTTTTGGTTGGGCTTCAATAATCGCTAGATGGCATCACTGCTAGAATTACTTCCACTCTTTTCTCACTCATAAGTTTTGCAATCAATCAAATAACAATATAAGAGCTAATTATTTTAATATTGATAAAACAATTTAATCATTAAATTCAAGGATAATTAACTTTACAATATTGAACTCACTACATAGAGCAAAACATATTCAATCAAATCAACCTAAGTTACATAAGCATGATAGATTGTGGAAACTGTTCAATCCTATTTCACTTTGATAAAGTCATTTATGAAATTTTGCACAAGAGTTTTGATAAGTCTACAGAACATCACCATAATCTGAATGTGACAAACAGATCAGCAGCTTTAATCGATAACAAGTGCTGTTTTTGTAAAGGTAAAATGTTCATCAAGCTAATATAGCCATTTGTTATGTAATCATAAATGATTAATACTACATGAACTAGTGCCAAGGGTAAATGTTTTTCTTTACCTTATAGCAGCATTTACAAATGCATAACTAATTGCTAGAGAAAAAACTTAATTCAAATTTTAGAATTATAGTCTTCCTCATCCTATGTGAAGCTGTAATAAAGAGTTTCACTAACCCAACCGTGAATCTTGCCATAGAAAGTGAACTTTTGGCATACAGACACATATTTCCTTCTGAATTGACAAATCTATGGACAAAAAAAAGTGCCCTTTTCTTGCAGATTATAAATTGGTGGATATCTATTTTTAGCTTCCTCTCATGGATTTTGGCATAGTTGTAACCTCAAGTGTGGTATATAAAAAGGTACAACAATTTTACTTTGTTCGGGGAGAGGATAGTTAAATCTAATGAGTAATTGATTTGTATAAAAAAGAAACACATGGAGAAATAGTTTTTTATGCTAACAAAATGTATATAAGAAAATACTTGTCTGGAAGCAAGAACTTCCAGGGTGGTATAGAAAATGTGATGAATCTGCTTCTTCAGCATCGCACATATATTTTGCGAATAATTTGATAAACATCAGGGGAACATATTGATTACAAAATCTCATTACAAGTGCATCAAGCACAGGCAATTTGACTAGGAGTTGTTCCGCTTTAGTGATTTTAGTTTATCAAGTATGAAATATATGTATGCAAGAAGAAATAAATATGGTTACTTGGGGGAAAAGCAATTTTTCTTAAAGTGTATGATTGTTCTTTGTTTTATTATTAAGCTGATGCAGTCAAAATAGGTGGGACATACTTCATGTATGTATGAAAAATAGATTTTCGTGCAATTGTATAATTCAAAAAATCCAAATAACTTCAAAGAAGATTGCTTCCTACAAATTTTAGCTAAAACAGAAATTTGAAAAAAAAAAAAAAATATAAGCCTGGCTACAACAGGGTCAAACTGCACACTAAATTTTATTCCAACAAGATTACTGTAACTTCAGTATTGTACAAATGATAGATAAATTTATAGATACACAAGACTAGTCAATTTGGCTCAGTTGGTAAGAGAGCCATTTACCAATCACTTGGTTGTGAATTCAAATCATTGTTAATTTCATATATCAGTTTGGTTTAATATGAAGGGATACACAAACAGCAAAGAATTTACCCCATAAATCAGGGGAGAATTAGTTTTTCCTCAGTAGCAAGAACAAAAACAAAGTCAAATTAGACTGGAGATTGACAAAAAGCTTTTCAATCAATAGTAATCAAGAAATTCACAAACCTGCCCCCTCATATGTATATATATAGAGAGAGAGAGATAGATAATTACATACTTTTATAAGATTGATGTCATCACCAACATTAGCTATTTCAAGTGAATTGCAGGACAGATGGTCTTTCCAAATGCCTCCAATGAAAACTGCCATTATTTTTCTGGTGAACACAGTTTTGATTTTAGAGTTGTCCTACTCCCAGACTTGTTGCCTCTCAGGGTTAGAGAGCCCGGTCTTCCTTGCTAATTTTACCCATGCTTGGTAAGAAGAAAAGAAATTGATTCATGCATTTGCCAAAGGCAATAGTACAAAGTTAATGTAAACAGTCTTGACCAGAGTGTGAACTTGGCTCATCAATTCCATTATCTGTGCTACCACTTTCACTCAGTTGATGTAAAGAGAAAAAGATATTTGGGGCTTTCTCAAATGGAAATGATTTTACAAAAGCAAAATCTAAGATAATAATCTTAACCCATGTGTCTCTATTTTATGATTAACTTTCTCTCATTCTTGAGTGCAACAATTTTCTTTGGGAACTGCTGCTTTCAAGCGGAATTGAATTACAATGAGAAAAATTTATGCAGTATCACTAGTATTTTTCATTATTTTTTTTGTCAATAATAAAACATGACATCAATTTGATTTAGTGACGAGAGAGAGAGAGTACAGTGAAGTCTAGGTTTGTGTCCAAAAGCATCAAAGCAAAATATTTACATCAAGCAACTAGTATCAAAAGTTAATGCCTCTGACTAATGGTACCCAGTCTGGTAGCCCCAAATGGCAAAGGCACTCAAATATACTCATATACCTGAAGATGTATAATTCAATATACATATATGATATGAAATAGCATCTTTAAAGAACCTTAGAATTATAGATTGAGTGAATGCTAAATTATAATTCTTGGTGTACTTGCATCTTAACACACCTCAGTTAGATCCAAATAAGCTAACTTGATCTAGATTGGAAGAAAAGCATAACAAACAAGATTTTTTTTTTCAGGAATAACTCATGTTTATTTTCAGTAGAGACTGATGATATAAACTAGATTTACTTATTTGGGGATAAGCTTTGTTAATTAGGAATAGCAATAATATTCAATGTACTTTGGCATTTAGAATTGTGACAGTCACCACATCTTTCAGTGTCTTATTTTTATTCCAAGTACCTATTCCATGATCATAATGTTAAAAAAAAAAAAAAAAAGAACTGGAATTGGTCTTCGCAGCAGGGATTCATTCCAGCAAAATTGATAAGAAAAAATGGTGGTGGAAAGAGTTATAAATATACATACCTCTCTGTCCCTTTCTCCTGAGTAACATGATATTGTACAGGGTTTAACTTTTCCTTCAGCTCTTCTTTGGAGTACGTGACTGGGCACGTACCGCTGGCAGCGTCTTCGCATGATGTTTGGAGTTTTTTGAGAGCTGGTGAACTCTCCCGTTTAGCAGTTATAGCATGCAACAAGTTCATGCAGATGCAAGATTAGAATTCTCATTAGCACCTGAAAAAAGAAAAAAAGAAAGAAATTGCACATTTTATTATTGAGTAAATAAATGGTCAATGATTATTTATTTGTAAAGTTATTTAGAATTGGGTAAAGATTTCATAGTGTTATAATAAAACTTGATTAACAGTTCATTACATGTTTATAATTGTTCCTAGAATTCAAGAAATAAAAACGCTGAGCTGCATAAGGATACATGCTATCATCCAGCAATTCTGAAAATAAAATGAGACTTGTATCCGTCCACATTAAAAATTTAACTGCAAAGAAACTAAAGCTGAGTAGACAGTCATTGCATAATTCAACATCCAATAATACTTATGTCTTAATTTGTAGATCTATCATCCCAATGTTTTTTATAGCAATCCTCTGTCTAAATACAAGTATTCCCAGAGATCAATTATCTTGAATTTATATGATAAGAACATATTTCAAACAGGAAAAAGAAGATAACTCCAAACTGCTTGAATTATCACCCCAAACTTTCAATTTCATTTTCCTACATCTACATATTCATCTCCTCTTCAACAAAATTTCAGTCAGGACTTTTCATCTGATATTTGCGGGGAAAGAGAACAGAGGATGGTATTTTCAATAACAAGTGCTTAAAATACAACATAAATTCTTTTTGATTAGTTTCATCACAACATTTAAGAGATTGCTAATGTAAATAACTTACAAAATATTCAAGCTGATTGAAATGAAAATATTTTGAAGCAAGATACCTGATACATTTCAAAATAATGACTACAGAAGTAATGCTTCTTAGGACAAATGGTTTACAAACAAGGGAGTTTCCAAGCAGAGCATTGCTAAAGGATAAACTCAAGTCCACAGTTTTTTATATTTTACCAAATGGTTAGATTTGCATTCTATCATATTGATTGAGAAAGTGAACTTTTTTTCTACACATTTCAATAGAGAATTCATTTCACCAGATATATTTAAAATAAATTAGTTTCTGAAATGGGTGTCTTTGACATTACATATTAGCTATTGGCTGCTCAATAATAATTTCCTTCAATTACATCCAAATATATGTGAAAAGACCTCCAGTGAGTCAGTTAAAAATGAGAATAACTTACTGTAACACAGCAAGAAAGTAAATATTTAACATGGCAAGTATATTATCTTACAGCCAAGATTCAAATGGGAAAAATTTGTCTACATGATAGGACATATCATACCAGATTCCTAATTATTCAATCGCTAAAGGATCTGTTTATAGATTACCATTGTTAAGTCATAGATTGAACAATAACTATCATGTCCCAATACATCTGTCCAAACACATCTTTTCCTTTGTGATGAGACTATCAATTATACATAGGCAAGTGTAGTCAATCTTTTGAATTGTATTATCAAGTAATACGTAATTATATTGATAGGAGGATTGTTAGATTATCCTGATGACCAGTCTTACAAACTTGATTAACACAAACTGAAAGGTTACCAACAAAACATGTTATACTCCACAGACATTCATTTTCAGACAATTAGAGATGAAGGAGATGTCCTATAAAAGGCTGAGAAATAAGAAATGGTTTTTGTGTTCATCAATATTTACCCCTGGGAGAAAAAAAATTTAATCTGTAAAATGTGCGAAAAAACTATTTTATAGATATAAAAACCAAACACAAACATACAAAACCTCTTTTCATGAATACAATCTATTCTTGGTAAATTATTAACTTTCTATAAAAAGAAAAAGGTTTTATAACATAGAATAAATACATATTTCTCTATAATAAAACAACATAGTATTCAACAAAGATTTTGATTGGAATATTGTTTTTGATACTTGACTAAGTTACTCCTATTTGTGGTGAATATAAAAATTCACAAAGAATGATGATTCATCTTGCTTGATATCCCAACTTATGTCACAATCTCAATTGATATTTACAAGCTTAGTTGAGTTAAAAGAATTATGAATTGATATGTTTAACAATTTTAATAAGATACTATTTCTGGCTAATTTCTAGCTTAACCAATGATCCTACCCCCTATTTCAAAGGGAAGAACGCTATTTTGACATTAAATATGAGCCTTTAACTGACATTTTCATCCAAGTGTATACAAAAACAACAGTGATTCAGTAAAAAAAATTCTTCCCAAAGTAATGAAATCCAGCATCTACCAAATGACATTTAACATAAAATGGGATGAAATAACAAAATCTATTTCAGGAGTCAACATCTTGTGATTGTAAGACTAATTAAAAATACCACTCATTTGCTTAGAATGACTAACCCGATGACTCTACTCAAAACTGTAGACAATATGACTAAACCCATCCTTTGACTGTTGCTTGCCTTTTATCATTGGCATAGTGCTAATAAAATTCACACCCAAAGAGAAGAGGGTAAGACTATGTTTATCAGATTATTGTAACAGTATATCTCAGCCATTCACTGACAAATATATCAATAAATAATATTGAGTTTTTTGAATTGAGATTATGTTTCATATTTGTCAGGATGCATAAACACTGCTCATATTTATTGATGTCATATTTGATTTAGCTGGGTTTCATTTTGTAAATGAAAATATAAAATGTGCTAAAATTGTTCATTTTAATTAAAAATAAGCTCTAAAATTAGAGGGTTGTATTGATTGTTAATGATTAACCACTTCATTCTTTTATTCCATATTAATGTAGGTTAAGTTGCCTTAAAATCACTATAGCTAAATTTCTGTCTTCAGTTCTTGTACTGAAATTTCTAAAAAGGAAAAAATTAAACAGATCAACAATGTTTTCAAGATGGCAAAACCCAATATGCAATACAGATTATCATCTCCAGTATTTGAGATTCATAAAGCTATTGTAAGTAATGATTGTAGCAGTGTAGTATCAGAGAAGATTAAGTCAATTCTTAAGCATCCTTTACGCAAGATCAACAGGCCAGATTTCACTTTTGGGTATAATGTCAATTTATAAGAACCAAAATATGATCCATCTGAAAGATTCATTTTCATCTTCACAAGTAATTGCACAATCCTGGTTTTCACTAGAGTTTTTCAATTTTGTTATACTATTTCTTCACAATATATGCAGTTAAAAGGGTCTGAATTCTACATATCATCCTTGTTTTGATATAATTACAGTACGCTTTGATTATGGCATCCTTATTTGACTGAATTAAATCAAATTTTTTGGTAAAAGAGCAGCATACGTAAATTCAGTTTGAATGGAACAGCTAAAATAGAAAAAAAATTAAAATTCACAACAGAAATATATATCTCATTTTATTGCACCTTGATATTTTCAAACGTTATTCATGCATTGAAGGTTTAAATATTCAAAAAAGAAACCATTTACACTGGATCATTATTACTGTACCATAAGTATCCATTATTTCATAATAGAAGCTTTAACCTCAGTTATAACCAGATCAACTCACCAACATTTATTCAATGGTCCGTTTCATCCGTGTCAACTTAGTCCAGGAAACTGAATCAAAATATGGTATTTTGATAAATCATAATAACATGCCTAATATCTTTATACTTTTATACTCATATGTATCTTATTTTATTTCTGCTTTTTAGATGAGAGGAATGATAGCAAAAATATTTGCAATATCTTAAGGACAGAGTTTCTGCTTGTGAGATAAACATTACTTTTTACTCCTTATCACCTTATGGTTCAGAAGACCAAAACAAGGTCAACTGTTCTAATTATATCTGAGCCAATTATGTGGTTATAAATAGATATATTATGATTTCTATTAGTAAAACATTTACTTTCTGTGTTAATTTTTTATCTATCTAGGGCAGTGCCATTCCAAAGGCGCATGTTTAGAAGCAGCATCCCCACTCCCCAGACTTTTTAGTATGTGGCGCTGCCTGCCAAAATTATCTCATAAATAATTCTATGTCTATTGCATGAAACTTTAGCTTTGAAGCGTTTTAGTTACTTTTCCTCAGTGTTGTTGATTTAGATGTTTTACATCACAACATCAATAATTTTAAAGAGCAGAAGTCAAGGGAAATAATTATAGAAACTATGAAGAAATATCTAATACTTTGAATATTTTATCTATTTTTTGTTAGATTTCTCCAAAACCACAGATCAAAAAAAACCTTCAAACACAGCACTACACTGCCATGTGTTCTGACTAATAAAATCTGGCAAATTTTAACTATGTACAAAGGGCAGTTATGAAGTGCAGAAAAAGAGATTTCTGTTATTGTAGTTCAGTGGTAACAAATGTTGGATTAATCCCCAACTTAGACATTTTAGTAGTAATAACCTTGTTTGTGAAAGCTGATTTATTATAACTGTTAGAATGAGTGCATCTATTTCTAAAGGTTAATTAAATCATTCCCAATTTATGTTCAGAGGCAACAGGTTTAGCTACCTTGAACTAATAATACATCACTTCAATGACCAGCAACATCAAGAGACAGTAGCTCAGGGTTAGCTTTAGGAGCTGCTGTTTTTTTTGTTTTTTTCAGAGCATTTTGATGGGGCCCCCAGGTTCACAGCCAACGTCTGCAGAATCAAGGATGTATAAAGAAAAACTTCATATCCATACAATAGAATGGAAAGCAATCAAAATCTGAGTAAATAGAACGAACAGATCCAAGGTACATTTCAATGTAAAAATTGAATATTTGTGAGCCGACACATAAACAAACAAGATGCATAGATTACCTCTGAAAAGAAAATAGTTATAAAACCACACATTTTAGTGACCGTGAAATCACAAATGTTAATTTCATTTTTTTGTTTAAAAAAAAAACAAAAAAAACAACATATCAAAAATGTAAGTGAAAAGTATTGTTGGAAACAAATTATCATTCTCGCATTTCTAAAAATCACTCAACTATAAATGGGGCATATATCGTTACAGACTTTTGTTATGAAAGTTATTTTTCTTCACAGCAAATTTTTTTAGGATTTTATCCAAGTTTAAACTCCTAATTTCAGATTCAATGGACGTATTTGGAAAACTTAAAACATTCTTGCTGAATTGACAATCTCAAATAAATTATGATGAGTTTCAGCTTGGAAAAACTCCTCTCTCCAAATGCCACAGTCACTGGGATTGCCAAGAAATTCCAAAGAGCAATATTGGATATGCAGTATGACCATTGTTGTGAGCCCAAGAATTCAAGCATTTTCACGGAGTGTTGAATCTCTGGTCGCAGAATTGGCTTCAGTGCCTCCATTTCCTCACAAAACATATAACCATCTATATCAGCCTGTTTTGTGATTTCAACTTTTTCCTGTGCCTGTTAGACATTTGTCAATGTCAAGACCAGATCTACTGCACATTTCCTTATGGTGACCTTGAAAATTGCACAAGAATCAAAAGAGAGATTTTTGTTCTTCCAGTAGTTCAAATTATGGCTGAAGTGTTTACAGTGCTTTATCTACCCCATGGTGAGAACAATTCATTCTGAAGGTTCCTCTGCAGATTCATAATCAAATTTTTTTCTTTCTAATGAACACTTACTCCGAGACTTGAATCTAGGCTCTTCATCTAGGTCTTTGGCAAGTTTTCTAGCATCAATTAGGGCTTCATCAAAACCTTTTTCTCAGTACATCTTTAACCTTTTGGTGACTGCCCCAAAATTACCCATTTTCACCATTGCATATTTAAACAAATGTAACTTGGGGTTGATTGAAATATATTCATTGTGCTATATATCATTTTAAAGCATAATGAATAAGCTAAATTACTGTACAGGTTTTGGTTTCATTTATTTATTGATAATACTGATTAACTGCGATTTGCATATTGCACAATACAACCAAATACAGACTAAACAGTGAGAAATGACATTTTGTTACCTTTTGTGTGGAAAACCTAAGAACAAAATGAAACTATCATGCACTGAATAGGCACGAAAAATTTCAAACAAATACCTCACATACCTAACGAATTAAAGACCAATCTCTGAGTGGTGCCATAAGCCTATCACTCGGTGGCCTCTATACTATACATTAATACTAGTATTTATATAAACATATGCGTTCAATAAATTTCTCCTCTCCCATTTCTTACTTGAGCGGAATTCATTGTTGGCAACTAGTTTCACTGCTTAAAGATGCCAAATATTCAAATAGCTGGAAATTGGGGGGGGGGGGAATCAAAAAGATGCTAACATTGTCAAAATATGGTGGGGAATATGGCCAAAACATAGTGAAAAGATGCTGAAAACAGTTGATTTTGGCACAGCCAAAACATTGTCATAGCAATCAATACGTGATCGGTAAGGAGCAGATTTTCAAACGGAACAGTCACCAAAGGCTTAACCAGATACAAAGCTTTTGGAGAGAGGAAAACCCTGCAGCATCGTATGATTCTCAAGTTCCTTACCCACAAAATTCACTTGAAAGAGTAAGGAGTGTTAAAAATGTAGTGATTCCAGAAACTTGTAATCTCATTTGACTGACTAACAATTCAGCATTTTTGTTTGAGTATTATCAGTGATTTCTGCCAACTCTTCTAGAGCATTCCAAATTTCAACAGCTTGGTACTGAACAGCTTTGACACTGCATTCCCTTCATACTTCACTGACAGACCTGTCAAGTTTTCGAGAAATAGTCCATATTTTGCTAAATGATGCAAAATGGGTATAAATACACTGCAGAGTTCCAAAGTAAGTCACTGCATCTGGACATGTTTTGGCTGTGTCTCCCAAAACTAGCTTGTGACATGCATGGAGTAAAGAAAATTCTTATATTCTTCTCTAGAAATCATGCCTGCACACCTGAGTTGAATCCCTTCATATTGGCACCATCAGCATACCCTTGTCCATGGATATTTTCGACATCCAGACTTAATATTTCAAGTTCATGTAGGAAATAGCCTTGATTCACAAAATGATCTCCTGCTGAACAGCTTCACCTGTTGTAATAATAAGCTCATTCTGGATGTTTTTTTCCTAAACAATGAACATGTACTTTCCCATTCTGTATTTTTTGCAGATTATCTTGCATTACTGGATTTAAATTTCTGAGCAACTCAATAGCACCAAGGAAATTTCCACTATGTGGTGTTCCCATGTGTTTCTTAGATGCACGAAATAGCAAGTTGCTTAACTACTCATCTTATGCACCTTTCTCCTTTTCTGTTTCAGCTATCTTTGCCTTGGGTCCAGCCCTCCTCTTACCACAAGTTAAATATTTTCTATTAGCGTTTCTTAGTTTTTTTTACTCCTATTTACAGAAGCTATAGGATGGAAAAAAAAAATTACAGCCTGCATCTGAGGTCCACTATGGATTGCAATTGGTATTTGTTTATATCTTCTGAATATGTGTGTTTCAGATTCCGTTGGATTTTTAAAATTTTTTTATTATATAATCACAGGTGCTCCTATATCAAATTTATTGAGGAATCCAGAATATTAGGTCAGTACAACTAATAATTTTGAAATTTTGCTCAATGAGCTGTTCTGTTCCAACTAAGACATTCATAGCTCCTTTGGTATGGCATGTACAGTTTTCAAACTTTAAGGCTCTGAACATGACCCAAAATCCCAAATGTAAAAAGATGATGCTCACTTTGAAATCTCACTCAAACAATATACAAGATAAAGCACTCATGTTTTTTTTTTCCTATCATTTATAACATTAGGTCATATGCATGTAGTAACTATATTTATCACTGTTATAGGAGAGTCAGAATTATTGTTTGAAATATATTTGATTTTCAGGTGTCCTCAAAATTGCCTATTTCCATGTTCTCATTTGGCCATGTGGGCAGTTAACCATCATTTACATATTTTTACCAGGTCTTCTGAAATATCTAAAGATGATCTGACAAAAGTTTGAGGATGTTGCTGAGCTTCCTTGCAGAATCATAATTTTTCAATGCATATGGGATATGCTGAAATGTTCTTGGCTTGAGAAATGATGTCAGTTCTCGTCCCAATCCACTTCCGAAAAACTGAGCATTATTTTGTCACTGTAGCTTGGAAGTGTATTTTTCTATATTAGAGAATGTCAATTTACAGGATAGTTGTATCTAGGTCATTCCCTCCTTATTCAGGCTTAAAAATGTTTCCAGCATGACAGCTTAACTTTTAAAAAATTATAACTCCGGAAGGAAGCTCAGCAACAAGACCAAATTTTTGTCTTATCTTTTTTTCTCCTTTTCTGTGATCATCATCAATGACAAATTTTCTTCCAAATAGCAGTTTTTCTTTTAATGTCAGTAAGTTCTACAGAAAATTTAGCATTAGTCACAAATTTACAAAGCTGTACATGCCATATCAGAGGAGCTATAAATCAAAATGCATAAAATTGAGTAAAATTTCAAAAACTCAATTTCAAAACTATTGGAGATAAAGACCAGATATTTTGGATTCCTCCATAAGTTTGGAATAAGAGCATCTGTGATCTTTTTTCAGTAGAATCTGTTGGAGTGAAAGTTCCTAAAGTTGGGTGATTTGAAATGGAATGACTCGTGTTTCCATGTTCCTGAGATGCATCACTTGTACCTTCAGGGCTTTCTCTAGTGTAACCATGATGCTCTCAACACTACCATTCAGTCGTCTACAGTCAAATTTCTCAACTCAAATCTTGGCTGTAATCCATTTTAGGCCCGTTTAAAGTCTTCCTTCTTTCTTATAAGAGGCTTCTGCTACTGGGCTGTTTTACTTTAGGTAAAGTGTCCCCAAAGGGTAATGTTTTTTGTCCCCTCAACCAGTTGATGCCAATTATCCCCCTTTGTCCATTAGGTGATGGGGGGGGTGTCAAAATAACAATATTTAAAAGTTCTTACACGTATATTTACATATTTGTCTTTTTAATTATTAAATAAATTTTTGTGGTTCTATTAATTACAAAATTGAATAACTTAATTCAAGCACACTATAAGCAAACACTACTGACTTTTCTAGAATTGGGAAAGAAATTATTGTGATATCTTTTTCTCATACAAAATGGCAGTTAATTAAAACTACAAAATTATGGTTGATTACAAAGAGCCTAACTTATTCAAAAACTTCATGGGAAGTAACTATATGGTGCTAGATAAATATGGCCATTGTTAAGCTATGACAGCCTTGGATCCATAAACTATTATCTTCTTGAAGAAGGAAAGCAATAAAGGACTACCCAATAGCCACCAGATATAGGACTAAAGAATATAAAAATTATAATCATTACTGCTCCCTGCAAAACCTTCTATGTGGTGTCAGGTGTATGTTGCAATTAGTTGTATGTATTTGAATAGACTAGATTACCCTGGTGCGCTACCCAATTGGGAACATTCCATCCTATTGCTTTAAAGCTGGCCCTGCAGCAACTATTCTAAAACTTAAAAAATAATTGGATAAAAAGAGAACAAGATTTAATGCCTAACTGGGATAACTACAGAGCATCTATTTAAAACCCTAAATAGAAACCAGATTTTCTTTTCTATAATATTCATTCGTAAAAGATACCCATCAGGTATGAAGTATCCTTTAAATATGAAGAGAGTGGTTCCAAAATGGGATTAGTGCCATTAGAAAATAAAAAAATGTTTAATTAAATGAAAAATAAAATTCCACTTGGACTTATAGATTGCATATATATGAAAAGGTTGTAACAAGATGAGAAAATTTGATTCTTGATTTGATTAAACACATTTTATTTTTAAATGGTGCTTATCGTGTTTTGGAACCAAACTCTTCATATATAGGTACCAGTCAGTAGTCTAAAGATGAAAAAAACTATCTTTTCCACAGAACAATTTTTTTTTTTCAAAATGTTCTTCCTTTTGAAGGTACTTAATTCTGTTGTGAATATTAAGGACATAGATCAAAATTCAGTGAATAACTACACACCAGGCTATGGACTCGAATACACACATAAAAGAAACGAGGTAATTCAAAATTGCTCAGGTTAAATGTGTTTTTAGATTTACATGTAAGAGGCGAACACTTTAAAGAAGCCATCAAACAATATACAAGTTGTTTGCAAGTATGCATGCTTGGTGCCTTTAAAAGCTTAAAAGAAATTTTTCACAAATCCCAACACTAACAAACGCTTCTATGAGACTGTAAAAAAAAAAAAAAAATAACTTAATATATATGCATTGAGTTCTATGCTATATAGAACACGTATTGATGATTCAAGAGATTAGCTTGAAGTTCCATAAAAGAAAATTGATATGTTAAATAAAAGGGGAATAACTGCTGATTACCTCACTTCAAACTTTGGGTACACTCTTTTCAATTCCATCTGACACAATAAGTTCAACAAATTTAGTTTCCTCTATAGAAGAGCACCACTGTCATTTACGAGAAGTATCAAGCGGTTTTAAGAGTTAAGATGCCAGACTGCTGCAGGGTCAAACTCCATTCCTACAATCTATTCTACCTGAAGATGATTACTGAAACTTCTGTATTGCATATATGTAATGAATAAATTTGTAGATATCTAATACTTGTCAATTTGGCCAAGGTGGCGAGAGGGCTGCTTAGCGATCACTTGGCCATGTTTTCAAATCACGGTAGGGAAATGTTAATTTGATAAAGGCATTTATTTACTAGAATGAAAGTAGCCCTTGAACATTTTTAACAAACTTACGTACATATAAAAGACTTGTCAATAAGAGGGTCACCCACCAATCGGATGGTTGTGATTTCAAATCATGGTAGGGGAGTGCTAATTTTACAGATTGGTTTGGCACAGACAAACAGTGAAATGTTACTCTACTAAATTTGATTTTAACTACGGTAGAAAAACGAAGTCAACTCCGGATTTGGAGTTTTACAAAAGTTGACATGACTTTTGGCAAACAAATGATGTATTCTGAGATTATTACAATTAATAGCAGGAATGAATGGTGTGTTATTAGCAGAGCACAATTTGAACTCATCATTGAACAGAAAAATATTATATTGAAAGGGCATTTTTTCAAACAATAGAGATTAAAATAAAAACATTCTGAATAAGTATAAATTGTTGTATAAAATGTCCCAATTATCAGATAATAAAGCCACTCAATTGAACTGAGTAGAAGCTATTTGTTAAGTATTGTTGGGTGATGAGAAAACTCATAAAAGTTAGAGATAATCTGAATCAACAACAAAATACAAATGATATAATAAATAAGCGAGACAAATTGTAAGTGCTATCTAATTTCTGGTCAAACATTCAATCAAAATGACACAAAAATCAAATATAGAATTTACAAAAGTACAGATTTTAGAGCAAAAATAATTACAATCTCAAGAGTGGAACTGTCTGGAACATATTTGTCTTTGCTCAGTTAGAGAACACTTAATTCTGTTGAATGCAATTTGTGTTTGCTTTATCATAATTATTATAATGATGATATAATCATCATGTTTTTAATTATTACAATGATGAGGATATCATCATCAGCACTAGAAATTTTAAAAAAATAGTAAAAATAACAATTCAAGGAATATAAAAAGGGAAGCTACATAAAAATTATCCTCAACAGCTTGAAATTGAATGAATAATACAAACATAATTCTAATAAATCATAAAGAAATTTCAAGTTTCATAATCCACAAGGATAGAATAAAACTGAAATAATATAAAGTAATTTAGATGAAGTATGTTCAATTTTTAATAAAGGTGAAAATGAGATCAATCTTTAAAAGCAGAGTAATTTCTACTAAATATATAAAACTGCTGACATCATAGAAAACTGTAGAAAAGTCCACAAGATTTAAAGATCAATAATTGATTACAGCAATTTCTAAGAAAAATAAATATATAGACCAAGTTGATACTCCCCAACATCAATACAGATTGTGTAAAATCATTAAACAATTTGATATGAATGTTAGCTGAATGAGGTTCATGGAGATGCGATAGACATAGTCAGTAATGGCTCAGACAATGTAATCAGTAACCCAAGTTCAAACTCTGGTTAGGGCTGTTCATGTCCATTTAGCACTGATGCACATACCCCCCACCAACTATAGGTGAAATAGTAAAGCAGATTGGGCTCTCTGGCCTGGGGATGGGGGTAGTCAACAAGTCTAGGAGAAGTGAAACTTTGATTTCAAATCAGGGAGTGGAGCCTCCTTAAGACTGTTTGACGACCAACTTGACATCCTCCAGATAGCTCCTGCAGCCAAACTGATGCCAGACATATCCCTCTCTCTGCGTTTCTCTTGACTTCATAAGCAAGACCGAGAGGAGGATTCTGACAACTGGTCATCCCAGGATCTCCACACACTTTGGCCAGCATGCGCCCTAGAGGGGATGTTCCATTGTCTGTAGAGACCGAACAGAGGCCATTCAAATGAGGTTCATCTACTACATTTTGATTTAAGAGCTTGCAGGTATAAAGTAGAAAGAATATCCAGGAGAAGAGAATAGATATAATCAAAAGGTCAGACAATGACTAATTGCTTCAAGTCTAGTGGTCATTATTGTGATGCATTTGACAGCATCCTAAATAAACACAAGCATAAGGAATGTATTTGAAGTAGATCATAGCAAACAATTCTTTGTTATTGTGTTTGCACCAAATCAAACTTACACACTAACATGTATAATAAAAATAGAACAGGCCTGATTAGTCACTCAATAGGAACCGTTATGTTACCAATGTCTTTTGGTATATTGTGCTGAGAGGTATGGATATATTACAAAATTTAAAAAAGGGGTGATCAATGAATAATTTACTTCTCTTGCATTTTGTTGGTAATGACCATTAAAAATTTTCAATTTTCACAATGCAAACATGAACAATGCTGGTGCAAACAAAGGGGCCAATTCAACTTAAACTTGTAAATTGAATCCCCTCTAAAACCTTATTTCAGGAGGGAATCAAAAAAAAAACAAAAAACAGAACATTTTTTTCTTATCAAATAAATGTTTGAATATTCAGTCCTGTAGCTCCATTGGTGTGGCCTGTATATGTGATACATACAAAGATAGCCAGCAAGACTTGCTTAAAAACTGAGGAAATCTATGGTGATAGTTTTAGTTGACAGTTTCTAATACTCAAAGTAGTGATAGGATTGCAGTTCGCCCATGCTTTTACTAACACTCTCCTCCACCAATCATCAAGACATATGAATGATGTGACATAATTGTCAAGATATCTTACACAGCAAAAGGGACAAGTGGATTTATGCCTTCCCAAAGAGAGCTTTTGCTGAGTGAACATATCAGACTCAGCTGGAATTTGAACTCAGCTCATCAATTCTGTTTTCTTTGTTGATAACTTTTGCCTCCATGCACCTCATTGGAGAATATCAAATGAGATTTCATGACATCAAAGGCAAAACAGTCACCAATCAGACGGCTGTTGACATTTTTTCTCGTTACTTGAACAGGAGATTTTGTTTTACATCTTAGTTGATTGGATAACCAAATTTGTGTCTTAATCTGGCCCTCCCAAAAGAAATATTACTATTATTAGTACAGGTTGAGCATGTCAATCTTGGTAACCTCAGGACAGAGGGTGTCACAAGTTTCAGAAATTCACAAGTTTTGGGTGTAGCATAGACTAGGCCTAATTTCAGTACTACAGGCCCTGGTCATTATCACCATGAAGTTACATGAATAGCCAAGAATTTAAGAGTACAATGGATTTTGAATGATGTTTGAACACTTTTATGAACAACAATTCTTGAAAATGGGTGGGTTTCAGGCTTACTGAGTTTCAGATGCCAAGGTTTGAGATCCTCAACCTGTAGTATGTTTTTTAACAGTGGTATTCTTACCAATGTGTTGGCTTTGACCTCGTATTTTCTCAAACATTGTCAGCCACACATGCAATAACAAGCCCAGTAGTAGGCAGACCAAAGTAACACAAGCACCTGAAGAAAATACTTACATACACATATACTGGAATGACTATGTAACATAATGGGAATATTTGTTAGTGGAGGAAAAGAATACATTGACTTACAAACACAGTTTTTCTTCAGACTAAAATAATTTCTTAAAATATTCCAATCACAATTTGTAAAAAGGAATTTTTTAAAAAAATACTATGTAAAAAAAATGTTCAGGTCATGGAGAAACAGTCACAAGGGAATAACTGCTGATCTAGAATTCAAGCCAAAATTCTACCATATCAAAATTGTTCCATTTACTCAAAAATGCATTCAGTAATGCTTGAATGTATGCACAATGGAATGTAGTTAGAATGACTACAATGTTTATCTTATTTGAACAAATGATATTAATCAATTTGAGACAACTTTCTATTATTTTAGATCGCCAGTCTTAAATGGTTGGCTAATCTGCTTGGCACTTAAATAATTTATGAATTAACAATGAAATGAAGCAATTTCTAAGCTCCTTTTGGTCAGTACTTTAACAATCGAAAAATAATGCTAAGGTCACACTTCACATAATCAGTCAATTGCAATGAAACTAAAAGAACAATAGAGCAAATTTTCAGAAAGAAAGACAGACAATAAAGAGAGCCAATACAAAAATTGGCAAAGTAGGCTTTTTACAAACATAGTTAATAAGGCAGAGTAAAATGTTTCACTAGCAGTTTTCAATGTTGCATAGATAAGTACATTTACAGAGCAACCAATGTGTAGCACAAAGTAGTTAAGATATTTTCTAAAAGAGAAAATATTAAACTACTAAGAGAATGAAGAAAAGAAAAAATACTGCAGTAGTCAGCAGCTGTAGAGGAAAAGTCAAGAGTAACAAAACTAGATTATTTGCTAACCAAATTGTGCAACAGCCGGTAGGCTACAAAATTACTGAACTACATTTAGTAAAAGAGAATTTATATTGAGTTGATAAAAGATAGGACAAGAAATTAAAAGGTTTACAAGAGAAAATTACCTTTAGCTCAAGACAAAATTTGACAAAATCTAAATGAGACAATCATTCAGGAGATCTGGTCTCAGATATTGGCAACTCCCTTATCAAATTACCCCGCCTACTCTACCATTAGTAAAACTAAGATCTTTTGGGTCTGGGATTGTGAGTATCAACATAAATATTTAATATACATATATATATAATCTCTATCAAATTTCTACTTCTATATCATATTATATCAGCAGTTTTTGACCTTTTTTAAGTTTTGCACTTCTTAGAGATTTCAAAATCTTTCTCACATCCCTTAATCTTAAGGATAAAAAAAATTCAATTTAAAAAGTAAGAATTGGCAAACTTGATAGAAAAAAGTGTAAGTAACAAAATGTTAAACTTTCTCAGATATCAAAATTAAAGTCTATATCAAGATATCACTAAATAAAACCACTTAATGCACTAGCTGCTGTTGCCTTTTCTTAATTCAAGTTGTATACATCAGCAATAAAATGAAGAAAAAAAGTTTGTTTGTCATTCCAATCCATCCCAACTGCCTTAATGCACACTCCAGCTTTGAAAACACTGCATTTAAACACCACATGTTTGATCCAAACAACTGAATAAATCACTGAACTGTTGGTAGGAGCATAATCTCATTTCAGAGTGAAAATCTTAGCTAAAACAATCTGCTTGTGTTTTATTTATATCAATGAAGTGTTTATTTCAATTTTTTAGAAAAAAAGAAAACATAGTGTCTGTAAATCTTCTCATTTCCATATAATAAAATGCATAGTTTTTATTTTGACATGATACTTTATGATCTATCTCTCTCTCTCTCTATATATATATATATATATATATATATCACAATAAACAAAAATAGATTAACTATTAATTTCTGGCAATTAGCTTGACCCAGTAACTTTGGCATGAGCAGGTCAGTTGCTGTTTTCTAAATACATAGTAAGTTAAATTTTGTAGCAATTGATAAATTTCTGTTTGCAATGACAGAAAATAGATAAAGAAACTTAATCAAAATTAACCAATTTCCACATCTATAATTTTTCAAGACTTACAGTTCATATGGGTTTTATCCTATCACTGCGCCTAGAAAAAAAAAAAGAAAAAAAAAAGAAAGACAGAAACCTACAATTGTTATTCCTTTTTGCTCGTTTTCTTCCCATCATCTTATTGCTGTTTCTCATCAAAATATTCTAGGTTAGACACCTTCCAACTATCCAGTGGGCAGGAATAAAGTACTTTTCAATAAGATTTGAACTTTATTCCTATATCCCAAGAATTCATCTTAGAAAAAGAATGTAGAAAATCTTCCCCCAAAAATGGCAAATAAAATCAGCCATCATAAGTTCCAAAGTTGAATTACTTCAGTCAAAAAAAAGAGAAAAAAACTTTGGGAAATAATCCTCTTTTTTTTTTTCAATCTTTATAATATTGATAATAAACCTCATTTCTTTCTGACAGCTTTTCAATGTTTTTAAATGATCAATGTAAAATAACTCCACTGAACTATATCAAATCTAATCCCAAAATCCCAGTTGAAAATTGGCACTTAGTCACCACCTATACTTTAGCAGGTCATTCTTCCACTTGACATACTGATTTATTTTCCTGTGTATGCAGGCTTCGAAATCCTGCAAGTAACACAAAAATCACAAATTTCATTCTGATGTACTAGTTTGCACATTGCAGCCCTCTCTGAATTCAGTTTATACCTTCTACTATATTAAAGAGCCTAATATCATTTTTAAATATGATATGCTTGAAGTGCTGCACAGCTGTATCCAAGAGGTATGATATAATTGAAAATAGAATGAATTTGAAATACAAAACTAATCTTCCATTGCTAGAATATTAAAAACAAATACTCACACGAACATCATGCACTATTTCATGCTGATATACAAGTACATATGGCATGTTCATGTTAAAGATAAAACATTTAGCTTTTTCAGAATATAAAACAATAAAGGAATTAATTTCCTACATTACTCATAAGGAATTGAAAATTTTAATTTTATAAATTTTACCAATTACTTTACATGTCTGTAAATTCGGAAATTAGGAAAGCATGTAAACCTGATGTCATAAAAATATAATATTTCTGCATACAAAATCTCATATTACATGCCTTTTTTTAAGTGGAAGGGTAATTGCTGCTGTAAAGTTATTTATTCTAGAACCAAAAGTGCATTCCACTCTTCACATTATAGACAGGGGAATAAAAAATATATAAATAAAACATAAAAGCTTAATTTATGAAACTAAAAAAAAAACGTTACTAAGATATATTTTACCAATAAATTTAATGGATATTATTTTTGTTTTGTGGCAGCCACTAATTTTTTGCCTGGGAAAAGTTTTTTTTTTTGTTTGTTTTGTTTTTTCTTCTGATCTTTTGGGATGGGAGAGCACCACTTTCCCTGGAATGAAGATACAATAATGAAGAACCATGCAGAAAAAATGAAGGCTCAAAGAATCAGCATATATTGCACTATCACATGAATTATTGTAGTAAGCCTAGTGGAAATAAGTACCAACCATATGTGTAACAGTACTAAAAACAAACATCAGAATTATTGGAAAATACAACAAAAGAACAGAATTCACAGAATCAATAAAGATGTCAAACAAATAAAACATGTCATTATCAACTGCCATATTCAGACTTGTTTTGATCAGTGGATCAGCCTTCCGCAGGTGATGTTGCATAATCTTCTCTAATCTCCACTTCCACATTGGATAATCTTCTCCAATCTCCACCTACCCATTGGTCAAGCAACTAAGATTCATCTGGCATAGTAAATTTTCATGAAAACTATTACTAAGATAAAATAAACAAAAATAAAAATCCATGGTGTCAGATGATCTGTTACTTGAACAGTGGGGAGGAGAGGGTAGAGATCCCACTGAGCAAGAACTCTGTGTGTGTGTGTGTGTGTGTGTGTGTGTGTGTGTGTGTGTGTGTGTGTGTGTGTGTGTGTAAAATAGTTCAATTAAAAAAATGACAGAACTAATAAGTTTCCTATTCATTATTTTTTTACCTCTGCCAATTAGGTTGGAATAGGCAAATGTATTCACTAGTTTTGTGAGCATTTGCCTGTCTGTCCACACAATATCTCCCAAAGTTCTGAATGACATCTTTGTGGAAGTGTAGAGTATGCGCAAAGGAAGTGATTGAATTCAGGGAAAGATCCATTAATTTTGTTACAGTTACCTCTGCTGCATCAGAGCTATATAAACAAACTGATTTTCGTTTAGTTTCTTCAGTGACAAGGCAATCGTATATGTTCTCTGGGTGCTTTCTAGCTTTTATGTTGAAATTTGTTTTCCTTCTTGGTAAAAAAACTGAATAACTTTGTGAAAACCTGAGGTTAAAGAGTAGAAAGTATCATTGTGAGTAGCAAATTACCGAAATACCAAAGTAAACTAAAATATCAATTCATGATGGATGTCTAGATGGGGAAAAAAAATAAAAAAATAAAAAAAATAAAAAATAAAAGTCTTAAAATCTAAAATGAACACTGTTCCTCACCCACCCAAAATACCAATTAGCAATTATCATAAAGTGGGAGTTAAAATAATTAATATCTCCTCATTCCCACTCATTACACACTCCTTGATGTTTTTTCATTGCTCACTATTGAAAAAAAAAAAAAATTGAAGAAAAATCCCTTAGAAGCCTGATTGTGTCAGAAAGAGCATTTGAATTTTTTTCAGCTTGGTTGGCAATTTTTTCAATCATATCAATCATGAATCTGAACTAATTCGTTCAGAATCATCAGCTTTCTCATTCCGTGCTTTTTCAGACATCAATAGTCATAAAAGAGAATTTTTTTACATAAGGATTCATTAAGACCAAGATAGCTCCTTTGAATCGGTCTGCTATTATTCATTTTTTATAAATCATACCCTTTCTATTGGTAATCTCCAAGTGTCTTCAGGTGTCAATGCTATATTGTTTCAGCAATGAGCAATCCCAAGAGATAGAGAAAAATACCATGTTGCTATCATTATAAAAAATAACTTGATAAAAAGTTTACTTTTAGGCAGTGTCAAGTGATTAAGGGAAAAAATAGCATTGCATCTACCTCTGAGGTAAATCAGATTCCTGTTTGAATGGTTTATAAGAAAACCAACAAAATAGTGTAGATCAGTCTAAGGAAACAAGATCAATAACCAATTTGATTGAGGATAAAAAAAATAACCAAAGGAGAGCAAATAAGTGCACAGTTAAAAGTATCTGTGAAAAAGTATACCAAATAGGACTCCTCAGTTTCATTAGAGTAGCATTCTCCATTTACGACGTTTGCAAAATGTGCTATTTGAGAAAAATCAATAGGGGATCAGCTTCAGGCAACAGATCAATATTTTTTCTTTTCATTCAACTAGTATTTCTCTTTTGAGCTGCATTGGCCAATGCAATTAATTGAGATTGAAATGGGGGCGGGTCAGTTTATCTTGAGCAGCCTGACACAGCAAAAAAAAAGTCATCAATTTCTTTGAAAAAAGAAATGCAAAGGCTTGATGATGGTGAAAGATTGATCCATTTGACATAAAAAAATTCAAAAGAGATAAGTCGGTTTTAGTTGAAGAATAAAATACAGAATGAATTATACAGACTATAGTATGACCCCAATCATTATCTAGAGTATATATATATATATATATATATATATATATATATATATATATATGTACACATACATATATCAAGCTCTACTCTAAATCAAATTGATATTTAAAGTTGAATGTATTGAGCACTCTATGAAATAAACTTATCATACGTCAGATATTATATTATATCATATTGTATCACTGATTAGTATCATGTGTAGATAAATCTTTTATATGATAATATTTTCATTGACAGGTTTTTTACATAATTTTTCCTCTTTCTATCTGTTTCATCTCAATGGAAATTGCGTTTCTTTAATTTCCTTTCTGTGATTACTTTCTAAAAGACAAAAAAAAACTAGTTATAAATAATAGTAATAATAAAAAATAAAAAGAGTATTATATGAA
This sequence comes from Thysanoteuthis rhombus, assembly GCA_963457665.1. Taxonomy (NCBI): domain Eukaryota; kingdom Metazoa; phylum Mollusca; class Cephalopoda; order Oegopsida; family Thysanoteuthidae; genus Thysanoteuthis; species Thysanoteuthis major. The sequence goes on along the minus strand of OY735209.1, from coordinate 27,358,732 downwards.
ATCTAATGTAACTTTTTATTTGTTTATTTCTGTTATACTAAAGAAAACAGATATATAAAATTAACAAAACCATGCAGTATTTCAATTGTCCCAACTGAAAGAAGACATGCCAGTAACATATCCATTACACTGGTAGAATATTAGGAGAAATTAAGTTAAAAGTTAGTGGCTGACCCAGCAAGCAGTATGCACAGGCCAAACAGCTGCTACTGATTACGGCTTTACTCAAATGCCTGCTTTTGCTATTGTTTAAATCCAGAGTGTAGTACTGGACAAAACAATGCAAAATGGGAGGGAAATGAAGGTCAGAATAGCATGTTGCAATTTGTCTATACATGACATAATTAATCCAGTCATTTTTATGGATACATGCTAGTTTATATAGAAAATCTAATAGTTGACAAACTAACAATTGCTGAACAAACAAGGCATATCGATGTTTACCTTATATACTTTTTAATTGACCTTAACATAAAACACCATAGGCAGACGGAGAGGTCAGACAATCAGGTAGTGCCTGAAGGCAAAAAGCTCCAAGAAGCCCAAGTAGCAGAAGGGTTGAAGAGTCGACCCCTTCTGCCCTGGGGCCCAAATCTCTGTCAGTTCGCCCTTGTCATACACAAAATCAATTCAAGTCAACAATTTTTATAAGATTGAACTTGAACATGGTGTTATGTAAATAATTAGCATCTTTATGATACAACAACTATTCATATATTACAAAGATTTTTAACCATTTTTTTTTTTTTTTTGACGTTTCAATAATTCAATCATTTAGAAGTTCAATATTGTCTTTTTTCTAAAATAATTTGGAACATGGATTTCAAAAGATCTATTTTTCAAATTCATGTTCATGTTTGAGATTATTTCCCCAAACTTTCACAAGCACAACTGCAGACTCTTTGCAGCATGCTTGCTGAAAGAAAACTGATTTATTATCCATCAATGAGGCTTACATTCATTACAGACAAATGAATCAATTGTAATACAAATCAATACACAAGCTTCAAAAATTATTGAGTATCAATTAAGAAAACTTCATGAAGAGAATATCAAAGAGATTGAAACAGACAGCACAATATGACCAGTCTAACAAGGCATGAGAGAAGTAAATGATTAAATGTCCTTTGCTTAGAAATATCATTATGAGCTACCTTTTTTTAATTATTGTTATTAAATAATTAGTATTACTATTAATAATTATTTATCAAATATTAATATTAGTATCAATTGATAATAATAAAAGGAGGAGGAGGAGGAGAAAGAAGGTACGTTCATGCGTATACTTGCATCATAGGTCAGAAATAGTTTGGAGCTTGACACTGATGTGAAAATATTTCAGAATCTCTTGTTTTTCGTTCTGGGGGGGAAGGGTCTGCATTATTGCTGAACAAGTTGGATTTAAGTTTTAGGCTTTACATTGCAGGGACATACTAAACAAACAATAACATTGTAGCATACACATAGATTATAAAAACGTCTCATGAGAGAACGCAAATTATTTTACATTTTATAGGCTGATGAAGAGGAATACTTCAAATTAGATCACTACCCTAAACCAATATTCATAAAATTTCATTGAGCAGAATTTTTACACCACAAACACATCTCAAAGTAAAAGTATACATATTGATGAGAATCACAGCACAAATCAGAATTAATTTTCAAATTCCCACAAACATAATAACATCTGATTGACATTATTTCCCTCTGACCATTCAGTGGATTTTTTAAAATTCAATTCACAGATTTCCACTGCCAATAACAAGCGATTTATAAATTCAAGAGTTAACCAAAAACAATGAGAGATGGAAAAATAGGTTACATTAGTCTTTGATAATTATTTTTACTTAAAAATAAATTCCTGTAACAGCTTAGATGTTTTCTATAATGGATATATATCTCTGACCACATTTTACTCCATATAAAGAAGGACAGCAAGTTAAAAAGGTAGTAATAGTGTAGTTAAAATACAAGAACATCAATTATAACTTATTAATAAAAAATATTTTTAAGCTAAATACTTATGTCTAAATACTTAATCATCCCAAAAGTTGACAGCAATGTCATTTACTGATAGTTGTTACTTGATATAGCACAAAAGTTCATCTTGGCGATTAAATTTCAACCAAATTTAAATGTTGTGCTAAACTTCAACAAAGTGCCCTTACAACAATTTGAGAAAAGAAAAATCATTAGATATGATAAATCTGAAACTTGTCAGATATAAAACCAGCTACATTTAAGACAGATTGATCCATTAACACTAGCCTGAATCAAAATACAAGTTGGCTGCCAATATAACTCATCAGGAGATTGTGTTGTCCTTTACAGCCCACAAGTTAGTTCAGTATTTCTTTCTTTCCTATTAGTCAGCTGTCATAATACAAAGGCATTTCATGCAACTGAGAGTGGGACAGCAAGGTAACAGATTTTCTTTAGATCTTGTATTCAAACAAGCCATCAATGGGTGTGAGAAAAAGAACGAAAGAGTAAGTTCAAATATTCAGCTTTACAATATATACTTCATTTCAAGCCCTGTTTCAAGTCATCTAATACTTAACAGCTTTAAGGTATATCAGAACAGTATTTACATATCAGGATATGATTTAAGAATGAAGTCGAAATATTTTTTTCAGAATCTGTATAAATTCATATAATGTTAATCAGATAAATTTTAAACAGCACTGCAACAGGAAAGAAAAATTGATAGAATTAATAAATGCAAGCTATAAATACTGTCATCTGCTCATCTTGTCAAATTCTACAGATGACTAATTTACTTCAGATTGGCTTATTATTTACTAAACATTAATAATTAGAAAACCCAGATGATAACAAAATAATTATACTCGATAATTCTTTTAAAATGTGTAGTTATAGTACAATGTGATAGTTTAGGAACAGAAGTGATTAACGGAAAGCCAGATGAACCACTGCTTGATTCATATTACCATATCAACTTAAAGCCAGTTACAACATATTCATATTAATCTATATACTAGCTGAAATCTGCACTATCAGGCAGTTTCCAGCTAATACGTATACTATTATATTGAGTAGAAAATAAGGATTCAGTTTAGTGCTATAATTTCATTGTTGATACAACCCACCCAAAAAATTTTTTCCAAAAACGTTTTACTAAAAAACATTCCACAAGATCTACTGAGGATGCATGCCAAATTTGGAAGGCAAAATGAAAACAAGGTGCAAATTTCAAAAGGTTATGTAATTAACATAGTTTGGTGCTTAACAGGTGAGTAGCTGTAATGTTGATACTCTTTGGCACTGTACATGATAATTTATCTTTGGGGACATTTCCTTTCAGTAAAATGCCCAAAACCATTGCAAATATGTTTTTCGTTTCTTTATAGAATCCACTATGGAAAATCACTGCTGTAACACATCCACAAATGGTAATTAGGTTGAAAAATAATGCCAAGAGTAAAAATGTGATAGTTTGTTTACAATCTAAGACACTTATCATGGTAGACAACGTTGATGACAGGATGTCTAAAGGGATCAGATCTGCAAAGATATATACTGGAGAACAAAAAGTAACAACGCAATTTCATAAAAGTAGGAAGTTTTATCTCTTTAAATTTTGTGTTACAGTTGGCAGCAAGCCAAATTTTTAAGGTCTTATTTTAAGTGCTTTAGAAGAGGAAGTGTTGAAAGATGCACTCTGCTCAATTAGTGAAAATCATGCAGTTTTACTTGTTTTGTCAGACACTCAATCAAGTTTAAGTAAGAAAAACAAGACTTTAGTTAAACAAAGATGGAAGCTGTTATTAAGCTTTCCGCAGCCTTGACATCTTTTGCCAAATCAAAATTGCAGACAGTCATCTTGGCTAATATTGATGCAAACTTTGGTTTATCAACAAAAACTTTTTTTATACTAATCTAAATACAACATTTTTAAAATTTTTCAAGAAGAAATACAGAGAGAGAGTGTTGTCAAGTTTAGGCTTTCCTTGACCTTAGAAAAAAAAAACAAGCACAAGTAATGAGAAATTTAACCAATATATAATCAGAAGCATCTGATTTTTTTCAGTTGTAGTGGTCAAAATCATTATTCTCCCCTTTAAGGGTCAAAATCAAGGGTAAATTCTCTCTACTAGGGGTTAAAAAATCTCAAGAAATTTTTTGTTCATTTTTAAGGTCCAAATTTGAGGAGGAATTTTTTTTCTCTTTTTGAGATCAAAATGAAGGGGGAGAGCTCTATTTTGCTTTTAGGGGTCAAAGTAGGGGTGGAGGGAATTTTCTCTCTTTTAGGGGTAAAGATCAGGGAGGGGGGTTTCCCTTTCTAGGAATCAGATTTGTGGTAGAGCTCATTTTTCACTTTGGGGATCAAAATCAAAATCTTTTTTTTCTCTTTAATGAATAAAAAGGGGGTGAAACTTTTTTTTCACTTTTAAGAGTGAAGAAACATTTTTTTAAACTTTTAAAAAGGTCAAAATTTGAGAGGGAACTTTTTTCCCCAATTCTTGTTGTTAAAAGCAAGGGGGAATTTTTTCTCGCATTAAGGGTCATTAATTCTTTGTTAGAGGACTAAAGAAAGGGGAAACAATGTTATTACATTTGCAGTTATTTCCCCCAGGCAATGCTTGGTATTATTGCTAGTGCAATATGAAAAAGTTGCATGATTAATCAACAATAAAAGATATATTCAACTTGAGCATTTGACATTTTTTTTCATTTTGAAATGTTATGCTCATGATAGGATAAGTTTTGTAGTTTACTCCTTTTAATCCCTGAGCATTCAAATAGAGGTATAAAAAGCCTATAAAGAGAATAGGAGTTAGATAAACTCAGATTGTGATTTCATGCCATAACAGGAGAAAATATTTTGGGGCAAAGTGTTTAAAAGATAAATAATTTACATTATCTGAATCTAAAATTAGTTAAAACATGAAAATCATTTACTGGAAGATCTCCAAGTTTCTTATCACGGCTTATTGAGATCATTTAAGAAAAGAAATAAAATATCTGTCAGGTGATATGAATTAAAACTGATATAAAATTTATGAGGAATGAAATAAGCTTGATTCCTACTTTGCCCCCACCCCATGCGAGATATTCCTAGAATATCCACGCATTCTATACAATACCTTAGTTTCATTCTTCGTTGGTAACATCATACACACATAAACCATCTTAAGAGATAGAAGTACAAGAAAAAAGTGAAAGGTGAATTTATTCCATACCTCCAATCCACAGGATAAAAAAAACATTTATCTGAATATACACTGATGATTACTGATAAATAAGTACAGGTCTTCAATATCTCAATCACGGAAAATAAAGGTTAATTTCCTTCTACTGTCTCGGTTAATTTGGGGATAGCCATTGTTTTGTACTTTTTTTCTTCTTAGATGAACATTATTTTCAATGAGGTAGCATAAAACAGACTTCTAGTCTATAAACTCCTCTACAATGTTATTCTGCCTGTTCCAAAGGACAAAGATTGGACAGGATTAGGCAGAAAATGAAAACATACTAATAGAGGAATTTCTATGGGTTCAACTAATACTCTATGACTCTCCCAGAGCAACAAATAGTGCATCTAGTAAGACGATGTAATGAACCACCACAGTTCATCTTGAAAACATTTATCCATTTCTAAAGCAAAAACATTTGATAGATCTCTGTCGATACCAACAACAGTCAGTCTTTATAGGGTTTAACTGTGTGTTCCGTAAGCTAATCCAAGGGAAAAGGTTATACAGATATATGCCAGGAATGATCTTCCCAAGGTAATTGACAGAAAGTATCTATTTCTCTTTGATATCAATATTAAAATCCAAACATTGGCTGTGAACCAGTGCTATGGTTATTATCTACTTGCAGCAGACCAAACACAATGAAAATGTAGAAAGATCATTGCCTCCTCATCCTACAAGAGCAATCAGTTCAATTTGACACAGCTGAATGCATGTTATTTATAACCAATTGCTTCAATCAAAACCTTGTTCTGCTTGAGAGAACTCCTCGTATGCAATTCCTTCAAAAGTTGCCAAAAATATACTCAAATCTCAAAGATTCTCTGGAGAAGAATTAGAGTTCAGTCTTTGATTACTTATCCCAAGAGAGTCTTACAGTTTTACGTCATAATTTTAATTATCGTTCCAGAAATTTCAGCAATGATTTTATTCTTAGCTTGTAAACAATTATAGTCTGGCAGTGATCATTTCTAGAATCAATTCAAATCTATCATGTTCATAGTATAATATCACTTACCAGGAAAGCTTTGCCCACTCAACAGATTCCATTCATCAATTTCATTTTTCAGATGTACTCAAAAAATAAGATGATTGTTAGTGGTTTATACTGAAAAATGTTATTTTCTTACATAAGCATAGAGATTTCCAGTACTAAGAAGATTATAATTAAATAACCATGGAGACCAAAACTAAAGTTAACAATGAAAATGATAAAAGTTGGTCTATAGACTACAAAATGATACAGGATGATCAACATCAGAGGAAAGTGTTTAAAATTATAATAGCCAGTTACTTTCATAGGGAAATAGTATTAATGCATTCTTGCATCAAGTTTTTTTTTATGTGTATTGATTGAATAGACCGCAAGAAATCAGAGTTTCATGCTGCTATATCATTTGTAAACAATTTTTTCACAGGTAAGTTTGAGATTGGTCTATTCATTCGATTCATGATTCATAATAGTTCAATATCATTCCAAATTATAAGAATTAACTTTTTGGCTTTATCAGAAAAGCAGCTCATCAATTTGAAAAAAACAAAAATTTTGTATTCATTTACTTCAAATTTTGATTCATTTAGAGGAAGAAAAATAAAAATATTTGTTTACATTATTTTTTTGTTCAAAAGAATGCAAAATAATTCATTGTAACTACAAAAGTATATTCTAACTTGAAATTCGTTTATGGACTGGTTCAGTAATTTTTCTAAAATAATCAAAATTATCTTTATTCTAAATAATTGCAAAGCACTTTTCGCAAAACAACAATAGTATAAGTTTTGTATCATATTTTATACTAAAATTGTAAAATCTTATAAAATTTATTATACAGTAGTCCTTGACATTTGCAGATTTGATTCACTTTTCTTTCATCAGTAAGAGGAAGCTACTGTGAGATATTTTTGAGTATAAAAAAAAGCAACTCGTTTCTATGAAAATTGCTATTTTTGATAAGTCATGCATAGATAGTCACACAAAATAGAATATTCTAATTAAGTTGCACAACACAGGCAAAATATGTTTACAAATCACACTAAATTTCTTCATTACAATCTAAATGAATTAAACCAACATTGGCAAAATATCTCGCTCTGTAAATGATAAGATGTTTGACAAACTGAAAAATGGCTAGGAGATAGATACAGACTCGATAGGTAGGTGCACAAAAAAATTAGCTACATCTAGCTCCAAAAGATCTAGATCATTTGTTGAAATTGATCTGAAAATAAGTGAGAACAATAACAGAAGTTGAATACAAAGTAGTCTAAAATGTATTCAATTTTCGATTTTAGTTAAAGTGAATTAATCTATCAATTATTTCATGAATAAGAAAATATAATAAAAAAATTTGATGAATTAAAAAGAAGCTAAGAGCTTGATAAAAACTTAAAAGTTAAATGTACCAAAAAGTACCTATATCTAGCTCCAAAAAAGCTACATTGGCAACCATCTGAAATTCATACTTGCCCTACTTGTTCGGTAACCCATCCCCATACAAAATAGACAACTCCAGGTCGTAAGTCAGCACCCTTTGATCTTGCCAACCCGTACATAACTTTGTAACATTGTATCACTGTCTGATGAGTTCAACTCGGGTAGGTGGATTAATAAAGTCTAGGGTGGTACAGAGATAAACTCTATAGCAGACTGTTTTTTTGTGATATTCAAGGAGCTAAGTTGACTTATCAGCTATTTTTTGGCTATTTCTGGCCGATTTTTCCTAATTTAGTTGATAAAAATTATTGTCTAATGAATTCTCGTTGTTTTAATTTTTCTCTCTTCTATTTTCCCAATCTACTAAATATCAATTGATTATCATTATATGACCAAAAGTCATTCACTAAATTTCAATTTTGCGTTGGGGTCTGCACCTTGAGCCCCAGCAAAATCCGAGAGACTTCAGAATATAGAAATTTAGAGCCAAGAGAAAAATACATCAAACTTACAGCATAAAAGAAAACAATTTTCAAAAGAATACGAAAATCAAAAAAAAAAAAAAGGTTATATTAGAATTATTTTGTGTCAATTAAAGTGACATATCATACCTAAGGGAGACACCCACACAAAAAATTTTCAAAAAATGAATGGAGTTGTGTAGAATAACATGCCATAGTACTACAAAGAAAAGGGTTTGTTTTTTTTTAATTAAAAATATTAGCCAAGTATATTAAAAAAACTGTCAAACTAAACTGTCACAATGGGTTTCTCCAGTTTTCAAATGAGTCTGGCTCACTATCTACATATTTTTTTTTCTTAATTCCTCCAAAAATAGATTTTTAGTGAAGGGTTTGATTTACAACGTAAGTTTATGCTAAATTAGTTCCCAAGTTTGTGTCCAGCAGTGTTCACGCTCGTTTTATGAAAATTCAAACTTTCCTAGTGATCACAGCCTAACAAAACACAAGAGAAGTAACTTATTCATTGATCACCCCTTTCTCCAATTTTTTGATTGATTACTACCAACATGGCATGGTGCCAAAAACATTGGCTACATGGAAATTTCTTTTGTGTGACTAACCAAACCAGTTTCAGTATGAACCTGATCCTAAAATTGCCAAATTTTTAAACAAGTGGTCAACCACCTAATTCTGATTGTTATAGCAATACTCAAGTGAGAATATATTTTAACAGTGTGCAGCAGAAAAATGGTAAGTGCTAAATCTTTGTTTCCAGATTTCAAGAGGAGGAGATTGTGGCATGTCTGAAACTGTAAAACTTATAGCATTATTAATTACAGTTATTACTGTAGTGACAGTTTCTCGTAATTGTAGCAATTATAAATATGATATCTATATTTCAATGAGGACAAGATGTTAACTATTAGCTTAATGAATGTTGTACGTCAAAATAGAATACGAGCTGAACTTGAATATTTTTGTAAGGAAAGCAACCATTTATGAACATATATCAGAAAAATACCATATGCTGAGGTATATAGTATAGCTTTTTATATACTATGAGATAAATATTAAAGTCTAAAAAGAACATAAGTATTAATGAAATGTATTCATAAATGTAAAATTGGAAATTAAAATGCATCTGGTATAAAATCGAAATCAAAAACAAGGGTGCCAACGATAGATCAACATAAAACTCACAGTCCTTCAGTTATGTTAACCTCCACAGGTTAAAAAAAATCTCCGCATAAATTGCTAAAGAAAAAAAAAAACTGTTATCAAGGACCATTGCCCACCTGCCCTAGTCAAGTAAACACATAACATAGGGGTCTGGACAGAAAAGGCCGACTAGTGATGTCTACAGTGATGTCTAAAGTGTTCCAACCAAATAGAAGGCATCAAAAAGTTGTAATTTTTTATGCCTTCATTGCTGAAAAGGCCATCTAGCTTGACATGGAATAACTGGAAGAACATAATAGAATTTCAAAATGGAACTCACCACATGCTCAATTTGCGGTAAATCACCTTCGATTGATGACCCTGTTGATGACATTACACTTCAGAAAGATAGTGTGCACATGACTATTTATACTGACTCTAGACGTGACTGTACAGTATACAAAGATCATTAGAAGTGGTACTACTAGCAAGACTACTGTTGATCTTTGCCAAATGGCGACAAGTCCCTCCACAGGGTCATATATTTTCCATGAGACTTGCTATATTGACCTGTGTCTGAATGAAGACAGGAACTACTACAGGATATATCATACCTAAAAGGATTACTAGTTGCATTAGTCTGACAGTGTGGCACCAAGGTTTCATGACAGAGACACATTTACTTCCAACTATTGACAAATACTCATTCAATTTTCAAGGTATTCAAACTTTTGTTTATTTCTGTTGCTATGGAATATGAATATTGATAGTTATATTTCCAATATATTTTGCATTTTTCAGCCATTTTATTGCATTCAAAACTAGATATTCATGAGTAAAAATGCTTCTATCAGATGTTCTGAGCATAATCCTACCAAAAAAAAAGAAGGTTTGACCTGCATAGATGAATTGTAAATTGAGTTTAAATTAGCTTTACCTAAACTAGAAACTTCAGTGAGGAAATGGTCAAGATTGAATTCTATGAACAATTAACTTAAAACAATATAGTGGCTTCCTTACCGGAAGTAAATAAAACAAACTCTCCTGTGTAAGGAAAATAACTATATCGAATGAAATACTTGACAGTTCTTCCCATCTTTTCTTTTCTTTTCAGGTGAGCATAGTCTTTACGATAAAAATATTTTTTTGTGTCTCACTAAATACTTGGAAGAAAAAAAAATCACCTTTTTTTTTTACAGATAGTCCATTCAATCATTGAACAACATGATATTTTCAATCTTTAGGCAAGCATAATCAAAATCTTGTAGAACTTTGAACTGATCATCTTCATGCTTTCTTCAGATTAAATAATTTTTTGATCGGGAATTAGTCACGAACATGTTGTCTGTTCATCTGTTGATAGTATCCTCAGCTATATTGGGCTGTTAGTCGATTTGTTCAAGGACTTCTGGATTACATGTAAGATGACATCCACATTCATCTATTTAGGTGAAAGGTCTGTTAGTTGGTATTGCCAACATAGATATGCATTCTCCGGTCTGTCTCCTTCAGACCAATCAGTACTACCTTCAAGACCATGTCTGGCATCTCCAGTCATTCACTATGTATCAATTTTGCCGATTCATTCAGGTGTCCTGCCCAAGAACACCCATCTCTTCCCTTTGCTATTTTTGGCTGGCTTCTAATCTTTCCGGCTTGAAGATTCAAAGTTTCTTTCATTGATTTGCCTACAAAAGTTTATGAGAACTGTATTTTTTTGTGCACATTCCAATTCAGATCCTAATTCTTAGGACCTTTCAGAATTTTGTTTGTTCTTCCAACTAACTCCATAAAATACAGAAGACCATAGCCCTATTTCCTATTCTGTTTCCTGGTCTCTCAGTAAGTTTCTATACTCTGGCTACCTTAGATCCATCATCTGGCATCTTCAGATGCCTACCTAGCTACCTTAACATTATTGACCTCACTGGTCACCATTGGGTAAAAAATCTCAATGGAAATGAACAAATATTACCTAGTAATCATTTGTTTTCGCTGCAACTGCATATCTAAGTCACTTCAAAGTCATGCATGTTCTACCACACAATACTGCATTAGCGCAAATCTCCTTCACAGCTTCCTGATTTAAAGAGGGTTTTTTCCAGGACCCTTCTTCCTCTTATATTCAATTTTTTTATTTTTGTAGTATCTGACACTTAATCTTCAGTTACTTGGCATATCAAAGATATGATAATAGGATTCTCCATGAAATCCAGTGCTTGTTCCGGATCTTTTTGTGTACTCTTGGGCCAATGACAGGGGTATAAATTCCAGTGTATTGATGAACTTCTGTGGTTTAGGACATCTTTTTGTCATGTAGCTGGATTTCCTATACTGGTAACAAGTCCTGGTATCTGTGGAAGGCAATCTTGCCAGATATGCCCAAAGCTTTCCATAGTTTAAATGACATTCATTTCTGATTTCCTTGTCACAGTGACAAACAATGTGACCAATCTGGCTGCACATATAGCAGCATTTCATCACAGCATAGCAAAACGCCATGTGGCCAACCTTTTCACACCTGGTTGGTTAGTCCCATTCATGTTAAACAATAGAAATAGAACGGAAGAGGTATGAGACCATTAAAAGGTGTGACACCATTAGAATAACAAGGTATGCTTTTTTGTATTTGAAAAAAGCAAAAATTGCAAAATAAATGACAAAAATGGCCATTTATGATTTTTATCATTAAGTAATACTTTCAGCGTATTTCTATATCACATTTTACAAGTATGAGAATCGATTGATTCAGAGAAAGACTACATGCGCTTCTTCCTCTTCCTGCTGTTACAACTACCATGGATAGTGGATGCATCATTGAAATTATGGTTCTTGTGATGAAAAGAATATGTTTAAATCATGTCAACTTCATAAAATATAGCTGAGTTAAAACAAGAATTGCATTGAATTTCTAACTTCACCACACTAAGCAACTATTTAAAAGTATGAACTAATTCATTAATACAACTTGGTAAATTTCAAATAGTCACCTGTTTGAAATTACCAAGGGAAAGTTTTACTCAGCTATTGATTTGAAAAAGTCATAATGGCCAATATATTATGATTGCCACTCCTCACCTCTATTTCATCAGTTATCGGTGCAGAGAACAGAATGGGCAAGTTAAGCGCAAGTTTTGGTCGAGACTGCTTGCTTTCTTTTCACATTAATGGGAGAGGCATGAACCCCCTTCTCTCTCCAGCTACATGTAAACAGAAGGACAGTTGGAGTCCTTTAACCTAGTAAAGGCAGTCTAAGAGGAATTTAGCAACTTTAACAAGGGAAAAAATAAGATCCCAAGTTTGAGAAAAGAGGAATGGGTATAGGGCTGGCAACAACACCCTGTAGAAAGCTGACCAGCTACCAAAACTGCATATGTAGCCCTATACTCCACAGGGAGCCTACAGAAACCCAAGATGAAACAGGAAGCACTCCTCCACAAAACACAGATGCCTAGAAAATGTAGAAGACTAGTCAGAATCCAAATGAACTTTGGAATCTATTTCAAAGTAGTTGTCTTTAAAGAATTAGTATTAATGAATAACTGATTTTCAGGCAGCAAAAATGTAATTCCTGGCAACAAAACAGGAGAAACTTGACTTTTACACCATAAAAAAAATTTCCATTAAAAATTGCGAGTAATTTTTTTAATCATCTTTTTCTACTTGATTTTCAAAAAGATTTTACCTTTGATTAAATACGCAACCTGATCTATCGTCTAATTTTGAAGGCTTTTATAAAAACTGAGTTGAAAACCGTAAACCAAAACTGTCAACATAGGTTTCTTTAATTTTTAAGCTAGTATGGCTGGCTATATAAGTATGAATGTATCATGTAAACGCTATATATGTATGTATCACATAAAGGCTGTACCAATGGAGCTAGGGGGCTGAAAATTTGAATATATAACCCTTATGTCTAAAAAAAACATTTTTAACTACCCCCACCCAGTTTTCAAGAGGGGGATTCAGTTTTCAATGTCAGTTTATGCTAAACAGATCATTAAATTTGTTCTTGACAGCTTTCATGTTTGTTTTTCGTTTTTTTTTTTTTTTATATCAGACTTTTTTTAGTGATCACTGCCCAACAAAAAGCAAGAGAAGTAATTTTTCCATTGACTACTCCATTTAACAATTTTTTAAATGATCACCCAAACATGGTATGGTGCCAAAACAGGTTGGTCACATAACATTTCTATTGAGTGACTAACCAGACCTGTTTTCTTTTTAAAATTGAAAATGATGGAAGAAGAGAGAAGAAAAAAAATCAATCCAATTTCTCAGCATTTGAATGCGTTTAGAAATCTATTGAAGCAAGTCAGTCATTCATTCTGACAGATGAATGAGACATTTGTATCAATTACACATTCAAACCACAGCTCTTTGCTCTTGGAATTAACTCACAAACTGTTGATAATTAGTTAAGGGAAAAAAAAAGAATAAAGAAAGTAAGAAAGAAAGAGAGAGAGAGAGAAAAAAATATGTTTTATTAGGCATTCATTTTGACACAGATCTTGACTGATATGACATGAGAAGAGAAAAAAATAAGAACTTTCTTGCATATTTACTGACAATTGGTTAATACTTTAATGTATCATTAATTCAGAAATACAGATTTTAAACATTTTTCATCAAAAAGTACTGATTTTTATGTTAAACACATACAAGAAAAAGAAAATACAACTCCCCAGAAAAAAATAAATAAATAAATAAAACAGCTCTTAACAAGACTACCTTTGATAATATACTTCAATATATTCATTTGATTTCTACCAATAATTCTTCATCTAAAAAACTAGGGCAGAGCCTGTTCAAAAGGTGATGTTTGGGAGGGCCCAGATGATGTGTGGAGCAGTTGGTCATAATTGTTATGCAAAATAATTTTCCATCTGTCACATGAAACTACGGCTTTGAAGTCGTTCAGTTATGTCTCTTCAGTGTAGCCAGTTTAGATATTTTATACCTAAAAAGCAAAAGACAAGAGAGAATATTCATAGAAACCGAAGAAAAATCTATAATCTTTGATCTTTTTATTTATTTTCATTAGATTGCTAGGGAACTGCTGACCCAAACGACTTCAAACTCAACATGGCACTGATATATCAGGCGAAATTTGTACAATGGCCAGTTATCGAGCAATCACAGAGCATACATGTAGATACACACAGATTTATTCAATTGTAATTAGATGTGTAACTGAAACTAATATGGACACTAATAATTCTACTAAAAAGCTTCCAGAAATGTTTTTAAAAATCAATTTCCTCATTGCCGCTAAGTTTTTAGGAAGGGGTTTCCATACAATAGAGAATCTCTCATTGGGTGCTCCATGAATCACTTGTGCCTTAAAAGAACAAAAATCTGTAGGGAATCTCTCTTTCCACTTGGATGATATCAACTGAAATACAGAATGATCCATTTAGTGAATACATTATACTTGTTTTACATCTTGACATCTTTGGTATTAAGAAAGAAAGAATATACTTGCTCTAATTTTATTTATAGGAGCTGTTAAACATAATCACAGTTCGCACTTTCCAAATTTATCCTTCCTCATATTATCTCCGAAAACATCTATAAAGTACCTTAACATTAACATCTAAAACAGTATAAACACATTAAATCATCAATATAGCACGCTTTTTTGAAGAACAATCAAGAGACTGTCAGACCAGAAATTGACTAAATTTGAAAAAAATATAAAATAATCCCGTTCTATTTAAAGTAGTAATTCTACGGTTAAACTGCTTTCACTCACTCACTCAACAGCTTCCTTTCATCATCATCAATCTTTCATCATCCATCATTGGACATTGGCTTTCGTCAGGATTCACCAGACCTCTCTATCATTGGCATCACGGGGCCAATACTTATTGAACTTGTCTAGTTTGTCTCGCTATCTTATATTCTGCTGGCCTCAGTTTTGCATGATCTTTGGGATCCATGTTGCTGTCTGCCATTCTTGCAACATGACTAGTCCATTGCCATTGGAGTTTTCTAATTGATTCCAAGAGGTCTGACTCCTGTTTTTTGCCTAGTATAGTGTGCAGTCTTGTGATCTCTCCATGTGATGTTGAGCATGATTCTATCATGCGCACATTGCATGGTTCTCAGTTTGAGAGTTAGTCTCTTGCATAGTTTCAATGTTTCAGGTCCATAGGTGACTATCGAGAGGATGTATTAGTTGTATACCTTTCTTTTTAGGATTGATGGGATTTTCAACTGATGGCTTGCAATCTTTGAGTGATTTCATGGAGATTCGTTGTCCTAGGTGGATGTAGCGATCTACTTTCTCCAGTTGTGCGCTCTAAATTTTGATCATTGTGTATTTATTTCTGATATGTTCATTGTACATGATCTTTGTTTAGCTGCAGTTCATGCGAAGGTCAACTTTCTTGCTTTCTCCATTCAGTTTGTGTAGCATTAGTTGGAGGTCCTGAAAGTTCTCTGCAAAAACGATGAGGTCATCTGCATATCTGAGGTTACTTAGATATTCACTGCTTACTCTGATTCCTTTATTTTCCCAGGCTAGGTTTCAGAAGATCATCTCAAGGCAGATAGGTGGTTGGTTTTCATCTAGTGTTTGGGTGATTCGGTTGGTGATATCTTGGGTGAAAAGTTTGTAGATGCAGTTGAGTAGACTTATTGGTTTGTAGTTGTTGAGGTCTTACAGGTTTTCTTTTTTACATAACAGTATTATGATTGCAGAGTTCCAATTTTCTGAGACTTTGCTTTGTTTCAGGCAAAAGTGGAATAGGATAACTGGTTTCTTAAAGATGACCTTTTCTGCTTTTTTGAGTAGGTCAATGGTGATGTTATCTGGTCCAGGAGCTTTTCCTTTTTTTGTTAGTTTGATGGCTTGTTTCACTTCCCATGGTGTAACTTTTGGAAAATCCTCAAACTGATTGCACGCATCTTACACATCCTGTTCATTGTTTTGTGTTCCTTGTTTGGAGGAACAGAATTTTGGATAGAATTCTGGGACACTTCTACGATCTAGTTCCTGTCTGTTATTAGGTCTCCATTTTCTTCAAATACACTACTTATTAGTTTTCCATCCTATATTGAGAGTTTTGTTAATAGCTTTGAAACCCCAACTTTTTTCAAGAATTATTTCGATGATAGTGGCTGTGTATCTTCTTTTGTCTTCACTTTATTTCTTTTGAATAGTTTTATTTAGTTTGGTCGCTTTCTCTTTTGTTATTGTCAGAGGTTTGAGATTTCTGATTTCCATAAGAATCTTGGTTTCATCTAAAACTTTTCTGATGGTTTGTGTGCTCTTTGGTTTGATTTGTGGTGACTTGCTATAACTTTGTTCTTGAATTCATTGATGTTAGTTCGGTCAGAAGTTCATAGCTTCATACAAAGGAATATCTGGAATTGACCCATGTTGTACTTGATTGTACACTTCTAGCTTAAAACAAAGAAAAAGAAAGATGACTATGTATATTTGACAAGAGATTGAATGGAGTGTGTGCGGGGAGGGTTACGAAGGGGAGGGTGACTACTTGTGGAAAGGAAGACAAGATACAATGCATTATTTTTAGGGTAAATTATGTGATAAAAAAAGTTATAAGGCATGAAAAGGAGAAAATCCGAGGGAAATGCAAATGACTGGTAAAAGAGGGCTAGCTAGACAAAGTTTTCTGTTGATAATGATGCCTGCATAATTATATCTCATTGTCGAAGCGAACAAATTCTGAGACAGAATTACTAGAAAAGAAGTTGATTTTTTACCTTCAAGTAATATTCATTATTATTTCAACTACTAATAAAAGCAAAATATTTGTCACTAAATCTAACTACAATTGAAAAAATGAAATCTCCATCTATACACGTGTGTTTGCATGCATCGCAACAACTGGTCATTGCACAAATTTGATTTTCAGATATGTAAGGCAGTGCAGAGTCAACTTTGAAGTTGTTTGGATCAGTGGTTCTTGAGAAATCCAATTGACTTCCATTTTTTAAAATGATCTGAATTTAGATATCTAGATACGAGCCAAAATTAAATAATTGAAATAACTAATTGCAAAAGTGACTTTTAAACAAAGAATTAACAATTTTAGCTTTGGCAAATTCTATAGCCAAAAATAAATAAATAAATAGATAGATAAGATAGAAAAAAATATAGCAAAGTTGAAAAGGAAAAAAAGCTAACCTTAAACTTTTATCAATAAAATAGCTTCTTTCTGATTAACATTTGTTCATACAGTTTGAACCTCTTTAATACAGCACAATCTGAATATACTACCAGGGCAGCATCACTGGTAATACTAAGGCATACTGTAGCTGAGTGTTTTAGTAACACAATTCAGTTATTTTTAAATATTCAGATATATTTTAGCCCTTCAGGACGTCATCCAAGAGACCAAGAGGTATAAAAATCAGTGCTGGTGCTAAAAAGGGCAAGCATCTTCTGTAAAGAGTAAGTGTAGGTACTAAGGAATCAGGTACAATTTAAAGAAACAAAAGGGGAAAATTTCTAAGTTTTTTGTTGGAAAAAAAAGAAAAAAAAAAAGGTCTTAAAAATCAGTTTATGTAGTCTGGCAATGCCCAGGTCCTAAGCTTGCCAGATTAAAGAAGTTCAATCTGTACCAGAAATTGTAAACAAGAATATTGCTTGAAGTAAACCCAATGACAGATTCTCTATTTTATAGAAACTCTTTTCTAAAATCTCATTGGTGGTGTGGCGTGATCAAACAGTTAAATGCATGGAGAATGGAATCAACATGCTGAGTTCCAACTTTGGCTGAGGCAGTTTGTGTTTACTTTACACTAATGCACTTGGAAAAGGCTTAGATCCAACTCTTTCCTCAACCTATGGGCATATAGTAAGACATGGTTGGCTAGGAGATGGAAAACTATAATTCTAAACTGGCCTGAAGAGGGATTGGCTTCCCCTTGACATGGGCATGCTAAAATCATTTGTGGTGCCCCAACAATTTAATTTTGGCGACTGATTTTCATTTTGGTCATCATTTGTCTTCATATCAAAAATGGTTAGAAGTAATCAAATATTGAGCATGTTTTGTTTTTTCTGCAACAGCGTAAAACAAACAATTTTTTTTAGAAATTATACAAGATAAATGAAAGCAAATAGGAATAAATGAAACAAAATTATTAACACACCATAATGTGGTGAGTAAAAAGTAAATACTTCACAAAAATTGGGTGGATTTTCATGTCAACAAACTAGAAATGACCAACACGAAACAAAACACATAAGTAAATAGAGGAATGTGTTTACATGAAACAGAATCTCTGAGTTTACTAGAGTATGAAGTAACCTTTTTTTTTTTGTAAGCATGAACAGAGGAAAACTCCAACACTGATTTCTATGGACACATTTTATGCAGTTTCTTTCTGCTTGTCATAATATCTCAAGTTTTAGTGCATTAAAAATAGAGTCCTTTTAATATAACTATATATGCAAAAATGTTTTTCTTATTATCCTTCAGGGGATAATAAACATTTGATATCGAAGAAATATGAAGTAAACAAAGTTTGACCCTTTCAAGACTAACCTATTAGATGCTTTATGCTTGAACTAAGATGTCACAGTAGCCTTCTAGAAGACATTTACAAATTATATATATCCCAGCAATAATAGAAACCTTGGAATATATATATATAATGTGTGTGCAGCAGGAGTCTCTCAGGGATTCATTTACAGCAGCTGCCAAATTATGTCACTGCTGTGATACTAATGAATCAAGCCAAAAGATCATAAACTGGATGTTGTTGACATTAAATATCTATCTATTCAGTATAAATCTCAATTTAGGTTATAGGTCTTACCCCATACCAATAATCTGGGCTATCCCAATATACCAAGAACATAGGTAGAGTTAGGGGGAACCTGTTACATATCTGAGACAGATGGAATTTCCCAATACAAATGGAAAAATGAATAAACTGAATAGAATAAAAAGTCAAGCTACAAAAATCCCCTAATGTGAAGTTGGACTTTTCAGAAATGTCTGACAGGCAAATACTTTCTGTTATGAAAACTAAGAAACAATTGGGAAAAGAAGTATTTTTCTCACTGTAAAACATGGATAAGTAAATGAGATAATACTAAACTTTGAAGGGCGCTGAGGTTCAGCTTGTCAAGGGCATCAGGAATCCTAGAGTCAACAATAACAGCTTCAGTCAAAAACTAGTAAGAGTCAAAATAATTAATAAAATGTGCTCTTATCATTCAGTAGAGACTTGAGAAAATTATCATTATATTTCTAGACACACATGGCACAATTGTTTAAGACTGGTTTTAGCTTTCAAAGATGATAGAATGAACCATCCTACATTATTTCCTTTGAAAGAATTGAATCAGCAGCAAACAGCCTATCTTGATGAATTGACATAATCCTTGAAAAGTTGTCTTACCTAGCCTCACAAAAAAAATATTTACCTTACTACATAGAATATCCATACATAGAAAATTTGATTTTTCAATGTTGATTTTAGGTGATTGGCATGTCATAACATTAGTCATTTCCATCCACAATAACCAGTGTCTGTCCAAAGATATAGGCATTGTTTTTGTTTCACCACTCTTTAATAGCCAACATGGAAAATTCGGTTCACTTCATGAGAGTCAGAGCAACACTCACATCACACAAATATTCATTACTGACATTATTGAGTACGTTTAGGGCAGGTTTCCCATATTTGGGAAATTTTTTTCCTGAAGAATGACATCTTTTCCTAACAAAAATTTCTCCATCATCAACAATAAGTAACTCAAATTTATTTTCCATGTATGGCAGTTTATTAACCGGGTATTTAATTCAACAAAAAACTATTTTAACAGGTCTGGTTACTCAATTAACAGAAATCATCACATTATTATTGTCTTCCATCAGCATGCCATTTGGGTGATCATTTGAAAAAGTGGAAAAAAGGAATAATTAATGAATAAGATATTTTTCTCTCCTTTTGTTGGTCAGCAATCACTAAAAAGGTCTGAATTAGAAAAAAAAAACAAGAACGCATAAACTGGTGACCAATTATTCAGCAAAGTTCAATTGCAAATTTAACCTCCCGCTAAAAACCTATTTAAGGGGGAGGAAGTAAAAAATCTTCAGAAGGGGTGAGTACTAATGCAAGTTTTCAAGGGGTAGCATGAAAAATGTATCCTGTACAGCTTCCACACTTGAAACCTAAAAAAAAAGAAATGCGTTTTTTTTTTTTGGACAAAAACGACCCAAAGAACAAAAAAACAAAACAAAACAAAGAAAACATTTCAAGAGCGGTCTAGTTTCATTGCAGATTGATCCCTGTCTCCCACTAAAAACCTGTTCAGGAAGAGAATTTTAAAAAAAAGAAAAAAGAAGGGTCTTCAAACAAGGCATAATGGATTACTGATGCAAATTTTCAGCTTTATACTTCGATTATACAGTTTTTATGAAAGCTAACAAAAAGAAGCAGCTTTCTGGTCAACATGAGGTGAGAGTTTTCAAGTTTCAAGTAGTAACAAGTCCTGTTCTTGTAGAATAACATATCAAACAACAAAGAAATCAAAGTGTGGCAAGGAACCAGACACCAAGATTTGTGAAAATTTCATTAACCAATGTATGAAAATGTTCCTTCCATCTAGAAAGCAAAGGATGTCATTTTACAGCTACAGCTACAAAGGAAACTATATAGGTAACCAATCTGCATATACAGTAATGCAATTTTTATGACACAAGATTTTGGTTTATGTTCACAAGAAAAAAAAAAATGAATAAAATAATTATTCAGTTCACTATTTTCAAGACCTTGGATGACCATAAAATGTTCCCCCATTACATAAGGTTACAGAAGAATTAAAATCTGTTTATCCATAAATGAAAATTAACCATCATGTGAAGGATGTAATATTAGAAAGTCAACCCAAATTTGTCATCAAGTATCAGCATATTTCATAGCTTAGCTTCACAACCCAAAACTTTGGAGGGTTTTCTCCATCTGTTGTAATCCCTTGGGTGGACCCACAAGGCAAGTCATGAAATGGCCCTTAGATCTGCACTAATGAAGTTTTAAGGTGAAGCGTGGTATACATGTAACTGATCTAATGTGATCAACTCCACTCTTAAAACAAAGAGTTTATATGCCATGGCCCACCAAAGTTGGGACGATGGGTGTAAAGTTCTGAGGTTGTAGATTTTCTGTTGGAGTTTCCTTCTCCTATGCTGGTGATCAAACCGGCTGTACAGGTCTATTCCCCCTCCTAACAGCATGGCTGAACTGAGTAGGTTCACAGGAATATCCCAACAATATGACCGACATGGTAGACAAAATCGAACACACAATTTTCATTATTAAGCTAATTTTATGTGCACATAATTGATTCAGGAAAAAATACCTAAATCAGTCAAGTTGATAAGTCAGAAAATCTTACATCACACATTTTCATCCTTGATTCTATTAGTGGTATTTGTCCAGCTAGTTCTATCCTGTTGTTTTTCAAAGATATAGCATAACCTCTCTGACAGAGGGTTTGACTTGATTCTTAAAGGCGAAGTAGGTGTCAGTGACAATGGTACAGATCCTCCCATACTAAGATGGCCTCTGCAATAGGTTCTTTTTAGTCTTATTAGATTAATTTTTTTTTTTTGAGGTTTACAGATAGCTAATCTCAAATGTGTGGAGAAGCTGATGTCAGACCTCACATTCCTTTTGTCATGTTCCCAGTAGTTCAATCATATGACTATCATTCTCTTGTGCACTCTTCCCTTGCATGAATTTCTGGCTGGGACTGCTTATCGGCTGGGATTGCTGAGGTAAAAAATAGCACCCCAGACATGCTGCTTAAAGATATTGGTCAGATGATGATTTCAATTAGGCAACTAACTAAATCTGTTGTTTTTTTTTTTTCAATCATGAATTCATGGTTAAAACCATAGTGATAGCATTTTCATCAAAATAATTCACTTATACCACCACCACAGCCTAATCTACAAGGTAAAAAGAAGCATGTATGGGTGACAATGATTCATAATTTGTGTTGGAATACAAGTTCATGTTTTTCAAAAATTAGAAAAATACTCATCAATTGCCAATTCTATCATAAAAATGTTTGTTGCTTGCTTTTGGAAATTATTGTTAATCTCATAAATACAATTGTTTTGAAAACAATCCTTACTTTATAGCCATTTTAGAAGCAAGCTTCTTAATTAAACATTAGGGAAAAAATAGATAGATTCATGCTGAATATATCTGATTCTGCTGGCAAAACTAAGTATGTTTTGAGTTTAAAATAGTTTTTAATTGTAGCAATGCTTACCCAAACTCTCATACTTACAAGTAGAAATGTCAACAATCAATTGTCCTATTTGAGACACATTTAGATTTATTAGTGAGCACTCATTTTGCTGAAGTCTGTGTGTACACAGGCCACTAGCATATGCATAAGCTTACCAGTAGAGTCATTTTGTTATTCTAATTCACCCTGGGGGGTGACATTTAATTTCAGACTTGACTGGCACTTGTCTTTACTATTGATCATCAACTGACTTTGACCAATTTAACTAGAAAGACATGATTTAAGTCAAGGTGACAAATTAGTTAAGAGAGGTACAAAATGGTGATACATTTCTTGCTTCATAACAATTGGTTACCTCAACCCACTGAGTTTGAAGAGGTATATTTATTCATTCACAATATCTCCTAAAGATTGCAATGAATTTCAATTAAATTTTCTGGAAGGGTAAGCCATGATGTAAGAAATAATTGGTTAAATTTTGAGGTGTACTGATAATTTATTTTTTCAATTGAGTGATATTATTCATATTTTTGATACATTTATGTATTCACTTATACTTTGTCCAAAAAGTATCTCCAAAAGATCCCAATGAATATCAGTGACATTTAGTGGAAAAGTTGGCCACAGCCTTAAGAAGAATTGATAAAATTTTGAAGGGGCAAATCCCAGGATTCTTTTTACAGTTACTTTCCCTGCAATGTAGCAGTATATGAACCGATTTTCATCCAATTTTTGGTGACAATAGAATTGGCAAAAGGTATGCACTCGTTGAGTGCTTTTTATGTGATCTTAGTATTGGGCTAGCAAGAAGGAAGCAATTTTGGAGATAAAGAAAGAAAATCTGTCAGGAATTTTGAGAAACAGCTTCCTACTTTGTGCCAGTCACATGATGATTTCAAAGTTTAGGAGTTAAATATTTGCTCCAAACCACGAAGTGTAGATATCAGTAACTTTTTGTTATCACAGGCTTATCATGCATAAGACTGCATTTTGGAGTTTCTGTGACTAAGTCAGCACTCCTCCCTCTCATTAGATAAATTGGGGATAAGAAATCTCATCCGCCCAACACCTAAGTTAACAAACTTTTTCTCACTAAATCAAAAGAATTTCCCATTTATAATGTATCAAGTACTCGAGAAGACCTTTTGTTTTTTCAATTATTATACTGACCATAGAAGCTAGTCTTTTGTTACATACATTATGTTGTCAGATAATGCGCTCTTTTACAAAAATAGGTGTTGCTATTACTTGAGAAAAGCTAATTGAAAGTAACCAAGCAAAAGTATGTATTAATGTGATTTTCAGACAGTAATAATGGTACTATCTAAGATAGAGAAAAGTTGTTTTCCATGGATGGGGGGTGGTTCTTCCTCATGCTTTTTTTCTCTTTGTAATGCAATGCAATGCTTCAAAGATTAGAGAATGAATGTTCTGAAGTGTCATGAAGAAAGTGCAACAAAAATGATTTTAAAAGTTATCGAATAGAATTAAAACCGTGTAAATTTTAATCAAATATATAGAGAGACATTTGACTTAAAGAAAAGTTTGCATTTAAAAAGTACTTATTTCAGGTTTTATATTGCAATAAAGTATTTTTTTCAAAATGGACTTGTGAGATCTCTATGCACTTCCTGTCAATATTAACCTAATTGGCTGGTCAACCAGAGTCAGAAGCTACCCAGAGGCTTCTCTTTCCATTACTATCCTCTTAGACAGGAGTTGTGTCCATCCCTATCCCAGGTTCAAACCCACTTACCCTCAATCCAACTCTTTAACAAAGAGGCATTGAGTACCATTTTCAAAGTTTTTGGTACGACTGGGTCAGAGATTGATCCTGATAGCTTATGGCACCAGGTATTCCCACATAGTCACCAGTCTACATAATGACCAGACTAGATGTTGTTGAAATTCAGTGATCTTACAAGAACTGGTGTGTGCAACGTGATTTGAAAGTACAATTGATCAAATAGTAATTTCTATATAACATTATATCAAATTTTCAGGCCTTAAAAAACTTAATGAAAAAGCAAACTAAAACAACAAAATCAATCATTTTTTAACCTTTTCACCTCTAATTTGTCAAGCTCAAATGCTTGCATATTCAATTTTTTCATCATGTTAACTGGGTTGGGGGTGAATTCCACCACAGAGCAAATTAATCTTGATTTATGTGTTGAATGTGTTCATGTATATGCCACATATCCGCATATGTACATATATACACATGCAGTGCATGCACACAATGCATACACACATGACTGGGCAAAAAAGGTTATTGGCCCCTAAACCATTGCTGCTTGGGCTTCTTGGTGCTTTGGGCCCCACGGGTACTGCCTGATTCCCCGACTGCTCAGTCTGCCCCACCATATACACACTACATTCAGACACATGCCACCTGTGTATGTGCCTGTGAGTTTGTGTGGTGTGTATAAGTAGGTGGTACGTGTATACATCTAATTTGTGTATTTGTATATGGCATATGTGTGGTTAAGAGTGTACAAAAGTATGTAGCATGTGTGCATGTTTGTAGATAGTATGTGGATGCATGTGTATATGTACTCATATAGTATATGCATGTGCATATGTACGTATGAACGTGTACATTTGACATTTTAGCATGTATATATATGTATAGATTAGCCCTTTTTCGTTCGATATTTTAGCATAAGACCCACGTGGGGGTGTGTATGAGTATATGGCATGTGTGTACGAGTATATAGCATGTGCACATAAATATGAGTATTTGTATGTGTGGCATATGTTTATGTGCGAGAGTACATAGCATGTGTGTCTGCAATATGTACGTACAAATGTGCATACAAACACTCTACATGCACACACATACTACATTAGCACATACAAACTATCTATAAACGTGTACACATAACAAATGTTACATACTTAGATGCACTTGCCATGTATACATGCATATACATCATACGCACACACACACACTTATGCAACCTGTGTCTGAATGCAATGAGTCTATGTGGCAAGTGTGCATGTGGGTATTTGGTGTGTACATGGATGTTACATGTGTCTTCATATATTATATGCTAGTGTGCAAATGTATGTGCATATGACGTGCATATGTGTATACGGCATGTATGAACTTGTCATGTATGTGTGTATGTGTACGCAAATGCTTATGTGGCACGTGTACGCAGGTATTTGTGTCTTGAGTGGGCAAGTATATAAGTGAGTTTGCAAAATGCTAGTATGTGGTCGGTGTGTATGTGTGCATACGTGTAATTTGTGTATATGTATGCATAGATGGTACATTTCTGCAAGTGTGCATGAGAATACGTACAGCATGTTTATAGTTAGTATGTTTGTATGCGTGTGCATGTACGTATACATAAAATACACAAGCGAAGTCTTTTTTTGTTCTAGTAATATTCTAATGCTTTGTGTTAATAGAAATTTACTAAAAATGATTATGCATATCAAACTTATAATGAAAATCAATTTATTAAAACACTTTCAAATCTAGAATATTAAGTTGTTCTCAGGTATGAAATCCCTCAGAAGAGTAAGTGGCACCTTGATGGAATTGAAAAAAGCTTTGTCAGTTTCTGTTCTTTTTTTTATTGAATTTCTGCAATTATTGAAAAAGTTCATTGCTATCATCACAAAAGTTAGAATTTGATATCATCAGTCCAAATATTCTCAAGATAAGTTCAGCTACGAAAGCTAAGTAGCAGAAAATCAGCAGAAAAAAATCACAACTTGGTATTTCAACTGAGTAAGAAAAAAAAATTACAAAAATTAGATACATTAGTTTCTCCACTGAAAATTTGGCTAGCATAGCTAAGTATCAAGTACATATTTTGAGTTGCCATAAAACTAAAGAAAACCAAGAATTTGGCAAGAAACTGCTGTTTTTAATCTTAATGGAACTTCTCCTTTTGCTTCAATGTTTACAAACAAACCAGTAAGAAACATAAGGAAAAATAAAGATCCGATGAAAAGAAATGTAAAATAGAGTAACAATGTGAGTCATTGCAAAGAAGGTTTTTTCTTAATTTGAAAGAAACGGAATTTGTGGCTTATACGCAATGAGGAAAGGATATTTGCTGTATTTTGGAATTAATATTTAACTAATTCATTTTCAAAGGGATCGAATTTAAACAATTACCAACATGATAGTGACCATGTAGAAAGTTGCTCAATTTCTCAACTTCTGTGATTTAGTACGTTTACTCAATTATGACAGAAAATAAAAATATCGAGTCATGAGTGGATGATCCTATTTTTGATGATATTATCGTTTAAGTATGAAAAGGAAATGAAGTTTGAGCTTTGTTAAAACAGAAACATGAATTCTTGTTGAATGATTTTTGAAAGATCCCCAACGATTAAATGTTATTTTTAGGTCGTAAATCAAACAAGTTATACTAAATAATGATGATGATGATAAGTAAAATCACCTATTTTCCCCTTAAATCTATATGAGCTCGCACAACAATTGTAATATCTAAAAAACAAAATAAATCTTATCTCTGGTTAATAGGTGTAAAATCCAAACAGTAACATGTTTTAAATTGATCCATCTATCAACAAATGAATCAAAACAAAATCAGAAAGCGACAGTTTTAATAGAAAGTAAGGAAACTAGTTCAATGAGACAGCAAAGGGAAGTACAACATGAATGAATGACAAACAATAAAGCAGCATGATGACAGGTGCACGATCTCCTCAGGTCGATACAGATTTATTTCCCCAATCTTCTCTCCTCCACATTTTTATTCTGTGCAACATGCTCTTTGTTCACCCTCACTTTTTAGCCGACTCAATAGAATATAACGTAACAGGTAAGAAGTAGGGAATATAGAGAGATACAGAACTGAACGTTTATCTGAGAAAGGGGCGATATTTTAAGCATCATTTTAAACAAATAAAGTACTATTTATAAAAATTAAGTAGACATAAATAGACTAATAATTCAGGATACTGTAATGGTTCTTCTTCAAAATTCAAGTTACTAAAAACTTTATTTGAAATGTTTTGATGAGAGTAAAATGTAATGTTTAAAATAAAAACCTGATTTAAAAAAAATTAAAATCGAAGAAATATCTAAATTATTGGCTGTTGAAATGCCACCATCTTCTCTGGTTCTAAGAATAGAGAAGAAGAAAGAGAAGAAGCAATGACACTGCAAAAACAAAATACAATTTGGTAGGGCGAAGCAACCCCCCCCCCCCAAAAAAAAACCTAATACTTCTTCCTTTGCTTCAAAATCAAATCATTTGTTACGGATATAGATTGCTGGTTACAGATCAAACAATCAAAATAGGTTAAATAAAAATATAGGTGAAACTTTTAAAAAATACAAAAAAAACAAAAAACATTACGGTTTCTATTTTTCACGGTGTGTAAAAATAAACACGTCTATTTTTGCAACTCTCTTAAACAGGAAAATTGTGGAGCTGATTAAATGGGGGTACCTCTATATTCACTTCACAGTCACACCTTCTTTCAAAAGGTTCTAAATCAAAATTTAAAACAAGCAAAATAATATTCAGGTAATTTTCAGTCTAATACTACAATTTGAGGTTTAATAGGAAATAGCATATGCGATATAGAAAAATAGACTATAACAACGAGTGTAGCATTGCACGATGATGAAGACAACAGAAAAAGGTGTATTGGTTGGCTATTAGCAGCAGTTGTAGCTATTTCTGACATGATCTAGTCTAGCAAGGGGTATCCTCTGACATTTCTTCTCTTTCTCTCCACCTACACATTTACTACTTACTACTACACTATTTCACCTACTACCACTACTACAATTCACTGGCGTTAGTGGCGTAGATGCAAAGTACCTTCCTTTCCAGCTAATAACCATCTTATCATCAGCCTCCCACGGCCTCATCCTATGCATACCAACAAATAAAGGAGGCTAGGGACAAGTCAAAAATCATGAAATATCACCACATCATGCGAAAAGCCCCCTCCCTTACTTGGCACAAGAAAGTGAAAATAAACTGAGTTCAGTTTTTCAATGCACCACCAGAGTCACACAGTCATCTAACTGCAGTGGCTACTTGTATTCTATGATGAAAATAGATATATAATAGAATTTTCGTCTTTTTGTTTCAATGTTTTATCAACATGTATTTTTGTTGGTTATTGACAGCTTCTGCTTGCAAATAAAACATAATTTGTCTTAGAAAAGAAGGAAGGAAAGGAGAGATCGGAAGGCAGCGACGAAGGAAGAAGAAGCAGAAAGCATAATATCGCCTGTAGCATAAAGAGTTGCAATTTATTATTACTACTCCTTTCCCCACACCGTTCACAGCCCTGCCCCTGCTTGCTGGATTTGCAAGGAATTCGTGGAATCTGCGATGGAATAACAAACTGATGATGATGAAGGAGAAGGGATGGTAAAAATGTTCTAGTACACAGGTGAGAGAAGGAGAGAATAAGAAAAGTCTGGAATAAATAATCAACAAAGCGGAAGATGAATGAAGCGAGGAAAATAAAACCTAATAGTTGAAGAAGAACTTGGAAAATAAATAAAAAGGAATGAATGAGGGTCAGAAAAACGTTGTTGTTGTTGTTGTTACTATTTTCGTGATTGTTATCAATGCAGATCAGCTCTAAAAATAAAAAGGCTTTTTCACACCCCAATGAAATGAATGATCAAAAATAAATCACGCTTCTTGTAGGGGAAAAATAGTCAAATAATTCTGTGGTTGGCCATTCAATGAGAGATTTATCTTTATTTATTTCGACGAAAATAAACCGTATGGAATATCGATTGATCGATCAAATCCTTGTCAGTTAAAATCCTTTGTTTTGTTACCAAAACGTGATAAGTTAGTGATTGTTTTTTATTTTAGCTTCACAAGGTTTGATTTTGTAATCTGATGGGAAAATCTTTAATGCATTATCGATTAGTTTAAGACAATGATTTTACAGCTTTTTTTTTTTTTTGGAAACTATAAATAGACCATGATTTTCTCTCAACGATGAGAAAGAAAATCCCGGCACAACAGGCAAAACATGGAAAACCTAAAACAGGAGACGGGGACACAAAAACGGTTTGTTTCAATATATAATAAATATTGAATGAAAAATTACATTTTTCTTTTCAATATGAGTAAAATTAACAGTAACAGGTTTGAATTTTGATCTTGATGCTCAAATAGCATCATCATCATCATCAACAATGACCAATTCAATTCTTTTTGTCCCAAATCTGCACAGACGCGCTTCCCTACACATGGAAGAAAGGCTGACAGATCAATAATCAATATATACTACACAACACATTACATGCATTGTTATTTTTTGCAACTTTTTGATGCTGGTGAGAAAGCATGAAGCATGATTACTATAAATGGTATTGGTAGGCAGAGGCGTAGTTGAGGGGTGGGGGATATCAGAAAACGCCACCATGGTCCCCAATGGAGGGTGGGCACTGGGCACTTAGAAGCTTTATTAATAGTAATATCAAGTCCACAAACTGTATCTATATAGAAAGATATCACTAACTATTGGAGGGGAGCCCATAAGGAGCCTCAAAAATCCCCCCAATCTGTAGATACGCCCCTGGGTAATGGTATGATAGGCATCATGAAAATATGGGTAAAGGTAAAAGGAACTTTCATATTGTCATATAAGGAAGCATTAATTTCGTCTTACCCGGATATATTCATTCGATATCCAGGTAACAGAGAGGAAAAAATTAGTTGTTTTTTTTCTCTTCTTCCTCTTATAACTTTTCAAATGTCGGGTTCCAGGTTATTAACTTTAAAGCACCAGTGCAATTTCTTACGAAATGAAAAGAAATTGAAACAAGCTAATGATTCCATAAAATCAATTTTAAAAGCGTAATTTTCTTCTCCTTTTGAGGACAAAAATGAATATGCCACAACTCATCTTTCGTACTAGTACACTTACAGTCCCATATCTCAAATTGGGATTTGAAAAAAAAAATTAAATCAGAACCTATTTCTTTTTAAATAAACTTTCGAAATAAAACAAAAATATCATGTAATCGAAATTGAAGAAGAAAAAAAGATAAAAGCAAGTGGATTTATTCCATAAAAGCTTTAAAATATATACTTGGAGCTATTTTTGAAGCATTGTCAATTTCTTTACCAGTATTAACCAGAGAGGTCCATTCACCAGGGTAGGGTGTGATTACTTTTCTCCTTGTATTCAGTACGGATTACGATTAACTTGTCACGTGACCAAACACGTCTATTATTGTTCTCACCGTTAGTATAACGTATACACTAAAATGCGACATTTGAAAAAAAAAAAGAAAAAAACTTATTAAAATGAAAAAAAAAATCTTTCTGTAAACCTTCTTCATATTTCTCATAAGAAAAAAAATGAAAAACACGATGATATCGACATTTTGTTTGAGTTTTATATATAAAAAAAATATTCAGATCATTCGCAATATGAAATGAGATTGAAAAAAAAAAACAAACTTTTTTTTCAAGTCATCGAAAATAATTTCTATAAAAATCGTCTGGAAGCGACCCCACTCCACAAAATATGGAATGTCAACAGCACTACTTACGGCAAGGTGAATTAAACCAAACAACTCCTCTTTCGTACTTAATTTTACTGATGCGAAGAAATAAAAGCTAACTTATAATTTTTCAATCTTTTATACAATTTTTTGATGCAATGATAACAAAAAAGAAGACAAAAGTGCTGTCAAAAGTTTTGAATAAGACATTCAGAAGATAAGAAGTATGGAATCTTTTTTTAAAATGCCGTGGTGAAATTTAGAAATTACTGGAAATTTCTGACTTTTTTTTTCATAATTATTGAAAATTTCAAAGAAAGAATGATTAATTTTTTTCCCAAAAACTGGAGACCCAAAAAGAAAGGAGAGAGAAAAAATTAATAAGAAAAAAAAGCTCTTGTTCGCAATATGATACCTAATAAAAAAAATCAATCATTGCAATTGCATTTTTTATGGTTGGTTATTTGTTTGTATTTGGGTGGGGGTAGAATATGACTTATAATATTGTCCATTTATATTTTAATTATGCATGTGACTGAAAAATCGACTCCCGAAAAATCGGACGAAAAAAAAAAAAAAAGAGAAAAGGTTTCGCCTATTTTCCTTCGACTTTTAGCTTTATTTTTCTCGTCGTTGAATCACATGCGAATATCGGAATCTCTCCATTTCAACAACATCATTTTCTTTCTGAAAGAAAATGCGGAAAAAAAATCTCGCAAAAATGAATGAAAAATCAAGGGAACTTACCAATAAGAATAAAATGAAGTTGTTTGGATCGGCGTGAGGGGACCAAGTGTGTGAAAAGAAAGCGCACTTCACAATAAAAACATGACAACAACAAAGTTACTTGTCTTATCGTCTGCCATGTTGCTGTGTCTGCATCCGGGTTGTTGCGTGAACCGTCTGCTACAAGAACCCGGATGTACATGCCAGCAGCAGCAGCAGCAGCAGCCAAGTGCCCGGGGATGGTTGGAGAAAGGGCGGATCGAAATGATACGCGCATTGACAAATAAAGGAAAAGAAGAAGCGTGAAAGAGACAGTTGGAAAGGGTGGTAAGAATGAAAGAAAAATAACAAGAGAATGAAGGAAGCCAATTGAATTATAGAGAAATTGAAAATCAATAAGAAAAAATCAATACAGATTGCGTTGTTTGTTGTTTTTGTTTTTTTGCTGAGTTTTTCTTTAGAAAGAAAAACTAACATCTCTTCCCTGATCTTTTTCGCTTCCTGAAATTTTTTTTTTTAAATCATTCTTTCATTTTTTTTTTCTTAACTGTTCCTGTATTTGTGAGACTTTGTGAGGCTTTTAAATTTCCCTCTTCGTTTCCTCATCTCTTCTCAGTCTTGTGAATAATGAAAATAATAATAATCATTTTTGCTGAAGTAAAAAGTCCGTAAAACGGAAACTAGTTGCATTCATTTTACATGCTCATGTACAGGTTCGATCTTGTAGATAGGTCGACTCTCCATTTATGATCATAAAAACATCAATTAATGGTATACTTTTTGAAGCCAAGGGTTGTTTTGATCTTTTCCATTAGGTTTGAATTTCAACTTAACAAAATTATTACTAAGGTCTGCCCCCACTTTTTGCCTAAAAATTTTGTTTTCAAAACTCGACTTATACACGAGTACGGTATTTATGCTAGCTATCGATTCCCATCATCACATTTTCCTCTTTTTGTACCACATTCTCATTCGTTTCCTTTTAATTCATAACATTCATCTTTATTTCCACGTACTTATCTTCTTTTCCGGGGCATACCCATTCATTCCTTTCTCTTTCTCTTTCTCTTTCTCTTTCTCTTTCTCTTTCTCTTTCTCTCTCTCTCCCTCTCCCTCTCTCTCTCTCTCTCTAACATTCTTCCTTTTTCCCTTTCCTTCTTTTTCTTCCTTTCTTTCTCTCTTTCTTCATTTCTTTCTCTGTATCATTTTCTACCTTTCTTTGTACCTTTCTTTCTTTCTTTCTTTGCCGCATTTTTCTCTTTCTTTGTGACATTTCTTTCCCTACCTCTTCTTTTAAAACTCATTTTCTCTTTCTGTCTTTCTCTCAATCGCTGTATTTTTTCTCCCTTAAAAAAAAAACACCAACCAAAACTGTAATCAAGATTATCAACACAGGTTTCTTCAGTTTCTAAATGGGTATATCTATCTATCGTGCGTACAAGCCAGTCACACCAATTGAGGTACCAGAAAATTCAAACATCTAGTCCTTATTACATCTAGAAAAAAAAAACATTTTTTTTTTGTTTTTCGATCTCCAATAGGTTTTTAGTTCTGAGGAAAGTTCAATTTACGATGTAAGTTAATGCTTAATTGTTTCCTTATTTTTGATTACGATAGCGTTCACGCATGTTATTTGAGAATTCGGACTTTTTAGCGATCCAACAAAAGGCGAGAGAAGTAACTTATTCATTGCATTAATCACCCCCAACCGCATGCCACCAAAATAAGTTCTGTCTTCAGTTTTTTTTTTCTTTTATATTCATTTCCATGAGTCCCCTCAACCCTGATTTCTTGAATCTCCACAATATTTTGAAAATCGAGAAAGTGTTTATTACATACTTTCATTTTTTACTGAGGAATTGCCCGTTTCAAAGGCGCGTGTTTGAAATAATTTTCCGTCTGTCGTTCGAAACTATGGCTTCGAAGTATTTCGGTTACCTCTCTTCGGTGTTCCCAATTCAGATATTTTATATCTAAATTTAGATTTCGATAATTCTTCATTTTTATTGGATCTTTTGAGACCTGCTGAGCCAAAAAAATTCAAATTCGACACTTCACTGCCTTGTGTGCTGACTGATATATCTGGTGAATGTCAACTTCGTACACTCGCTAGTTGTCGAGTAATCGCGATACTCACACACACACACATACACACAAACACACATACACACACAAACACACATACACACACATACGAACTAACAATAAATAATTTCTTAAATGTTCATTCTTATCCCTTTCTTTATTTTAAGCATCAGAGCTGATTATTACGAATATTGAATTGAAACAGCAGAGGCGTAGCTATATATGGTGGGGGGTTAAGGGCCTGGTAAGGGGTCGGCTCCAACAATCTGTAGATATGCGATGGATGAACTACAATTTATAGTACAGTTATACGTATAAGAAGGAGGAGTTTTGTTGGATTCGAATGTTTAAAGCAAAGTTTTTTCCATGTTGGGGTCTTTGAGGCATGCTTAATCGGAAAAAAAAGTTAGTCTTCAATTTTTCAGCAATAATTAATAGCACTACGCATGCGCAAAAACAATTTTCCCCATGGTTTCATATAGCCTTAAAAACATCATTTCCGCTGGAATCCAATGATAAAAGAATAATTAATCGTCCCTAAATTAGATGAGCCCAACTGAACACGAAAAATAACCTTATTATAATAATATAACAAGAAGAATAGAATTGAAATAAGAAAAAAAATATTGTATGAAAAAGTAGTCTTCAATTTTTCCAACATTAGCTACTAGCACTACGCATGCATGAGGATAAGATTAACCATTGTAAAAACTTTGGTTATTTCACCAATGAACGAATTTTCCATTGGGAAGAGGTACAGACAGGTAGATAAACACGTCTGGATAGTCACTCAATAGAAACTGTCATGTAATCAACGTTTTTGACAGCATGCCGTGTTGAGGATGATCAATTAAAAATCGGAAAAAGGGGTGATTAACGGATAAATTATTTTTTCCGCTTTTTTGCTAGACCAGTATAGATTCCACATGAAAAAAATAAAAACAAGTGTGGACACTGTAGGACACACACTAGAGGGCCAATTTAGTATGAATTTACATTGTGAATTTAAAGCTCCTACTAAAAAACCTAATTTTTGGGGAGGGTGGATTCTCAAAAAACAAAAAATGTTTTCCCAGACATGATAAGGAGTGAATATTTGAAATTTTGGCCATCTAGCTACATTGATGCCGCCTGTTCGCGTGACACACACATGCACACAAACATTCACAACAAGTCAACCAGAATCACTTAAAAACAGATGAAACCTATGTTGATAGTTTAAGTTAACGTCGACAGTTCTAGTTGATATGAACAGACAGAGATAAATAGATAGATTGATAGATAGATAGATATCTAAGATAGATTAAGTAGATAGATATTATTAGACAATTGATGGATAAGAATAGACTGTCTATATATCTAATTATCCATCTCTTCATATCTATCAATTTATTTCAGGTTATTCATATCTCTCTATCAATCTTATTTATACATAGTCCTGGCGCTGTAATAGAGTCACGTGGGAATTTTTCAGATTTATAATGAAACCAATTGGGCATGCTAAAGAGACCTTTAGTGAGTTAGAATATCTTGGGTAGACATTCCAGACCAGTTGCAAATTTCTCATCATGGTCATATTGCATGTCGTTGGAAAGGAGATTCCATGCAGAGTAAAGTTTCCAGAAAAACTATTTGCTTAAGAGCGAGTCAAATCAAGTTAGTTACAATCAAATATCATAAACCATTCTTTTAAAATGAAAGACCTGTGTGGACATAGGGGTGGTAATTGTAGTTGGATCTAACCGAAAATTTAATCACTTCTTTTGTAGCCCACCCTTCATTGAAAATCATTGAGGACTTTCGGGAAAAAATAGTGTGGACAGATAGAGAACTTCTGAATACATTTTATGGCTGCTGACAGTTTGCTAGGACATTGGGCAGATAATCATACACCTGCTCTAAAATTTTCCGACTCCTTTCGTCGCTTTTTGCAAACCCTTCTACATTTTTTCGAAAAATTAATTTTAAACTGTAAGAGATATGGTGTGGACAGATTGGGCATTTTTGAAGATATTTGGTGAGATGGACAGTTAGCTCCGATATAGAGGGAAGTAATTATGCATGTATCAGCTCCAAGTTTGAAACCCCCTTTTATTTCTTATCTATTCTCCACTTTTCCAGGGGTGGGTGTTTACGATTAAACCCTCCTTCCTCAGCTACACCTCCGTGAAACGATTTCATTAAAACTGTTCTTGGAGTTCTCTGATTGATTTGACAGAAATGGAAAGATTTTAGATTTTGGGACGATAATTTCTGTTTGGAAGCTGTGACATATCTAGCACTCGGGCTTCGAGGCTAAGATTTAGTAAGGCTACTCCTGACACCCCTCCTTTCGTCAAATTGAATAAAGTGACATTAATTTATTTAAAAGAACATTACTTCCGAACAGTTGTTTATTTGGAGCCAATTTTGGAAAGATTTTACGTATTTGTAATATTCCAGCTATTCCAAAATATTTACAAAAATTCTGAAATAGCATTGAAAATTCTTATCTGTTCATCCAATTCAACCATCAGAAGATGACCCGATTGTAAAGTTTCACACCCCCGCTCACTCGATATCAAAAACGACAAACAAACAGAACAGTTTAACAATTTGATTTATTCAAAGCAATAACAATAAGATTTATGTATTTACTGCTCTCCTTTTTTTTTTTTTTTTTGTATGCCGTTTTTTTTAACATTGAGTGACCAAGGATATGAAACTTTACTATTTACAGTTCTCTACATTGTGCTTGAACTATTCTTTTTTTTCTTTTTTTTTTGTGAGTACACCCAATTAAACCATCATTTGTTCTCACCCCCTCCCTTTTGGGTTCCTTGTCTTGAGCCTACCCAGCCTAATGGTTAATCCACCACTTATACCGGGAAGCAAACAAATAATAGTCACGATGAGGAATGTGAGAAACAACCGAAAATCTAAACAAATGAAATCACATTCTGTCGATAAGGAAAAAATGCTATTATTCCCTCATAATGGACATTCAACATCTTGAATTGAAAAAAAAACAAACACGTCTGGTTAGTCGTGCAATAGAAACCACCACGTAACTAATGTCTTTTTGCAGCATGTCGTGGTGTTAGTGGTGGTGGGGGTGATCAATTGTAAAAAAAAATTTTTAAATAGAGAAAGGGGCGATCATTGAATAAGTCTCTTCTCTCGTCTCTTTTCAACCAAGCGTGAACGCTGTCGGATTCAAACTAAGGAATCAATTTAGATAAAACTTATAGCCATATCAAGGAGTATGTATTCAAGTCTTCAGCCCTCTAACTCCATTGGTACGGCCTGCATACATAGCCAGTCAGCCTAACTAGCTTAAAAACCGAAGAAACCTAGGTTGACAATTAGGGAATCTGTTTCCGTTGACAGTTTCAAATACAAATGAATTAAAACAGGAGAGAGAGAGGGAGAGGGAGAGTGAGGGAGAGAGAGGGAGAGAGGGAGAGAGGGGGGAGAGGGAGAAAATGGGAGAGGAGAATGAAAATTAAAAAAACTAAACAAATCATTAATCACAAAAAATAATGTCTCCCGTGGGAGGAGAGAAAATAATAATATGCTTTTTAGATGACAATCGAATATTGTTTTAATCATTATTCACTGCATCTGACTATTGAAAATGGAATTTAGTGCTTCAGATTGGCATAGCAGTCATGATGCATCACTGGAGACAAACGGGACACTCATTTGTTTGGCTCAGTAGTGTAGTCGAGGATCCATGGTTGGTAGGGTTGAATTTAACATTGATCGGGCTTGCTGCCCAATGCATGACATTTCTTGGGCCACTTCAGTTTTCGTTTTTAGCAATTGTTTTCATACTAATCAGACCCACAGGGAAATATTTTTAAAATCATGGAGCTCATTTTAACGTAAGTCATTTGACTTGAGTCAATTCTAAATCAATAATCTCGTTTTCTATTAAACTATGTAACATATGTAACATAACGAATCCTCAAACATATTGAAACGGGGGGGTGCAAAAACTTGAGGCTTCGTACAGTTGCAATTTCTGCACTGCCTCAAGCACAGTCCTGCTAGTAGGGAGCAAGGGAGTTGAAAGTTTGCCACGTCGAGATCGGGTTAGTGAAGCTCCTTACTTCAATACAAAGAAAAAAGATTTTGATTGTAAAGGCTTGTATTGGAGTACCTCACCGTGAACAACGGTTAGTGAGCTAATTTTGTTGATAATAATTTCTTTATTCGATGAGATCGATCGCCCCCCTCCCCCGAGTGCCCCAAACTTGTGGCCTGTTTCCAGACTAAGTAAACTAAGCTTAGCAAATAAGTACAAAGTTTTCTCCCTGCTATCTGGAAGTATAACGTGCCTATAAAACTTTTCATGAGCTGGTATGGTGTAAATCATCAATTTAATGGAAAAAAACTTTTTGACTCCCAAAATGATAGTGATGGTATGTGAGGCTGGACCGTTGTAAGTTAGGGTGTGGTAGGCAAGGAGACTTTTTGTTCGTAAAAGTGAAAAAATGGCATAAAGCGAACTTTTGAGATGCAGGGGATACACGTACTTTGAATATTTTCACCAATAAACTTGATATTTTTTTTAAATTCCAGCATCCTGCTTTTGCATATTTGCCTTTAATTTTTGATTTGTGCGCGCTGCAAATTAACTGAGCTGATTCTGCGTCAAGAACCAGGTTAATGAAGCTCGTTATCAAACCTTTTAAAGTAAAAGGGAACTTTGATATCTGGGTGGAGGTGCAGTGTGACGTAACGGTTACCGGCACAGGAATTCTGTTTCAGTCCAGGCAATTTTCGTTCATTTCGCTCTTATGCCATTGAGAAAGGCATAGATTCGCTTCTCCTTCCTTTCACCCCATCTCCCATAGGTAAATAACGGAACAACTGGAGCCGTTCAGCCCAGTAAGACTGCCCATCCAAGCGAAGGTTAGTCTCAGTGAAAAAAAACTACTGCTTGGCAGTCATCATTGCTTGTCCCAAGCCAGGGATGAAGGATGGGGGTTGGGCGTGTAGCTTGCAACGTCGACCGTGGAAAAAATACCTGCTGCTGGAATGGCAGTGTTGTGGTTGCAGTCCTGTGCTCCATAAGGAGCCTTCGGGAATAGTCAAAACATTCTGGGTAGAAAGTACTTTTCATTTTTTTTTATTAATAATCGGAACTTTAAAATATTGTATTCTCCAAGTGGCACAAGTATAGATTTAGGATCAAATGAATCATGCAAGGTGCTCAGAAGTGGATAATACTTGGCATCATATGGAGGGATCACAAAACAGCACAGTATATTGGTGAAAAGCAGGGGTCAGAGATATCATAGAATCCATTAGATAACTCAAAAAGCAATGGACTGATCATATCGCAAGAATGTCAAACAACCGATGGACATTACGACTTACTACGTGGATCCCCCAAGATCATACGCAAAACTATGACCAGCAGAAAATAAGATGGCGAGACGATTTTGACCGGTTCATGAATATTGGCACCACGGCGACTGCGATAGAGAGATCTGGTGGAGAAAAAGGATGATGATGATGATGAAGTGGTATTTATTGACTTCCAAGTATAAAGTTGGGAAATACTTGATGAGGAACGAATTCTTAGAAAGCACACTAACAACTACGCTCGTTGGCAATCAGAGTTTTCCGTCTCCTAAACTGATTACCAACCAGGGTTAGCGAGACCAGTGTACCCTATTATTTACCCATAGCAAGGGTGAGATCAAAGCTAGTTTACTCATTGCCGGGAATTGGACATTAGTACAGAGTGATAACTAGCTGACTCGCCGATTCCATTTTCTCTTGTGTTAACCGTTAGCCCAACTGCACCTCCAATTCAAACTACTAGATTCTTGATTTTTGTTGTTTTTATCACAGCGTTTAAAACTATGTTCTCTGGCCTTCTTTTTCGTGCATCTGGTAGCCCTCATTTTAGTGACAGACCAATAGCCCGGGTGTCATCATCTGAGGGAGCGACAAGATGACTGTCTAAAATTTTCCCATAGATTCTTGGTAAATCTTTTTTCTAATGAATTTTGTGATAGCATTGGCAATAGAGCACGAAAGAATCGATTAGGTTTTGGGGCAGATCCATCCACAATTACCTCCTCTACATCTTTGTCATTTGTCCACACCACATAATATCGCCGAAGGTTCATGTGTATCCATACAATATTTCCAAAAGTTCACAAAGAATTTCGATGAAATTTTGTGAAAGTGTGAGAAATCGGGCGAGGAAGAGTAGGTTGAATTTTAAGGCAAGTCAAGGAATTTCGTTTTGATTGAGAGATATTTTTCCGTTTAAAAAAATGCATTTTTATACGTGCACATGGCTGTCCACTTTATATCTCTAAAATTTCTCAAATTTCCATGAAATTCTGAGAAAGGGTAGACAATAGGCCATATCAAAGAAGTGATCAAATTTTGGGACGAGTCGATCAACAATTACCCCCACTCAATGCCATAGTTATACGTCCACAATACATATCACCAAAAGTTCGTGCTTGTCCACGCGATATCTCCAAAGGTTTTCAATGAATTACAATGAAAGATTGTAAGAAGATATACAATAGGCTAAGATGTGGTTAATATGGGGGCAGATCATTGCAGAATTACCACCTGTGTGTCATAGTTATACGTCCACATCACATATCACCAAAAATTACATGTCTGTTAACACAGATAGAATCCATGCACGATTGCCTCCCCTAACAATGGGTGAATTATAGTTTTATTGTATCAGACTTTCCAAGTCTAACGCAGAGTACATGAGACACACGCATTTTGATACATTCTCACGCCCATCTGCACGAGAGGAAATTTCTCAAGTATTTCAAAATCTGTTAGATTTATTTAGATTTATAAAATTGGTTTAGATATCTAGTAGAAATCTCGTGTAATAACTCTAATAGCTCCAGGAATGAGAAACCCTTTTGTCAAGAATTGTGGGTTGAATAACTGTATGGAATCATGCATCACTACGAAGTGAAAATCAACTAATTCAACCAAATTCTGAACTCGGGGCGAGGATTCCATTTTCCGTGGTGCTGACTGTTAGCCAACCCACACCTCGAATTCAAGCTAATAGTATCTTAATTCTTATTGTTTTTATAATAACATTTTAACCGTAACCTATTCTCCACCCTTTCCACATAATATCATTGATATTTAATGATAACTTTTGGAGATATCGTGTGAACAGTCATGAGCGTATTCATGAATATAATTGAAAAAAAAATGGGAAAATATCTCCGAATCAGAAAAACTCTTGGATCTGCACCAAAATTTCGCTACCTTTTCTTACTCCTATCGCCAACCGTCCCACAAAATTTTATTGAAATTCGTTCAGTACATTCGGAGAGATCTTGTAGACAGACGAACCAACAGACAAACAAATATAAACAAACAAACAAGCCAGTAGACGAACAGACACAACCCAGAACAAATACCTCTTTTCAACTTCATCGACAGAGGTAAATTAGCAAAACACCAGAAATAAGATATGGTCCACACTCGTCGAACACCACCAAAAAATCTCACATCTCTACAGATTACCTAAGACACACAAAACCAACGTTCCGGTGAAACCCATCATATCAGATATAGGTAGCGTCCTTCATGAAATAGCAAAAGCTATAGCCAAAATTCTAACCCAACCCCTCTTAAGGACAACAAACCCCTTATCCCTCAAAAACGCAGGGCACCTAGTCAATAAGCTTAAAGAAATCGATGTAAAAACGAATCCCAAGCCACTTAAGGAATTGAATCACTATATACCAATGTACCAGCTGAGAAATGTTTAAATACACTCAAAACCTACCTGAAAAAATATCTATATTTAATTTACCATTACCTATAGACACGATTATCAAAATGTGCACACTATGTACAGATTATCGCTATTTGACCCACTTATTGGCACTCAGTGGGGTGCTGGCATGCCTGTTCCTGGAATTCCCGGAATTGCCCCCTCTCAAATTTTTCCGACCGAAAAAAAACTACATATTTCAGATGTAGTGACGATGCCCTCCTAATCTAACCAAGAAATACTAATCTACCTAAGCTCGTAGGCAGTCTCAACAAGGTAGAACCGACAATAGATTTCACATACGAGTTTGAATCGAACAACGCCCTTCTTCTCTTCGGTACTCTGATACACAAAACAGACACAGACTTACAACTAAACATACACCGCATATCAACAAAAAAAAAACAAAAAAAAACGACCACCTCAACTTCTACTCATACCACAACACCAGAATTAGATCAGGCATAATCATAGGTTTCTACCTGAGGATATGCAACCCCTAATTCCTTGAAAAGGAAGAGAAATATATAGAATACACATCCAGGAACCTCCAATACCCCAACTCTTTCATACACAATGCCAGAAGAGGGACACACGAAATCTACTACACTGGAAACAAGAGAAAGCATCACACTACAACTGGAAACGCCATACCAAATAACAATATCACAGATAGACACATCATTCTTCAGACAAGTTCAACAGAGCTGGGTAAATACCTCACACCCCTAGACATACAGGATACATGGACTACTAACACACCTAATCCCACATTAAAATACACTGTAAGCACACATACATACACCTACACGGTTCACCGATACATACAGACAAATAATACATGGATAACTAACATAACATTAAAATACACTGTAGACTGACACGATCCACCGACACATACACACACAACCTTCTCTTTACCCGCTTCCACATTATAAACATTTATGTACGCACGCCTTTGCCTATACCACACCCTAAATATTATTTTCCTTTGCCTTTCTTGACTGCAGCACTGGACAGCCTTTTGCATTTATTGATAAAATCTATGGCTAGACATAAACCCGCATCATATGCACCACTTCCCCCACTCCATCTCACAACCTTTCACGTTTGATAACAGACAGGTAACACCTCCGAAACATGTCACGAAAAAAAAAAGAATATATTCGGAAACCTGGTCTCCAATTTTTTCATCCTAATTACAACACACACACATACATATTATTTAGAAATGGATATATGATGCGAAAGAGATAATTATAAATCTATCATATTACTTTGAAACTATATATATAGCGGTTAAAAATCGCTAACCGTAAATATACAGTCGATCATAAAAGTTTGATGCCGTATATTACTATAGTCATAGAGCTCGAAGAGCACTTAGCACGGGGCCTTTGAAATTGCGGGCATCACCCTTCAAGGACACTCTCCTTTTCCAGGGTATCTAGAATTTTAGTGATCTTTTTGTACTAATACGATTCTTCCATACTATTGAATGTGATGGCATACGCCGACATTACCTTCCAATTTTTCAGTTCTGACTTCGTGAAATAATATGAAGTATAACTAAAATGAAAATGTTTTTATTCACTATCTTTAAAAAACTATAAAGTAACATTAGAAAGCACTCAAAGAACTAATACCTTTGCTAACGTCAATACCAGGGAAGACAATTGTCCACGGATCCATCAAAAAGTTAAATCATTTCTTCAGTAGCATATTGTCCGTCCTTTCATAAAATGAAATTGGAATTCATTGCATACTCTCGGAGATATTGTATTGACAGACAGATGCTTCATTAGAAATAAATTACCAAGAAACTATACGAAAAATCTTCAGGTAGTCATCCTAGCGTCACTGCACCCCCCTCTGCCCACCCTTGGTCCGCCACTGGTTGATAATGATAGTTGATCCAGCACTTCTTAGAATATAACTCTTCTCTTGGACATCAGGCATCTATGCACTATTAAAACCCCAATTCGTGACATTTTACAATATTAGTAGGATTTGCGATTTATCTAACCTGGAGTCAAAAGGTAAGATGTAGCTTCCTCTATAAATACGTGTGACGTATTTCACGTAATATAAGTAAAGACATCTCTGCATTCAACACTTTTCAACCGGTACATTATAATATCCTACGCTTTGGAAATCTGGAAGATAATAGAATAACTG
Source organism: Thysanoteuthis rhombus (assembly GCA_963457665.1). NCBI lineage: Eukaryota > Metazoa > Mollusca > Cephalopoda > Oegopsida > Thysanoteuthidae > Thysanoteuthis > Thysanoteuthis major. The sequence continues at coordinate 27,314,948 of OY735209.1, read as the reverse complement.
ATGAATAATTACGTTTACAACTCCGAGAAGAACATTTGTTTCGGTATGATAAGATAGGAAGGGTTGGGAGATGAAGAGAGAGAATAATAGTGAAGTATCAATAAAAGAGAGAGAAATTGCAGAGAGAAAAGGAAGAGCAATAGAAAAATGATAGAAGATAAAAGCAAAATGAAGAGAGTGTCAAAGAAAGAGAGAAAGGAAGAAAGAAAGAAAACCAAAAGAAGAGCTAAAAGAAAGGAAGAAAGAAAAACAAAATAAACACCAAAAAGAAAGTAAAAACAAGAGAGGGGAAAAGAAAGAAAGAAAAACCAAAATAAGAAAGAAGAACCAAAAGGAAAGGCAAAAGAAAGAAAAAAGGGAAGAAATGGCAAAAGAAAGAAAAGCAAACTTAAAGAAAAAAAGAAGGAAAGAGAAGAAAGAGAAAACGAAAAATTTCAGATGTTTGGGGATTCGTCGATGGAGATAAAAGTTAGTGAACTTTATTTTAGTCAAAGAGACTTGAACAATGGATGAAGGCTGGAAAGAAATATGGGAGGGGCGCCTAGTGTCTTGCAGACCAGTTCGCGAGTGTCATATTCGATCCTCAGTGGATTTGCGACCTAATAAACTAAGCTTAGTTTATTAAGGTGGGGCTTGTGCAATAATAAAGTAAGCTTAGTAAACGTCAATAATAAAGATAAGACATGTTACTAGGTAAGTTGGATAGTGGTAGATCTAAACTGCGCCAGTGGTCGGTGTTCGAGCCCAGGTAAATGCCAAGATTTTGAATATTGATTTTAATGCAAGCTGCACCTTCCTACTTTATACTTACATTACTTATAATAAGTTCGATTCTCACTGGGTGACTCCTATATCAGCCTGGGATGATTCTGGTAAATTCTTAATGCCATATTTAGCTTTCATGCAATTTGTTATAGAAGCAGCGTGTACCCCCCTCTCTCTCTCCTACAACCAACTCAACGACAAACAACCCAACCCTACATATCATCATCACCATTTTTTGGTTTAAAAACGATAAGAAAAAAAGAGAGAAAGGGAAAAGAAATAGATAAGAAAAAAAAGAAAGACTCAACCGAGAAAGAAAGAGAGAACTGCACCAGGATGAAAAAAAGGATAAACAGATTCCAGTAAAATCTCGTTGTAGCGGCACTCATTCTAACGACACTATTTAATGATGCATACGCTCTAACGGCAGGTTTGTTTTTAAATTTTCACAAGACTATTGTCAGGGATTAGTGTGCGGCAACAGAGCCTGAAGATTTCAGTGCATTATTTCAAAAACCGGAATGAGCAAACACTTGAAATAATACTGTCAAAAGTAACATTGGAATTGGACAAAGAAAGTGTAATCAAAAGTGTTTTTTGTTTGTACTTGGTGTTTTTTTCATTGTTATTACACTTCGTATAAAATCCATCCATTACAACAGCTAATTCATTAAAACGGCACCCAGGCTGCCGTAATAACGGGAGCCTTCCGTAAAACGAAGATGAGCTGAATAATACGATATACACAAACGGGGGGGGGTACAGAGAGAAACAAAAAAAGAATAGAGAGAGAAGGAGGCGTAACAATTGTGGAATTTGAACAATGTCTACGACAACAACAACAAAATTTCCTGTAGAATTGCATCTCTCCACAGCTCCAATGTCAGTCAATCCTTCCTACACCAGTTCCATTTGCAGACATCCCCCACCCACTGCCATTTGCAGCCCCCCCTCCCAACCACCTCATGAATTGTCTCTTCCTTTCCCCAACCTCGCTTCTCTCTTTCTTCTGTCAGTGAGTCGGTTGACCATCGATCCGACCATGTCTATGGCTGTGGCTCCCACCAGTGGACCCTATCGTGGCTCACGAGTCCAATTCTCGGGAGAAGTATGGGCATTGGAGTGTAATTGCAGCATTTTTCTAACCTTACTCTTCTTTTTTTCAAGTCCTCCTCTTTTTGCTCGTACTCTAAGAGTACAAGGCTCGAGCGACAAACACAAAATATCGATAAAAAGCAACAACGTACATCACCGTAACAGATGTGGATATTCACTCAATATAAACTGTCATGTAACTTGTCTTTTGGCAGCATGCCGTGTTGAGGTGATCAATTTAAAAAAATGGAAAAAAGCGATGATCAATGAATATGTTACTCGCCTTTTGTTCGGTAGTGATCACTAAAAAGATATGAATTAAAAATTAAAAAAAACAAGTGTGGATGCTACCGGACACAACTAAGGGGTCAATTTAGCATAAACTTACATTGCAAATAGAAAACAACCACTGATGACCTATTTGGGGGAAAGATTTGAAAAGATAAAAACTACAAAAAAACGTTTTTTTTCTATTCATAATAAGAAGTAAATTTTAAGTTTTCAACTCTTGACAATGTTTCAGTTCAATCCTCATTTATTTAGCACAAATTGTTCAGATATATCATCATTCTGTTAATGAATTTAGGTAATTTCCAATTTTATGTGCATAAAATAGTTCTTCAAGAAGAATCTTTTTTTCTTTCAATTTTAGATGCTTTCAATCCACTAGACGTTCGTACCAGCCAGAAATTACCACCAGGTGTATAGTGCCATGGTGCCAGGAAGACTTTTAGACAAGATTCAATGAACTACGAATTTGAATAGAAGCAAAATTTAATCCAAAATCAATCAAATAAACATTTCAATCCTATCTAGTCCTTCCCCTCTATTTTTACTATTTTCATTACTGTAGGCTGCAAAAGTAAATATAAAGCAATCTTTCGTTGATGAATTAAGAAAAAAAACTCTTGCAAAGACACAAGATTCAATAAATCATGCTCAAGAGTTTGAATTGAACCATAATTAAAACCAATTTAGCTATAATTCAAACCGCCAACTCAAAACCTTCTTTCGCCCAAAGCAGACTGACTGCAATGACTTGTATGGTATTTTATTGTTCTCATTTAATCTTTCTCTCTCTATGTATATATGTATAGAGAGATATCTATATATAAAGAGATATCTATCTATCCATATATATATATAGAGAGAGAGAGAGGGGGGGGGAGAGGAGAATAAACAATTAAAGAAAATGGGGCTGCTGAAGAAATCGAACCTGTGACCGATAGGGTAACAACTCCAATGTAGCGTTGCTCTTACCATTGAGCTAAACAGCCGGTAAGGCAAATGACCAACTTGATAAATGCATTATTTTCATTTGAAACTCTATTGGAATGACCTCCCGTTATTATAGATTTGGAAATTAAAATCGATAATAGAGTGTGTGTCCATAAATTGTTTGACAAACGAGATTCATATCCGTTCCATATCGTACGTATGCCAATTAGAACAAGTAGTTTTCAATAGTATGTATTTTATGAAACTTTATCATCAGAATATTCATCGATACAACGAGCTACGGATAGATTTATTGATTTTATACTGGAAATTTTTTCTTTAATTATAAGAATGGTCAATCAAGGCGACGAAATTGGTAAGATTTTTTGGACAATTTGATAATGCCTGATCCATTTAAAACCTATCAGTTTGATCATAATGAAATAATAAGGAAAATGAAAGAATTTGGGAGTAAAAGATAGAATAAATGTATAGTGTATATTAAATCAATTAATTTGTATTAATGTTTGGGAATTAGATAACCAAAATAGATATCTTTAGTCCTTGTCAGTATGAAAGACCATTGACTAGAACCAGGGAAAAGGAAAAACATTTGGCTCTTGTCCATTTGTCTGACTGATAGGTAGTTGGGTGGGGTGGGAGATTGAACACGGAATGCTAAATAACAAATTTCCAAATACATCAATGGAATAGCTTCTTTAGGTGTTACTAACGGCTAAAATGTTGTTTGGTTTCGTCACAACTATATATATATATATATATATATATATATATATATATATATATATATATATATATATATATATATATATATATATATATATATATATATATATATATATATTGCTAATTCAATTTATCTGTTAATTCAGAAGAAATAGTGCTATTGATGGGAGCAAGATGGTGCATGACGTGAAAAATCAAGTCTAAGGTTAGTGATCTTAAAAAGATTGCCAAATTTTCTGGTTGAATAAGTTGGTAGAAAATCAACTCCACGTAGTGTTTTTGTATTCTCAAAAATGACATCATCAGTTGTTCATCATCCAGTCCGATATTAAAACAGACACAACGGATTTAATATTCGCATAGGTAAAACACTCAACAGATATGACACAAAAAAACGAGTCACGTCTATTGCTCCACTTATTGATCCCTCATCGTCAAATACGTTTTTAGGTAACCTACGTAAGTGAGCCCTGTGTTTCAAAAACTCAAATGATGTGTAGTATAAAATAACATCCATATACAATGCATTATGATTTCGACAACCAAACCGGCCACTACATCCAAGCAAAAAGACCGGACCTCTTAGTAGTGGACAATGGAAAAAACCTGTCAAATAATAGTCGTGGTTGTGTCTGTGGATGACAGAGAGAAGATGAGAGACAGTGATAAGCTAAGAAAACACCAAGGTTTGGCGAAGGAGCAGAAAAACCTGTGAAAGTTAGTAGTACCAATAATAATGGGCACACTGTGCCAAAGACATTGAATACAGTATTGGAGAAGATAAGGGGAAAGATTAAGACTGTGCATACCGCAGCACTATTGGGGTCTGCAATGCAATCATGATACACGACCCTCAGCAATGGACGAACAGTTAGGATGAAAACGGCTTATGTAAGTAAAGCTGGGGAAGGCCGAAACGACAGGCATGAAAAGGCTGATGATTTCGTGATGCTAGTCACAAAATTGTCCGTCAGAAATACGAAACACGGTAATATGGCCAACTGATGCAACTTTCAGTGATGTTTTGGTGTAATACGTATCATATATAACAAAATATTTTGGTACAAGTTGCATCGTGGTGTTTGATGGCCACACCAATTCTAGCAACCCTACTGAAGTAACGGAGCAGCAACGTTGTGTGCTATTCAATGAATATGTCAATGAATAGACTTTAAAGAACTTCTGCTGCTGCTGCCGTCGTCGTCGTCACTGTTAGAAGAGCAGGTGGAAATGTGGATGTAAGTGTAGGAATAACATCGTTAAAAGTGCTTACCAATTGCAACAATGACCACTTTTCCTCGGTTCTTTCCTATTCCCTCGTATTCAAGGTTAATATAATTATCTACTCTAATAATGAATGGTGCGACTTTCTTGGATTTCTGTCCATAACACTTCGCTCAAAGGTAGAAAAGAATTGCTAATAAAAAATACCTCTTACCCATCATTTCAGACTATGCACTCTTCCGGATGAACGAATCTGGAAGAAGAAAAAAAAACACGATCTGAATATATCCGTGATTTTTTTCATTGTGATCAAAGAGCAGATTACACTAAGAGGAAAATAGATAAGGATGCACATTGTATACCGATGATCAGCAAGCTAATCTTATTTTACTGTTGTTTGTGGGCTCAATTCTCATTGGGACTTCACTATTGATGTTCTGATAACAAACTATGCCATGTTAACCAGCCATGAAAAAAAAAACAGATCAGGGCGCACGATGTATTGGAATGATCAGCCTGTAAATTTAGCGGGGCATTTCTGGTTTGTTCAATTTACAGTTGATCTTCCTGTATAGATGGTTCAGTTCAAAACTGCTTCGTTGATAAATAATAAGAAAAAAATGGGGCTCACGTCTTAAAGCAATGATCAGAAGCTAAGTAGGTTTGATCTTCATCGGATCTCTTAGTATACGTGGTCTGATACCAACTAATGCTAAATTGATATACCTATATAATGAACAGTGTGACCATTTAGTTTTTTTCTGTCCGTAACACTGGACTCTTCCAATCAGAGGTAAAAAATTCTGCTGATAAAAATACCACCTACCTATCATTTGAAACTGTGGAACATGTCAATAAATAATACGGAGAAAAAAATATACCAACCAGGATGCATGTCACGTACCGATGATCAATATATTAATCTTGCTGGCCGTTGTTTGTGGTTTCAATCCTCATTGAATCTCCCACAATTGATTCTTTAATACAAAACTATACTAAGTTAATAAATCATGTGAATAAAAAAAAAAAAAGACGAATCAGGATGCACGTTGTTTAGCAATGATCAGCAAGGTAATCTAGCTGGCCGTTCTTAGCGGGTTCGATTCTCATCGGATCTCCCAGTATGGATGGTTTGATTCAAACTTATGCTGATTCAATCTAATTATATGAACAGTGAGACTTTTTCGTTTCTCTGTCTGTAGCAATCGACTCTTCAATTTAGAGGTAAAAATTCTGTTGATTAGAATATGGCAATTGAAAATTCAAAATTTACCAGTGTATTTTCTCACGGGTATTTATATGTAGGTAAAGAAAGGAATGAAGAAATGTGAAAGTATCACGTATCAATTTTATGATCTCATTCCTTGAAGGTAATCATTAGAAACGAAAAGAAAATAAGCCGAAACAGAATTATGGAGAGGAAATTAATTTGGGACGTCAGCTACGGAAATGAAGATAGTAAAAAAAAAATCCACACCTGCACATCTTTCTTTTTTTCCTCATAAGATACAATTCGGTGAGGATAGTGTACATATGAAACATCGAGTAGTTGCTGAAGATAATTATATGGTAACTACTTTCCTTCTTTATTTTAAAAAAAGGAAGAAGAAGAAGAAGAAGAAAAGACAAAAAAGATAGAAAAGTTACAAGCCAACTTCTGACACCAGTGTCATTGTTACTTTGCATAAACAACAATAATAAATACTTTTGCTATAATTAATCCTTTTAATTAATAACTACTAAATTAATGAAGTTTTCTTTGTAATGACTTGCTCAGATTTAATTTAAAATTTTCGATGATACTCATATGCAAATATTGTTTGCTTTTTAGAGACAATAATTACTTGGAGTGGGGATCATGAAGGCTACGTGTCCTTAACAACACCAACCAAACCACCTACTTACACAGCTAACGACCGTCCATGTATATATACAGCAGGTCTGTCCGTAAAATATCCAACCCTTTAGTATTTAAAAAAAAACTACCTATGGCATTGGCGCCTTTGTCGTTTCCAAAGTAGGCAATATGGGACCTCCCATGCTCATCCAAGCATCCTTTCCACTTTTCAAAACGGTCTGCACAGGCTTCTTTCGGGATCGCCATCGACTGCTTCGTCATGTTTTCCTTTGTCTCATCCACAGTCTGGAATCTCTTTGGGAAAAACAAGACGTCCAAGGGGGGCTGGACTGTTGAGGCACTGACAGATCTTGTCAGAAACTCTGCTCAAGACAGGAAGAATGGGCAGACTCGATCATTATGCGACGGTCGTACAGTACACCAGCTCTCTCAATGGCGTCTGAATACCAACTGAGTTGTACAATGGGAATGTGATTGTTCGTGCAGTAAGGTCCATTTGACTAGTTACGAAGTTACATCGGAGCCGCACAACCGGCTTTCAGGATGTTCAAAATTGCTGGATACTTTCCGGACAAAAAACGAACATTCTTATACATACTTTCTTCATTGATTCGCCCTAAAGACAGACAGTATCAATATCAATCCAGACTCGTTTTAAAACAATACGGAAGTACAATTAGAAACCCTTCATCAAAACTGTCAATTCATTCAACAATTTATTATTTTGATTTTTATCTTGAAAGCTAGTGTTCGAAAGCACAAAACATCGGTAGATGTCACACACTGACAGCTGATCGTGCTTACAGGTATGACCCTCACTTATAATACACTTCAAATTCGGAACACACGACGAAACCTGTCGATGGAATAAGGAGGTTTCATTCCTAACAACAAATTCGCTCTCCTATATTCATATATATATATATATATATATATATATATAGTAGATTGTGGATTCGTTACACAAACTAGTTCATGTTTCTGCCCTCTTCAGGTCTCATCAGGCGAATGGCGAGGCCCGAAGAGGGTAGAAACATGAGCTAGTTTGTGTAGCGAATCCACAATCTACTATCTATTTCCAGCTTTACTCTAAAACAACTTAACTTCATGAGTAAAATGTTGTATGCATCGAGCACTCTATGAAATAAATCCATTACATTTCAGAAGTGGCTTTATATTATTGATATATTGTGTGTGTTTGTGTGTAACACTTTTCTATAAGCGCACAAATACAAGACTCTGGTCTGCATTTAATCGCTTCCCCACGAGAGCAATAAGTGACACAAGGTTGGTTTAATGTGTATTTTCGGTTACGGGAAAACTGCAAAAATTGCTCCAGTCCCTGCAACGAGTCTTGCGAAGCCGTCATGGCAAGACCGACACATCCCTTTTACTGGGAAAGGACGTTGCTGCTCAGGGGCGTACTGTTCCACCGAGACTGGGCCGAGTTATTCTATGAGGCCACAGGACGAATCATAAATCTCTTGCGCTCAGCAATACCGAGCCTCAGTATCATTGGCCACGTCATTGTACTGGCACAAGGCTACCGAAGCGTGTACTGCAGACAGATATTATATCTGATACGAGACAGAAGTGCTGGAGAACATTTTGATCCCAGACAGAGGGCACAGAGTGGGAGCACCGATCCAAACGTAGATATTCACGTAATTTTTGACGGCTACCTATCATCAGTCTTTCAACGTCCGTGGACCTTCCCCAGGATTCGACACACTTCTCTATCATGGGCGTCGCGGAGCCAGTACCCTCTGAATTTGTCTAGTTCGTCTCCCCATCTAATATTCTGCCGACCTCGGTTGTGCATGTGATCTCGGGGGGATCCATGTCGTGAGTTGCAATGTCCATCGGTTGTCCACCATTCTTACAACATGGCCAGCCCACTGCCCCTTGAGATTTTTTTATGGATTCTATGATGTCCTTGACTCTTGTCTTTTCTCTTGTGGTCTCTCCATGTGACGCCCAGCATAATTTTTTCATGTGCACGTTGCATGGTTCTCAATTTGTGGATCTGTCTCTTGGTTAGGTTTGACAGCTGCAATGCTAGTTTTAATATAGTGGCCACAATCAGTTGGACCAAACAACTTTTTCGTCAGGTTTGCCACGTTGTGGTGTGATGTTTGTGAATAGTGAGTTCGATCCTCTCTGTATGACCCATATTTGGGCGACTTGTCGCGAAGCAATGGTTAGTAAGCTGGTGTCACAAATTATTACATCAGAGTATTGAGTTCGATCCACACTAGGGGCCTCATACTTGTGATCGCCCTTAGCGAAACCATCCCCGCTTTGGCAACGCATATCGAACTTCTTCTCTCTTGGTAGCATGGCGTGTTGGAGTGATCAGTTTCATTTTTTCGAAGGAATGATGAATGACTAAATTACTTCTAGCACCTTTTGTTGGGCAGCAATTACTAAAAAATTCTGAATCTTCAAAAAACAGTATGACATAAAATGATAGTTTCTTAACGTAATAAGGGGTAAATACTTAAATTTTCAGCCCTCTAGCTCCATTGATGCGGCTTGTAAGCGTGGTAGATACGTAACCAGTCAGACAAACTTAAAACCTGAAGAAAGCTATGTTGACAGTTTTGGTTAATGGTTTCTAATAGAACATTTGGTGATAAAAAAAATCGGATAAGAAATAGAAACATTCCTTTGATGCAAAACTGGATGAAGATAAGACTTGGTGCCGAAGATTAGGAAGAAAAAAATGCATATGCGAAGGAGTGACCCATTTTCTCTTTCTTTCTTTAGGTTTGGTTAATGAAGCAAGGCGCTCAAGAGACACTGATTTTTTTTTTGTCAGTCAACTGATAGGTCCTCCATTTTGGTCACGTGAGTGTGTAAAGTGAACTGCTAACCTGGTTATCAGTTCGCAGAGCAAATTGTTTCACCAAAGCATGACCATCAGATAAATCTGACGACGAAATTAACTCTTGGAAAATGTAGATTTCGCAACCGATATTGTAAGGTGCAGAGAGACCGAATAGTCAAGGACACACTTTTAAACTCCAATTAATGACGGTTTGTGTTCAATTCCAACCAATGCCCTTAGGTAAGGCATGGATTAACCCCCCACCCCACCCCATTTTGAGCAAATAGTAGGGCAGATAGGGTCCTCTGGCTATCGATAGCAACCAGTCTTAGAGAAGGAAAACTCTGTTCCCAAGCCAGTCTGAAGAATGATAGGCACCGTCAGACTATCTTTCCCTTGACTCACTCATGATGAACTGTAACCTACCACATGGCTGATATAGCAACGTATTTTCAACCAGTGCCAGGAGTCTAGGTAAAAGTAAAACAGACAGGTCCTCCTAACTTGGAAGATTGGCACAATGTAATCTCCCTACCATTTGGTCTTGCACCGAAGTGAGCTAAGTTTTTTCAGTATCAAACGGTAAAGATTGGAGCAGTATGTATATATTTCGATGTGCATTTACAGTATCTCCAAAATTTATGAGGAAATTACTCATGCTTTTTATTTTCTTAGTAAATGTTTGGGGAAAGGAAACGTAAAACAGAATGAAAAAAAATATTCGTGGCAAAATATTAAAACCATCAATTGATTTTTTTTTTTTTTTTTGCTAGAGTGATATGTCATTAGTATTTACTCAGCCCACCTGGGTCTGGCGCAAGACCACAAATGGAGTATTCGGTGAGAATTGAACTTGCAACAGTTGAAATGATATGCGCGACTAGCTTGCTAACCATTGCTTCACAGCAAGACGCCCGTGATATTTACTTCACTTAACTTGGTACGACATGTAGCTACAAGTGTGAAGAGTCCTATAAGCATTTAATTCATTTTGAAAATCGCAGACGTATTCGTTCCGAAATGTGTCCGTACTGTTCAAAACAACATTGCGCAATTATTTCTATCATTATTCAGACTATCCTCATCTTGGTTATTTTTCATATAACGTTTCGACCGTTGAATAATAATAGAAATGATAATAATACCTCATCTCAAGAATTCAGAGAAATATTGCTCATTGTCTTATCATAATTCAACGTGTTTTTTCTCAATGTACACGCAGTTACATCAATTTGTACAGCAATGTCTTAACAGTACTACATTAAGACCTGCATCAATCAAAACCATTCTATCTAGATATTCCTGTGCAAGTAAAAAAACAACGAAAAAATGTATCCTTTATTCAATTACAAAGTGGGGTTGTGTGTCAAAGAACCAAAGTTCCTTCCGGTGTCGCACGATATCTGATGATTTTGCCCAATTGTTTGTATCAGTTGTGGGTTTTTACAGGTTACAAGCTAGACGCCTAATATGGACTGCTTTACAGGACTAAAGGGCTCCAACTGGTTTGCAATTAACTCACAGCTGATGGGAAAAGAGAATCCATAGCTTTCCTAAGGGAGTTTGTGCGAAATGAACTCAAACTATTCCTGCCGGAGTTCGAACTTGGTTTCGCTGATTCCATTTGCTGTTCCTTTAACCATTGGGCTATCGGCACCTCCTCCTTTGCTTCAAAAAATAAATAAAATCGGAAGTAAATGATAACAAAATCAATACAAGTGCAAGTCATCCTGTTTGACATGGTTCAAGAAGTTTAACCGCTTGCTTGGATTACGTCAGCTATCATAGGTCATGAGGTTAGATAATGCAGAAATTTCTCAAGAAAACACAACTGACCTATTTAATGCATTCTTACTATGTACCATGGATTGATAGAAACACTAGCGAATACTAAATGTGAACAGGTCTGGTTGGTCACTCAATAATAACAGTCATGCAACCAATGTATTTTGGCTGCATGTGCTATTGGGGGTGATCAATCAAGAAATTGGAAAAAGATCAATGTACGAGTTAATTCTCTTGCCTTTTGTTGGACAGCGATCGTTAAAAAATCTGATTTTTTTTCGAAAAGAACAAGCCTGAATGCTACCAGATACAAACCAAGGTACCAATTTAGTATAAACTTATATTGCAAATTGATCTTACACCAAAAACCTATGAGGACAGGGTGGGCTAAAAAAAGTTTTTCTAGACATTATAAAGATTATATGTGAAATTTTCAGCCCTCTAGCTACATCGATGCGGCTTGTATGCGTGATACATACATACATATATACGAACATAGCCAGCCAAAAAACTATGTTGACAGTTGTGGTTGACGGTTTCTGATGAAACGATTTTATCAAGTCAAGTTCTTATTAAAACAGCCACATGCCCCCTTCCGAGGGCCCTGGCACTAACGACCAATGATATTAAATGAATTTCTGTTCATCTAGTCGACTTGCATCCATGTTTGACAGGAGGGGGGCTGGACCTTGGAAGAGCTCTCTAGGGATCCGTGGCCAAAATAGATAACAATTAGTTGAGAATGAATGACATTAAAAGAAATCCAGACTTCAGGAGTTATAATACATACCCAGGTTTTAATTTTATGGTTTTATGGTTTTATTTTTAGCAGAATCGACTTGTGAAATATACGTGGAATAACGTGACACTTGCGAGTCTATCTTGCTCAGAAGGCCATTAAATCCTGGAAGTAAAGAGAAGTAAGAGAAAGCAAATAAATAAATAAAGAAAGAAAGAAAGAAAGAACTTCTGCTGTAATTTAAAATACCTGGAAACACGTATTTGCAGAATCAATGAATTCCTCTGTTGGGGGCAGATTTCAAAACTATTTTACCCACTGATTTTTTGTAGTTTTGTTTTGACTTGCGAAAGTAACTTTCTCTTTGACTTATTTTCAAAACTCTCAGCACTTTATTCTCCTCCTTGGGCATCATCACCTTGAAGACATTCAAGATTATGCCCAGACTGACTTCAATCAAACTTTTTATACGCAGTCTCGCTTAAATTGTAGAATATAAAGAGAATTCTAAAGAAAATAAAAAGGACGCCTGATTTGAAATTAGGATATTTCTTGGAAAAATTCAACAATCTGGCGTCACTAATAGAACCTCCTACTTTTCAGTCGCCAATCTTATGCTTCAACCACTCAGCTTCACTCGAAAGACAAACAACCAAGTCTTTCTACTCTTCTCTTTGATACGTAGGTATATAAATACATCTTTAGTCTAACGATTGAAAAAGCATTTATTTTACTAAAAAAAAACTTTAATTTTTCAACATAAAGTCCTCCCCTGTCGGTGCATTTAGTGTTGAATATTTATCGCACATTTCAAACATTGCACAATGAAAATTTCAGGTCAAAATTCAGCTGAAAACTACGTGTCAGTCAACGAACTTTCGCACAACAGACCCAAAACACCAAGATAAACAGTCGAAAAGCGGATTAATTGCAGCTTTCTCAAGAACCGCTCATCCAAACAACTTCAAACTCGACACTGCACTTCTTTGGACCATGAGACATACACCTACCGAATTTCCACTTAATACTGTGCCCAGTTGAGGTGGATGACGGAAATTTCGAATTCCAACAAAATTTTGCAGACTTTTGCAGAGTTTATTCATCTATTTATTTATTTATTGGGCTAAATAAATATACTTGATTTCACACACACACACACACACACACACACAAACACACACATATATATATATATATATATATATATATATATATGGAAAATATAAACGTTACTTTGTGCTTTAAGATGTTTTGGGCTCAATTTCAGTTGGAGATCTTAATGTTGGCAATACCGACATTGCTTATTTTTTATACGAGAAAATGAATAGTGCATTTTTAGTATATCTCTGAATTTTTGAGATGAGGTATTATTATTATTTCTATTGATATTCGGACCATCCTAATCTTGGTTGTTTTTCATACAACGTTTCGGCCGTTGCCCACATCTACCAGATGATACCTGACGAAGGCGGTAGAGTGCAACGGCCGAAACTTTGTATGAAAAACAACCAAGATGAGGATGGTCCGAATATCAAGAGAAATAATTAGTGCATTTTTAGTTTGACTTTCAGGGTTCTATTTTTTTTCTTTGTCTTTCACTACTGGAAAAAGAGACCCATCTCATGCAGATAGTTCACCTGAAGAAGGCTGCAGAATGGATCGGCCGAAACATTGTGTTGACAGCAACAAGAACCCAAAGGTGAGATTTAATCATCTGGAAAAAAAAATGGATCGTTAACAACTCTTACCAAAGTTATAGACAATACATTTTTTTTTTTAATTTTGAGATTTCCGCTTTCATCGTTTTATTACTCGTTTACTCTATATCATTATCATTGCCTTTTATAACAATACTCTACGTGGATACTCTGACGATCGGAAAGTGTTGGCCCAATGGGTCGAGATGAAAATTAACAATAATAAGATTGAATGAAATTAGTGGTAAAATAGCTGTAATGCTAAAGAGTATATTATCCTGGAATGCTGGGATAGAAGCACGAATAATGTTCTGATTGGTTGCAAAATACATCTCGATTTTGCCGCCAATTTCGTATCTGTTTGAAAATTATCTCTGGATCCCTATCGTTGAACAGAGGTCATTTCTAGCCAATTTCCAGAATTGTAGATTGCAATTTTGCCTCAGCGATGCTGATATTGAGCCTATGGATACACTTTGTCACATCAAAGGTAACAGGTCAAGTGAAGTTGACGTTGGAGGGCATTCAAGGTCTCCAGAGGTTATATCTGGTCATGTTTACTCAATTCTCCAAATTTTTGCTGATAATTTCGTATCTATGTAACTGAAATTTGGCATCGTGGTAAATCCTTTCTAAATGAAAGTCATAGGCGATGCGAAGTCATTTGAGATCACCTGTCGTCATTTATGGTCATTTCTAGGCATTCTTTTTAGTTTTTAGTCACAATTATGTACCTATGAAACTGAAATTTGGCAAAAGTATTTTGAAGAGTGACTTTGACATCAGGATCACCTGAGGTTACCCTGTGTCATTTCTGGTCATTTCTAGCTAATTTTCGAAGTTGCTGGCCACGATATTGTATGTGTGATGTAGAAATTTTGCATGGGGGCACATCTTTACGTAGCGAAAGTTATAGAGAATGCGAGGTTGATACTGGCAGACACAAGAAGTCACCTGAGGTAATTTCTGGAAATTGTAACAAAGCACAAGGACAACCTCTCAAGATCGCCGGCCTTTGACGTACTTTCCCCATTGACAGCTCCATATTAATTGTTTTAGAGTTGGATCCTAATGAAACTTTTTATACTGGCATTCAATGGAAGAAACACAGGAACCCTGTCAAACTGAAGGACGACATCGTTTGTTCTTTTTAGTGCATCAGAATATTCCTTTCGTTATTGCTACTTTTTCATTTGTACATAGTGTAAATAATCGTTTTTGTTTTTTATTTGCTGTGTTGTATAGGAAGAAATATGTCAAGGAACATATCTTCCCTGTTTGTATATATTCCAAGTTATTCTCTCCCGAGCAACACCAGGTATCCCAGCTAGTATATATATATATATATATATATATATATATATACATATATATATATATATATATATATATATATATATATATATGTCTATATATACGTGTATGTATATATATATATATATATATATATATATATATATATATATATATATATTGTATTTGGGAAGCAATTTTTCAGTTAATCGTGTTTTATTGAATTTGGCGGACAAGGGTGGTCTGCTTAATTTTTTAATCAGTTTTTCTTGTTGGCGAATAAGTTGCCTTTAAACAGGATCCAGATCATATGGGAACTGTCCAGTCTACCCTCGGCTTTTTTAGATTCAGTTGATAAACAAAGAAGCAGACATAAATCTCACTTACAAATCTTTTAAAATACATTTTGCATGGTAGCCTCAATATGCGCCATGTTCGACCGACTCGTATTACATATCTTCTTTCGGCACTTTTCCTCCATCTTTGAAATTCTTGCTTGTAGATATGTTTATTTTCTTACTTTTTTTTTCTTTTCTTCTTTACGCAGGAAGCCACGTGAGAAATGGAAAGAGAAATCGTATCTCCGTGGAGGCCAATGAAAAGAAATATTACTAAACCACACCAAAAGACGCTGAACATGATCAGCATGTGATAAATTGTCTCTCTTCCCCCGTTCATACATCTTGCAAGAGTTTTTTTTTTTTAATTTTTAAATTTAGATGCATTATCAGCACTGTAATAATCTGCAATTAATTGTGTGTGTGTGTGTGTGTGTGTGTGTGTGTGTGTGTGTGTGTGTGTGTGTGTGTGTGTGTGTGTGTGTGTGTGTGTGTTTTTGTTTGGGGGTTGGGGTTAGTACTGTATGACATCAATTCATTCTACAAAAAGATATGTGTTTTCTCCGAAATTTAGTATGCATGTTGATTATTACTTTTTTTTTTTCGATTCTTTCCCCCTTAACTGTTATTTTTATCTTCGTCCAATATAAAAAGGAATACATGAATGATAAATAAAAGGAAGGCAGATATATTCAAGTGAAAATGAACATCTACTGACAATTCATAGAAATAGTCCATGATGTATATCAATTGGACACAGAATCCGACAAGATTAGAATATTTATGACTATTCGGAAAATTTATTTCACGTGTACCGCCCACTCGGCTTTCCCAGGGGAAGTAAAATACATTTGGAAACGAGAGGTGAAAAAAATAGTGCTCATCGTATGTTTTGAATCATTCTCTTTTGGACAAGCTAGATACTAGTGATTTACATGGGCTGTGGTTATTAATACACATATGATTTATATAGGACATTGTGACCGCCACAGTAAAAACCAAACATGACGCCTGTTTCATGCTTTAATATAACCATTGCATTGATGTAGCTGAAAGCAATTTCCCGTTTCACGAATCTTTTGCTAAAAGGTTTCAAATCATGCGTTTTCCGTTTGTTTCAACTCTTATGAGCTGATTAAAGAAGCTATCTAGTTATAACTTGGTCGAGAAACGACTTTTTGCCTGTTACATTGCTCTATACGAAATAGAAATATTATAGTCAAAACGGAACACAGCATAATTCATCATCAGCCTTTTGACGTCTGTCGCTGGACATTTATCCTCCCCAAGATCCGCTAGACCACTTGGTCATGGGCATCGCTGCGTCAATATCTCCTGAACTTGTCTGCTATCTCATTTTTGCCGGCTGCACTCTCGCATATAATCTCTGGGTATCTACGTTGTGTGTTGTTATTTCCAGCGGTTGTCTGACATTCTGATAAAACGGCCCGAAAATTTCTGCTTCGGTTTCCTAAAGGATTTTCTAGCCCCCGTTTTTCTCTCTAATACACAATGCTGTTTCATGGTCTTTCTTTGCAATATCGATCAAGATCCTTTCTTGTGTACGCTGCATGGTTCTTAGTTCGAGAGCCAGTCGTTTAGTAAGGCTCCATATTTCTGCTCCATGGGTGACTGTTGGGAGGACCATTGGTTGTGGATCACTACAAACCCAGGCTACAATCATAATCCGTTAATGTAAGTCTCGTATTTATTTAGTTTCTAGCATTCAAAAAATGTAAGTATTGCTTCTTTCTAAATGTGTCATGGCCCAATTGCGTTGAATACACCAGTTCTTACACAATCATCACAACTAGGCAATGTCGAGCCAAGTCAGTATCTAGACAGCTCACCAACTGGGTATATCAGGGGCTGTAACCAACTAAGGGTCATGTAGATAGCCTTCCGTGATGATTCTGTTAATCCCCCTCGGAGAGGATCGATCTCTACACTATGCTCGATAGCGCAAGCCAAAAGCCAACCATTTCTTCTGAAATCCCGGACTGGTTGGCTACCAGCGACAAGAAATGGATGAATAAATCACCTCTTGACATTTGTGTAATATTCTCAAGCTTTTCAATGACATAGAAAAAAATGAAATCTCTCAACTTTAAAAGAAGGATCAGCAACCAATGTATCCTCCCGATAGTCACCTATGAAGCTGAAACATGAAACCTAACCAAAAAACTGACCCTCAAACTGACGAACATACAACGTGTACACGAGAGAATCATACTCAACACCACATGGAAAGAAAGGCACAGTATATTAGAGAAAAAACAGGAGTCAAGTATATCATAAAATTCATAAGAAAACTCAAATGGCAATGGACTGGTCATGCTGTCAGACAACTGCTGGACACCATGTTTAACAACGTGGATCCCTAGAGATCATATGTGACACTGGCCGTCAAAATATAAGATGGCATGACGAACTAAACAAGTTCAGAAAGTATTGGCTCTGCGACGCCCATGACAGAGGGATCTGGCGAACCCTGGGGAAGGTTTATGTTCAACAACGGAGCTGAAAGGCTGATGACGATTTTTGCCAAACCCAAGTCCAATTTAAAGTTGACTTTGTTTTCCCCTGTAACAACAAGAACAAGGATAATCCTCACCAAACTCTTCACTGTTTGTCTATTATCACGTCACGTTATACCAAACCTATTTATAAAATTGACATTTCCCTACGACCATCTGTTTGGAAGGCGGCTCACTTTTCAAATCAGCTAAATTGACAAATCCTATATATACCTACGAATTATATATATATATATATATATATATATATATATATATATATATATATAAGAAGTTGCAGTTATCATTTTCAGTTAGAAAAGAAGTCGGAGTGGAGTTCTTGTGGAGTGGCTTGTAATTCATAAAGCCATCTTGAGTTTTTTTTCTTTCTTCAATTATAATGAATTCAATTGTTATGAATTCATTCGAACTCTGGCTGCTCCCGTGAGGTGTGATACATGACCTCGTGACCTCTCGTTGGGCTTTGAATGCACTTGCATCTCTCCGGCAACGCTTTTAGGCCAGGGGCTGGATGACAATCTCAAGAAGAACGCATTGGTGAAAGACCGGGCGTGACGTGTATGCGAGGTAATGCGCATGGTTGCCATCGAACAAGATTCGACAGCATCGCAGAACATAACAAACATCCGAGGAAGGCCGAAGTGTGTACGTCCGAAAGGTTATAGAAAGAAAAAAAGACGAGGAAATAAGTTTTAAAGACAATAGCGATCCGTTGAGAGCGGTATGCGCTCTCTGGGTGCTTTTTTCCTAATTTTATCCATTCGTTTCAATTAAAATATCGGCCTCTTCTATGCTGCTTAAGATGAAGCTTATATTTTGGCTAAATAAATATTATTAAAAAAATAAAGTGGAAGAAATCGACACCTATGCAGCGCAATTCGAACCTAGGGGCCTTAGTAACCGCTTTATTCCGAAGTTTTAATACCGCACCCGTCAACAACTTCTTCAACCACGCCCACGCCTACGCCCATATGCGTAGGAGGGTGAAACATTATGTGTTTACTTGGCACTTGTTGGCAGAAAAAAAGAACTTCAGCCCAAGCTCACGTCCCGACCCCGCCAGTCACTACCTGCCGCACCCTCACATCGAAGAAAACACGTGTATCAACAGGTGAACTGAAGAACCATGGACGCCAGAGAAAGTCGGTTGGGCAGGCAAACATTTTGGGTAATAAGCCAAGCTGCTATTACTAACAAAAGAAGTAAGCAGTGAGGCCGTGGCTCATCTGATAGAAATCTAGTTCCAAATAAATTAGAATTTGAGTATCAAATAGAAACATTTATACTTAGTGAAGATTTCGAATACCATTTAGAGGAGCGATCTTGAAAAGCTCCATTGGTACGGCCTATACGCGAAACACATAGATAGATAGATAGATAGATAGATAGCCGGACCAACTTGAAAACTCGAGAAACCTATGCTGATAACTATGTTTTTTATTAGTTGACGGTTGTAATGAAAACTTAGAGGATCTCCGATTATTAAAGTTGCATGAGAAGCCATCATCATCATCGTCATCATCATCAGTCTCTTAACGTCCGTCGTTGGACATGAACCTTCCAAAGGATTCGCCGCACTTCTCTATCGTGGGCGTTGCGGAGCCAGTACTTTCTGAATTCGTCTAGCTCGTCTCTCCATCAAGTATTCTGCTGGCCTCGGTTGCGCATGTGATCTCGGGAGATCCATATCGTGAGTTGTGATGTCAATCGGTTGTCTGCCATTCTCGCAACATGGCCGGCCCATTGTCATTTTAGTTTTTTAATAGATTCTGTGGTGTGTCGGACCCCTGTCCTCTCCTGGATGTATTGCGCTGTGAGGTTGGAAATAATTCTTTCATATGCACGTTGCGTGGTTCTCAGGGAAAAATGCATATCTTGCCTGCGTAGCATTTGAATTTAAAAGCGAAAACCAAAATCGGCAAACCGAATATGTCGACTTTGTACGAATGCCCTTAATAAAGGCATGAACCCACTTCTCCATGCGCTCTGTTTTATCATGACTAGAGTATTTATCACTATGCCCGATGCCGTGATAGTCGGACAGGGAGGAGACAGTGCAAATGACAACTTGGGCAAACCACTCCCCCCAAAAACTTCACCTTTACATTTCTCATTTCAGAAACATCAAAAAGTTGTTTCAACCCTATTTAATCTCGACGGGATTTAATAATCGTCTGTCACTAAACTATACTTTTTTCCCAAGGAAGTTAAAAACTACAGCGAGTTAAAAAAACAAAACAAAAAAAAAACAAACAAGTTAAAAAAAAGATAGAGAGAGTGGGAACTGATTAAAAAAGAAGGCGAGTGCATTAAAAGATAAATCGGACGAAATGAAAAAATAGAACGAGCAAATTGAAAAATGGAGCGAGCGAAATGAAAAAAACGGAGGGAACAATAAAAAAAAATATATATAAAACATGCAAATGAAAAAAGTTCAGTGAGCAAATTAAAAAGTAAGGCAAGCAAATTGAAAAAAAAATTGAGGGAACAAATTCGAAAATAAAAAGGACATTTTTTTTTTTTTGATAGAGCGATCAAATTAAAAATAGATTTTTAACTTGTTCGGAAAAAGAATATTTTGCAAATCAATTATAAATCAATTGATAGGTTCTTTTAAATATTGGGAAATGAAAACCGAAAAAATTGATGTTTTCATTTACGTCCCCGCCCACAATTTCGTTTCCTACCCTGCCTCGTGGGAGATATTGTTACGAATTTCACCATTGACGCGAAGGGTCGCTAGTTAGAGCCCAGGTGTAATTTCGAATGTTGATTTGGGGGTTGGCTTGCCCTCCCCAATTAAAGGAGTGGCGTAATCAAAATACAAAAGGGTAAACTCATTTCTTTTGATATTCGACTTCCAGCTGGTCAAGTTGTTAACAGCATATGAGTGAGAGCGCATGATAAGTGCCCAATGAACGGGTTATTTCCAATAAGTTGAGAAAATCGTCTTCAGAAGTTTGGCGAACTTTCACTCACAATATTCTCGTTATATTTAGAGCTACAATGTTCAATTTTTTAAAGCTTGAGCAGCCTGCATTCTGATTCTTATGCATATCACCATGAATCTTGAATACTAACGAAATTATATTATACTAATGCATCAAGTGAGAAATTCCTGGGGTTTTTGTTTTCCTATAAACAAAGACATAAAAGCTCAGATTTTGTAAACATTCACGCTATAAGTACTTATAAGAACATCGTTATGCATATCAAAATCAAAGGATGTGTATCAAAACAAGCTTCAAAATAAGACTAGAATGAAGATCCTGACTTGGAAAAAAAAAAACGAAAATATCACGGGTGAAACTCGGTCAAGAAATGACGAGTAAGTTTTCACTATTTCAACAAAATTAAAATCAGTGTTTATGTTTGAATAACATCCCTATAACCTGCAACAAATTTGTTCCCACGCCTGAATCCTTAATTTTCTATTATCTGGTATCATAACAGCCGGGTCATTGGCGATGAGGTTCTCATATACTTTCTTTTATTCATATTCATTAGCAGAAAGAAAACCCACCACCAAAACAAACTAACGCGGCGTGAAGAAAACACACAATAGCGGAGGACAGAGATGAGAGAATGCTGCGCGCTGATTGGCCGAGACGCCGACCACCAGCCACTTGCAACGCAGCTAGTCTTCCACTGACTGAAGTTGATATTAGGCTGCTACTTTAGGCTGAGTGTTTGCCTAGTGATAAAGCACATTTGGGCTCTTTTTGCACGACTATAAAAGCTACTTATAGTGTGATAACTGATTCGATTTTGATCGCAAATGATCGAGGAAGAGTTGAAATACAGGGACTCCCCAACGTATGAACGCCCAAACATCTTGTACTTACGAACGGGTCGTCATAAATATGTTTAAAAAAGATCTATTACAGACAGCGGTTCGCAATTGAAACATTGCATGACTTCATAGGAAAAAATTGTGCGTATTTTATGCAATGAAAATTCTCACGGTACAGAGTTTATAGTTTTCATGAATAATTTTTATATGAGAACATATACATTCAAATCTTATGCCAACGTCAACCGAAAAAAGTTTCTCACCCGTTACCGTTTTCAAATTGAACCTTTTTATACATATATATGTTGACTTTTATCTGCTTTCCCCATGAATACGCACACCCTCTTTGATCACATCATTATTTTTGTAATAACATTGAAAGATTTGGTAGATGCTTTTCGAAGCTTCATTCAATTTATTGTATAGTTACAGTTTAATTTCATTTAGTTTGATTTAGGCTCTCAGACTTTTTGCTGAATAACGTTTCTCCGACGCAGTCAACTAACCGACAGCCTTTCCATCAAGCGGACATTTTTCTTAAAAGAATATGATTGATTGATGAGAATTTTAAAATTCCGTTCTTCAGTTTTACTTGGCTTTGCTTGAATGAAAAAAGCCATTTTTTTTTGTAAATTAACGAAAAACAGGCCAAGATTCGTTGTTACTTTACATTACGTGATTCTTTCAAAAGAAAATTTAGGTGCTTTGAATCCGTTAGACACTAGAACCATCCGAAAATTTGTTAGTTTTTAGAAAAACGATTTTTACTGAGGATAGCATTATAGTTACATTGTAACTGGTGACGATATATAAGTCCTGTTGATAATTCACAAGTAAAAAAAACTTTAACTTTGACTTTGAAATGTCACTTTCTACTTAATCTTTAATGAAAATTTGTTTGTGCTTTTTCTCTCTATCAACGCCAAGAAGAAAAAAACTCAAACATTTGACCATCTGACGTTTGATATACACCGTACGTAACTGTTCGGACTTACGAATAGACACGACTTACAAAAAGATCTAGAAACGGAACTTGTCCGTAACCCTGAGATTTCCTGTGGTGTAATCCATCGGGAAAATATTTTTGCAAAAACTTATCATGTGCGCTCACTCATTTGATTTATTGGTTGCTTAAAACATAAGACGAATTGCAAAAACTTCTTCTGCCTTGTATCCCTGTGTAGCACAGCGAAAGCAGAAATTTTATGATCGTTGCTTGTTTGAAAGCTTGACAAATCATGACTACTAGCAGAACCCTTAGAAATTCCGAGGATGTTGACAATGGAGATTTTCCATTATCTCATGCCTCTGCTTTTCCCTCACTCTTTGCCTGTATTTTCCCATTATTTTCTGATCTCTTCCAGTCTTCATCGACCGTCCGTGTGTTTGTTTTTCATCTAAATGTTACACAGTTATGGATTAGTTTCATATGAGAAGATTTTCCTATCCCTTCGGTGAACAACCAAACATTCTATTCTGTCCTCTCTCTGGCCCTTTGAGCATTGAGTCTTTTCGCATAGGACCTCATTGCATTGGATGTGTTTGCATTATTTGCCCTTATTGCATTGATACGTTTTGCATCGGCTCTTTTTTTACTGCATTAGCCTTTTGCATTGGACGTGTTTGCATTATACGACCCTGTTGCATTGGACATATTTACATTAGACGTTTTTGCATTTTAAGCGTTTTGTCTTCGAATCATTTACAATGGACAGTATGTACTTGGATCATAAGTTTAGATGTTTTTGATTGGACGATTTGTCATAGCAGCAACGCAAACACCCTTTTAAAAATTGACTTTCGGCTAAGCCAGAAAACATTGCAAAAAATAAGCCAGATCCCCATATCCTGCCTTCATATCCAATAAAAGCGACTCAAATTTGCGATGATTCGATCAACGAGATAGAAAAAATTCACAACTATGTCCATCACTTCCTTTAATCTCTAAGACTTGGCACATTATGCCTTCCGATAAATGATGCAATGAATTTTAACGAGTGTCAGTGCTATTCTAATGTTTCCGATGTGATCATGCATTTCGTCTCTCGCAATATTGCCGGAGCCCCATCATTTGTGGTGCCAATTAACTTCAACTCATCAACTTTAATTTCTGACATAATTTCCCAAAGAGCTTCAAAAACACCGATTCCAGCAAACGTGTCCTTCGTAGAAATTAATTGAATAAACCCTTCGAAAATTTGAAAGGTTGAGGGCACTCTCTGCACAAAGACTGCAAGTCGGAGAGTGTCACTCTAATTCGTTTTCTCATCAATGCAGTTGGAAAAATGGCGATATGTTGCAGGCATTCCTTTAAATAACTTTTAATATCTGCTGTCATTTCTTCAACTCGTGTGATTGCTATTGCAGACATATTGATAGATACAAATAAAGATTTTTCAGGACAAACAATACTCACTACTGCCAACAAACATTCTTTGACAAACTCTTAATCTGTAGACGCCTCCATATTTTTTCTGCAATGTTTCAAGACTTCGTAGCCAGCACGAGTATTTCCTTCATTTTCACTGTTTTTCTTTGTTAAAAATAACCTTTATTTCCCAAAAGTAGTCTCCAGTCACTCAGGTTAAACTTTCCTTACTTATTTCCAGTAAACTTGTTATAATTTCCTCTGTGACTGGTACCCTAATGTCGCCCGGTATTTGCCACCTTCTCCACAGCTAGATTTTCTTGACAAATGACTTCAAGTTCTTTCCCTGCGTGTTCAATGAAAAAGTTATCTTGTATCCAAGTGTCTTGGACATTTCGGCACCCAGCGTCTACCTGGTTAGTTTTAGTATTCATTGTCAATGGAAATTTTTTACCTCGAGTTTATTCCCCTCTGGTTCACGTAATATCATATTGATGAAAGAGATGTTGAGGACTTACTTGACCTACCTACCACTGCGTGAACTATCACCGGATCATGCTTTTTAACGACCAAATCTGAGGAAGTACCACTCCGCAGCGGACGTAGAAAAAGGATGTTAAATCCGAACTGTTCCTTGTCTATCCACTGTATCGATGTACAAAAGAGGACGCAAAATAAACACCTCCCTAAAATGAATTATGTTTTTTTCTTCCAGAAGATATTTGGCGTGGATTTCTTGTTCATATACAATGACGCTGTTCTTGTTTACAAATTCGAATTACATATTATTAAGGGAGTCTACCTTCCCATCATTCATATACCAGTATTTAGTTTTAAACAAAACGGAACCTGGGTCTAGTCTAGCGAGACGTCATGCTTGTTTCATCAGTGTTGACGCATGAAATACTTAGAATGAGTAATTTTTCTAATGGATCATCCTCAACAAAGCATGCTGCCAAAAGACGTTGATCACGTGCCAGTTTTCTATTGAGTGACTAACCTGACCTGTCAGTATTGAACTATCGGAGCCATCAAAGATGGCAAAGGTTTGTGTGTTTGTTTACGCATTGGTGTGTTCTTGGCCATACCGCTTTGTCTACCGACTTGAAAATTGGCATCAGTAGTGCCCTTCTAAAAATCTCATTATTTTCATTTTTGGAAAAAAAGGCTTTTTTGACTTGAGGTGGAGCTGGGGGTGGGGCTCATTCTAAAAAGGTTTATTATTAACAACTAGATTCTCCAGAATCTGGATGTTTCTAGACGTTTCTTTTTTCCTTTTTTTGTTAACTCTATTTTAGATGTTTTCCAGTGACAAACGCCAGTGATGTCATAAATAGAATTTATTCTGACCATACTTATTCTTCGATTTTTCTCATCATCATCAGTCTTTTATCGTCCGTCGTTGGATATAGACCTTCTCCAGGATCCGCCACATTTTTTTATCATGGGCGTTGCGGAGCCAGTATTTTCTGAATTTGTCTAGTTCATCTCTCCATCTTGTTTTTTGTCGACCTCAGTTTCGCAGGTGGTCTCTGAGGATCCATAAAACGGGGGTCAGAGACATCATAGAATCCATTAGAAAACTCAAATTGCAATGGACTGGTCATGTTGCGAGAATGGAAGACAACCGATGGACATCACGACTCACAACATGGATCGATTTTTCCACATGACTTCAAATTTTATATAAATTTTGTTGCCGAAACCTATTTCCATTACAGTTCAAACTCATGTTGGAGATATTTATGTTTCCTTCGTACCAATGTCCCTGGATAAAATACACAGATTGAGCTCTCTAGCCTTGGGAAGCTGACAAGTCTAGGATAAGAACAACTCTGATTCTAAGTCGGGGAATGGAGACCCCTTAAGGTCGTTCAATGCCCAATTTGACATCCTTCTGACAGTCCCTGTAGCTGAACTGATGTCAGACGTATCGCCCTCTGCTTTCCTCTAGATTACATCATCAAGATCGTGAAGGGGATTGTAACTCCTGGGGACCTCCAGGATCTCCATATACTTCGGATGTTCCATTGTCTATAGAGACAGAATGGGGACCATTCTCTTTATGAACACTAGCTTTACGAATATCGCGAGGGACGTATGCCAGGATATCCCTGTTGATATTTGTTGAGATCAGCATAGTCTGGCATACGGCCGAAATTGGGGAGCATTCAACGACGGACGAACTCAATGTAGTAGGGAATAATCTGTTGGACAAGCCATTGCTTCAAGGCAGATGTCCAACAAGTATATTGATACAGGTGTCCCCTGTTATAACGTGGGTGTTGGGTTGAAAAATATATAAAGCTACGTTATAACCTAGCATCGGTCGATGCAGCTAATTATAGCTATTTTGGAGCTAGATCTAGCTATTTTGGATCTACAATTATATTGTAGGATCTACCTGCGTTGTAATGGGGAAGGTCTGTATACAGATTTAACAGTGGGTGGGGGATATTCACTAATGAGCTTTGTTTAGTCTGTCACAAAGTCAATGGGAAATGAATGGGAGGATTAATTGCATCAATTTTCCAAGTGCATAGAGCCTTCCTACTTCGAAAATCAGCATTTGAGATCATCGTTTTTACCCGGGCTCAAACACCGACCCCTTTGCACAAGTATTTCACCCACTAAACAGATCCTAATCATCATCACCAGTCTTTAACGTTGTTGGACATATACCTTTCCCAGGATCCACCACATTTCTCTATCATGGGCGTTGCAGAGCCAGTATTTTCTGAATTTGTTTAGTTAACCTCTCCGTCTTGTCTTTTGTCGGCCTCGGTTTCGTATGTGGTCTCTGGGGATCCACGTTGTGAGTCACAAACGTCCATCGGTTGTCTTTCATTCTCGCAACATGACCAGCCCATTGCCATTTGAGTTTTTTTAATGGATCCTATGATGTCTCTGACCCCCGTTTTCTTTCTGATATATTGTGCTGTCTTGTGATCTCTCTATGTGAAGTTTAGCATGATCCTCTCCTGTGCACGTTGCATGCTTCTCAGTTTGCAGATTTGTCTCTTGGTTAGGTTTCATGTTTCAGCTCCATAAGTGACTATCGGGTGGATGCATCGGTTGTATACTCTCCTTTTTAGGATTATTGGGATCGTCTTGTTTTTGAAGGTTGAGCTTGCTCTGCCGAAAGCTTGCCATCCTAGGGTGATTCTCCGCTTGGTATCTACTTCTTTTGTGGATTTCATAGAGATTCGTTGTCATAGTTAGATGTAGCGATCTACTTTCCCCATTTTTGCATCTTTGATTTTGATAGTTATGTCCTTATTCTTGATGTGATTGTTGCACATGACTTTTGTTTTACTGAAGTTCATGTGTAGGCCAACTCTTTTGCTGATCCTAATCATATGAATCATAAAACCTAATCCATGACCAATCGTTTCGCTAACGGTTATTATAAGTATACAACAGACTCAGTAGATAGCTGTTACTAATACTATAGGTGTGACAGACACAGCGAGGCGGAAGATGCGAGAAAAGATAGTTTGTTACCTTACAAAGGGGTGGGAAGGGAGATGGGCTGATAGCTGCTACTGATACTGTTAGTGAGGCAGATATGGCTCTTATATGATTTACTGATCTCACCTAAACCTCATAAAAGGCCACTTGAAAGAAAAGACGATTAGGAAAATCATCTTGAATCAATCTTCCAGGTAGGCAAGAGCTATGTCTAGGCCTGAAAAATCAACATCCTAAATTTTTTAATTTTTTACCTGGGATCGAGGGCCGGCCATTGACGCTGTTGGGAAATACGCAACTATCTCTGCTTCGAAGTAGTTTCCACGGTTGGCGAAGAGTTTACATTGGAGGTAAAGCCCTTTACAGGCTCAAGTGTACATAGTGTTATTGTTAAGTCCTTCACGCCGTCAAGGGGA
Source organism: Thysanoteuthis rhombus (assembly GCA_963457665.1). NCBI lineage: Eukaryota > Metazoa > Mollusca > Cephalopoda > Oegopsida > Thysanoteuthidae > Thysanoteuthis > Thysanoteuthis major. Next base: position 27,286,774 of record OY735209.1, on the reverse strand, counting down.
AAATATACTGTGATAACATTGCCTGCCAACTGTCTATGTCACGTTTGGTAATCGGATGATGTTTAACGAAAAAAAGACTGTCAGCGTCGAACAATAGAAGAGATCTCACTTTCTGGCTGGTGTCAAAGACGCCGTGTCCTAAAATGTCGGTTGCAGAGACTAGACGAAATTTCACGAAAGCACGTCATGGCCTCCAGCAAGAAAGTGATTGCACCTTTTATACTAGACGATCATTTGATATCATCGTTACTTGGTCGGCCGCCCCGGCGTCAGTTTTCTAGCAGTGCATGCTGTTATCATGAGGTCACCATAAGTAATTTGATTGTTTTTCTTCCTTGTTCACTGAAGCATTTCACTTTAGAAATTCAGAAATAGGATTGGAAGAAGTAAGAATAAGTAAAAATCAGGAGTAGAACTTTTGACTCCCAAGGGAATTTCGAAAATAGAACCTATACATATATATACCATATTGCGACCATTTGCAGTTATACAGGAAGTGCCCAGAGGAAGGATTATGTTCTGCCTTTTCAAAATTCCATTGCCAAAAGAATCCGTCGATTCTTTATGCATGACTTCTATCGATTCTATACCGCTTTGACGTTTTCAATTATGTTAAATTTAGGTCAAATCCTGAGCTAACAGCCAATGACTGTCCTGGAAGACACTTCATTCTGGATAATGTTGAATAGCCTCACTCATGATCTTACAATAGAAATTCTCGAATGGGTTGCGGTTAACAGGCTTCGAAAATGGAAGAATAACCTGACGAAACCCGACTTATATCATAATATTGAAACTTTTGCATTATTCGGAAGAAAGTTTGGGACCCCTTCAATTTTTACCAACAATTTTAACAAAAGAGTAATCAAGTTTGAAAAGTTGAAAATCAAGTTAAAAATCTCAAATAGCGGTGGGCTTGCCATGTTGCAAGAATGGCGGACAACCGATGGACATCACGACTCACGACATGGATCCCCCGAGATCACATGCACAACCGAGGCCGGCAGAATATTAGATGGAGAGACGAGCTAGACAAGTTCAGGAGGTACTGGCTCCACGACGCCCATGATAGAGAAGTGTGGCAAATCCTGGGGAAGGTCTATGTCCAACGACGGACGTTAAAAGACTGATGATGATGATGATGATGATGATGATGATGATGATGATGATGATGATGATGATGATGATGATGATGATAAAACAAGTTTAGGGGACGAGAGCGTATTCAATAGGGAACTTAATCTTTTTCCTGGTTAACATCTGAGAAGTCCTCGTGAGTGGAATAATCAGTCCTCGGTGGCGACCCCCCCTTCCTCTCATATTCTGTCTGTTCGGGGTCTGGGTAGTGTTTGACATAATCAAGTTTTGGGGGCTAGAGCGTAGTCGATAAGGAATTCGATCTTTTCCCTGGTCAACGACTAAGAGGTCCCCGTGCACGGAAAAATCAGACGTTGGGTAGGTACCTCTTCTTTCTCTCTTATATTCTGTCTGTTGAGGGCTTGGGTAGTGTCTGACGTAAACCTTCTCTCGACGGCGTTTATATCGCGTTTCATCATTAATTGAGCTCTCTTGATTCACAGTACGTCAAACAAATAAGTAGATGAATAAGAAAACAGATAAGTAGATGAATAAATAGAATATAAGATAAGCTAAGAATCAGAAACGTATCAAAACAACACTTTGCAAACATGCATTTATCAAAGATCATAATTCCATTGGATTTTCCTTAACAACTTTAATGTGGGTAAATAAATAAGATATAAGATTAACCAAAATCTATTTACCCTTAACGACTTGAGATTTAATCAACTAATGCCGTCGATAAAGATAAAAAGCGAGCAATAATTTCCCTCAATAATGTCTCTCAAAAGATAAGCAAAGAGTCACCCGTCACTTAGCGTGAACCCCAAATAGATAATAAAAAAATCCGAACCAGCTATACTCGGCGTTGTTAAGAACGAAAAACGTCTCATCCATTTACAGACGCAATGCATCAAAAAACACGAATTTTGCACACGACACGCATTCTCATACATTCGGCCAGTTCATAAAAGACGCTCTTGAACCTTGTAGTTTTGTCATTCTCATGTTTTCTTTGAGGGAAGTTGTGACGATTGTCTGCAAAACTTGAACATCGAAAATTCGAAAGTTCTCCGATCTTGCTCAACCTCCACTTACACTCACCTAAAGACTCTGAGAAACTTTCCATGAAAAACTTTCTACAACCTTTGGACATTCCATCACTTTGAAACACAACCTCTCTGGTACAAAATAGCAAGACATTTTGTATCGGCAGACTCAGAACAGTTACTCTTGCAGGTCCGTTCGGACGCTTTTCGGATTGGGGGATGCAAAAAGGGTACTTTTCTTGATTTGAATTGATCAATGTTACAAGATCTGTATGAAACGAGCCAGTAGCTCTTGGGGGCAAAATGAAACCATTGACAATATTCGCTCTGTCATGGTTGGTTCTCATTTAGTATGGACTGTTAACCGCATAAAAACTCAATCAAGTGACGTCATCAATATCAGCGATGGTTCAAGATAGAGGTAGACATGGCCCACCTAGCGTAAGGTTTGAGCTGACAATAGCAAGTGTTTGGTCATTGTATGGTTGTCTCCCGTCCCCACCATGACATTTACATGCTAAAAGAACAATGCAACTTAATATCACTCTTATCAGCCAATAGGGAAAGAAAAACTGGTGTTGAAAAAAGTCGGAAAGGTTTAAGGGAGACGATAAAAAGGTATGATGAAAAGGTTATAGGAGTCAGAGGAGTGCTCAGAATTCCAAATTCTCAATTCCATAACTGTAAGTAAGAAAACATGAACGATTAAATGTTAAACGCAACATTGAAAGTATGGTCACATTGGGTAATAACAACTTCTGTCCGAAAATATGCAACTACGTTTCATTGCCGCTGTTGTTGATAAAGAGACACGGCTTCAGCACAGGCTGTTCTATGTGTGAATTCCTCCGAATTATTCTCATCTTCAGTTGTTGGAGAATTAGCAATAATGGACAAACTAGTATTGCCATCGAACGAGAGTGAATTCGTTCTCACCTGTGCAGCGAATTAATGATAAAGTTGATGAGAGTAATCATTAACGAATTTAACACCTTCGGTGCCAACATTTTTTCGCTGTGTGTAGGCCAAGAATAGAACAATTAGAATTCCGCAGAGACTAAATAGTATCATCGCTGGAAATCAAGTAATAGTGAAAGCAGTATGCAGAGGACAAAATGAAGACAAAGCGTAAATTTTAAAAAAAGGGTGCGTTACGTAATTAACGGCGTTTGGCGCTCAACAGGTAAAGAAATGAAAATGTAAATTACCATTTTTTGGTACTGGAAGAGTTAGAAAATGGAAAAATGATTTCTGACGAAGTTCAGAGACACTTGGGTATATGTGAGCTAAAGAAAGTAGACCACTACACCTACCTGGGAGAACGAATAACTATGAAATCCTCAAAAGAAGACTTCAAGCAAAGAATCACACTACGTAGGCAAGCTTTAGTCAGGCAAGGTCAACATTCAAGAACAGAGAGATCCTATTAGTTGTGAGAAAAAAAGTGTCTACAACCAATGTGTCCATCCGATAGTCACTTATGGAGCTGAAACATGGAATCTAACCGGAGGATTGGCTCTCAAGAATCGGTATATACAATGCAATTTGGCTGTAACTTAGTGACTTGGTGATTTTGACAGATTTGGAAAGAGGCAATACTTACATTTTTGAAATGATAAAAACCAAATAAGTACGGGACTTACATTAACGGATTATAATTGTCACCTGGGCTTGTAGGGATTCACAATCAATGTGCCCTCCCGATAGCCACATATGGAGCGGAAACATGGAACCTAACCAAGACTGGCTCTCAAACTGATAACCATGCAATATGCCCAAGAAATGATCATGCTGAACGAAGAGACAGCAAGTATATCAGAGAAAAAAACATCAGTCCGAGATATCATAAAATCCATTAGAAAACTCGAATAAAAATTGGCAGGCCATGATCCTAAAATTTCTGACAACCGCTGGACATCACGACTCACAACGTGGGTCTCCTGAGATATGCGAAATTGTTATCGGCAAAAAAAAAAACAAGATGGCGTGACGACTTAAGCTTCCGGAGATATCGGCATCACGGACGCTAAAAGGCTGATAATGAATGATGACAATGATGATGAAAAATGGGACGCCCTTTGCTATCTTTACAGTTTTCCCCGCCTTCGACCCGGTAGCTTCTCAAAGACATGAGATGTTTTTGTTTTGTTTTTTAAATAAAAATTTTAAAAAACTAATAGCACTGAACCAAATACAACAAAGATAGACTTTTAATTGGTGACGACAGGTAGATGAGGAAGCTAAAATAACTAAATAAAAACACCTACAGTTGGGAATCAGTCATATGTGATAGTGGCAACCGCCAGTCTCGCGGGCCAATGGATCCGAAATCGGAAAGTTTTGCTTTTCAGTCTCTCTGGGATGCAGGTGTGGCCAAAGCTGTATGGAAGACAAGCAGCGAGTTGTCCCTCTACACCAAGATTGTTCAAAGGAATCGGGCGATACACCTAACTGTATGGAAATTCTTTGATTGAATGGAGCAAAAAGCTAGTTTTGCCCGAATTTTCACACTGTTTTGTCCCCTTCGTGAGTCGATGGCGATACAGATGTATGCAACGCCGGACTGGTCTAGAGACTCTAGCTCCTGGTTTCGAATTTAGAGTTCTCCTAGACTGATTGCCTCCTATTGTATCCGTAGCTAAGAAGGGAGAAGATATTGGTCCTCAATGACATTGATGCGAAGCGAACGTGAATAGCCTTGGGCAGGATAAGAAGTAAACTCACCAGTTCTATTGTCCACACCGTTAACCACTTAGCCATTCTCATCGACTGTGATCAGTCATGTAGGAATCAAATAACCATGGATACATAATTGTAAAGAATCGTTTGTTTTATTTTAATCGAACGGAATGAATGTATTTTTATCCTACATGTTCTCGTATCTTATTTATAACGTGTTCATTAAAAAAAACTAACTCTTTTTTTTCTTTCATACCTTCAAACACCGAAGTGATAAATATAGAAGCTAATTTTGCCGGTCATTTCCGTAGCAGCGAGGTCACCAGTGCGCACTTGCTTGAAACGAAGGCTTATAGGTACGCACGAGATTATCACAAATATGGCCCAAAATCGATCAGGACGATTGCCAACGTAAACATTAAAACAGAGATAAAGCGATTTATTCATGATCGCTTTGATTGGCAGTGAGTCCTTTCAAAAGACGGCTTTTAAGTTTACGGGAAAGAATTGGGATTAATATTGGCTAAATCAACTTGCTGAAAGAAAGTGTAGCGATATCTTACTTATATCTTATTTTTTTGAGGGGGTGATGTATTATTGGGAAATATGGAGGTGCGAAGTGGCGTAATAGTTACCGACACAGAGATCGGAATTAGTGAAACGAGTTCTAGTTCCGGTTGAGGCTGTTCCCGTTCACTTTGCATAAATGCTCTTGGTGAATATATGAATCCACTTCTCTCTCCAGCTAGCCCTTCAGCCTTGTACAGCAGTTCAACTAAGAGGAAGTTACACAGATAGAAAAAAAACTTGAGTGTGGGACCAGCAACTAAATCCTGTAAAAATCTATTTGCTACCGAAACTACAAAAGCTGTTCTAAAAAGCCATATCTAGGGGGTGAAAGAAGTATATTACTTCTTGGCTTTACCATCCCATATCGATTTGTAACCGGCTCGGAAGCAAACGAGTAATTACGTTGATTCTACCTTGTAAGGGAACGGTTCTGTGTGAAATGAACAAAAGAACAAATATACCAAATGATAACAAAGAGGAATTTAATAACAATAACTCATACAAGCGAATGAAATAAAACGCGCTGCAAAATTGTAGTTCTTGAAATAGTTCTGTTTCAGTTTCGTAGTAACTTGCAAGCATTGAAAACCATAGTCAAATAAATAGTAGTTGGCTAACCTTATAGGCCCTCAACATATTTGTTATACATGACATTGGTTTTACAGCAGTTCATATGCTTTTTCCATTCAGTTCGTCTAACATTATATGGAGATTATGAAGTCGCCCAGCGACTTGGACAGAAAATCTCCATGAAATCCCCAAAAGAAGAAAAGATCAAACGAAGAATCATCCTAGGTTGGCAGGATTTCGGTAGAGCAAGCTAAACATTCAAGAATGAAAAATCTCATTAGTCCTGAAAAGAAGGGTCTATAATCAACGCGTCCTCGTGATAGTCACCTACGGAGCTGAAACGTGAAACGTAACCAAAAGATTGGATTTCAAACTCAGAACCATCCATATGCACGGGGAGGATGATGCTTGGCGTCACAAGACTGTACAGTATATTAGAGAACAATAGGAGTCAGAGATGCCATAGACTCCATTAGAAAACTAAGATGACAATGGACAAGTCGTGTTTCAAGGATGTCGAACAACCATTGGCCATCACGACTCAGAATGTGGATCCAAAGAGACCATTTGGGAAACTGTGGCCGACAGAAAATAAGATGGTGTGACGATTTAGACAGGCTCAGGAGATATTGGCGCCACGATACCCAGGATAGAGAGATCCAGCGAATTTTTGGAGGGGGTGTCTGTGTTCTACGACTTTTAAAAGATCGATGATGATAGAGCTTATGGGTTAATCTGAAATGAAGATTGCAAAAGTTATTTTGTAGAAGACAAGAATTGTTTAGTCTTAAGATGTTGTTTTTGAGTGACTTTTGACTTGACATGATTTTACGTGTGAAGATGAATGGTGAAATATAACTGTCCATATCTTGCCTAATATTCACTCTAAAACAATGAGCTTTACCTTAAATCATGCTGGTAGATTTGACGAATTAATTCACTTACACGGTGTAACTGTCCTGTATTTAACTAGGTTAGACAAGGTCAAAAGATCTCTGAAAAATATAGTCATTTTATGGTCTATCGGAAAGTGGAAGTTATCATTTTGAGGCAGGAGTAGAATCTTAACAACCAGGTTAAATCACATCTAAAAAAAAACATCCAGATTAAGAAACGAATTGTGACCAGTTATTCTATGAACTTTTATGATGGCCATTTAGGATTTCAAAATGGCTGACAGTTAAAACATTGGTATTCTAAAAACTATGAATTTCAACACGCTATTAGAGGGGCATAGATTTAGATTTGGGAGCTCAGGGTGGCTCCTTTATGCCACCCTCCAATATTTAGTGCAGTGGTTCCCAACCTGAAGGCCATGGACTTTGTATGTTAGTAGAAATGTAGTTGGTGAACTACTATTCATAAAGCTTTTGAGACCCCTCCATTTTGGATTTGCTTCTGCAATATTATAGCCAAAAAATTATGAGAAAGCATATATATACTTTTTCTATTAGACAATATCACATAATATAAAAAGTAATATCGATTATGTGGTACAAGGTGCAATAACATATATTCTCTTATTTTTGTTGGTTTGTTTGATACTTGATATTTCTCTTACTGGTGAAACCTTCTCAAAATACGTAATTGAAATAGTAAATAGATATGATAATGCAAATACTCTCATGTCATAAATCATAGATACGCATATTGTGACACGTATTATATATTTACCTTGTAATACTTGACTGTCTACCGGTAGTGTAACTATATCAAATAATCCAATGGGCTTATTCATCCTGATCATCTTCAAGAAGATGCTGATAGTATTGGTCTCCTTCACAATTACACAGTTCAGAATAGACAAGATGGTCCCTTCTACAGCAGTACTTCTAAACCGGGGGCACACCTCCCCCCAAGGGCTGAATAGTTTCTAGGGAGCGGGAGCCCAAAGGGAGAAAAAGCTGGAAATTCTCTGATTTTTTGGAATTCTTTTAACAAAGGTTTGCATAAAATGATGAACATTAAAATAAAAAAAACAAGAAAAATGGAAGTATCGCCTTAAATAATTTAATTCGCTTGTATAATTTAAGGGAAATAATTCCTTCTCTTTTTGAAAAATCTGGCCTTTTTCCCAATTTGCCTCCCTTTATTTCTTGAATTTACCGATCATAAAACCTAAATTACAATTAGATAAAACTAAAAAGTTGCCGAGACGAGCAATATTTTACCAACCTTTTCCTTTTTTTAAAGTCAGGATCATCCAGCATTTTATTTCAGAAAAGGTAAACAGAATTCATTTCTCTTTTCAATCGACGAGTTTCTTACATCATAATCTTTTTTAATGGAAATATTTATGATTATGTTTTTGTGTGGTAAACAACTCTCCAGTCAGTGAATTTTCGGAAGTATCTCCGGTTCTATAGAATTTCCTCTTAGTATGCTAATCTTAGATATTTCTCGAATCTTTCTTCTTACTCATGGCGCAAGAATTTTGACGATAAATGCTCTTTTATACAAGTTTGGGACTTTTATTTCCCATGTGTTGATTTCCTGCTGGAATCTTTTACAGTTCTGCAAAATTAAAGTCATTATAAATTGTTTCAATTCTGAATAGAGATTGTTTCTGGCTTTTGCAAACACTGCAAAAAGACGCATTTAAAATGATGTTCATTTTTTATTTATTCGGAGCCCAAAAATGCAACATCATGAATGTATCTGCCTCTCCCTGGGTGCTAACTCCTGGTGTATGGTCAGCTGTAAAGTTTGTCAATACATTTTTCTAGGTGACAGTCAACGAATTCTGGACAGACCTTGAATCAAGCATTAACTGTGCAAGGTACAATGTTAAAGAATCTTTTGTGTTATTGCTTGCAAGAAATGCATTTTTATCTTTGATCCGGGTGAGCCTAGCGCAAGGTAGTATCAACAGCAGTAATTTTTACCTCATCGATGTTGTCTTATTCCTACCTTGGGTAATGATGTTGAAGTTATTGTCAAATATGACTCGAACTTGGTCATAGCCACTGGATTTGGAATCAATCAGTAAGACATATCACAAACCTATATCCTTACATGTTTCGAAATTTTGCACTACCATTAATTCTTGAACTACAGCAATTCCATTAACAATCAGATAAGCCTTTCCCTCGTTATTATATGCTAATGAGTGAATTTCACCTTTCTCATTATCATCTAGGTCTGAGAGAAGATGTATAATGTAGGCGAAAAGAAATTATTAAATTTTGGCGTGGATCCAGATATTTTTATGGGTTTTTTCCTTATTCACTCCTGCCTGTCCAAATTTCGATGAGATTTTGTGAACAGATAAGCCACGAGGTAAGGAAGAAGTGATTAAATTTTGTGGCAGACTCAGGAACACGTTTCCGATTGAGGGATAGTTTTCTGTTTTAATATTCTATACATTTCTGTATCCGCTCCTGTCTATCCATACGAAATCTCCAGAAGCCCTCTGTGAATTTGAATAGAATTTTCTGAAAGTTAGGACACGTGGTAAGAAAGAAGTGATCAATTTGGGGGGCGGATCCAGGAATTTGTTCCTGATTGTGAGATACTTTTGCGTTTTTCTTCCATACATTTCTGCATCAGCTCCTGTCAGTCTGCCTAGATCTCCAAAGGTTCTCAATGAATTTCGATTAAATTTTGTGGAAGGGTTAGCCCTGTAATAAGAAAGAGTTGATAAAACTTTGGGGCAGATACTGGATTGAACTTTTTTGATTGATAGATAGTTTTCGCTTTTTTCCTTCATACATTCCTGTATTCACTCATATTTGTCCACACAATGTCTCCGAAAGTTCTCAAAGGATTTCAAGAAAACATTTGTGAAACGATGGGCTGTGTTCGTTTTTTTATTTTTTTGTTTGTTTTTTTTTTTTTGAATTTATCTAGATAGTGTGTTCGGATGTATGACAATATCTGTAATTCATGTATCAAAAGATGAAAATAATGATTATTGAAAGCGTAAAATTAGTTGGCGTATTAATAATGTGAAGAAAATTGATGATTTTATTATCATTTGAAGGAATATTTATCAAAATCCGATGAGTTTAATGATTTTTTTATATAATTTATAGTCATAATTGAAAGAAATATACATTCACTGTCGTCCATTTTGAATTTCAAAATGGTCGTCCTTAAGATTCAGATAAAAACAGGCAACAATTTTTCTTGATCTGGATGGTTGTTAGATGTAATTTGACCTGGTTGCCAAGATTCCCCCGCCCACATACCCCCCCCCCCCATGATAACTTCCACTCTCCGATAGACTATAAGATTGATATTTTTTCAGCTTATTGAGTTTCGTACCCTTTTGACGTTGACTGACCTAGTTGAATACAAAAAAAGGTACAATGAGTAGGCGAATTGATTAGTCAGATCTATTAGCATGATTTGAAAGTCTAACTTATTGTTCTAGAGGGAATATTCAGTAAGATATGATCATTGATATTTATCCTACCCCACTATCTTGTTTGTCTTATCTCTCTGACAGTTGTAAGACTTACATATTTGGATTCCTCGTACTTTAATCTGCCTAGGCCACCAATCAAAGCTTGTGTACCCCAAAGCATAAATAAAATATTTGTGGAAAGATGGGCCGCTCCTGAACTATGTGACACGGGAAGCCACTTTACTTTTTGCGATATATAGGCTGTCGTGTTTTGTAAGTGTCATTGACACCATTTTAGATTAATTTTATGGTATCAGAATGTACCACAGAGAATGTTCAAGCGCATGCTTTCTGCTACCTAGAAAGGATCATGTTTATTATCAGTAACCTATGTGGGCTAAGAAGGACTTGTTATGCTAGAGAGGCAAATCACAAAAGAATGTATGACAACGTTTTCGTTTGTAAAAATACAACAGAAGTTTATTCATGTCTACATGAATTTAAGATAAATAAGAGAAGAGAATTTTCGTAATAGAGAATGTAGAGTAACTCCATAATAGTGTGTGAAATAAAAAGTCTGTAATGTATGTACTTACTGACTAACTTGCGAAATGAGAAATTGAGTTCATTTAAACTCATATGTTCTTATCTTTTGGCTTCACCTGATTAGAAGTTTGTGTTTTTTTCTGAGAAGTTTCGGTCTTTTGGGGAATTTTCGTCATTTACATTAAAAGGAAGTAATTTCCAGGAGAAAAAAAAACTTGTTCATTTCGCCTTATTTTGACAATTACAGGAAAAATGCTAAGCCTACAGCTAATTTACAACCAGGAAGTTCGTGATTTCAAATTTAGTCATTGTGTTTTTTCAGGTAAATAGACAGATGAGAGGGGGAGAGAAAGAGAGAACGAAAGAGAGTGTGTCTATGTGTATTTTCATTTTTATAAAATCTTTTTTTCCCTTACTTTAGTATCAAATTCTGATCACTACATGGCATTTATTGAAAAGAAAATGAAAAGAATAGGGTCTTAGAGGCATAGAGTGATAGTTACCAAGCTCTTATTGCTGACCATTGCTACTATAGTGATTTTGATCCTTATTGGATACATCACTATAGTAACCTTGAGCCAGACTAAGCTAAGCTTAGTAAATATCTGCGGAAAGCGATGATCAGCAAGCATATCCTACTAACCACTGTAAGAAATCAAGTGTACTTCTTCCGGGGCAAATCAAAAAGGAAGACAAACAAATTTTAAAATACGGCAAGTAAATCGAAAAGGCCAGCGAGCTGAATCGATGAACTTATGTACAGTTACTGCTACGATCAATGTAAATGTTATTTAATTTTTCAAGCAAAATAAGTTGAAACCTCTCTCTTAATGTATTTTGTTTAAATGATGAGGCATTTTTAGTTTTAACCTGGATATCCGATTTATTACTTTTTCAAATGTACTGAATTAAGCTTTTGATGTCGGCCGGTGCGAAATCAGGTTGTGTCTTACTCAATATATATTTTCATGTACATCGATTTCATTCGCTTGTCTCTTTGATTTACTTACTATATTTTTGAATTTGCTTGTTTTATTTATTTTTTTTAATTTGCTCTACTTTTTTCGTTTGTTCGGGGAAAGTTATAGAATACTAAGGAGACTGCTGGGATTTTCAGGCGACTTTCTATATCGTGATATCCAATGATAACCAAAAGTTAAAAGTAGTATGAAAACTCAATAAAAAGGGCCCAAACCCTCGGGATTCGTGAGTAAGTTTGTAATCACCCCCTAAAATGTAAGCTTTATTTGTTGGTATTCAAGTAAGAAATAAAACTAACGTTCTGTTTATAGTTTTTAAAAAGCCAAAAAGAAAAGAAAAGAAGATATAAACTGCTCTGAAAAATTTTCAAGAAAAAAATGTCCGTTTTGTTCAAATTCTGATCAAATCTGACCATATTTTTTTTAAACGAACATTGATTGGGATTACATGAACACCTCCACCCCCTAGGCTAGTTTAAGGGGAGAATGTTAAAGCGACCCCTCCCGTTGGATGGAGTGCATACACAGACCGTCGAGTCATATTGGAACAAGCAGAAAAAAATATAGGAGATGAGTGGCTTAAAGCGCAACTTTTCAAAGGAATAACTACAAGAATGAATATGGCGTAACAGATTAGGCAATAATACTTTTAAAATGCATATATTCATATGAGTAAATAGTATCTTCTTTAACATGGTAAATTAAATAAAGCAACCACAAATTAATGCATTCAAATCGGTGAAAAATATCTACTTTAAATTTGGCAATAAAATAAAGCATTTAAAAATGAATCTATTCATATGTGTGGACAGTATCTTTTTTTTAACTTAAATTATAGAGTAAATTATTTTCTATGCCTTCCTCCATTTCCTTAAACCATTGCCTGCAGATGACAGGGATTTTCTGTGATTGCAAGTCTAACCCAATAAAAATTTTTGTTTTATCGTAATTGATGGATGCTTAGCTCTATCTGTGAGTCAGGACTTTTATCTTGTAACGGATCACTCAGTTTTATATTGCAATAGATTGTCATGCAATAAACAAGGGCTTTTATCAAGCAATGGATAACTATTACAGTTGCCATCTTCCACAGTTAATAGGATAACTTTCTCTAAATTACGATGGTTTACAATTAAACATCCACTCCTTTAGAGTGCTTTTAGGGTCGGGAAGGATGTTCAAACGGCCACTCTGAGGGCATGTTAAAGTGATCCATCTATGGTTTTGCCTCAACAATAATAGCCCATATCGATTTTCCTCGGGACAAAATGTACACAAATCATCATTGCTCTTAACGTTTGTCTGCGTTTTCAAAGCAGTGACCTCTTGAGTCGAGCGTGATGCTACGTAATGGGACCACGACACACGACGTCATACAGCCGGGATTCTCGGACCAATGGTTGAGCTGCATACGCTCTCTCAAAAGAACTGATTATTCCGATTCAACGGCGTAGCTTGAGATGGGAACAGGGAAAGGGTCGTTCCCCTCTGAGCACATTTTTCAAGAGTGGCGCCATTTCAGCAATTAATTCCAACTTTTTAGTATCCTTGGGCAATAAAAGTAGAATCTCGTAATTTTTTATTAGTATTTTTTTTTTAGACGAGAGAGGCTGTTGTGGTTGCTTCATACATTTTCATACTGCGTTCATTTTATGTTTGAAATGTAGAATAATTAAACGACACACGTTTTTGTTTTTTTAAACACAAATGGAACCAAAAGATTAACCCTCAGACTGAGAACCACGTGACGTGTACATAAGAGTATCAAGCTAAACATCAGACGGGGCGATAACAAAACAGCGCAGTATATTAGAGAGAAAACAGGAATCGGGAATATCATAGCACCCATTCGCAAACTCAAATGGCAATGAGCTGGTCATGTTGCAAGAATGTCAGACAACCGATGGACATCAAGACTTACAGCGTGGATACCCGGGGATCATATCTCAAACAGTGACTGGCAAAATATAAGATGGCGTGAAGAAAGAGACAAGAAAGCATTGGCTCTGCAATGCCTATGACAGAGAGGTCTAGCGAATCCTGGGAAAGGTCTATGCCCAACGACAGACGCTAAAAGGATGTTGCTGCTGCTGATTTTAATGATAATGATAGAGTTATGAGCCTATTGTAAAACTTTATTGCGTTCCAATTTTAAATACAAAATAACTATTCTGTCCGTCCTTTTCCAGCAACAGGAAAACGGGGTCGGATTTAAGACTTTGAGCAAGAGGTTGGAATCGAATCGAGGAAAATATTTTAATAAATAAAAATGTTAATCTTACTCTTGTACAGATTAACCCAAATTTAGCGCAGAAAAAAAAAACATTTTCTTCAAATAACTTGTCTAACACACTTTCTTACATTAAATGAAAAATAAAGCGATACTTTCTTTTATTCTTTTTTTTTATGGTTAATTCACGATTACTTGGGATTATTTATCTTTCCAAACATTCTTTTACCTAGATACTTAGATTAATATTCAATTCAATTGTGCTTTACCCGAGCAGGTGGTGGATCCAGATAACCCCGCTCCCCCGGTATCCGCGCCTGAAGAGATGGCTCGTCTATATTCTCCAATAGCTCTCTATTTACCAGCATCTCCCCGTTTTAGAGAAGTTTTCTGTCGCCAATGTCTGTGTGAGTTGAGACGGAGAGATAAGAGACAATGTACCGTCATCGCATTGATGGGCCACCTCCGTCCCCACTGATCTGTCGATGTCACTGACTCGACTGTGGGTGACTCGGAAGCATCACTGACGACACGCCCTTTCCCCGACCGACCTCGTCAAATGGGAAAGTGGGGATGGATGGTGGTGGTGGTGGGGGGGGGGGAAACGATGAATGAGGGTTGTGTCATTCACGGAATTCTATGAGGTCATGACATGTGACGATACGAGAGGGGGGGGGAGACAGAAGAAGACTGTAAGAAACCGTTCACCGACACTGTCACCAAAACTGTCAACATAAGTCTCATCAGTTTTTCTGCTGGTCTGGCTGGCTACGTATATATATATATATATATATATATATATATACATATATATATATATATGTGTGTGTGTGTGTGTGTGTGTGTGTGTGCATCGTGCATCAGTGGAGCTAGGGGGATGAAAAATCGAATGCATCATCCTTACCATGTATAGGGGAAAAAACTTTCGTATTTAAAAAAAAAAAAAAAAATTCCACTCCTAAATAAGTTTCCAGTGGGTGCTCAATTTGCAATGTAAATTTATCTTAGTTACTTCGTATCCGGCGGCATTCATACTTTTTTTAAAATTTTATTTCTTTTTATTTTGCTTGCTTGTATGTTCTTCTAGTTGGAAATTCGGAAGTAATTTATCCATCGATCACTCCTTTTCTAATTTTTCTTTTTAATTGATCATCACCAAACATGCTGCCCCAAAGATGTTGCTCATGCGACGGTTTCTATTTAGTGACCAACCTGACCTCCTTTTGTTTGTACTGAGCCGAGGTTGTTGCAATTTGTCCTGATTATAATTAATTGCTCTTTTCTGCTATGGTTGTCATAGTTCGACTTAGTAACATAGTTGTTGTATTATTAGTAAGACAGCCATTGCGATCTTCATCGTCAGAGTCATTGTTGTTGCTATCATGGCCTTAACTCAATTAGTATTGATCATTAACTTCTTGGATGAGTCTGTCTTTCTGTCTTTCTGTTTATTCGGGTGATTCCAGACCGCATTTATCCGTGAATAACACGATTCTTGTATAATATGAATACTAGATTCCGATGTGAAAAATTGGTGTAAAATCGTAGCCTCTTGTATAACAGAGGCACTCGATTAGGCACTGCAGTTCGGCGGCAATATGTGATTTTCTGCTTTGATATTCCAAATTTGTGTACTGCAATACTGCAGTCATACAATAAGTTCCTGCTTTTTTATGTTGTGTGCTTTTACCGTGGTGATTATTTTAATTTCAACTATTAAAATAACATAAGAAAAAAACAAAAACAACAACCCCCTGACGACTTAGCCTAATATACCATCACTACTATTTTGGGGATTAGGAACGCTTAAAGATTTTCACGCATGAATGAATGATAATTTTCTTCTTCAGTTTGTGCCATTTCGTCTTTCAAAGGGCTTCAATAGGAACGTTCTACTTTCATATAGCGGGGAAACCTTTTATGAAAATAGTTCACTAGGTCAAAGAGAACACTGATTGAAACGCTGTAACAAAACAAGCAACGAAGATGAGGACAATGGTACACGAATATGTGGAATAGAGAAAATTCTAAATAATATCAGAATTTCAGGTAATGTAGGAAGTCTGAAGAAGATATCGGCCGTGTTAAACATGAAGAAAGTCGTCGAAAAATACATTGTGATCACATTTGAAAATGATCTTTTAGATAACAATAGCTGATAACATTACGAACGGTATATGAGAATTGGAACAACTTACCTATATAGTTATGTTATCTCATTCATTGTCATAAACAACCTTACATTATAAAAAAAAATCAATATGAAATTTATTGACTTCTTTAACGAATCTTTAATTAGTTTTAAACGTAGACTTTGGGATCGACTGATTTTGATAACAATAACGGTCTGATAAGATTATCCAGGATTATAATGAACGGTTTCCCCTGTACACGAGAGCCAATTGCTTTATAATCTGATGTTCTTATCACAGAGCTGTAACTACAAGTGAGTGCCTCAGCAGCAGTAGAAGTAGATATAATTGATGCTGAAATTGACAAGCGGACACAAAACCTCTGTGGGATGTTGTTTCGTGATAATGGTAAATGATTATTATTAGCCTTCACGATAGGCACTGAGTGGAAAGGTATCATCAGAATGGAAGAAGGATATTATCCCGGGTGAGTTTTCAGGGACGATGACAACGCCAACTAATTATATGATTGTTCAGACAAACAATCGGGGTTTTCACAGAACGGAATATTATTTACTCGCGGTTTTTTTTCTCTTTTGTTCTGTCTTTGTTGCTAATTGTTAGTTATTATTGAATTAATTTCACCCTTTTGACGCCCCCTCTGTTGGGTCCTCTATTTTTTATTCATATTTTTTTTAAATCTATTTTTTCTTCCAGGCAACGAATTAACCTATTAATTGCGAGTGGCAGTATTTCCTGCCATGGCAATTCTATGGCCAACTCAATAAAAATTTCCGTTTTATCGTGATTTGTGGCAGCTCAGTTGTATCTGTGAGCCAGGGCTTTTATCTTGCATTTGATAACTTGGTACGGATAACTTGTAATGGATCATCTGGCAGTGGACAAGGACTTCTATCTTGCAATGGATAACTTGTAATGGATTACCTTGCAGTGGAAAAGGGTTTTTATCTTGCAGCAGATAACTTGTAATGGATTACCTTGCAATGGACATGGGCTTTTTTCTTGCGATGGATAACTTGTAATGGATTATCTTGCAACAGACAAGGGTTTTTATATTGCAATGTATAACTTGCAATGGATAACTTATAATGGATTCCGGACTAAAAACCTCTTATATTGTAAAGGGTGATTATTGCTCTTAGCCACCCGTCACAGTTAATGGGTTAAGCCTGGTTTGATGAGAGGACGAAGTAAAATGTTAGAGAAAAGCACAGAAGCTCTTCTTCTGTCTTGATAGATAATAGATCGACAATGGAGACCTTCCCAGGGCGCAAGCCTAGGTAAAACATATGGAGATTCTGGAATTCCCAGTCGACAGAATCTCTCTCTCTCTCTCTCTCTCTCTCTCTCTCTCTCTCTCTCTCTCTCTCTCTCTCTCTCTCTCTGTGTGATGTTATTCGTTTGGTCACCTGTACCTTTACAGGAAGCATAATAACCAGTGAACAGGTAGGTTTCAAGAAAGAGAAGCAATAAGGGAAATCACCGTCGGTAAAGAGGCATACTTTTCAAGCTCTACTAAAACGAAGAAAAGTCATTTCAGAGAGTGAGAAGATTGTTTTTGTTTGTTTGATTGATTTTTTTAAATATTGTCAAACTCCAAATCTGGAGTTGATTTTGCTTTTCTACCGAAACATGAACAATTAGAACAACCCTCACCAAATTAAGGGAAGTGAAAATTAGCATTTCCCAATCCTGATTTTTAATCACAGCCGATTGATTGGTCGGCGACCCGCTTGCCGACTGAATAAAAATTATAAGTCTTACATATACAAAAGTTGCTGTAATCATCTTCAATCAGAATAGAAATAGGAGAGGGTTTTGACCCTGGAGTAGTCAAGTTTATTCGTAATCGAGGTGTCATGGGATGGAAATGGCGGTCACGTTATTTCGTTTGTCCGGTTTTTTTGTTTGTTTGTTGTTTGTTTTTTCATTCTCCTTTTGTTTAAATTGAGCAATTTTATTTTAAACCACTTCCGGTTTGCTAGGCCTGTTGAAACTTCTTCACTAGAGCCCCGTTAATCGAACATTCTTCGAGAACACATTCCCCACTCTGTTCGTTGTCCGCCTCTCATGACACTCGATAAAGGGTTTGACTTTTCTTGTTTGAATTCATGGTTATCTGTCCCGTAGACTAGTTGCCAACCAAGGCTGAAGAGCTCAGTCTGCCCTGCTAATTTACCCCTAGCAAAAGATTGAACTGGGTTCGCTGATTCCATTTCTCTTACTTATAACCGTGTCAAAGATGAATCAGAAAAAAAAAAGAATGTGACAGAATTTGAAAAAAGAAAGAAAAAGAGGGCAAATGAGGTCGAAGAAAAGAAAAAAAGGAGAAAGAAATCGATGAAAGAGAAATAAAGGAGTGAAGAGATAGATGAAAGGAAGAGGAAAATAGACTCAGAAAATAAATGGGGTGAAGAGAAGGACAAGGGAAAATTATGAGCCAGGCTGCTCCAGGTTGAAACTCCACTCCGACGTCTTTTCCGAATGAAGATGATTACTGCAACATTTGTATTGTATCGGACAAGCAAGTTTAAACGCTTCCCCATCTTGACTTTTTGCACAAGCTGACGACTTTAATTTTATGATGACTTCAATTAAAAAATGTACGTCATCTTGTAAAGACCTATATCGCGAGTAACTTAAATAAAGTACCGTTTTAATTACAATTGTTCAGAAAAACGTGAGATACAAACTTATAGGGAATTTTTACTTCAAATTTGATATAACGCGGTATATATATATGCTTTGAAAAAGAAAAGAATTCTCCAATTTGTGAACCTATAACAAGTGTTTTGGTATTGATAATGGAGATATTCAATGTCAGCAATATAAGTTTTATAATTGCAAATAAATCACAATTAAAACACGTATGTCTCTGCGGCCCAAAGAGTTTGGACCTTCCTTTTGTTATCAAATGAATGATGGTTGTTTGAATCAGCCAGCAGTACGACAATTGTGATTGTCGACGACAAATTTTCCGATTATACGAGTAGAGTATTTATAGTATTGTCAGGAATGAAAAAGACGTCTTTTTCTTATTGTAACTACAACATAGGAAGTACATATTTCATAACTTACTACGTAATTTAGTTCGGTTGAATCCTTTTATTTTCGCTGTGGTTATTCGTCCAGCATCGGATCCCTATGAGATAGCTATCCGTCCGAACTACTTGCACGCTTACGAACGAAGTTTTTTTTTTATCATTATGGTTCCAGTGCTGGACGAATACGCACAGCTTTTCTTTGTTTTAAATTTTGAATTTCTGGAAAAAAATTCAATGTCATCAATAATGGCGTCATAATCAATTTTTAGTTGAATATTGGAAATACTGAATTCATAACAGTCAAAATATGTGTTATAATTGATGAAAATATGTTTTTTTTCTTCTTTGTTTAGACAAAAGTTTTGCCTTACTTACTTTTAAAAAAAACATTCAAAATACCGAGAACGAATTTTCAATTTTTTTAAAAATCAGGTATTGGTTTCACGAGAAAATTTTTGTAACAAATTGTTCCTGCCCACAACAATTAACAACATCACAGAATCCGTTAGATAATTCAAATGGCAATGGGCTGGTCATGTTGCGAGAATGAGAGACAACCGACGGACATCACAATTCACTACATGGATCCCCAGAGACCACATGCGAAACTGAGGCCGACAAAATACAAGATGGAGACATGAACTAGACAAATTCAGAAAATACTGGCTCCGTGACGCCCGTGATAGAGAAATGTAGCGGATCCTGGGGAAGGTCTATGTCCAACGACGAACGTCAAAAGACTGATGATGATGATGATGATGATGATGATCGTACTTTTATAATAAGTAGTTGCCGCTCGATAAGGTCCGACAATGATTGTTGAGTGTAAATTTGTTAATAACCGTCCAATAATTAGCTCCGACAACATTGTAGGGTGAATAGCCAATAACAATTATTGTTGCGTGTAAATTAGATCAAAATATCTCGTATACGCATGTGCGTCCCGAAACGCTTTACAATTTTGACTCTAAAGAAGAGTGTTTGGTTCAATTCATCTTCTTTTCTTTTTAGAGGCTGGACAAAGGAAAACCATAGAGACAATGACCTCAAAGTAAATGTGGCCATAAGCGAGCTTAATAGGATCGTTTAGGGTAAGGTATAGCGATACCTTGAATGGCGCTTTTTTTTTTTCATTAGTGAAGGTTTTGATGTAGTACAATCAAGGTATTGCTATTAAAATTATAGCAACTAAGAATGAGTTTTAAAAAAACGCATCAAATTATAATAAGACATTGAACATCACGATTTTTGAAAAGTACAGAAAATTTGGGAACGAATTGACTGCACTAATCTAGGCAAACAGGCCCTCCGATGCAACAAGACATATTGGGCAATGTTTGTCTCCATCTTGAACGATGTTAGATCTGTTCATTTGTGATTTATTCATTGTTTCTGATGCAATTGTAGTTCTTTTTCTTACGGAGCTGTGGTACTGGCTTGCAGCCCATCCTATCTCCCCAGAGGGCTTGGGACCAGCTATGATCGCTGACATAGCTGGTCCCAAGCACTGTAGTTTTTTTTTTCTGTCAGAGTAACCGTCTCTTAGATGGACTGACTTACAGGGAAAAATGTCTCCATTTACAATGCTAAGTAAGTTTGTGAAATAAGTGAATTCATCCAAGGCATTTCTGCGAAGAGAACGTAACCAGCCGCTGAAACTCTGTCCGCCGATTCCATTTTTCGTGCCAGTAACCGTTACGCCACTTACGCACCTCCAAAAACTTACATTAAACATGCTATGGTGAATATTTCATTTTTTCTTAGATCAGTGTTGGTGAACAGTCCTAGTTGAATGTGGGTCAATGAGTCCGATTAATCCATTATCGAAATTGAAATCCCCTGAAATTACCGAATACCTCTGCCAATAAAGCTGGAAAGGTATATGTATCCGTTTGTATTCGTCTTTCCGTCTTTTCGTCATTCCACACAATATCTCCAAAAGTTCTCAATGAATTTCAATACTATTTTGTGGAAATGTGGGTCAAATGATAAAAAAATTGTGATAAAATTTTTGCGCAGATCCAGAAATTTGTTTTTGATCAGGAGATATGTTCCTATTTTTTCATACATTTCTGTATTCTCTGATGACTGTCCACATGATATCTCCAGAAGTTCTCAATGAATTTCAATGAAATTTTGTGGAAGGACGAGCGATGGGGTAAGGAAGAGATGATTCGTGTATGATGTTGGCAGAGGTATACTTCCTAATTTTGTTAGAAAAAAAAAGTCCTCGCTAAAATCCAATCTGGAGTGTCCGAACAGTGGACTTCGTGTATATAACAATGAAACTGTAATCTTTCTGCATGGAAGTCCAGACCTTCCAGCTTTTAATCCACTATTCTACCCGAGAATGTACCACAGCTGATTCAATCGTCAATAAATGAAAAGTCAATATTCTTAGCGCACTGCGTAAAAGACAGCAAACAGGAGACCCGAAAACCGACATTATCAATAATTTATTCGCCTGCCACTTCCACCGATACAATGTTAATGTCTCAGGAAAAACTATCACGTTATAACATTATGGTCCATTGACCTAGTTTTGGGTACGAAGACTCATAAGACGCCCAGTTGTCACATTGGCCATGTGATGTTGATCTCCGGGGTCATTCGATGTCACCAGAGGTCATCAAAGAGTACGACATGCTATGTCTAGCTATTTCAAGGAATTTCTTGCAAATGGGGTGTTGGAAAATTAGTGTTTTACAAAAAAACAGGAACCGGAAGTTCAGTGTAGTGTTCACCATAAAATTTAAAGGCCAGATCATGTGACCCTGAGAAAAAGACTTTTTAGATAAAAAGCATCTTATCAAGAAACGCCTTCCTATCAAGTTTCGTGTAAATGTGTAAATCTGACGCAAAACAGCTGAGAAACTCGATTTTAAACCATAAAGTTTAGACTTCAATATTGCCAGATCACGTGAACCCAAGTACAAGATTATCATAAGTAAGAAGCATCCCATCGAGGGATACCTTTCTACCAAGTTTCAAGTAAATCTAACACAAAACAGCTGAGAGACAAGATTAGAACTGACCTACCGACCGACGGACGAGGCGGGGATGCCACTAAATAATGAATGAGTTAATGTGTTCAATTCGGAACTCCTTGAATATTACTGGATGTAGAATACACCTCAGGAAGGTTAGATCACGGTCCTGTCAAAACGTAATGAAACGTATCGAACGACACAGAGAAGACCAGAGAGCGTACCGGCTGGAGTAATATAGATAAGGGTCCGAATAATTAATGGAATAAAGATTTTTTTAGGGGGTGCAAATATCATCTGCTGGAAGTATATGTCCGCTCTCTACCTATTTTATCAAAATCGACCCATTCTTTCCCCAGTTTCTTTACCCCCCTCTCTTTCTCTCTGTGTTTCCAATCAATTTTCTTTCTTTTTTTCTATCTTCCAAACTTTTCGATGTCTATTATTAACGTTCATCACTGAATTATGTGTTTCACCAAGGAAGTTGTGTTGAAAAATAGATATTTGTTGTGCTAAATTAATGGTTTTTCATCATTATTAGATTACGCCAGGTAAATATGAAGAATACTGCGAGACTCAATATCCTAATTCTCTAAGTTTAGAGACAGTCAGCTAAGAGATGCGTGTTCTTGCTCCATCATTTCATTCAGTTCACGTGGGACCCATTTTAACAACTTTTCAACCTTTCCTATCGTCTTGAGATGGCGTGATACGTTCTCTGTTGAAGTCCTAAAGTCTCCTTAAAGTGCTCAAACCCTCGTTCGTTTGCTACTGCTGTCGATAATTCTTCATTATTAAGAATAGGTTAGAGCCTCCCTTGAGGCCCATTATTGGTATCCATATTCACAGACCAGAACACTAAACAGTTTGCACTGTAGTGGTGTTCACTCTAAATGCTTTGTTGACGTTATCAGCAGATTGAGATGCCTTATGACTGAATCTAAAATCTTGATGGAAAATCAGTCTAACTTTTTTGGTAGACACCAACGTTGTTAAGGGTTCAAAAACCTCCTATAATAACGAATAGCTCGGGCATCTGTCTCAACGGTATGTTAGAGACCTACGCTTCAATATATATATATATATATATATATATATATATATATATATATATATATATATATATATAGTCTAGAAAGCTTTATAGTTTTATACACTAAATATATAAAAGATATTCTCCGTCAATTATTTCCCAATATATATTGATGTAGTTCATGTAATTTTCTCAGTGGTAGTTATGTTTTACACAGACTTTAATATCATGGTAGTATGGGTGGATTTTTCTTGCTGGGATTATCAGTTGTTTACCGTGTAATCATTTCGGGAATTTAAAAACAAAACAGTCATAGTAACATGGTTCCCCAGCAGTGTTAATCAAACACCAACTCCTTTTTTTCCAGGACCTTATCATACTAGGTGTAGTTTCTTATTTTATGTAGGGTGTTATAACATGAATGTCATTTTATAACAGACATCATTTAATTCTTTTGAAGCACAGGGTTACGATGAGGGATCAATAAGTATAACAACGTTTTTCGTCTGGCTTCCATTGAGTGTTCACCCATGTGAATATTAAGTCCGTTGTGTCGGATTAAATCTCTGACTGCATACAAACCAACTTAAGATATCATCTTTAAGAATACTAGTTGCACAGAAAAACTTCGAGTTTATTTTCCTCCAACATAATCAACCGAAGAATTTGATAATTATTTCAAAGATCACTAACCTTAGACGTAATTTTTCGCGTCGTTCAACATCTCGCTTCCATCAATATAAATTTTTTTTCTAAATTATCGAAGCAAATAAAATAGCCTTATTTATATATATATATATATATATATATATATATATATAATGTGTACTGTAGAGAGTGGGACAGACTCAGGAGTGAGGTGTTTGGAAGTAAGGTTTATTAATCCTTATAAGTAAATTGTCCATACATGTTTCGGGATTCTTCCCATCATCAGTGGTGTGTGCTGTGTGAGTGTGTATTAAAATGTACCATGTGGAACCAGAGTCCACTGCCAGGAGCTATGCATTGTGGGATATATATAGTCGAGACGAAACCAAACAACATTCTAACTGGTTGCAACATCTAAATGGCCTATTCCATTAATATACATCAGACATTCGTTACTTGGCATTCTGTGCTCAACGATCCCTCACCTAACTACCTATCAGTCAGACAAATGGACCAGAGCCAAATGTTTTCTCCTCTCCTTGGTTCTAGCCAGTTCAATGATCTTTCACGCTGACAAAGGCTAAATCCATCTCTTTCGGTTACATCTAATATTGATATAAATTTATTTGATTTATTATAGACGACCCTTTTTCAATTTTCGTTATTTCATTATGGTCTAACTGACAAACACGCATACACACACACACACACACACATATATATATATATATATATAGAGAGAGAGAGAGAGAGGGAGAGAGAGAGCTGTATCGCTGGGTTTCTCCTCTGAAGGAACAAAAGGGATGGTAGACCTTTATAGCTTGCTTGGGCATCTGCCAGGAGGGAACTCTGATCAAGATTATGATCTTAGGAGCTCGCTCCCAATCATACCGCCTTGTTGGACCATAGAGTGCAAACTATTGATTAGGGTGGGATCGGCTGTACGTCCGTCACATTTCACCTTAAAATTCCATCGCACAGTCTTGAGTGTTATTTCGCTTACATGGCCCCACCGTCTGAGGATCCTATAATCGTGGAAAAATCCTCCCAAAATCTTTGTCTGTGAAGTACATTCATTCATCGATTCATTCATATCTTTATCTATATTGAATCTGCAAAAGCATACAATTATATTAGTAAAGCCTTCACTTTAGGCATTATTCTCTATGATGTTCAAAGAAAACGACAACCTGATATCTTGGAGACTAATTAGAAGAGTCTTCCTCTCAAACAAACGAAACTGTTTCTTTCTTTCTCACACTCTCATCCATGTCTGTCATTTTGGTTTACCTTTTCTCTCTCTCTCTCTCTTTCTCTTTCCCTTCCCTCCTCTTTTTCTCCGATCTTTCTTTTATTTCCCATTTTCTGTTGGTGTCTTCCTCTTGTCTCATTCCCATGAAGACTTCCATGAGATGTTCTTGAGAGCATAATAAGACAGAAATATATTTTCATTAGTGCTTCTTTAGATAGGATTGAATCAATTTTATGCTGAAAAGTCACAAGTTATTTGTGGTTCCTACACATTAAAATGAAATATAAGAGAGAATGATTGTTTAAGAAAAAACGTGACACAACGGGTCTAATGTCGTTTTGTTTATCTATCGAATGGAACTTGATCAGTAGTGCCTGTTATAAGGAGTGGTATGTTCGACGAAGATAGATTATCAGAAGGCGGTTGGTTCAGGTTTAGGTGCAAGAAGTAGCTAAAGGGGCGAAGTAATAAGTGCAGTGTTTGCGTTGTCATCAAAATAAGATTAAAATAATAGCAGTGTTTGCATTGAGTAGCTATAAAGCTCGTGTGGATTTTCACACCAAAGGAGATTAGTGACAAAAGACAATATATATATATATATATATATATATATATATATATATATATATATATATATATAGTCGCAGTCAAAGAAAGGAAACTACGCCGGTCGCGAAGTTAGAGAAGGAGGGGAAGAGCATGTCAGGGAGTAGGTGACAAAAAAGCCGGGGCAAGTGAGCGAGTGAACACGTGCGTTCGGGGTTTTTACAGGGAGTAGATGGAGGAAGTGACGTTTTCTACATGGAGATAGATTCAGGGTTCCGTAGCTAAAGCTAATAATTAAGTTTCAATTTTCATTTTAACTAAATATGAAGGAGCCGCTACTCTCCCTTCAAAATAATTGTGTCTCCCCATTTAAATAACCGAGACAATCAAAGGGCTTGGATCAGAGTGGAGAATCTGACCCTCAGTCGTGTTCCTCTCTTCGGGTAGGACGCAGCATGAATGCTGCGAGTCTGTACCTGGGATTTTAGTTCCGGAACAACACCTCCCCATTGTACTATATGGGAGGTGGAGAGTGGTCCATACATCCTCGTGGCTTCGGGCACCGTTTATCGTTATATTTCTGATGCAAAACTTTTCAAATTAAAAAAAAATCGTCGTATTAGAAATAAAACGAAAAATAACAACACAAATGCAATAATGATTAATTTTGTTTAAATCATAACAACTAGTTAATCCCTGTTAAGAAAAAAACAAATCAACAAAAAAAAAAAAACAACAACAAATAATCATTGCATCAGAGATAAAACAAAAGGACACCAGTAATAAAAACGAAAGAGCTCCCAAAAATGCAATACAATCTATGAAGAACTAATGTAAGGGAGATAATTAGTTTCAACTGAAAAAAGCTATCGTCAGCGTTTCTTGAATGTATTCAGAAGGTTAGATAGAATCCGAGTTAATTTACTCAGTGTTTTTAGCTGGCCATTTCCATGTCTATTTAATAAAAATAACAATTACTGACGTTATGAACAGAATTTTTAATACCCAGATCAAAACAATCTATCGAAGGGAAAATTTCTCCTACAATATGAATTAAACACTCGGGGAAGATCGGAGAACAGGTCAGTCTAATCCTCGTGATAAAACCAACAATTCCAAGTAAAAAGTGTTTGAACGATTCAGAAGTAACTACGACTCATATCACAATTTCAGATGAATTCGTTATTATTTTCTATACTTGTATTTCATTTCATCTCGATTTTAGTTGCTCCATATTTCTTGCTATGACACTCAAACCATGCCAGGGAGTAAATAGCGCGAATCAGGCATAAAGCATAAGCTCTCAGTGAGATTAGAACTTGTGTTCTTTTTGCTTCTGGGGGAGGGGGAGTATGATTAAAGTCTCACCAACTGCAGAGTTCTCGTAACTCAGTCGGTTAGAGCAACTGGCATGTTTAACCGGGCTTTTGTTGGGTAAAAGTGGGCGGGAGTTCAAATATTGCCGAGAGTTGGTCATTAATTTCCTCATTATTTACTCATAGCTATAGATTGACTTTGTTGACTAAGCTGTTGTGATTATTTATTTATTAATCTAAATTGGATGTAAGAAAATACTGGTTGAAACATTATCAATGATTGACAACGTTTCATTTAATCAAAATAAAGATAACATTGATAAAAGAAAGAGATAACATCGCAGCGTTGTTATATTCATTCATGTCACCTTTCCCAAAACTAATACAAAATTAGCTTCGTAAAAAATAACCTCAAATCTTTCCTACTGAACATTGCACTGTTGTTATTGTCATTTATGTAACCTTTCCCCAAATTAATGTAAACCTAGCTTCGTAAAAATAATCTCAAGTCTTTCATGCTAAACATTAGTAACAATCTCCAAAGTATGCAATTTTTGCAATACGATACCGAATGAAAATTGTCGACCATATTTCGATGGACCAATGAACTCAAAGTTGCAACAGTACGTTTTGGGGAAAAATCTTTCACTGACATGTTCATATTCGATTGCAACTTCCATGATTAGAAACCGTCAACAAACACTGTCAACATAGGTTTCTCCAGTTTTTCAGCTGCTCTGGCTGGCTCTGAACGTATGCATGAATCAAGGTGTCGCGCATCTTGACCGTGTCAGAAGACTGAAAATCTAAATTATTCACTCTTTATGATGTTTAGAAAAAAATTGTTTTTCGTTGTTTTCTTAAATTCAGCCACTAAGTAGGTTTTTAATTGGAGGTGGTTCAATTTGCAATGCATATTTTCGCTAAACTGATCACTCAGTTTGTGTCCGGTTGCATTCACACTCGTTTTTATATTGTTGAAAATTCTGACTTTTCTTAGTCATCACTGCTCGAAAGAAATCGAAAAAAAAAATTGATCATTCCTTTCTCTGATTTTTTTTATTGATCACCCCTAACACGGTACGCTGCCAAAAGACATTGGTCACGTGACGGTTTCTATTGCGTAACTAGCCAGACATGTTTTGAAATGTTCTGTTACGCTACACTCAGGATTCCGGTTGTCTTTTCATGTTTATTAATCCATGTTATCTCCCTTGCACCTTTGCACTCCAATTTGCTGTTTTTTTCGAATTTTTTTCTTGTACGTGGATGGAAAGGACATATATGAGTTAGTTACGATAGGATCATTGATGGACGGTAAATAAAAGACAAGACAAGCACATGGTCAGACAGAAGACATCTTTATTACTGCGTATTGTGTTAGTAAGTTACTAACATCAAGGGGACGTAATTCTCTCTGGAGTATCTGTTATTAAGGTTGTTTGTGTTAAGTTTGAATTTATACTCCTACTAACCTTCTGCTCCTGTTAATAAATATTTAATAACTAGAATATACCCGTCCAAAATGACGGGGTTGTTAATGTATTAATGAAAGTGAATCGGTCACTACTCTCTATTTTGACAAAATCAAATTCAGAGATCCACACCTGGAAATGAAATCACTCAAAATCCACATAATAATGCACGATAGACACTCCAAAAAACTGACAATACATTTGAAACTCAACGAATCTACAGTAAAATTTAAAATAGACTCAGTTTCAAGTTTCAATTTTGTTACCTAAAAATCATTATCATAATCTGTTTCAGTAAAATAGTCAGCTTTTAATAACACTAAAATTCCTGTATTAGGAAAATGGATGCCAATACATGTGAAATCTGAATTTAATCAAAAGAATTTTAAAAATCAGTCACTCAAAATCACAAAATCTTTTTCAAAAGTATGGTGATTGTTTCAGTGAAATCGGTCTCTACCCTCCACTCACCACATCACCATAGACCCAAAAATAACTCCTATGATTCATTCCCCAGGAAATTTCCTTTAGCCCTGAAAATTGAACTAAATAAAAAAATTTGAAAAAATGCAAAGAATGGGAATCATTTTTTTCTGTAAGGGAACCCACTGAATGGGTTAACTCGTACGTTATCATAGAAAAAACAAATGGGAAAATAAGACTATATTTGGAGCCGCGTGATTTAAATACAGCGTTAAAACGAGAACATTACAAACTTCCCATAACTGATGAAATATTTGCCGAAATGCAAGATCCAAAATACTTCTCTAAGCTAAACGCCTCCAACAGATTTTGGCAAATCCCAGTTGACGAAGAGAGTTATAATCTACTATCTTTTCATGCACCCTTTGTTATATATCGTTCAACAAGGTTATCCTACACATCGCAAGCAAAGGGTTCCAAATCGAAGTAGCAAAAATGATTGAAGGAATGAAAGTAACAAAAAATCACGAGATGAGATTATAATATGGTTTAATACTCTAAAAGAGTATCTAGAGATATTGAGACTCATTTCTGGCGGATTACGTAAAAACAGTCTAAAATTAAACTAATTCAAATTAATGTTTGTTTAATCTCTAACCACATACTTGTGTCATCTCATCACTAGCGAATGATCAAAACCTGATCCATCCAAAATTGGAACTATTATCAACTTGCCATTACCCGAATGTGAATGAGATTAGCAAAGATTTCCAGGCATGACAAATTATCTTTCTTCCAAATTACTCAGAAGTAACGACAACCTCATGTCTACTTCTTCAGAATGACATCGTCGGGTCATTTGATAATCGAAGCAATTACAAAATTCAAATATACGATTTCTAATTATCCTGGTTTACAAATTTTTAAACCAAATGCTCCTGAAAAAGTCTGTCCCGGCCTCTAAATTCCAAAATGTTCCCCACAGGACGAATTCTAATCTCATGGGACGTAAATTTTTTTTTAAAAACTCACCAAAGGATAATCCAGCCATAAAAGAGGAACCAGTTTCTGGTCGGATCATTAACAAATCTCCTCGTGTCATCAAAAAGGAACTCACATTACAAAAGGTGTTGAAAACATCGTTGATATCTATCAACTTGGTAACACAAGAACCTCTAAAAATTCACTCAGTCAGTAACAAGGCTAATATCGTGCAAGACTCTTATCAGAATGGAGAAAATGTGAGGAAATTTAATCGACGTTCAGTAAAATTTGCAGCTCCTGGACCAAACACTCACACTTCCTTAAAAAGTGTAGATGAAAGAAGAAGACAAGCATTGGTTGGCTTCGAAAACCAAAAGCACATGGATTCCAGGATTCGATTGTCACTTGAACTTTTTCTCCAATCCAGTATTGGCCCGAGATGCTTGGATTCTGATGGAAAAAAAAACACGAAAAGAACTAATAACGTGAAAACCACAAGAATAGACAAAAGAGAACAAATACCTTGATAAAGTATATACAATCAAAAGCACTTCAAGACAATCAAAGGGGGTTGAGGAAAGAAATAGATACAACAAAAACTCTGTAAACTGGACACAAACTAAGTTGTTTGGAGAATAAAGAAAGAGAGATTATCTCCCTTGCACCATTCAAAATTGAATCCTAAAATGAAAAATTTCTTGAAAAATTCTCAACTCGTACAATAACACTATCATGCAAGCAATCATACTTTTATTTTAGCCTCTTACTCGTAGCTCAAAGACAAAAATCCTATCCCAAGAGGAAGGATATTGTAAAACCAAACCATATTAATATTCCTGTTAATCTTCAATAAAGCTGTCCCTGCTAACGAAAATTTGATAATTTTTATGCTAAGGGACAATTTCGTCCCTTTACTGTGACGTCACTTACATTCATATGGTGCTGAATTAAACTTATGCTTTAACTGAATACACATGTATCTCTTGTCTTGTCTTTATCTTCCATTATAATAGAATTACGGATAATCAATATTCTGTCCATCAACATTTAACAATAAGTAGCAGTGGCAACTTCATAAGTAAGTTGCAGTATTAATATGATTATGTAACAGTTTTCATATTTGTCGCATACACACACACAAATATATTAACCAAAGCTCAACACAAAGCCATGGGTATGGAGCACTCAAAGTAATGGTCTGATCTACTAGATAAGCTTACTAACCATTTTAACACGTTGAATACATAATGAGTTGTCTTGCTGTGGAGCTTGGTCCTTGAACCATTGCTACTGCAGTGAGCACCATTCCCCGGCAGACCCAGGATTTTGAGCAGGAGTGGTCCACTTATTATCTCCAACTGTTTGATGACGTAATAAAAAAAAAATTTTCTTCAAATCAATTCTCGAAATCAAAATGTGACGTAAGGTTGCGTTCTTTATATAAAAAGAAGCCAAGATAAACATATCGTGCTGTTTATCGGTTGTACGCAAATACCTTAGATAGTTCTCCTTTGATTAGTAGATGTTATGGTGTAGAACGGTTAAAGTATTGCTGCACTAATTCACGGTGTAACTATACTTTACTTATTTGAAGAATCTTTTTTCTAAAATATGAAATTTGGGATCGGTGCTTATGCATATTATACAGAGAGAACTTTCTTTTTTTCACTTTTAGTGTCCAAAATTTAGGGCAAATTTGTTTTTCACTTTAAGGAGTCAAAATCTTTTTTTTTTCATTTTTAGAGGTCAATATAAACGGGATTTTTTTTCAACTTCAAGTTTCGAGGTTAAGCTGTTGTTCAAAGGGTCAAAACTGAGGAGAAAATTTTTACTTTAATTTTGGAGGTCAAACTTATAATTGAGATGAAAATTTTCTCAAGGGGAAGATTTAAAAAAAATACAGGTATCAAAATCGAGGGGGAGAATTTCATCACATTTAGGGGTCAAAATCTGACGGAAATTTTTATTTTTCACTCTTGGGGGTCAAAATCTAGGGGGTAATTTAACTCAGTTTAAGAGGGTCAAAATCGAACGGAAGATATCTTTTTCAATTTAAGGGGTCCAACACGAGAGGTGTTAGCTTTTAGGGGTCGAAATCCGAGGAATTTTTTCTTACTTTCAGAGGTCCAAAATCCAAGGATTTTTTTCCACTTTCAAGGGTCAAAGTCGAACTCTATTTTTAATTTTAAGGGTCAAAATCATGGGGAAATCTTTTTTCCGTTTTCAGGGTCAAAATCGAGGATGGTGATTTTTTTTTCTCAGTTAAGGGCCATAATCGCGAAGGAGCGTTTATTTTCATTTTTAGGGGGCAAAATCAAAGAGGAAATCTTTTTCACTTTCTAGAATCAAAATCGAGCAGTAATTTTTTTTTCGCCTTTAGGGGCCAATATCTAGCGGTCATTTTATTTATTCATTTATTTATTTATTTATTGAATTTAGTGGTCAAAATCAAGAGGGGACTTTTACAATTACAGAGTTGGAATCGGGAGTAATTTCTTTTTCATTTTCATTTTCAGTGATCAAAATCGAGGGGGAACCTTTTTCATTTTTCAGGGCCTAATTGCGAGGGTAACTTTTCTACTTTTCAAACTTTAACGCCCCTCATTAAACTTTTATCCCCATGTCCTCTTTTTGAAATATTTTAACATCTTTTTTTAAATGAGCCTACCCACCTTTTTTACGTTATAAACCCCTGTCCCTGTTTTTCTAACATTAGCCCCCATCTTCTGATTTCTATCCATCTATCTATCTATAAATTCCCTTCTGGGTAGCAATTCATGCCACCCGTTAGGGCAGGTTTTTCTTGATTTTTATTTGAGTGGATATAATATATGTTCTTGTTCTCAAGGTTATTTAATGATAACTATAACTTTGGGATATTTGGGTTTTTAATTTATAATAATTTTTTTCGTCTAGATATTCAAATTTTGTTTTTTTTTAAATCGTGATTTGCCCGCACAGGGGGTTCGAACCCCCGCCCACTCATCGATCTGCACTTGCATCTCCAATACTTGCCCCGTCCTTGTGGCCTTGACCGACTAACTAAGCTAGACTCATCGATTCTGCCAGCCACTCATGAACAATATGATGTAATTTATGAAAATAAAATTTTTAAAATGCAACAACTCGGTGAAAAGCAAAGAAAAAAAAGCAATGAAATTCTTAGAAAAATTAATAAGTATTAACAATTATTCGATATTAATTATTAAAAACTCCCTTTTTCCAAATGATAGTGATTAGAATTATTTTTCAAAATAACCCGAGTCTTAAATCGATGATTTTTCTGGGTGGCTCGTGGTAAGTACAATTAACGGAAAAAGATGGCGACTTACAAGCCGGTCACGCATGTGATTTTTGATATGGACGGTTTGCTAGTAGGTAAGCAAATCATGATCATTTTTTTCATTAAATATAATTTTATCTTAAAATGTTGAAAATGTCCTATTAAAAAAAAAATTCCATGACACTGCAGTTCTTTCTTTGTTTTATGTTTGAATTTATAGTTTTAAACTTTTGTAAACAAACCGAAGTTAAACTGAAACTTTTCTTTTGACTAGAAAAAATATTCAATTTTTGTCTTTTAGTTATTTACTGAGATTTTGTATTTGGTGGTTATGGTCGCCAATTTTGAATTATGAGAGTTATCACTTGAGAAATCAACGGTTATAATTCAATTTTTCGGCACAGGCCTTGGAAAAATGTTTTTCTTTCTATTTTAGGTGTTTTTTTATAATCCATTAGACCTTTTTGAATCACCTGGAAATTAGTTATTTTTTTAGAAAAAAATTGCTATAAGGTTTTTTACGAGAGAGGGGGTCTATTTACGCTGTATGTATAACGCTAAACTGGGCACTTACTTTTCCGTCATTTTCACGGAAGTACGAAATGGTCACCGTCACCACCATAGATTCTGGTACTATGTTACGTCCCTGATTTTTTTTTTTTTTTTTTTTTTTTTGCGTTCGGTTTCGTTTTCCGAATTTTGAAAAACATTATTGCAGAAGTTCGCTTCTTTTTTTTAAAATTGTTCTGTGAACAATTTTTTCTCATTTTATTTTTGTGGGTTTTTCGCTGTTAGTCAGGGGGAAGATCAAAGATATGAATAAGGAAAAGAATTATCAGTAAGATCGCCAAGGCAAGAGTTAGTATTAGTGGTGGAAAAATTCGGATCAATTTCTGTTTTTTATCACTTTTTTAAAAAGTTCTGTCAATTTGTTTAGGGGTTAGTTAAGTTTGGGATGTAAGGTTAGTGGTAGGGTTAGTTGATGTAGGGAGGTAGGGTTAGGTGTTGGTATGTATTCACAGAATGTAAAAAAAAAAGTACAAATTCGTGCACAAAAAACAAAAAAGAAGCAAATTTTGTAAAAATTCGTTTTGCTAAATGCAATTTCTGTAAGTTTGTCTACAGAACAATTCTTTTTTTTACACAAAAGAAGTGAACTTCTACAATTTTTTTTTCCTGAATTCGCCAAAAGAAACTCGACCGTCTGCAAAACGTCAGGAACAGAGCAGATGATATCAAACACGCGCGCGAAATTCACGATGGTAGTTACTTTTCGTTAATACAATTGCTGTAAGTAGTAAGAAAAAAAAATGAACTTTTCCATAAGATGAACCACTTGTCTTAAGCCGAAGCCGGCTGAGATTTTACTGTTTTATGACTTGTGGAATACTTAAATAAAATCCGACTCTCGGAAATGAGGAGTTTAGATGCGTCATGAAAGTGCAGTATTATCTGTATTTCCTTCGTGAAATCTCTTATTTATTTTCATCTTTTAAATATCATGGGGCCTGCACCATTTTTAACATTGGATCTGCGCAGGCCCAAAATTTCCACACTCCCTGGAGGACCCTATTTAAAAAAGATGATGCAATGTAATTGTTGTTTTGGTGGACAACGTCCAAATCAGCAAAAAAAATCTCAAAGAGCAAAAAAAAAAAAAAAAAAGCAGTCAAAATATAAGTAAATGTAATAATAGGTTTATAATGTTCATTCCAATTTCTTCAAACACTACCACGACTTTTCACAAAATATCATCAATAAACGTTTATTAGAATAGATGTGGTTAATCCTTCAATAGAAACCATCACAACCAATATCTGTAAGCAGTATGCTGTGTTTGTGCAGATCAATTGAAAAAATGGATAAAAGAGTAATCAATTGATAAGTTACTTCTCTAACCCCTTTTGATGGGCAGTGATCACTATTTTTCTAAAAACAAGTGTGAATACTACTGGAACTAAACCGAGGAACCAATTCAGAGTAAACTTACATTGCAAATTGAATTCACCCTCTGAAAAAACTGGTGGGGGGGTCAAATAAGATAAAAATGTTCAAATTTTCAGCCCTCTAGCCTGATTGGCCCAGCCTGTATGTCCATTTCATATATAGCCAGTCAGACCCACTTGAAAACTGGAAAAGCCTACGTTGACAGTTTCTGAAAATTAGCTTGAAAATATAATACGTAACAGTAACTGAAAAAAGGCTTGTATCTCTCTTCAACCTTTGGAATATGATTTGTTTATTCAATATTTATCTTATCGGGTTGAAACATGATAATTATGATAAGAAAAATTGTTCAGTTATAAAAGATCCCAAATACCCTTGATTATAAGATACACTCGAAAATTTCTTTTCACCTTGAGGGTTTTTTTTTCTTTCTGTGCATCATGTCCACATGAACCTTCTGTTTTTAATTGCAAAATATAGGTAAATTAATGTTATAAACTATAAATACAGGCAAGTGTCTTTAGTTGTGTGCATTTTATATTTTCCTTAGTAAATATCTTGAAAAAAAAAAAGATGTTATTTTGGAAGCTCTGAGAATGTAATGATTTGCAACAGATGTGATCATAACGTGATTATTTATTTATTATTTTTTATACATATATATGTCATCTATGGGATAAATAGCTCTTCACCTCGAATCTCATGGTAATGACCAACAGCAGATCTCAGAAGGTGATGGCAGAGAAGCTGTGACTTTTACTGGCCAATAGCAAAATGGAAGATTTCCAGTTGTTGCAACCGGCTGTGATGGCGGACTGCACATGTGGGAATTAGTTGATCACCATTTCAGTTAAGTTTATTTTATTCCTGGATACCGCTGTCTTGGATCTCCTTCCATTATCTGTTGAGTTATTTTGTTGTTTTTTTTTTCTTGAAGGCAGAAACCAATGCAGATTGAAGTGGAGAAATGAAAATTCTGTCCACGATTGAAATTCAACAAAACATCATTAGTCCACTTAACAACCTCAGATCAACTCCAGTCTGTGACATCACGCCATACTCCTGGGTTATCTTCTGTTGTTTGGAAAATTTTCTATTCAAGAATGACACCTCATTCGTGATTTCTAATATGAGAAAAAAGGCACCTCGCTATCTGTACCCCACTCATATTCAGTCATTGAATTCCTTGTTAATCACAATGGGAATATTTGAAGAAATCTGTTTGTGTGTGTGAATGTGTATGAACTGCAATAACTCAACAACAGGTCTTTGTACGAAGTTGACATTTGCCAGATATATCAGTCTGCATACAGTACAGTGTCAAGCTGGATGTTTTTTTGATCAGTGGTTCTTGAAAAATATAATGAAATTGAGCAAAAAGATTAAAGATTATAGATCTTTCTTCATAGTTTCTATCAATTCTATACCTTGGCTTCCACTCTTTAGAACTATCTAAACTTTGATATAAAATATTTAAATTGGAATCACTGAAGAGAAATAACCAAAATACTTCGAAGCTGTACTTTCGTGTGGCGAATGGGGAAATTGTTTCACGTGAAAATCATGGCAGACTACACTCACCATAAAGTCTAGCCCCTTCCAAACATTGCTCCTGTGAAGCAAGCACTGCTCTGGTATTATGAATCCGCTATGTTGTACTATTTTTTGTACCAATTTTTGTTTGCTATATAAGTCCAAATAAAAACAGGTTTGGTTAGTCCCTCAGTAGAAACTGTCACAATAAGCAATAGTGTTTTGACAGCATGCTGTGTTGGGGATGATCAATTGAGAAATCGGAAAAAAGGTTGATCAACGAATAAATTACTTCTCGTCTCGTTGGATATCTGAAAAGTCTGAATTTCAAGAAAGAAAAAAAAACAAAGGCGAATGCAGCGGACACTAATATAGGGACTAATTTAGCGTAAACTTACATTGTGAATTGAACCCTATTCTAAAAACTTCAGGAGGAAATTTTTGAAAAATAAAGAAAAAATTTTTGTAGAAATAACGTGTTTTCTGCCCTCTAGATTCATTGGTGCGGCCTGTACTTGTTATACGTAAATGCATACATATGTACTCAGCCAGTCCGCCTAACGTAAAAGCTGAAGAGCAGTATTGATAGTTTCTAAAAATGAGTTAAAGAGATCATGAGAATTCAGCTGTTATCATCTCATCATTAGGGTTAGTCCGTCAGGTGGAGCAAATCATTTTGGTAAAATCTCTGTATATTGAATTACAACATCTGTAGTTAATCATAATTCCTTTTTACTTTTTTTTTACTTTGATTAACTGGCATACAGATAACAATGAAGTACCAAATGATAAAACAAAAATATAGATGGACATAAGTAACTCCAAAAATGATTTTGATTGACATTTTATTTTTTCTGTCTATCATCTCTTAGTATCCTTCATTCTTGACAATTCTACATTTATTCAACTCAGGTTATTAATATTTATTTATTTACAAAGGTTGCTACTTATTCACTTACTTACAAAGGGAGATTGAAATTATTCCAATTATTTATTTTACAAGTGGGTTTTTATTATTAAAATCATGATGGAAGCCAATGCTGGAAGAATCTGTATCGGTGATATTAAAATCCTCAAGCAGAACTGAGTAAAACTTGATTCTAAGTGATGATTTGAGTTACTTCCCTTTGATTAAAATGACATTCTTATTCGTACGCAGTTCGATATCTTGCATGCCTACCAACCATTATGAGACATAGTTGAGAGTTAGTGGTTAGCATATCAGCCTCAGAGATAATTACTGCTGTAGTGAGTTTGATCTTCATAAGGTTACCCACATTTGGTCTTTTGCTGTAAAAAGCAAAGCAAGCTCAACCTTCAAGAACAAGAAAATCCCATTAGTATTGAACAACAAGGGTCTACACTCCCGATGGTCACCTATAGAGCTAAAACATGGAACCTAACCAAGAGATTGGCTCTCAAACTAAGAACCATACAACATCATGTGGAGAGATCACAAGACAGCACAGTATATAAGATTAAAAACAGGAGTCATGGATATCATAGAATCCATTAGAAAATTCAAATGGCGACGGAAAGGTCGTGTCACAAGGATGTCAGACAACCACTGGAAATCGCAATTGACCATGTGGATGCCCAGAGATCATATGCAAGATTGTGGCTGGCAAAAAATAAGATGGCCTGACGATTCAAAAGGAAGGTCTATATCCAATGACACATAAAGTTGATGATAATTTTCAACTCTGATCTCAAGAAGTGTTTACACAGATCGCATCGTAGCTTAATGGTCATATGACCAATCAGGTTAAAATTATTTTTTTAAAATTGTGTTGCTCTAATTTTCCATTCAGCACTTGGCATTCTAGTTTTTACTTGGGCTCGAACACTGACCATTAGTGCAAGGGAAAAATGTAAAACTATCTAACCCATCAAATCAGCTTTTTTCCATGTTGTGTACATATCTATCTAGCAAGCTCAGCTTAGTCTGGCCCAAGGCCTCAATAATGAGGAGCCAATGAGGATGGAACTCACTTGCAATAACTTGTTTACTATCACTTAACATTGATGCCCGGATGGATTCTTCTTTAAACTTAAATAGCCAGCTACTTCAAATCTGCTTGGTGGCTGAGATAGTTGCGTATATGCGTATATCCCACTGTCACCAGCGGTTAGTGTTCAAGCTCATATAGAAACCTAGGATTATTAAATGTTGATTCTCAAAGCAAATTCTCTATACTAAAATATCTATACAATTTTCATATCACCTTTTATTTGACCTTGCGCCAGACTAAGCTAAGCTGCTTTCCTCTGCTTTTGTTGAGGGTTGGGGTTTTTGGGGGGGTTTTTTTTTTTTCCTTTTTAAGGGGGTGGAGTAGATATTTCCACAGCCAGCTACCCTTCATGCTAACTTTTTCCTTTGCGGTTTAAGAAACAGGCGACAGTTAATTTGCTAATTAAAATCAATAAAGAACACATGATTGAGTAGACCCAAAGTCAAATAGTGTTTGTTACACTATTCCATCTCCATCCAGGGGTCTTACCCCAAATGTTATTATCTCACCTTGGCTATTACTGTCAGAAACTACTCAGAAAATATAAGGAAATGTTTACTGCCTTCTTAAATGATGTACAATTTGTATGTTTTTGTATTCACTACGCATCCTTCTGTTCAGACAACAGAACTTTCAATCAACCTATGAATTCTACTAATAACATGGGCATTACTTTGTCTTGTGTCGTTTCCACTTAAGATAAAGTCATGTTATAACTTCAGCCTTTATCTTCATTCAATTTCTACAACTACATCTCTCAGTAAAACAGCCCTTCAAATTAAACTTCACTTATTTCTCGACAAACTAGTAACCCTAAGTAGAACATTAAGTTAACTAACAAACTGTAGATTTCCTCCTACAGTGAAAACTTAGTGGTAGACCGTGTACTACAGTTGCTGTGATTAATCTTGGTCTTAAATCTTCCCAATACCAGTATCGAGTTTAAACTAAAGAATGAATAAGAGATTGAAATTTTGATTAAACTCTAAATTTTTACTGATGTATTAGAACTTTTTATTCCTGTGCATGGAATTTCTGAAAAAGATTTCAATGCGTTCGCTGCATCTTGTGGTATATTGTGTATTTCCTCTGGGCGTACTTGTCTGTCAATTCCCTCGTTTTATTTCTTGGGAAATATAGATAATAATATTAATAAAAATTTCAAATATCCCTTTAATCCAATTCTTATCCCGAGCCCCCACCAAAAAACACTGATCTAAATTGTTAAATAACTTCAATATGAATAAATACCATTTGCTAAAGAAGGCATTCTTTCATTTTGTGTTCGCATAACTTTTACTTACTGTCAAAATTGACTATGAATGCACAAAAAGGACGGAGGTTGATTGCGAATGATCAAACATTAAAACTAAGTATCTAATTTAATGTTTCACTGAATTCCGTCCGCCCAACTATATGTACTAGCCTATCGCAAAAACTACACAATATTAATCCATCAAATTTCCCTGTGTGTATTACTGGGACCCCGAGGCAGGTTTTTAGTGAGTTAGTTTGGATTTTTTTTGATGAGTGTCAATTTAAACTCATGCTAAATTAGACACATTTTTTGTATCTGGCTTCTTCCAGTTGTTGCTTGACTGTTGCTGAAAAATATGTTATTTGCAGAGCAAGTATTTACTTTGAAGAGGATGGGAAAGTAAGAGAGTGAACAGTGATTTGTTTAGAGAGGGACTGAGAGGAAAAGAAATAATGAAAATTCCCCCCAAAACCATCCAACATAACAATCTGAAGGTTTCTGTGTCTACAAATGTGACAATGGGAAAGTTTTTTTACAAAATCAGTTTTTGAAAATCAGCAAATATGTTGTTTTTTGTTTGTTTTTTTGTTTTTTTTGTTGATGGGGCTGGCAGTCAATTTACAATTTTGTGTCAGCATTTTAGAGACCGTCAACCAAAAATGTCAATGTAGGTTTCTGCTGTGGAAATTCTGTTCTGCTTTTTGCTTGCTCTTCCAAAAGTTTTTTTTTCTCTTAACATAAAGAGTAAATGTTGGGAATTTAGAATATTTTGGAGCTTGTATAGGCCTATGCACACTCCCAAGAGGTCTGTACAGCTTTCAGCTATAACCTCTAATAATGGTTAGTAAGATGAGGATACTAAGATTGCAGGTGCTACAAAGGTAAAAACCTGGATTTCGGATGCTGATTCTCAACTCAGTTAGCACGTTCTCCTCAATTAGAAAAATCGTGCAACACGATCTTTTCTTTATCGTAAAAATTCATGTATTTGTAAAACCGGCAATGCTAATTAGGAATAGAACAAAAATCGCTGTCAAGGGAGATAATAATGAAAATGGAGGAAAGGAAATTACCTCCCCTCCTCCGTTTATAACAGTTCTAATTTTTTGTTTTTTTCCATTTCGTAGAATCTTATTCAACTTTGACGTGAAATAAATGATGTTTCATTGAATATTGAATTTTCAGTAAATAAATTAAAAGATGCTCCTAAATACTTATCTTCTAGGAAGTCTTATTATACTTAATAAAAAATGTTCTTGCGATTCTATTTCACTTTTGCTACTTGATTTTATACTTGAATTATTACCATGTTTCTCGGAATAAGTTTTCCCCCTTACATTAGGAGAGAGATTTGAAAAAAAACCAAAAAAACTCTAGGTTTGTCCGGAAAGTAAGTATCCATTCAATATTAATGAAAAAAATACCTTACCTAGAGCAATCTTGCCTTAGTCTTCATTCTCCTTAAGAATACTCCCCTTGGGATCCCACACACTCATACCAGTATCTCTCCCACCTTTTGAAATAGTCTGCAAAGTTTACTCTCAGGATTGCCATCAGTTGCCTTGTGGCATTCCTGTTAATCTCATCCATGGTCTGAAATCTCTTTGGGAGTGGCCATAAGTTGCAGGAAGTCAAATCTGGACTTCGGGGGGATGATGGACATGAGTTATGTGATGTTTTGCTAAAAAAAAAACATGCAGAAGAAGTGAAGAATTAACAGGCTCAGACATTGTGAAAGTGATGGTTGCGCACACAGTACAGAAGTTCAGTCAATGGCGGCTCACTGCTAACTGAGTAATTCCACAGAGAATGTCTATTAGCACGTGTAGTAAGGTTCTGTCTGAGGACCGCTTCTTGAGAAATTAAAAATTGCTTGACGCTTTCTGAACAGACCTTGTACAGATATAAATTCTGTAGTTCAATCTTTTTTTGTGAGACAAACTTACGTCTTTTTTTTTTTGTCTTTTTTCTTTTCCTTCTTCCTCCCCCTTATCCCTTCACCCAGATATCATGACCTCTCAATAATGGTTTCTTCAGTTTTCAAGTTGCTCTGCCTGACTAGCTCTATCACTTGTACAAGAATGCACCAATTGAGGTAAAGGGATGAAAATTTCAACTTTTGGTCCTTATGTCTAGAAAAAACACTCTTTTTTTTTTTTTTCTTTTTTTTTTAAATTTCAACCCTAAATAGATTTTTAGTGGAGGGTCCAATAAACACTATAAGTTCAGGCTAAATTGGCCCCTTAATTCATGTCCAGCAGCATTCATGCTTGTTTTTGTTTTTGTTTTTTTCTGAAAATTTAGACTTTTCATAGTGAGTACTGGCCAACAAAAAGGGAGACCTGTTTTCTTTATTCTTATTTATTTCAACTTTCTGTCTGATGTTCTCATCTCTGTATATCCAGTTGGAAGTCTTTTATTTCTAGTGTAACCAGTTATATTTAATCTGCTTTTTTAGTGCTCTTTCTATTCTGTTCAACCCTACCTTGCTACTGCGTTTTATGACTTGAGAGATAAACATGAAAACAAACCTGGTCACACTTTCTTGGGGCCCCATTGACCTTGTTCGTTGACTTTATTGCCGCCCCATAGGATAGATCAAGGGAGAACATTACGCCTGTTGTGATGGTTGTTTTTTTTTCTCTTCTACATCTCTGCCAACTAAGTCGCAAGCCAGTTTGTCACTCGGGTACAACTGTCCGCACAACATCTCTTCAAGTTCTCTTATAAATTTCAATGAATAGATCCAGGGAAAAAATTTTCTCTACAGGTACCTCACCTGCATCATAGCTATATGTTCACACAATCACCAAAAGTTCTGAATTAATTTTAAAGAAATTTTCTGGAAGGATAGGCTATGAAGTAAGAAAGAATTGAATACATTTTGGTATGGATCAAGGAATGCTTTTTTGTTTTTTTGATTGATAGATATAATTTCATACTTTTATGCATTATTCATGTCTGTTCACACAAAATCTCCAAAAGTTCTCTATATTCCAGTGACATTTTTGGATGGATGGTCCTCAGGTTAAAGAAGAATTGATTGAATTTTGGTGTGAATCTGGGATTTTTTTTATAGCTAACCCCCTGCATCATAGCTATACATGAACTGATTTTCATTCAGGTTTATGCGCTATCCAGGTTAGAGATCAACTTATGCACTGCAAGTTCACTCTTAAGGCTTTGGTGCATGTCTTCAGTAGCCCAGCAAGCTGAGACAGCCAAGGTGATCACCAATCCGTTGATTTTTGGTCAGAGTAGCCTTCTTTTTGGTCGACTGCTTTCCAGAGTTGAAGGGCTTCATCAGCCCTGTTATTTTACTCATAGCTGGGGGACTAAGAAGTGGATTCATGCCTTTTTCGAAGGTCATCAGTGTGAAGTGATCACAAACTACCTCAGCCTGGAAATTGAACTTGGTTTTGCCGATTCCATGTTCCAATGGCATGGACAGTTGAGTTGCCCTGCATCCCCTTGTTTAGAATAGTTCATGATGAAGTGGCCATAGGGAGATAAGTTGATGGAGCTGTTGAAAGTTTTATAATCTAAAATTTTATTATTAAAGTAATGGTTAACTTGAAAATCATAAAGTCATGTTTGTTGGACTGCATAAAGGCAGAAGTGGTTTCACAACAGCAGTGTGGCACTGGGGCTCTGGAGGTGGGTACAATATATTTGAAGAACCATGAAATATCTAGAAAATTAGTGTAAAATAATCTTCTTTTTTTTTTTAATTTGTCGGTGGGGACCTAGTGCCGCCACTGATAAGGTGACCTTGACCTTCTATTGCAACATCACTCCCCAATGTGTGCACACATACACATCCTGTTTTTAATTATTGTTAATTAATAAAAGCACTAATCAACACTCGCTCTGAATCATTTTGTTTCATTTTTAAAATGATCGTATGATGTTATGAATTGTTTATTTATTTGTTTCTAATTTGTACTGCTTCACCTTTTTGGATTTCTGAAATTTTCAGGTAATTTGTTTGTATCTGATTTTTTTTTTTTTTTTTTTTTTTTTTTGACCTTCCTCGTCATTTTTTCGGAACTGGCAAATGAAATTATCAACGAAGGCTTCTTCAGATTAAAAGTGCTGAAAATTTGAACATTTGCTTGTCATGTCGAGAATAAGAGTTTTGTTTTGTTTTTAAGAAATTTCGCCCCCCCCCATTCAGGTTTTTAAAGGGGCGGGTTTAATTTGCAACGTCGGTTTAGGCTAAATCGATACCTCTGTTGGTGTCCAACAGCATTCACGCTTGTTTTCTTGAAAATTTTAGCAATGAACAGCCTACAAAAGGAAAGAGAAGTAACTTATTCATTGATTACTTCTTTTTCCTGTTTTTTAATTGATCATCCCCCCCCCATCCAGCATGCTGCCAAAAGATAGATGCAGCAAGTTTCCCTTCTCCATACGCAGTGTAACAAACAGGAAATGATGATGTCTGTCTGAGGGAAAGGCATGGGTCGATACAGCTTGGAACCAGTGTCGTTGAAGGAGTTGCCAGAATGAGGCTGAAGACAACAGGGGGCTGCTTTAAGGACTCCAGCTCCTGGTTTTGAATTCAGGGTTGTCCTTTTCCTAGACTGGTTGCCTCCCAAAGCTAGAAAGTCCAGTCTGTGCAGCTATTTTGCTCATAGCTGTGGAGAGAACAGATTGATCTATGCCTTTCCCAAGGGCTTTAGTGCAAAGTGACCGTAAA
Source organism: Thysanoteuthis rhombus (assembly GCA_963457665.1). Taxonomy (NCBI): domain Eukaryota; kingdom Metazoa; phylum Mollusca; class Cephalopoda; order Oegopsida; family Thysanoteuthidae; genus Thysanoteuthis; species Thysanoteuthis major. The sequence goes on along the minus strand of OY735209.1, from coordinate 27,242,126 downwards.
CAGCCTTGGTTTGAACTTGGCTCGTTGTTTCCATTCCCCACACTGTTAACTCTTGCACCACTTGCACTTCCTGGGATTGAATGAGTCTACAAATAACCCATTGACTGAATTATAAACGGAACAACACCACTGATAATACATTTGCACTGAACACAGTCACCTGAAGAAGGTCAGAAATTAGACTAAAATGAAAACAGTTCTTGCTGGAAAAATTGCTACCCCGAAGTACTCAGAACTCATAGTGCCATTTCTAGGATAGATAAATCTGAAGTTTTGACCTAATATGAGTTTCTGTTGAAAATGTTTGTGATAGGGACATAGGGGTTACAATAAGTAGTGCACAGTGAGTGTTGGGCTGGCTGTTCAACTTATTCAACACCCTGTGGTAAAAGTCCACGTTTTATACTCGGTGTATAAGTCGAAGTCTAGTTTTATAGAGATTTTTTTTTTTTTGCTTCGGATGTTGATTTATACACCGGCATATACAGTAAGTGAGAAAAGGATGTTTTTGAGGCTTTTGTGAGGCGCCCTCACTAGTGGAGCCTGTATTAGAAATTGTCAACCAGAACTGTCAATGTAGGTTTCTTCGATGGCTGGCTATGTATGTATATGTATGTATGTTAGTATTATGTGCACAGGTCACACCAATTGAGCTAGATGGCTGAAAATTTGAACAATTACTCATCATCGTATCCTAGGAAAGACTTTTTTTTTTTTTTTAATCCCATCTTTAGTTGTTGGGGGTTCAATTTACAATGTAAGTTCATGCTAAATTGATCCCTCAGTTTGAGCCCATCTGTTTTTTGAAAATAAAGGGTTTTTTTTTTTTAGATATTACGGCTTTACAAAAAGCTAGCAGACTAACTTATTCATCGATCACCCCTTTTCACAATTTTTTAATTGCTGCCCGATGACGTTGGTCACGTGACGGTTTCTATTGAGTGACTAAGCAGACCTTTTAATAAATCTACCGACTGAGTATCTAATTAGAGTAAGTCTATAATTTTTACTCCCACTTTTATGCTGGTTTGAAACCTGCCTTTTCTCTAAATAGGTGGTGCGGGTGGCCTATCAGTTAATGCCAGGGACAACAGGATCTGCAAACCGACTTCAAACTCCGACTGGTGTAGTTTGTGTTCACTTCATACTAATGCCTTTTCGGAAGTCATGGATCCACTCCTTCCCCCATCTATGGGCATACAATCCGGAGAGTTGGAGTCCTTTAACCCTTATGAAGAAGTGCATCTTAGATGTGAAGACCCACTATTGCTACAAATAGCGATTGGGTCTCCGTGAATTGTTTGAGACATTGAGGCAAAATCATTGCCTTGTGTCACGGCAACTTGGTTTTTGCTTCGCTTTAGTTCTTCAAAGCCTTCACCACTCGGGGGGGGGGGGGCATTGAACCATAACCCTTGCGGCATCCAGTGTTTTGAACTTGTATGCTATCACCTGGATTTGTGCCTATGTTTCTCTACCACCTCCGTCCCACCCGCGATCATATCATCATCAACATGAGAAATTCGAGTGGAACAAGATTAAAAGTAACAGACCCAAATCCTTGCCCTCGATTTTAAGGACATTCATTTTCTTGTTGTTCTCCTCAAAAGTGACCCAGTTCTCCTGATTTGGGTCTGACCCACTTTCTGTCAGACTTGACCTTCCCAAGACCTACAGGGGCCTCAATTCCTTGATATGGGAGTGGAGGTTGTTTTTCAAAGGAAGAAGACCTTAATTTCCCTGATTAAATTTCAGGTCCTGATGAAATGTCTGGTTGACAAGGGGCTTAAGAGATGGTAACTGATTCCAGATCAACTTCTGTTAGCATCAGTGATAGTCTTCGATTCCTAAACTCAAATTGTATTCTATTCGATAAAAAGTTACTTTTTTGGTTGATACCAGAGAGAAAAAAAAATAGCCATTTTTGAAGTTACAAAAATATGTACGGGTATTTCCAATGTTTCAAGTGGTGGGTTGGTGATATATTATCAGCAAAATTTTTATCTTATAGTGGGAGAGTCCACTGTTTTGTATGGAAAAAAAATTGTCACACTTCATTATATAAAGATATAATTTTTATATTTCTGGATCTATCTTCTATAAAATCATGTTTCAAGAGGAAAATCATTACTTTTTAATACATTAAACATTCTATTTTGACCTGATGTTTACACTGTTTAGCTGATTTCATACCTACACTTATATACGGTGGTCTGCTCAGTGTGATGGTTGGCACATCTGCCTCTCATATAGGAAGTCCTCGTATGAACGAAGAGTGTGGAAAACACTTCATTAAAACAAATTTCCCTGGGCACTCAGCAGCTAATTGAGTACACTCAAAGCTATCTGATTTGGGTTGAGGTATCCCTTCGGTGTACCTGCATCCTGCCAAGGGTGTAGTCGTAAAAACTTTCAAAAATTAAGTCCTTGTCTTGATTAGACTTGGATTGTGCCAACACCACAAAGCCGACGCATGCAAAGGAAAACAGGAATCGTCACCAGCCGTCTATATTCCAACCGGAGTTGTCGCTCAAGAGACAGATACTTTACCTTTTATTACCTACGTGAAGGGTCCTCAAAAGGTTTAGCTGATAATTTTAATTCCAAGTAGGTTATTTCTACTTTGTGAGTAAACTAGGATTTGACCCCTATTTCTATTCATTTCTATGATAGAATGAAAATTTCCCACAGTATTTAAAATGAAATTTCTATTCATTCATAAAATTAGCATTTTTCATTTTCTTTTTTTTTTTTTTTCAAGAAAATGCAATTAACATTGACTGCGGATTAGAATAGTTTTTGTTTTTTTTTGATTTCTGAATAAATCTTCAGAATAAGAATTTTACCTTGCACCGCAGAGAAATATAAGGTAGTAAAAATGGAAACTTGCCAAGAAGAACAATATTTTACTTCTTTCAGTCTTTTAAATTCCTAAATATGGCCATTGTGCCAATTCCCTGCACAGTATTTTCAAAAAGGTAAACAATTTATTTTGCCATGGACTTATCATTACTGAGCAGATATTTCAAGTAAAAGAAAAATCATCAAATGAATTAAGGTGGGGGGTTCTATAGGGTGTGCACAAATAACGTTTATCTCAGATTCACTTTCTGATCTTTCATCTTATTAATGACAGAGATTCCAACAATAAAAATAAATTTTATACAATTTTTATGGGGTTTTTGTAAGATGTTAATTTTTCTGTTTTTAAAAATTCCTAAATAAGGCTTTTGTGCTGATTCTTCACTGGATTTTCCAAAAAGAATCTGGAATATATAATAGAGTAAGCTTCAATAATTTGAATTAAAAGTAAATTGTTTTGCCACATGAAGCAAGTAGTATTTCATCGGCATTTCCTCATGGTCTAGGATTTTACTAGGTTTTTCATCTTATTATTGAGGAGATGATTGAAAACCTGAGCCATTTGCTGTTGAGTTTAATATTAAGTTGCAAGTTTGATTCCCTCAGTGATGGGTCTTCTTAGCTCCTATGTCCGTGGCACAACAGTGACGAGATGATGGCAAGTCTACCCATTTGCAAAGAGATACTGGTACCACAGTCTGTTATAGACCTCCTTAATGCCCTCTCTGTCAGAGTAACCATTCTCTTAAAACGGACTGCCTTATTTGGTTAAAAGGGCTCCAACTGACCTGCTATTTACCTATAGTGAAGGGGAAGAGAGGTTGATTCACGCAAGGGTATTAGTGTGAAGTGAATGCAAGTAGCCTTGTCTGAAACTTGAACTCTGTTCATCAATTCCATTTTCCACACTGGTAACTGTTATGCCACACCGCACATCCAAGTAGTGTTTTAACTGTCTCCTCAGAAATTCAACATTAGGGAAAGAGTTAAAAAGAAAATACACAGAATCTGCCTGTTATTCTTATTAGATACGCTACCATTAATAGCATATTGGCATCACTGACTGACATACTGAAATGTGAATTACATCCCATGCTCTTGTTGCCAGTTTAGATGTTTTTGGTTCATCTAGAAGTCAGAAATTACTATTTAGATGATCTTTGATAAAATAAGTAATATTTTTATTTAATTTAAAGTAATATAACAAGTAATATTTTTATTTCATTCATATTAATAGAATAAGTAATGTATTTATTTAATTAGTAGTAAAAAAACAAGTATTTTTTTAAAAATGAGAGTTTAAGATTGAAGTTACATTTTATCTCTACATATGAATACTGGCGTCACAAATTTCGATGGTATGTTTGTCTGTTCATGAGCAAAGAGTCATGGTGAAAACTGAGAGAATGATATTTACTCCAGTTCTTCCCCACCTATTTTTGTGTGTTCTGCCCTACCCCTCTAGCTGGCTACTGCTGTGTGTTGTCCCTTTGCCATTTGTGCATTGGCCCCTAACCTACATAATACACAAGCTTGCATGCATTGGGTGGGTTAGGGGTGACCATGATGATGGAAACTGGACTGTGTACAGCAGTGGCTGGCCCGGCTGGCTAGAGAGAGGGGCAGAGTGGAAGGTGGAAAATTAAAAGGGAAGAAAAACCTCTGTTTGAAAAGTAAAAATTAATTTTGTTTTCACTTAATCCAGTTAGAAATGTAAATAAGAAAAGAACTTTTAGAAGATGTAGAAATCTTGATCACTAACTGCTTACAATTACTGAATTGAAAAATAGACTGAATCATTTATTTATGGATAACTTATGCTAATACATACGTCTATATATAAATGTAGGTAGTTCTAAGTGAAACAAGGAATTGGACCTAAACTATTGGAATCACACTTCTTTATAAAGAATGTTGTCCTTGAGGGATTATGCTATAAATACGTTTATACTAAAATACATATTTGCATAATCCATCTACGCTTAAATGATCCTGTCATTTTGCCAGATACTATTCTAGTTTATTAGTAATATATTACATATTTCCTGGATTTTAGGTATATATCTGGAGAACCTAGATATTTCTAGGTGTTATATGATTTTTTTAAAGTCAATTTTAGGTGTGAGCTTGGAAATAAAGTTAACAGCACTGCCACAGCTAGAACTCCACACCTAAAAAAAAAAAGCTAGTAAATCTATGGTCTGACTTTGAGGCCTTTTCCTTTTAAACATACAAGATTTCACCAAATCACAAACACAAGCTTTTGGATCTAGTTTTGTTATTAAGCTGTTTATGACTGATTGATCCGCTACGCTTTCTTTTCCCACACAAGAAATATCATTTGTTGATTAATTGAGAAGCATGTGTTTTGTCCATCAATTCCTCCTCAACCCTTTCAAGACTAACCTATTAAAGTACACAATGTGTGTTCGTTCAACTCTTCAATTCATTTCATTCAAGCTTGAAAATGCCCCCTGGACACGGTGGAACTGTTCAACTGAAATCAAAAAAATTTTTTCAAGTTATCCTTAAGAGCATTGGATGTACCTCAGATAAGAATTTATTCTCCTTGATTTCATATTTGTAATCTTTTTAAATATGAATTCGAGAGTTAAAAAAAAACCAAAAAAACGTGTTGAATTTTATTTAATGGTTAAAGAAAATGGTTCTTTTGTTAAATCAAAAATTTTCCATGTTTTGAAGAATGAAAATAATGTTGAGATAAATTTGTCCCTTTAGACATTTATTCTGGAACAGGAGAAAAACAAGGATCATCTCACATTCATGTCTCTCCTGTTCAGTAATGTAATGCTAACCAATACTTGCATAGATTTCATTACTATCATAATGTCATTGTCTGTAGTTATAAGAGCCAGAAGAATCTCATTTACTTTATTTTTTGTGACACGTTTCTATAGGATTTTTTAAAAGAGATCCACTGGACATATATATATATATAACACTCCCTTCTTCAGGGTTGAGCACTCTTTAGGTAAGGCAACTCATTCATTATAAGTTATACAGCAATGCTCTTCCAACTCTGGAATGGTGCACTCTGGTGGATTAGGAATTGTGTGTTAGTAAATATAATGCTTAAATTTGGTCCTACTGACCATCCAGTTTAGTGTAGGGCAGAGATAAATGCTAGCCTCTGGGTCTGAAGCAAAGATTTTGATCCTACCTCATGGTACTGGATGAGATTTTGGATAGTCTATAGCTACTCTGAAGAGTAGTAATACAACAAAACAGCTGTCTGTGGATGACTTAATTGTTAATTATATATATATATATATATATATGTATATATATCTCCAAGCAATTATAAAAACCTTATATATGTATATATATCCAAGCAATTATAAAAACCTTATATATGTATATATATCCAAGCAATTATAAAAACCTTATATATGTATATATATCCAAGCAATTATAAAAACCTTATATATGTATATATATCCAAGCAATTATAAAAACCTTATATATATATATATATCCAAGTAATTATAAAAACCTTATATGTATGTATATATATATATATATATATATATATATATAATGGAGTGAGGATTCGCTATGCCAACATATTCATGTTTCTGCCCTGTTTGGGCTTCTTCATGCGGACGATTTGGTTCATTTTAGATTCCGATTTAGGACATTTGGGGCGGGGAAGTGCCTATTTTCCTTGGTGGTAGGATCTTCCTTTTATTCTATTTTGGTTTTTGTTTAGTGGTCGGTCATTGCTTATTGTGCTTTTTTGTTCTATTTAAAGGGATGCCATATAAATATATATGTATATGTCCCAGATGTCTCATAAGGGTTAAGGTATAAAACAAAAGTATATACATACCCCCAAAAAAGAGAAGTATGTGTGCCACACTTGAATTTTCAGACAGAAATGAACTCCCCAGTATACAGTAGACGATACAAGAAATTAAAACCATTAAGCTGAGTTGTAAAAACCTCTGGAGCTTGTTGCTGTGGTTTAATCTGTCGGCCAGAAAGATGCTCACGTGAAAGAATCTTCCTTACAGAAAAAAGGTCACATGGAAAAAAGCCCACTCAACAGGATGTTACATTTTAACGTACAACAAGAAGAGATGATAGATTTTAAAAATTAATCAAAACAAACTTTAAGAATATATTAGTGAAAATGAGGATGTCCGGGAAATAGAAGGTGCTGAATTTTTACATGCAAAGTCACATGTTAAATTTTGACGTTTGGCCACAAAAATATATATTTTATTAAATTTATTTTTCATTTAACTAATATTTTATTATAAGTACAAACAGTGACAACAACTTACAAAGGAAGGAAAATTTAATACAAGTATATTTATTCATATGTTTTCAAAGCTTGTTTGATAAATTTTGATACTTATTTCATCTTTTGGTGCCCAAAAGGATGAATACTTTCAATTTCAATATTCAAACACTTCTCAAGTTTTTTAATGACCTCTCATTTAAATTTAGCGTCTTCTTGAGTCCAGGCATTTGAATTGATTTAGTCTTCCAGTGCCCGGCCCAGACAGCTTTTAATGTTTTAACTCTATGTAAAAGAGAAAAGAATTTAAAATTGAACTTTCATGTTAAACAATTCAAATGACTTTCAATATTTTAATGCAGGAACTCTGCCTTTTGTCCTGACAATTGGGGGCTCTAAGCACTGATTAAATTTAGGTCTCACTATGTTTCAAAATGTTATTTTTAATGATATAAATCTTTTAGATAAAATGACTAATCTCTATCTATCTATCTACCTATGTAAATACAAATATATATAAATATATATAATATATATATATATATATATATATATATATATATATATATATATATATATCAAAAAATGGATATGTATGATCCAACAGAATGATTATGAATTGTGTTATATCATACAGAAACTTGTTTGAAATGATCTCCCGTCATTACATGGTTAATGTATCACTCACCCTAGACAATGTAGATAGAATAAACAATTAGAGAAAATGGGGCTGCTGTAGGAATTGAACCTGCCACTGATAGGGTAGCTGCTTCAATGTAGCAATGCTCTTATCGTTGAGCTAAACAGCCAGTGATAAGCAGTGGTTTGGGCTCCTGCATTATACGGTAAGTACTGAAACAACAGCGATGATCAGAAAATAAAGAAATGAGCCCTGAGTGGGATTTGAACCTATACCCTTTTCCATGGGAGCATTTAATGTAGCCTTGGTTTGCTCTGATTGAGCTACCAGGACCCTGATGGTAGGCAGAAGTCTGAATAACACCCTTAACCCGTTCCTTCCCTTCTCTGCTTGCTGGCTGTTATGGATTATGTGTTCTGTTAGTCTCAGAACTACTGTATATTTATGTAATTCTATTTATATATTATTGTTCTATTATGTTGACATTATGATAAGTAATGGATATTAATATCCTACGATGTGAATAAGAAGAGACAGTTCAAAAACTAAATTTTGCTTGGACTGAATTATTTATGGTTGTGAAACAATGATGATGATCATCAGCGTTGTTTTGCTCACTATCGTAAATAATTTTGTTCCTTATTAATCATTCTTTATTTTGTATGTGAGTAAATTTGTTAAATGCTACTGTTTCATTTTCTTATGTTTAATGAAATATAATTCTATTTTTTCCGTGTTGGCCTTTTTCGTGCTCACATTTATAACTGTGGGCTTTTTTCTGTGATGAATTTTCATCTGGGCTTTTATAGTGTGAGCATTTTTCGTGAAACTGTGTAATCCCATAAATGTATTTTTCTGTTTCTTGTATGTATGACCGTTGAACTTTTCTACTAAGGATCAGAGTGTAGCATCTGCCCAATCCTGGCCCTTTTGAGCTTGAATCGGTTACACTTTTTGAAACCTGTATAAGAATAATAAGTGGGAAGGAATTAAGGAAAAGTGTGAGGGAGGTGGAAGAGGAGGTGAAAGGGGTAAGAAAGCTAGAGAAAAACAAAAAGAAAAACTGATGAAAAGAAATGTGTGTGTGTATGTGTGTATATATATATATATATATATATATATATATATATATATATATATATATATATATATATATATATATATATATATATATATATATATATATATATATATAGAGAGAGAGAGAGAGGAAGGAATTGAAACAAAAGAAGAGACAATGGGCGAAGGATTGAAAGGCAGCTACAGATAGAGAGTAATAAAAATTACGATACATGAGAATTCTTTATTGAGAGATAGAGCAAAAGGAAGATAAAAGAGAGGATCCAATGAAAATACTATTCACCAGCATTTCATCACGGGGGATTAAATGATCCCATTGTCCTGACCTAGCGATTGCTTCCACCCAAAGCTAGACAGCAGAATGGGGACATACCCTCCTCAGGCTTTGATGGAGATGACCAACTTGCTCGGATTTCTAAAAAATCACCTCTTATAACACCCAACTGAAGAAGGCTGTAGGATACAACGGCTGAAACATCGTGTTCACGAGATGAGGACAATAGTCCAAAAAAACACACACACATATATACCATGTTCGTATAACAGATAGAATCATAGACAGGCAACAAAGATTGGAGGAGATAAGGGAGATAATTACAAGTAAAGGGTGAGAGAACAACGGAGAAATGAGATACTTACTTATGGTAGTCTGTTGAGACAATGGAGACCTTAACTTCTACAGACACGGTGTGGGTTATTGCTGCTGTTGACTCCTTTGGTGACTTCAGAGTCCAAATTCTGAAGTACAGTGTCTTTCACTCATGGGGCATCATATTCCATCAACAGGTTAGAGGGGATGTGCGCTATGCGTGTATATCTTTTGCAGCGGTGCTCTCCTGGGGCGTGGGTGTTTTGGGCTCAAAGGGTTCAAACACCTTGCTTGCAAGTTTGGCTGCTTTGTCAGGAGCCAGGATTTCTAGATTGTTCAAGAGTATTTCGAATTGCTTGAGGATGGCATCAAGGTGATTTTCATTTCTTCTAGCTTCCAGGTGAGAACTATAATAGTTGTCTGGGAATGAGGCATGAGATATTGAATAATATGAGTTATCAACACCTGTTAAATTTCCACAGGTCTAGTATGTATTTTTATGAATTGAAGTGAATGTTTGAAAACTCCTTTCTCGTTGATCTGTGAGTTCAAAACAAAGGCTCTTTGCTACGTTGGTCAGTCAGTCAAGTACTTGTTATGTGTATAACACCAAAATCTTTTAAAGTTTTTTTTCTCTTGTCTTTTCCACCATAAAACATACCGTCAATGTATCTGCCTTTTGCTGTTTCTCACATAAAACTATTTTTTATTAGTTTCTGAGAAGCAACAAGAATCTTTACTTGTGCTTGTAAGGGAATCAAGCGTTGGAGGATTATTGTCATTTCTTTTATTTTGTACTTTTTTTTTCTTTTTAGAAACCGTTGACCAAAATTGTCAACACAGGTTTCTCCAGTTACCAATCTGGCTGGCTACATATGTATTGCGTGTAAGAGCTGCACTTATAGAGCCAAAAGGCTGAAAATTTAAACATCAACTCCTTCTTAATTCTTGGAAAAAAACATTTTTGTCTTCTCCCTCTAAATAGATTTATAGTGGAAGTTCAGTTTGCAATGTAACTTTATGCTAAATTGGCCCCTTGTTTTTTGTCTTGCCGCATTCACGCTTGTTTGTTTTTTTTCTTTTGATCAAGACTTCAGTGATCACTGCCCAACAAAAGGCAAGAGGAGTAACTTATCCATTGATCACTTTTTCCCAGTATTTCAATTGATCACCCCCAACATGACATGTCACCAAAAGACATTGGCCACCTGACCGTTTCTATCGAGTGACTAACCAGACCTGTATTATGTTTATTTTTTAACAGAATCAGGGTAGTGATCACTAAAAAAAAGTCAGACTTTTCAAAAATACAAGCTGACTTCTGGTTCCATCTATAAAAATCCTACTACTTATTTTCAATAGGAAAAATCTTGCTTGTTTTCTTTTTTTGTTTCTTGGATCATTTTGACGGCAATTTTGCACAGTGTGTAAGTTTAGGATAGCCAGTTTACTGAATAAGAAATTTTGGTATGTTTAATCATCTTATTGATTTCTTTTCATTTGTTTTGTTTCCCTTGGAACTTCAAGTACACTAGCTGTAAAGCCAATGGACTATTGACAACTAAGCAACATGTTGATAAAAATGCCTGAAACTGGATTTTATTGCAGTTATCTTTGTATTGATAACATTATTTGTTTTTTTGTTTTTAATTCTCCCCCATAATAAGTATTTTTTTTTAATGTTAGTTCTCACAATATCTCCAAAAGTTCTCAATTAATTTCAATGGCATTTTGTAGTAGAGGGGCATGAGCTAAAGAAGAATTAATAATAATTTTTTTTTTTTGAGAAAGGAGGGCAGATCCGGGAATTATTTGCAGTTACCTCCCCTGCATTGCAGCTGAATATGAATTGATTTTTCATTCAGTTTTCAGTTACAATGGCATTAGCAGAGGTATGTGCTCTCTGTGTGCTTTGAAATTTTTCCTTTTTTTTTCTTTTTTTTTGCTGTATAAATAGAAACCACATTTGTTGATAGAAACCACATGAGTCGATTTTCAGTTGGTGTTAACTCTTTGTTTGATTTTCTCAAAGAGTTATTCTCCCTTTTTTGCCATTTTTAGAATTGGAATTGGAATTTTACCAAAGTGGGTGACATGGGACAAATTCCAGGAACCTGCCCAAGAGTTGAGAAATCAGATATCACAAGTGTTATCAGATGGGAAAAAGGAAAAAAAACCCACCAACTCTCTGTTCGTGTGTGTGTGTGATTGTATATGTGTATGTATATATCCCTGCATAAATATACTTATACATACAAGGTATACAGGAAGTTTTGCCAAGTTTTGATAAATAATTAGTTAACTTCGGTGAACAAAAAACGATTTTTTCGATTTTTATTATAATGCAAGTTGATGCCAGTGAAAAAAAAAAACTCCAGGGATATACTTGAATTTCTATAAGCTCTTTAATTTTTTTAAAGAAAAAGATCTCTATAGTGGTTAGTAGTTTTATTTCTGCTTTATTGTTCCCCTTTCTTTCCTATTTTTTAAATGTGTTTAAGAAGACACTTCTTGGTCAGTCCGTAAAATGTTAAATATCCATTTTTCTTTGTCATATCATGTTGGATTAATACAAAACTTGGTCAAGACCTTTGGGTGAACCATCCTCCTCATCCTATCTTTCTACTATTACCACAAATAGTAATGATGAATATCAGTTTTCTCAGCTGTATCATATCGGATTGATATGAAAGTTGGCCCAGACGTTCAGGTCACCCATCCTCATCTTCCTCTTTCCCTATCTTCCTGTCATGGATGGTTGACGCATCATTGAACATATGGTTCTTGTCTCATAAATTTCTTACTTTTATGTTTCTCATTCTCTGTTCTTATTCTTTTTTTTTTTTACACTCTAACATCCCACCCAACACCTCTCTCATATTTTTCTCCTTTCTTTTTTTTTCTTTCTTGGTCTTCTTTTTCTTTCATTTCCTTTTTTCTTACAGAAATGCCTACCTTGAACAAAATTTATTTTTCTGTGAATTTTTCTACAAATCTTCATACTTTCAATTTTTAATCATATTAAAGTAATGAGACAAGAGTTTTGTTTTTTTTTTTTTTATATGAGAAAAGCATCCGTTTTACTCCTGAAAAATCAGAGATGTCTATGTTTGTTTTTGTCCTACAAAGACACCAGAGGAGGTGAGATTAGTGATGTAGATGTGAATACATAGACACAAGCTTTACTTTACTCCCTTCCTCTCTTTCTGTTCACTCTAGCTACAAATGAACAAACAAACCAACAAACAAAGAAAAGGATACATTATCTTTTATATAGTACAAGCAGGGGTATCTAGCATTGCTTGAGGAAAAAACTCAATCAATACTGAAAGATCATGTAGAAAATTTGAACACAGAGCTTCTCATAGTGGGGGCTGCAACCCTTCAGGTGAGCTGAAAATGCCAAAATTGACCTTATTTTTCATAAATGCTAGAATTTATGTGGTCATCTGATGTCAGTGCTACCTGTACTATGTTCATCCTTTGGTTAAGTTATCCATGTATATAGATTTGCAGTCCATTGGGTGTTGCCGTCTCTTAGATTTGCAAATGCTAAAATTGACTCAAGCTTAAATTGACATTTACAGGTCAACAGAGATCATAGCCACCTATCCTATGTCCATCCGAGGCTCAAGTCACCGTTGTGCACAGACTTGCAGCTCATAGAATACAGCCATCTCTGTTACATTTAGATGTGCCTAAATTGACCTCTATGGGTTACAGGAGGTCATGGCAACCTATCCTATGTTCATCTGTTGGTCAAGTTCCTCCTATACAGACATTTTCAGATTGTTGTGTGCAACTGTTTAGGAGTATAAAAGGAATGTAGAAACATTCATGGTCTTTATAGTAATGGAAAATGTAAGCTGCCTGACTTTGCTGCGTGTATGTCCTTCTATGTGCATCCCATATAGACCATCCTGCTTGAACACAACGCACTTAACACTTCTCAATGGTTGGTCTGCTTGGCACTGTTAAACTAATTACTTACTTATTACTTACTTCCTTATTAAATGATTTTCTAATTTGCCTGGCCCACAATCAATTTTATGCAAACCAAGTATTGCCTCGTGTTCTCTATCCTTTTCCCAATGATACTCGCTGGTGCAGCTCGATAGTTAGGGCAGTGGCAACCAAAAGATTTATCATCCCATTCCAACAGCCAGGTAGGTTGCTAGAAGGCATGATCTCAAAATTTCGTGTAACAATTATGTATCTTCAGAAAAACCCAGTAATTAAAGAGACAACCCAGAACAGCCTTTTTTCTAGCAGGGTTCCACTAATCTCAAAATTTCGTGTAACAATTATGTATCTTCAGAAAAACCCAGTAATTAAAGAGACAACCCAGAACAGCCTTTTTTCTTGCAGGGTTCCACAAAAATGTCAGAAATGCAAGTAATAGCACATGACTCTTGCTTCAATTGAAACATTTTTTTATATTTAATGGGTAGTGGTCCCTGACCTGATGATATTTTTAGCTATAAATGAGAAACATTAACCAATCTTAAAGATCATTTTAGCTATAAATAACAAACCATACTTGGCAACAATCAATTTTAGTGAAGTACCAGAAAAAAATGAATGGTGCGAGTTACTTTTTATGGGCCAGACAATTTTCTAATGTTTGCAAGCAAAGCATATCTTTTTGGCAATTTATTCATGGGTGAATAATCTAGAAGACAACAAAACCAGGTATGGCGGATCTCATAGAGAGAGAAAACAGAGGACAGCATTGAATCTGGAATGAAGATTCAATCTTATTGTATAAAACCTTTCTGTCTGTTAGTTTTTCATGTATGATCATTTCAAAGCAAACAGATATATAAAAATAAGTAAGTCCTGCCTTGATTCGAACGTGTGACCTTGTGATAAATATCGATTATCCAAAGGAGATGTGGAGGAAGCATACTCTCAGGAAAACTGATCAGACCATTAAAAAAAAAGAAGCCGTAAATTAAAAAGCGCGTTCAAAGGGCATGATTTCATTCAATCGATAAAACATGTGCAAACACAGGATATTGCTCGAAACTTTGATGTTTTATATTACAAATAAGATTATGTTACGTATCGTTGAAGTACCAAAAATGTGGAGCTGAAAATTCGAGGAGACTTTTAAAAATTACAAAAAATACATTCATGTATTTGAAGTTCAGAGCTTGTCAAAGAACGCTAATTTCATGTTTAAATTGACTGACTGAGATCAAGCAAACGGACCACTCTCTTTTCACAGACACGGAAACAGCAATAGACTCCATCACTTAACAGATACGTACTCGGGACCAAAGTCGTATAAAATTGAATACCTTGACCGTGAAATCTTGTTCTGATGATCTGAAATTTGGATAATTGGTAGTCAGATGACCAACGTTCCACTGTATTACTCATTCTAAGCTCACTTACCGGATGGAATAAGGATAAACGATGACTTCAGAAATGATCATTAATTAAGAAAAATTGTACAATTACTTTTATCAGACTTATTGATAATTTGTTTTTTATTTAGATTTTTGGCTATCGTAGATTTTTTTTTTATTGGCTAATTGGAAAAAAAAAGTAGCTGGATCTAGAGTGAAAATGGCTAATTTGGCAACCCTGACTAAAATTTCATCACCTGTTTGTGTTCAGGTGGTATTGTTTGTTTGTTTGTTTGCTTTTTTTTGTTTCCTTTCCAATGTGTATTCTGCTTACTGCAACTGATTTAACTGTGGGGACTCTGTCATTATCTCTTGTACATTACAGCCATCACTCAATCAATCCTCCTTCTTTACAAGTGGCCATCTTCCTAACCACCTATTTCAACACTTCGACTCTCCTACCAACCAAACCAAAGCACCCCAACCCGAAACACCCACCCACCCTTTCATTAGTAGAAACTCTGCTCCAAATCTCCCCCTCTTCCCCCCTCCCCCGCACACACACACACACACACACACACACCAACTGAACTAAATCCTGACCAACCCCAGCCCCCACCCCCATCCTTGACTCACACCTGGCTACCTTAGGTCCATAATTAGGAGTGTCTCATATGTAAATAAATAAATAAATAAATAAATAGATAAATAAATAAAAATCAAGAAAAAGAAAGAGAAGAAAAATGAATCAATCTATTTTGTGTATAGCGAGATGGAAGCCACCGGCACTCCTTCCACATCATCACTCCTTTTACATCTTTCATTTGTTTCTAAACACCCCTCCCCCCCCGTTCCATCCACACACACACACCGTTCGCCAATGCTCCTCCTCCCCCGCCTCTCTGTCGGCCGCAGACTAATTTCAGTGACCATTGGCGGTCTGTGTAATTTTCAGCCATATGCCTCCTGCACATATCTCAGCCTTCATCCGATCTGTACCCACCCGACCCTCCCCATCCCGACCTCACCCCCCCCCCATACCAACCCAGCAATATGAACTGCAGATATGGATAATGACTTATCAGTGTTAGTCAGTGACCCAGCTGGTATAGTTGGGTCACTAGTTAGAGGATATGGACCACTCGTTCATACCAGCTACTTATCATTGGACTTGAATGACCACAGCTCTCTCCCCACCATTGTGGCCTAACCCCTGCACCATCTCCTAGTCTACCTGTGCGGATCTGAGAGTATTAATTTTGCAGTTGCTCTGTCTGAACGAAGCCGCAACAGAATTTAGACGGCCATACGAGAGAGGAGTATAGATGCTATTTTTGTTATGTTATTCTTGTTCTCGAGAGACCGTCAACCAGAACTGTCACCATTGGCTTCTTTGGTTTTTAAGCAAGTCTAGCTGACTACTTATTTATCTATCTATCTTGCGTACAAGTTGCATCAATGGAGCTAGAGGGCTAAGAATTCAAACATTATTTATGTCTAGAAAAAAAAACATTTTGTTATTTTTTTTTTTTTTTTTTTTTTTTTTTTTAAATTCTCCCTCCATAGGCTGATAGTATGAGGATTGTAAGTTTATGCTGAACTGGTCCCTTAGTTCATGTCAGGCAGTGCTTCAAGATTGCTTTTTGAAAATTCAGACTTTTTTGGTGAATACTGTCCAACAAAAGGCTAGAAAAGTAACTTATTCATTGATTACTCCTACCTTCCACTTTTTTTTTTGTTGATCAAACCCAACACATCGTGCTGCCAAAAGACATGGTTTCTATATTATTAACATTATCAAATCATTATTGTACTAGCTGAACATGTAGAACTGAGATCATCTGTTTTCTTATGGTCCTGCTTTTCTCTCCTCCTTTGCCTGTATCTTCTCATTCTCTCCCTTATCCCGTCCAAGTTTTTAATCAAATGTTATGCAAACATGGATCAGTTTTGTACGCAGATCTTCCTACCCTCTCAGTAAACAACCTGATTTTATTTTCTCCCCTTTCCTTTGTTACCCTCTTTTTAAACATCCTGTCTATTCTGCCCCTCTCTTCGTACCCTCTTATTGAACACCCTGACTTTTCCCTCAGGTCATTGATGAAAGCGTAAAGTTCGAATGCTGGTGGGAACAAGCAGAATACTTATCAAATTATTATTTTATCAGTGTTATGTATAATCATAATTATTTGAACTCCTCGACTTTCCACACCACTAGTTGTTATTGGCTTCCTCTGGAGATCCAGTGACTGCGAGTCTCCTTAATACTCCAGTACTCTCTTTCGTATTTTGGCTGATTTAGTCATGATGGTTCTGCTTCATTCTTTCCGATTGTTCCAGGCTCACCACTAATGATGGGTGCAACTGTCACCATTGTGTTCCACGATTTTTCCAGTTTTCTCACACGGTCCAAATGTTTTTCAAGCTTTTCACTCTCTGACCCTTTTTCCTTTCTGCTGTTTATGATATCTAGATTTAGCCTCCTGGCCTGGATTGGGTAAGTTTGAATTTTGAAAGGAGAATCATGCCTTTCCCAAGAGCATTAGTTTGAAGCATGAGCAGCCTACACTTGCCGATTCTGTTTCCGTGCTAGTAACTGCTAGGCCACACCTCACCTCTCTCTTTTGAATCCCTGTCCGCATGCAGTCAATTAGAAATCTCAATGGTTCATGTAGGTTTCTTTGGTTTTTAAATGATTCTGCTCAGCTGGTTTTGTACATGTAATGAGTACAGGCTGAAAATTTCCACATTGTGTCTAGAAAAATATATACATATTTTTACTTCTAATCACTGCTACTCACAACAGACCAGTTTAAACACTGTCGCTGGGTTTAGGGTATTCTTGTGATCTGGCAGTCATATTTATCTATATATCCGGACTAACCATTCATAGTAGAAAATTTAGATTTTGCATGCTCACTACCCCTCAATGAGTAGAGAAAAGGTTGTTTTTTCGGGGGGGGGGGAGATTACAATGTAAGTTTATGTTAAATTTGTCCCTTAGTTTGTGTCCGATAACGTTCACACTTATCTTTTCAAAGTTTTGACTTTTTAGTGATCATATCCCACCAAAAAGCGAGAGAAGTAACTTATTCATTGATCACCCCTTTTTCCAATTTTTCAATTGATCACCCCTAGCACGGCATGCTGTTTTAAGACATTACTCACGAGGTAGTATTTTCATTAAGGCAACTCAATTTTACCACCATCTCTGCTTTTAATTCAGAGAGAAGTATATATGGTTGGTGGTGATTCATAATTTCCTTAGGTATGCTTCTTTTTTTTTTTTTGCTCCTGGGGTAATAAGTGTTATTTTCTTATTGATTATGTCTAAAAAGTGTAAAAAAAATATCAGTCATTCCCTTCAAACTTTGCTCTTCTGACCACGACAATGATATTTTGAAATCTGCAAGTTCATTTATTTTCAATCATATAAATGAATGAAAACATCCTCATCATATAAATATTACTGTTCTGGTCACAAAAGCTAAGCCTGAAGGAAATAATATCTATTTTCTGTATTTTTTTAAACATAAGCAATTGCAATAACACTCATTACCCGGGAACAAAAATTATGTTGCGCAGTGTATTGCTTGGCACCAGCTGGCTGTGCATTTGTCTTCAAATGTTAAAGTCATTATTGTAAGAAAAATTAATTACACCAAGTGATTAGTGTGTTGCTTCTGATTAAGTAATTAAAGCTTTTCTCTGACTCAATAAAGCATTGTTACATGAAGATATAGACCATTTTATTGGCAACTCCAGCGAAGTCATTCCAGGTATGGATCCAGTGGGTTGGTGGCGTCCAGGGGGTCAAAAATTATATATAGATGCCTAGATAAAGAAATTTTATAAAGAATAAATCCAAATAATTCTAAGTAATTTTAAGTTAACCTTAAAAACAAAAAAAATTTTGCTTTTTATCCAATATAATTAAGACATCTTCCCTCTTATTCTATATTAATTTTTTCATCTTTGAGTTCCCTGGTGAATTTTTTCAGTTTTTTTTACTAAACTATTTTGTTAATTCTAGTGCTAAAGAGCATATATTTCTGTGTGTAAGTTGAGTTTAATTTAAAATGAAGTTTTCCCATTCTAAGTTTGTATCAACTTGTACACGTGTAATATTCAATGTATTTATTTGTAAAGATATCTTTTTCCCATTTAGAATCACCCCTCCGCACAAAATCCTGGATCTACCCCTACATTTATTCTTCATATCTGAATATTTTACTATCCTACTGACTAAACGACAACCATATATCCTCAAGTGGAAGCCAATTTTTTCAAATGTTTTTTTAGTTTAATTTGAGAGTTGATGATTAAGTCTTAAATTCATAAACCTCTTCATACCACTCTTAAAACACAGTGACACTCTTTAATGAATATGATTTTACAAATTCAAATTCTTTTATGAATTGGATTAAAAAAATTACCTAAAAAAGCAAGTGATGAAACTTTGTGATTAGAAGTTATTCCTCTTGCTTTAAAATTTGAAATCTTTTCCATGAATTTTAGAGTCAAATTGTTACTAATTGTAAGAATCTGAAATGTGTGAATTAAAAATATCATAGCATTAGTAGACACCAAATTTTTTTGATAAATATTAGTCTATGTTGCTCTAATAAGCATCGCTCTAGCTTTTCATGTTGTTATCTATCGCGCTCAACAGGCTTCCTAAAATAAACATCTGCCTCACGTATCACTGCTTGATTCCATAATATTGTTTACATGCCAAGAAGAAGTCTGGCTTACATAACAACTCAATCCATGTCTTTTTTTTTTTTCAAAGTTCGGGATAATATTCACCTGGATACAGATTCTGATCTGTTATTTAAAAAAGAACAAAAAAAACTTCAGCCAAGAAAAGCCTCTCTATCCTGATATGCAATCCTTGAGTATTATTGTAAATTACATAATTTGAGGGAAGTGATAGTATTTTGAGGGTTTATTTTTTCCCCAAAATTAATTGATTGTTACTTGAGTTTATATGGCATATTAACACTGAATATACAGGTTTGTGGGGATGGCCCTGTTTGTTGCGGCCAGTCCTGTGATAATGTTTCTGCTCAACAGATTTATAGATATGAGTTAGATATCTTTTTAAAGCTCCAATTTCACTTGAATTATTGTATTTATCTACTTGTGTAGGTATTTTCTTATTTCATGATAGATTATATTTTTGATTAAAACCCTAGTCCAAGTCAAGTTCAGTATTATCAATCAATTAAAGATGTCAATGTTGTCCACTGAATAAATTAAAGAGTAGTGTTGGGGGGGGGGGTTTAAGAAAATAAGCCTGAAATTACCTTTTAATGTTTAAAACCTGTTTTTTTATGTTCATTTGATGTTTATGTTTCTGTAATTGGTAGCGATACTAGCAAAACTTTTTCTGTTTCCTAATGTGTGGGTCGCCAGCTTGAATTAAGTTATGATAAGAAAACAAATATAAGATTGAAATTAAGGTGAATAGTAAAAGAAATTATGATAATGGCTGATCTTTGCGTGATTTGAAAATTAACATTTGCCTACAGATACAGGTAAATGAAAACCAGATCAAAAGATGAATATGCCAATCAATTAATCACAAAAAGATAATAAAAAACGCTTTGTTTTTTTTAAACCTTTGTCTATAATTGTAATGTTGGGTTTGTTTTTTTACAATCAATTTTTTTTTATATTTGTCTTCTTCCACTTGATTTTGTAATAGATTTTTAATCTAATGTTAATCTTCCTTTTTGGTTTACTAAAGATTTTTGTAATAATCTACAGTAGAAATTAGAATGATAGATTTTTCATAGCTAAATTTTCATACGATTTTGATGTGTTATTGATTTTGATATTAAACAAAGGTTTCATTGTATGATTTTTAAAAAATCATCTTAATTTTATCTATACTTTTAATTAGAAAATATTAGCCCAAAACTCTGCATTTAGTGCCTATTGCTCAAACTCACAGTGTATTCAAAGGACGGACTGGAAACGTCTTAGCTATCTTTGTTGTTAGTGTTGAAACTATATACTTGTGTGGTAAGGTCTCGGGGCAGAACAGTCTGGTGCTGAAACGGCATCACTTTTTCGGCAATGCTGAACCGGCGGTGATGAATCGTACCGTTTCTGTGTCAAGGATGTTCCTGCTTCAAGGATGCAGCCCAATTTTTACTTCTGAAAAAAGGAGGAAGATAAATAGAATAGGCCTATAAAGAAAATAACCTTTTTGGTCTGGAGTACGTTGGAGTAAATTTTCAACACTTTTTTTTTTTTTTTTTTTGAAAAATTGGCATCTTCAATGCTGGGAAATACAGTAATTATAAAACAGTCAATCAAAGCCGTCAACATAGGTTTATCCAGTTTTTAAGTGATTCTGGCTGGTTGGCTGGTTATCTATCTAGCCATCATGCATACAGGCTGGACCATTAGAGCTAGAGGGCTAAAAATTTGAACTATTACTCCTAATTATGTCTAAAAAAAAATGCTTTTTTTTTTTTTTTTTTAAATCCACCCATTCCTTTCCATAAGATATAGTGGGTGTTCAATTTACAATGTATGTTTATGCTAAAGTGTTTTTTTTTTCTTTTTTTTGTCAAGTTTGGACTTTTTTTCTTTTGAAATTTTTGTTTTTTTGTGGGGGTAGGATTCCCCCTCTAAAATAAGTTTTTTGCTGATGGGTGGGGATAATTCACAATGTAAGTCTATGCTAAATTGTTCTGTTAACCATTATGCCACTTGCACATCCTACACTTGATATAATAATCCTATAAAATGATTTCATCCTATATAGTATAGAATGTTTACAATTCTTTTGGGGATTTAAGATAAATAACTGCATCAGTTATCCTGATTATTACCTCTGCTAACGAAGTTGGTGTGGTCTATATAATAGGTCCTGCTCTCTGTCCACCCACACAATATCTCCAAAAGTGCTCTATGAATTTCAATGAAATTTGGTGAAAGGTTCATCAATGGGATAAGGAAGAATTGTTTGAATTTGGGGTCGGATCCAGGGATGTTTTTTCGATATTCTTGTCATACATTTATGAATATGCTCATAACTGTCTACACACTATCTCCAAATGTTCTCAAAAAATTTTGATGTAAAAGGTGGTTAAATTCTGGGACTGATCCAAGCGCTAAACGCTCTCTAGTTATATCAAGCATAACTGATGTAGTTATGTATCTGAAATCTCCATGAGGATTGTAAACATTTTATCATTATTATCGTTATTAGTAGTATTGTTATTATTATGTACAATATGAGATGTAATATTATTTCAATGCAATGATGAAAAGTTCTGCTAGAATAGCAACTGAACAAACAAATGGCTGACTCAATGAATATCCGCTCTGAATTTGACAGTTGAAGATCACAGTTGCATGATGGGAGAAAAATGAATCGGTTACAGAGTTAGAGAGAAGGGAGGAAGGAAGCAGAGAGTTGGTGATGGGGCTATGAGAGAGAGAGGAAATGATGAAGAAAGAGGGCTGCGAAAAGAGTAAGTTGGGAGAGAAGAGGGAAAAAAATAAAGAGAAGAAAAGAAGAATATTAGAGTGAGGGTGCTCAAAAGACAATGAGTAGAAAGGGAAAGAGAAAAGTACTCTTGGTGCAGAGAAGGAATGAGAAAAAGAGAGAGGGGGCTGTAAGGAAAACAAATTGGGGGAAGAGAGAAGAAAGAAAACTTGAGATCAAAAAGAAGAGAAGAAAAATGATTTTTTAATTAGTTTTATTACATGAAGTATTGGAACCCATTATTACTAACTTTTGACTACTATTTACCTTCATCATAATTTTCACTTATTTTTTTTATCACTTTTGATAGCCCAAGTCGTGATACTTATAATAATTAAAAATCAAGATGAGGGTAAATAGTCGTTAAATATCTAGACGTATATTAATTAACAACATGCAAATGTCTTCTGTCACACTAAGGGACTCAACTGATGTAGTAATAAAGAATTTCAATAGTGCAACTGATGTAGTAGAATGGAGTTTCATTCGTGCATCTCACCTGGTAGAATAGGATTTCATTTGTGCGACTGATGTGCTAGAATATAATTTAATTTGTGTAACTGATGTGCTAAAATATAATTTCATTCGTGTAACTGATGTGCTAAAATATAATTTCATTCGTGCAACTGCTGTGGTAGAATAGGGTTTCATTTATGTAACTGACATGGCAGAATATGATTTCATTTGTGTAACTGATGTTGTTTGATATAATTTTATTATATTATTATATATTTTATTTTGTAACTGATGTATATAAAATTTAATTTGTGAAACTGACCTGGTAGAATTAGGTTTCTTTCGTGTCACTGACATAGTGGTGTGGAATTTTATTTGTGCAACTGGTGCTGTAGAATAGAATTTGATTGGTGCTATTGATATAGTAAAATAGAATTTTTTTCATGTTCCAATGACAGACCAAAAATGCTGAATTAAAAGAATAATAGAAAAAGTAATCAAAATCAACAGAACTCTCTTCTCCAAGCTTACTGTGAAATCTATATCATCTAAATACGTAAGATGCAATTTGTGTCTATATATTTTATGTATGCCATCATTTTTAATCGCACAAGGAAACGAGTTCATAACTATGAAAAAGAAAAGAGAAACTCAAAACTTGAAAATGCTCAGAGAGAACATACATCTGCCAGTGCTGTACCCTGTAACTTTATTGAAAACTTATTCCTGAATCTGCCCCAAAATTCAACTGTCTCTTGTTTATAGCATGGCCAACTCCTCAACGAAATTTCATTGAAATTCATTCAGTACTTTTCGTAGATATCTTGTGGGGGCAGTCAGAAAGATAGAGAAACAGAAAGACTGGGAATAATGCACCTACCTCTCCAACTTGGTCGGCAGAGGCAAAATATAAGGGGAGTTAATTTTGTGAAAGGACAACAGCAATTGTACTTTCATTTTTGTCCTTCCCCTCCGAATCCCCCATACCACTCCCGTGCAGTCGTCGGAGGGTCAAGAGGGGAAGTGGACAGCATGAGGGAGGGAGGGAGGGATCCTGACCTTGATTGTCACATTTGGAAAAGCAATGGAAGACGTGAATCATCCAAGTGCTGTAATCTCTTTGGCATGGCACTGGTCAAAGGCAACGTCATCATCTTTCGAGCGAACGAGGGGAGCACGTTGAATGTTAGTCAACGCATGACATTCTGCATGGAAAAAATGTGAATTTACGAGAAAAGAAATTGTATCTATATACAGAGGAAGCCATTTTTTTGTTATCAAAATCAGTCGGTCCCAAACATTTTATTCAAATCGAATTAAAAATTTATCCAAAAAAAAAAAAATCAATAAATTTCTGATCATGTTTTTTATTTCATAACAATGAATCTAATAAAAACGAATGTAATTGTTTCAATTTTTATATCCCCTACTTAATGTTATTAGTTGGTTATTGTTATCTAAAAGAACCTATCCTGAAGTGAGCTCACTGCAGAGTTTTTATATCTATAATAAAAAGGGCTTCAAATAAGCCAATCTTTTTTCTTTAATCTGTTAACAACTACTCCAGATAGTGCAACACTCAGTGCAAAAAAATAGGTATTTCCTTTACTCAGTGCCACAAACCACAAACCGAGGTTAGCTCATTGCTGTAGCTATTTATATTTCCTTGAATAAAACCATGAAACGGATGCACCTGTACGTCAGTGGCAATATACAATGAATCCCCGATATAAATTTATAATTTGCTTGATAAGTACAAATCAAATTAAGATATTACTTGATTTATAAAAAAAGATCCTTTTCTGTCAGTGACTTTATGCCCAGTTACATTTTGTAAGTGGCGCCTGTCTGTGACTTTACGCCCAGTTACATTTCGTAAGTGGCACTGTGTACCACCGACATTGTGACATTATGCTACCTACGCAACATGCCGTAAGTCGCATATGTCCATCATGTGGCGGTGAACGTATCAAGAAATAAATGTGAATTTTTTTTATTGATTTCTACTATTTTTACATTCAACTTTATTTTGTGTTGTTTTCATCACAGTTTTGACTCGGGTGATCATTCTGTGGTTATGAGTAAACAGAGCAATCAGAAATAAATGGTAAGCCTCCGGTGAGAATTGAACTCACACCCCTCATTGCCAGAAGGAGTATGGTATATGCTTGGCTGCCATGTGACCAATGTCTTTTGGCAAACTGCCGCGTAAGGGTGATCAATTAAAAGTTTGAAAAAAGAGGCGATCAATGAATAAGTTACTTCTTTCACTTCTTGCTGGACAATGACCACAGGAAAAAAAAAGTCCAACCTTTCAATAAAACAAGCGGCAATGCCAAAACTGATGGACCAGTTTAGCATAGAGTTACACTGCAAATTGAGCCTCGACTAAAATCCTATTGGGGGGGGGGGGTTCAAAAAACAAAAAATGTTTATTGTAGACATAATAAGGAGTAAATCTTTAAATTTCTAGCCCTGTAGCTCCTCTGGTGTGACGTTTTATGTGTCATACATACATACATACATACATAGCCAGCCAGCTGGCTAGATAGGCCAACTGTTTAGGTGACAGTTTTTGATAAGTAATTGAAATTTTTCGTCTCGTTCTTTACAGATACAGAAAGTCTTTACACGGAAGTCACCCAGAAAATCTGCAATGATTTCGGAAAACAGTTCACTTGGGAAATCAAAGCCACATTGATGGGAAAGAAAGAGACTGAAGCGGCAAAGATTACTATTGGTAAATATTTTTGATCATCTCTCTCTCTCTCTCTATATATATATATATATATATATATATATATATATATGTGTGTGTGTGTGTCAGTGTGAATCTAGACAACTGTATATTTGCATAAATATATATATGTATTAAAAAATGGATATATATAATTCAACAGAATAAATTTTGTTATATTATATAGAAACTCCTATTTGAAATGATCTCCCGTTATTACATGGGCATCATGGGACCAGTAATTTCTGAATTTGTCTAGCTCTTCTCTCCATCTCATACTCTGTTGGCTTCGGTTGTGCATGTGATCTCAGGGGATCCATGTCATGAGTTGTGATGTCTATTGGTTGTCCGCCATTCTTGCAACATAGCCAGCCCACTTATTTGATAAAGGATGAATTTTTAAAAAGTCATCCAAAGTCTTTCTTCAAAAAAAAATGATCTCCACAAAACAAAAGTATGTATAAAAAATATTCCCAGAGCAGAAATTTTTTCATATTATATTCTATTAAACAGCATTAAGCAAAATTTATTTCTCTATAGACCTATCTCCAATTTGTGTGAAAATCATGAATGGTCCACAATTATATTTATCAGTAAATAAAGGATCATCACATATTTGAAAAAAATCTTTTTTTCTCCGAGATTTGGAATGAAAACTTATTTTTCAAAAATTCATCCTTTATCAAATAAGTACTGAAAATTTTTTTAGAATTCAATTATCATTGGATTTTTTGTTAAATTTTAAAATCTTGGAGCAAAATTATTGCAAATGTACTGATATGAATTTATTTGTTATGCTTTTTATTTTCTAAAATATATTTGATTCTATAAGGTGTACAGAAATGATTTTTGTATTACTTCGTATTATTTTCCTCAACCTTTTTCTTGCTAATGGTATAAAGGTTTTGATGGTAAAATTAACTTTTATATGAGTTTAATGTTTTTTGTCAGGTGTCGATTCCTTGTAGGTATGTCGATGCAGTGCAAGAGCAGGCGTACAAAGATGAAATACTAGAAAACACTCAGAGAGCGCATACTTCTCCAAACACCATTGTCAGAAGAAGTAATTGTGCACTGATCTGCCTTACACTTCTTCCGTGGCGTTTTGCCCACCCTTACAAAAAATGTCATTGAAATTCATTGGGAAATTTTGGAGATATTGTGTGAACAGAGATGATATTTTGCAGATATCATGTGGTATAGACATATAACCACGGCATACAGGAGGAAACTGTACATGGACCCACCCCAAAATTTAATCACTTCTTCCCTAGGCTATTATCCACCAATACACATTACATCGAAATTCAGTGAGAATATTTGGAGATATTGTGTGGACAAACATGAACATGTACGTAAATGAATGAAAAAAAACGAAAAATAACCCTGGATCTGCCCCCAAATTGAATCACTTCTGTTGTAGCTTATTACCCGCTTTGGCATAGAATTTCATCCTAATTTATTGATTGGTTTTGGAGATATTGTGTTGACAGATATGAAATTTTGGTGATATGTGGTGTGGACATATAACCACAACATGGGGAAGTGATTTTGCATGGATCCAATCTCTCCTTTCATAGTCTATCGTCCATCCTTCAACAAAATTTTATTGAAATTCATGGAGAACTTTTTGAGATTGCATTTTGATAGTCATGTGGATACACGTAAATTTATAAAAAATTTTTACAACCTCACGCCATTGCCCACTCTCTGTGAAATTTGATTGAGATTCATTGGGTACTTTTGGAGATATCCTGTGGACAGAAGGACGGATAGACTGAGGTACTGGAAGACGTGACCGAATATATATACCTCTCCAACTTCGTTGGCTTTGGTAAGATATTAAGATTGAAAAAAAAAAAAAAAACGCAATCGTGTTTCATCAGCCTCAGTGATATTTGCAAGAGTTGAATTGGAGTTGCATTCATGCTGCTGGGAAGAAATGAAAATGGACGAAAAATATGATCAAATTAATTTGCTTTGAGTTATCATCCCGGATCTTTTTTTTCTCTCTCAGCCTTTCACTCCTTTCCATCCTCCTTCCTTCATTCTTTTATTCCTTGCCCAGATTTTCCTTACTGCTACCCGGATTGGCTTGGTGTGGGCCTGGTAGACTAAGAAGCATCCACGGCCCTAGATAGAAACATACGAACGAACAGTTAGATATGGACAGATGAACAAACAGATAGATATGGGCTGATGAACAGATGAATGGAAATGGAATAGGTAGGTGAATATAAAGAAATAGGTAGGTAGATATAAAGAAACACGCAGATAGACAGAGATAGATATAGCTAGATATACACAGAGATTGATTGATATAAACAGATAGCTAAATACAAACAGAAAGATAGATAGTTATAAACTGAAAGATAAATAGATATAAACACATAGATTGGTATAAGAAGACAGATCGATTGGTAAAAATAGACAGATAAGTATAAACGTTCAGATAATTCGATGTAAACAAACTGGTATTAACAGAGAGATAGATAAATATGAAGAGATTAATGTAAACAGAGATAGGCATAAACAAACGGATATCTATATACAGAGATAGATAGATATAGATATATAAATAGATAAAGACAGACAGATATAAATAGATAGACAGATATAAATAGATTGACAGATAGATAGATTGATATAAACATATAGACCGATAGATAGATATAAACAGATAGACAGAAATAAACATATAGACAGACCGATAGATAGATATAAACATAGACAGACAGACAGATAGATAGATAGATATAAACAGACATCTATAAACAGACATCTAGATAGATAGATATAAACATATAGACAGATAGATAGGTAGATAGAAACATGCAGACAGATAGATAGATAGATAGAAACATGCAGACAGATAGATAGATAGATAGATAGAAACATGCAGACAGACAGATAGATAGAAACATGGACAGATAGATAGATAGAAATATACAGATAGATAGATAGAAACATACAGATAGATAGATAGATATAAACAGACATCTAGATAGATAGATAGATAGATATGAACATACAGATAGATAGATATGAACATACAGATAGATATGAACATACAGATAGATATGAACATACAGATAGATATGAACATACAGATAGATATGAACATACAGATAGATATGAACATACAAATAGATATGAACATACAGATAGATAGATATGAACATACAGATAGATAGATATGAACATACAGATAGATAGATATGAACATACAGATAGATAGATATGAACATACAGATAGATAGATATGAACATACAGATAGATAGATAGATAGATATAAACAGACATATAGATAGATAGATAGATATAAACAGACATTTAGATAGATAGATATAAACATATAGACATCTAGATAGATAGATATAAACATATAGACATCTAGATAGATAGATATAAACATATAGACATCTAGATAGATAGATATAAACATATAGACATCTAGATAGATAGATATAAACATATAGACATCTAGATAGATAGATATAAACATATAGACATCTAGATAGATAGATATAAACATATAGACATCTAGATAGATAGATATAAACATATAGACATCTAGATAGATAGATATAAACATATAGACATCTAGATAGATAGATATAAACATATAGACATCTAGATAGATAGATATAAACATCTATCTATCTAGATAGATAGATATAGACATCTATCTATCTAGATAGATAGATATAGACATCAATCTATCTAGATAGATAGATATAGACATCTATCTATCTAGATAGATAGATATAGACATCTATCTATCTATCTAGATAGATAGATATAGACATCTATCTATCTAGATAGATAGATATAGACATCTATCTATCTATCTAGATAGATATAGACATCTATCTATCTAGATAGATAGATATAGACATCTATCTATCTAGATAGATAGATATAGACATCTATCTATCTAGATAGATAGATATAGACATCTATCTATCTAGATAGATAGATATAGACATCTATCTATCTAGATAGATAGATATAGACATCTATCTATCTAGATAGATAGATATAGACATCTATCTATCTAGATAGATAGATATAGACATCTATCTATCTAGATAGATAGATATAGACATCTATCTAGATAGATAGATAGATATAGACATCTATCTAGATAGATAGATAGATATAGACATCTATCTATCTAGATAGATAGATATAGACATCTATCTATCTAGATAGATAGATATAGACATCTATCTATCTAGATAGATAGATATAGACATCTATCTATCTAGATAGATAGATATAGACATCTATCTATCTAGATAGATAGATATAGACATCTATCTATCTAGATAGATAGATATAGACATCTATCTATCTAGATAGATAGATATAGACATCTATCTATCTAGATAGATAGATATAGACATCTATCTATCTAGATAGATAGATATAGACATCTATCTAGATAGATAGATATAGACATCTATCTAGATAGATAGATATAAACATACAGACATCTATCTAGATAGAAACATACAGACAGACAGATAGATAGAAACATACAGACAGACAGATAGATAGAAACATACAGTCAGATAAATAGATTGATATAAACAGACATATAGATAGATAGATAGATAGAAACATATAAACATATAGACAGACAGATAGATATAAACATACAGACTGTTTATATCTATCTATCAGACTTATAGATAGATAACAACTAGTCTGTTTTATTATTGGAAAAGATAAAATATTTGATTACAAAAAATGTGGAAAACTTGCAATCTTCATGGTTATGCTGTAATGTGTTGTCTGCTTTTTAGTTCTTTATTTGTTCTGTGCCGGCTTCTTCTAAAATCGACAAATATCTTTTACTTACTTGTGATACTAAAACAAACAAAGAACTGATCTTTTTTATTTACTCAAGATTAGTAAATGATGTAGATAGTAATTTGGCTTAGTCTATAGAAACAGTTGATAAGCAAAGAAGTTGAATATTTTTACCTTCTTACATTTATTTATACTCCAGCCCGAAGCTCGAATTCCTGCCCAGATACTGACTTTTTCGTGTATTCATAAATAATCCTGCCCCATACTAAACATCATTTATCAATATCTCTGTTACATTTTTCGCCTAATGTACGTTTGTGCAAATAATTTCAAATCTCTATTTTCTGTGGAGCTAACGCAGAAACAGAGGCATAGCTAGAGGTTCGTGGGTTCCTTGAGGGGCGGGCCCCTTCCAACTTTTTGAGAGATTTGTCATTAGAAAATCAGTTTGCGAACTACTGTTTATCAAAATTTGGCAGGTCTTGGGGGGGGGGGGGCACATTTCCAAATAGTCCCTCCCCCTCCCTTACTGTACTTTCTATGCAGAAGTGAAACGTAGACAGTTGTTATGATCATCAAGAAATATGTACAATATTAGAGGAAAATATATGTACTGTAACATTATACACCTGGAAGCGCAATTGCTTTGTTTACAGTATAGTGAAATTGCATATGTAAATGCGCTAGATTTGGGTGTGAAAAAGCTATGTAATTTTCAGGATGGCATCTAAGATGGCCACCAAATCCTTAAAATACTCAATACTCATTCATTATCCATCCTAGACAAGATTTTCCAACCGTTTTTTGTTGTATCAAGTGTGTTTAATAACAAATCAGAAGTTCGCCATAGTCTAACCACTGGGAAGGTATAATTCTCAAGATGGCCGCCAAATTAGTCAGCTGCACTTATCCTGGATTTGAATGTTAAAAGCAATATTTTTCATCAATTGGAAAAAAATAATCTTCAACTTTTCTAGCAATAGCTATTAGCACTATACCTCCATGAAAATGATCAATTTTTCCGCGGTTTTATATGGACTTGAAGGCACTAAAACTACTTCTCTAAAGTGAAAAAGGAAGAAGTAATGGGCAATTATTGATTTGGCAACCATTTTGGGTGCCATTTTGAAAAGTATGTTTTTCCAGCAGTTAAACTGTGGTAGATTTTTGATTTGTCATTTAGCATCCTAATTACTACAAAAAAAAACCCGGAAAAACTTGCCTAGGATGAATAATGAAGAGTGCTGGGTATTTTAAGGACATGGCATCCATCTTGGACTTCGAAGAATACTTTTTTTCTGATTAAGCATACCTTGAAGCCTCTAAAGATGAAAAAAGTCGCTTTCAACATTCAAGTCCAGCAGGAGCCCTTTTTATTTTTCACCATTTAAGGAATAGTGCATGTCAATTTATAGTATATTTTCTTTTTTTTTTTGTCAAATCTCACTAAATGTTGGCGGGGGCCCCTTGAGGATCCCACCCACAATCCTGCCTCCAAATCTCTAGCTACACCACTGTGTATGAAATATGTACGGTTATCGAATGACAATCTGCATTGTAATTAAAAAAAAAGAAAGAAAAACTGAACCGTATTAGAGACACTGAATTTTTCTTTTGGGGGGTTGGGGTTGTGTTTGTTTTTGTCAATTAAATATAAATCCTCTTGATGATCATAGGATGCAAGTTCAAACCAGTTTTATTGATCTTGTTTAATCAGATTTGATTTCACTTAATGGCTTTGTGGATTAGTGTCTACAGGGATTACATTAAACCCAATTGCTCTGATCTGTCAAGATAATTTGTCTGTTAACTATGTATACTTTGCGTTACATCCCTTGGATTTCCTTTAAATAAATGTGAGGTACGATTTGAAACATGTAGCCGTCTAAGCAAGTGAAACATGGAAATTGCTATGAGTCTACCTTGATAAAGCATAGTTTGTGATATAAGGTGTTTGCTTGGTGAACCCTAACATTTTTACCTGTGTGTATATAATTGTCCATTCGTACAGAAAATGGCAAACAAAAACAGAATTTCATCAAAGGACCTAATATGACTAAAATTTCTCTAATTCGCAATTTATCAATATATAATTACATGGTGTTTTACACATAATCCCTTTGATTTTTGTGATGAAAGCAACATTTTTGCTCTAAAGTGAATTTGTTATTGACTTTTGATTATCCATGGTTCAGTTATAACATGGTTCTCTTTCTTGGATCCCTATATTATGAACGGGAACTACAGAACGATGGAAAAGCCCAATGTTTTCCTGCAAAGATAACTCAGAAGAAGAATCAAAATCGTATTCTGAGACAGAATTATTAATGTAGAAGTTCTTGAGACGGTGGTTCCCAAATTTTCTAGAATTATGGCGCCCTTATTGTTCAAGGATTTATAAAGTCAAAAAAATACTGAACATTAGTATTTACATTCATGTTATTAGATTAGTTAGTAATCTTTTTTGATGATCATAATTGCTGATGGGATGGGTGAACCTGGTGTTCTTTGCAATCAAAATGGAGACAGCCATGATCATATCCTGTACCATGTTAATTTCGGCACTGTACTCACTTTCTATCACAGCTGACATAAAAAATTCAGCCTTACAGAGATGAGTCGTCACAAATTAAATTTGGATTGAACATTCAGCTGAGGATATTCATCTTTTACTGCTATCCGAAACTCAGTTGATTCCATGTTGGAAATTTGTTTTCAATGTATTGTTGCAAAATAGTTCAATAAGAATCTCTTTTCCTGCAAATGTGAAGTTAGATGGAGATTAGCTACTTGAATCTGTCTGGAATCCATGTGAGCTTCTCCATATTATCTTCTCAGATATGTTTTTCAAACCAGTCGCTGAGCTGAAATAGGTGTTCTTCAAGAACAAATCTCATATTGTGAGAAAATCAACTTAATTAGTGCTGGCAAACAATGGGACACTCTTTTTGCCGCCGTCATCATCCATTTTTTTCTGCTGAATCCTTCCCTATCAATTTAAAAATAGAAATGTTGCTTCCCTGCTGGGAGAAATTTAACACCTTTTACTTTTCGAAGAAGTATGCTAATTTGGTTTAAAAATCTGGATTCATGAAGTTTTTGGCACCCCTGTGTCTCTCGTTTTCAAGATAAGCATAAAGTTCTTGTAATATGAATGTGCAGGATGGTATACTACTTTGAGATAGCCATCGCCAGATGCAATTCTACAACAAAGATGTGTATTTGGTTCCCAAATTTTTGCAAATCATTTTTGAGAAATCTTGCTTTCAATGGCAAACTTTTTATAGTTGTTTTCAGTACACATTCCAGAACCAGATACACTGGAGAATTTAGATACTTTGATGATAGTGCATTATACAATAGGTCCACAATGCATCAGGAGCTTTGCTTTGACTAAGTGCCTGCAACCCTCCATGAGATCTGGATATAGAATGAGCACCATCTGTACCGATACCAATGTACTTTTTGACTTAGTCCACTACAAATTATTTTCAGTCATAAATGTGTCAAGAACCTCAGACAAATCTTGAGACTTAGTACTTACGCTGATACTTCTGCAAAAAAGGTTTTCTGCAGTTTTATTTGCTTCTACAAATCATACGTAGCTAATCAAGTTAGCATTCTTGAATTACTGTCCATAGCCTCGTCCGGCTGCAACCTAAATTCATTCTCTCTCATTCTTTCAATTGATTCACCTCTGCCAACAAAGTTGTTGAGATCTGTATTCACACACTTCTTGTCATCTGTCTGTCTGTCAACGTGACGTCTCCGAAAGTATTTGATGAATTTTGACAAAATTTTTTGGAAGGGTGAACAATAGGCTATGGAAGAAGTGATCAAATTTTAGGGCGGATCTATTCACAATTACTTCCCCTTGACAATGTTGTTGTAGTTATATTTCCACATCACATGATTTGGCCAAAAGTTCATGTCTATCCACAAGTTTTCAATGAATTTCAATGAAATTATGTGGAGGGATGGGTTTTAGGCCATGGAAAAAAGTGATCACATTTCTTGGTGGATCCATGCACAATTACTTCCCCTGACAAAGGCGTTGGTTGAGGCATGTTTATTCTGAGTGCTTTCTTGATTATCGTTGTGTTACTCTGGCATCTGCTTGATTCTACGACTGATAGTAATGTTCGATAAAGTCGCCTCTGATTCATTGATTATAATGTTTACCGTATCTACAGCAGCTGGTAGAATCAGATCTTGTGCTACGGTATGACTGTATATGCTACCTTATAGGATACTAGCTAAGCATTGCTTGTTATTGACATATGCTAAGAATAATTTTTTGTTGTATTGAATTTTTTGGTCTTCTGTTTGAGTAGTCATGAGGATCACCAAAAATGTAGAGATGATTGGTTTCAAAGCATTGTTTTGGGAGCGTGCACTCTTGTACCAAAGCTTTCATTTACAATACACGCTGTGATCTCTATTCGTTGTTGATGTATGTCGCAGTGAAGTCACAGTCCAAATAACCAACATCGTATTTCCGATATTTTCCATCTCCACCTCTAGAGTTTACTCTATCATCACTTTCACAATGCTGATTCATGTTTTATAAGAACTTTCCCATTTGTACAAAGACAAGTACAGCAACTAGAAAGATAATTTGGATGAACTTTTGAAATTTATATTACTAACTAAGTTGCATTAAATAAACTTTTTATTTATATT
Organism: Thysanoteuthis rhombus; assembly: GCA_963457665.1. Classification (NCBI taxonomy): domain Eukaryota; kingdom Metazoa; phylum Mollusca; class Cephalopoda; order Oegopsida; family Thysanoteuthidae; genus Thysanoteuthis; species Thysanoteuthis major. The sequence continues at coordinate 27,207,135 of OY735209.1, read as the reverse complement.
TAAACACTTACTTCAAGTTGATTACATGATCGCATCACCATTCAATAGATCTTATCTTCAATGGGGTTGGGGAGATGCATGTGACCCCCTCACATTAAAACCAATCTTGTGTCACAATTTGCTCTCATGGAGAGCCAGTTCAATAACTACCGAGAATGTTCGACACAGTTTAGAACAATCCAGAATGTAAACTTTATAGGCCAAGTGCCATCTGGTGTTGAAACAGTGTTTTTCAACACTGTGAATCTCTCTTGTCCATCTAACGTGCCAGTCAGATATCATTGTGACAGTGCATCAGCACACTGATTCACAATTGCCTGGAATTAAAAGTGTTTTAGAATATCCCGTGGCACCCCTGGGAGCTAACTAAGGTATCCAGGGACGCCGTGGTGCACACTTTGAGAATCTTTGATGAGAATTGAGCTGAGATTGCTCACTGATAGTGTTGTGAAATGGGTTTAGTATATGTCTGTGTGTATGTGTGTAAAGGAAATCAAGGCTGACTATTAGACAAAAAAAGGTGAGAGTATTGTAGTAGAAGTAGATGGGGAAGAAGTCCTCTGAGCTCCTTTCTGATTAATCATTTAGGAACAAACGGATTCTTTTAAAATTTTTGGCGGGAAAACTGGAAGAGAGAGAGTTTTAGAAGATATGTTATTCTGTTACAGTTAGAACATAAGTGTAAGCGGATGTCCTGGTCAACTGAGGCAGAAAATGTACGGGAGCAGAAAATATACTTGGGACCAAAACTTATTAAGAATTTCAACTAGTTACTTGGCTGTTTTCATGTTTGATTTAGGCAAGAGGAAGAAAAACCAGAGTATACATAATTAAATTTCTATCCCCCACTTTTCAATGATGCCTCATTCTTTTTTATATGATGAACCTATCAATTTTTCTGCTCATCTCTTATTTCGGCTAACCCAACAAGTGAGATGATGATATCGCACAACATGCCATCGACTAGAGGGTTTTCAACTTTCATCGAAGAACAGGGAATGTAGCTTAACGTGCTTCAGATCCTTTTCGGTATAAATGTACTGGTATTTTCTTATGTTCAATTGCAAGTCAAAGTCACTTGAGAAATAAAATGAATCAAAACTTATTAAGTATAACAAGAACACAGAATTCTCTTACTATGGGAAAATAAAAATGTTAATTGAACGAAAAAATAGTTTTTTATGAGGTTGACAGTTTAAAGAACTGTGAAGGAGAGAAGGGTGAGTTTGGAATACCTAAACTAGAGATTCCCAAAGGGGTCACTACCACCCCATTTGATCTTGTTAGCGTAGTTTATTCATAAACAACTTGATTAGCGCTATCAAGATACAAAGAGTCCTAATGTTCGAAAGTATATTTTATAAACTTTTAGCATCAAGAAAGCTTCATTTACAAGTTACACTGCATCCACTATGCAGGTATTATGGATGGGAAGTTGAACTCCAAAGTCATCGTTTGAACTGCCAAGATGTACAGATGAGTTGCAATTACCTGTTAAAAATCCTGTCATAAAATCTATGCCTTATTGGCCAATAGATGGAGGAGTAAATGGTGTTATGGTTAATGGCACCAGCAATGACATTGGCAAGCTGAGTTCAAACTCCGTTCAGGGCTGTTTGCATTGACATTACACCAATGCCCTGAGGAAAGACATGAATCCATCTTCTCCCCCCACAGGCATGGGTAAAATTACAGGGTAGGCTGGGCTCTCTAACCCTAGGAGGTAACCAGTCTTGGAGAGAGAAAACTGGATTCAAAGCCAGCTCACCGAGAAATTGTTGCAAAATATGATTAGCTAGAAATTGAAATGTTTCATGAACTTTGAGCACCAAGTTCTGTAGATTTTATGCTTATACCCATAAAAACTAAACAACATACAGTGATCTAGGGATGGGTATTTTAAAGTGCCCTTAACATTCTCTGACATAAATGAGATCAGGTTTCTGATCTGTCAGGCTAAAAAATGAATCTCACAAGATCAGAGAATTGTCAGAGGGTTTCTGAGATTTCAAAAAATTGCCCAAAATGTTAGGGAATTTCATATATTGTCTGGGAAAAATCAGCTCTCTCTATTTTATACTCGAGGTATCTCATTAATCAATTGTTTTGTTGTTGGTTTTTTTTTGAGGGGGTGATAACTTTAAAACAACTTTCAAAATTATGTATATTTATCCTCATATCCTCTTGAAAATGGTTTCTGAGCTTCTGATATTGATGAAAGCATTCTCCATTTTGTCTGTTCATTTTTCAGAGATTTGAAGGAATGGCAAAAAACAAGTGCTAAAACATATTGTCTACCCCTTCCCCTCCCATGTGGAGAAAATTTGGGAATCGTGAGACTAAGTACTGCTACTTATCAATCGGAGGAGAGAGGCACATTTTTTTGAACACTTGAGAAACCGTATTATAGCTTTGTTTTCATTCAATTTTATTTCAGCATATTTTGTAGAATTACAGGTTGATTTTTTTAAATATATATTTGAATAAAAAGGTGGCTCGGGGTAACCGAATTGGAGTTAGAAGGCCATCAATTGCCTCTATGTATACTTATCTACTGTCAGAGAAATTTGAAATTGTCAGAAAATTTTGAACTGGCGAGTTTATGAGAACACCGTTGAAAATTTAAAAAAAAAAAACTGCAGTAATTCCTTTCCATTTGTGTGGGCTCGGAACACCAGGGGGCCACAAATGCACTGAATCTGCAAAAAAAATCTCTGCCCCCCCTCCCAACTCTTTCAGTCCCCAGAACCAGTAAATCTTGTCACATAAACCTCTTGATAAACAAATTCTTTAGCATTTCCAAATTGTAAATATACAAATAAACAAATGAATACACTAAAGCATATAGTAAGAATTTCTAGTTTTAAAACTTGATTAACTTTCCTGATGACATATCTATCAATTATGGCGGGATCGATATTGTGAACATGACAATAATCTGCTTAGAAATCCTCTGTGAATACACAAAAGTATTTTTTCTTGTTTTCATAACTAACTTTTTGCTAGTATTTCCTTGCAATTATAATCAAAGTTGAACTTTCAAAGAAGGTATTCAAGTATTGCAATATATTCTAAGATATTGTTAAAAAGAAGAGTACGGTAGATGCTAATTAAAAAAATACAGTTAATTAACGAAAAATCATAGATTTGATAAAACCACAATCTAGTGATTATCAACAATTTTTTTTTCCTTTTTATTCTACTATTTACTTTCAACTTGATATTTTTGTAGCTTTTTAAAAGAAAATTATCCAGTCTGAGAAAAGTTGCTATAAAAAAGACATTAAAAAGATATTAAGATGTTGGTAAATAATGGCATAAAAGAAGAAAATAATTGTTAATAATGATTTATAAGACTTCATCTGCTGAAAAATAAGTAAATAATTTGTTAATAGTAAAGTGAATTGGAAAAAAATTAATTTCTAAAATACCGTTCCACTAAGTGGTTCACAAGTGTAAACATTAACCAAGCCAAAGTTTTCAACAATGTTCATATTGTCTGCATGAATAAATTTTAGTTGATTATCTTTTGCAAGCTTTCTTGGTAATAATCTGTGCTATTAATATGATGATTTCCTCAACTTACCGCATTTTGTTTATAATATACAGCATATTTTCTATATTGCTTCTTTTCACAGAATGCTGGAAAAATCTCCAAAATATTCCCATTAAATCATTCAAGACTGAACTTGGAATTAACGGAACCATGAATGGCAAGGGATAACTGTATAATGTTCTTACCGAACGCCAAGATTAATATGGAAAAAAATACGTATATGTTTGAACTTTAAAACTACAACATTACTTGTTCATGAAAATGACCAACAATGGTTGAAAGTTCTCCTATCAACAATCAGGTGAAATTTGGTCAGTTTCTATATAATCCAGATCCAGTTTTGCGACAATTCATTTGTAGACAAAAAGAACTGATTGACAAGGATTGTCTGTTTAGTTTTTTAGTCATATTCAATAAAACTGGAAAACTGAAGCCCAAATAGACTTTATTTGATTTCATTTTGTAAAACAAAGAGCAACAATCTCGTTAAAAATCAAAATTTTGTTTTGCGGAAGTGAGCACAGCATTTAAAGTAACATGAGGTGTGTTTTTTCTTAGAAAAATCTGGACTGATCCATTTTTCCTTCTTGATTTCAGATAAACTTGGTCTTCCTTTGACTGTTGAAGAATACTTGATGCGAACAGAAGAGGGACAAAAGCAGGTTTTCCCCACTGTAAAAATCATGCCAGGTACCTCGATATTCTCCCTTGATGTAACGAAATGTGCATGCCGCCCCAAAAGGCTAAAAGTTCACTTCTAAGAATAGTGGAAGTGTTACATCCAATAGGTACATAGATAAGTAAAAACCATTAATAGATCTGTGGGTAGAAAGGTAACTTGTTATGGTGGTATCAGATTGTTTTCTTGGTGTATTGGGAGTGACATGCCAATAATACAAACAAGCATATTAATGTATAGATACTGTGTATGCCAGACTGTAAAAATTCTAAATGGCTGGAAACTTTTTAACGAGGTCAGTTCAGAAAGTATCCAGCCATTTATTGAAATGAAAAATAGCTTTCATGGGACAATGGTGCATTGGTCAACTTTGAACTACCGCCCTTCATCATTGTGAAAATGATCACTTACTTTTTAATAACTCAAGATAAAAAATGTCATATAGACTGTGTTCTTTATTTGAGAAGCAGCTAAAACATTTTTTCAACATGAAAGCGATGTTATTGGTTGTTCATGAATATCTTGAATAGTGCTGTTTTGATGCAGAATGGTACATTTTTGGTGGTCAAAATTGAGTGGCAATGTTTTTTTTCACTTTTAGAATTTAAAATCCAAGAGAATTTTTCATTCATTTTGGGGTTCAAAATTGGGGGTAAGATTATTTTTTCACTTTTAGTGTTCAAAATTGGGGGAGGGGTTAATTTTTTTTAATTCTCAGAGTCAAAATCAAGTGGAATATTTTTTTTTTTTAATTTTTGGGCTCAAAATCAAATTTATTTCATTTTTCACTTTTAAGTATCAAAATCAAGAGGTGATTGTTTTATAGTGGTCAAAATTGAAGGGAATGATTTTTTTTTTCTGTTAAGGGTCAAAATTGGGGGAAATTTTGCCTTTTTTTCTTACGGGGTCAAAATCAAATGGTGAACTTTTTTCTCTTTTATTGGTCAAAATTCAGAGGGAACTTTGCCCACCTTTTAATATTAACACCCATCACCAAATGTCCTTTTTCACTATTTGCCCAGTTTTAGAGCATCTCCCATCCCTTTTTAACATTACACCCTTTTTAACATAATTCCCCTTTCCCTTAGCATTCAACCTGATTTTCAAACTTTCTGCCCTTTTTCTAACACCAGAACTCTCTTTTTTCTTACATTAGCCCCTTCCCTGTTTTTGAGATTAGCCCTACCTTTTTTCTCACATGGACCCCCCACGACCCTTTTTAAAATATCAACCTCTTTTTATTTTGTTACCTCCCTTGTTATAAATTATGCCAGCCCCAATTTCAATTTTTTTTTTCTAACATTTTCCAAAAAGACTGGTGTTGAATCAATTCTAGAAACAAATTAAATTATATGCTACCTGATTTTCCATCCATCCATCTTCCTATTTCTTTTTTGGACAGCAGTTTATTTCCTCCCATTATTTAGTCTAGTAAAGAAAAGTCAATACACAGGATAAATCCTTCTGTTTATTGTACACTTTAGTAACTGACTTCTGTTTCATAAACTTGAGACAAAAAAAATCAATGATTGTTTCAAAAGTATAAATATTTCCTTCACACTCAACTTCTCTAATTGTCTACAGACTTTTTGGTCCCACACAGGTCATGAAAAAATTATAAGCAACATTGTACAAGTCTAGAGAATTCTTGGAATAACCCAAAATCGAAAATGACTTCTAATCCAATTTGACTCTTTGTGGTTAGAACCAGTTAGATAAAAACATCAAAAATGATAACAGAGACGGGTCACCCAATAGAAACCGTCACATGACCAAAGTATTTTGGCAGCATGCTATGTTGGGGATGATCAATTAGAAAATTGGAAGAAGGGAGTGATCAATGAAAAAGTTACTTCTCTCACCTTTTGTTTGGAAGTGATTACTAAAAAGTCCAAATTTTCAAGAAACAAAATAAACGTTGGTACTGCAGGACATAAACTAAGTGACCAATTTGGCCTAAATTTAGATTGTGAATTGAACCCCCACTAAGAACTTATTTTGAGAGCGAATTTTCAGAAGTCAAAAAACATTTTTTTCTTACATAAAGGGTAAATGTTTTCATTTTCAGCCTCTTGGCTCTTTTGTTGCAGCCTCTATACATGATGTATACATATTTAACCAGCCATGCAGATTCATTAAAAAACTGTGGACATTTTGTGGGTATCTTCTATTAGAATCAGTAAGAAAAAACTCCAAAAATGATAACAGAGATAGGTCATCCAATAGAAACCATCATATGGTCAAAGTATTTTGTCTGCATGCTATGTTGGGGATGATCAGTTAGAAAATTGGGAGAAGGGAGTAATCAATGAAAAAGTTACTTCTCTAACCTCTTGTTTGGAAGTGATTACTAAAAAGTCGAAATTTTCAAGAAACTAAATAAGAAACAGAAGATGTTGATCATGTTGACAGTTTGGTTGACGGCATCTAAATAAAAGTTTTTTCCCTTTACAATAGAAATTTTGAAAAATGACGCAAATAACAATCAACTAACGAATGAACAAATCCCGCCAACTCTAGTTTTAGTTTGGAGTTTGTTTTTTGGGGGTTTTTTTTCTGGTCTTTTTGGAAACCGTTTTTGTTTTCTTTCATTCATTGCTAAACACATTGAAAGACAGAAGATCACCATTAATGGGAATTTTTTTTTCCATTTTGCTTTTTGTTTGTTTCTTTTATGAAACTCTATCTTCCCTCCATCCCTTTCCTCTCCTTCCTCTCTCTTGTCTCATGCCCCCTCTCTTTCTTTCCTTCTCTTGTCTCATGCCCCCTCTCTTTCTCTCCTTCTCTTGTCTCATGCCCCCTCTCTTTCTCTCCTTCTCTCGTCTCATGCCCCCTCTCTTTCTCTCCTTCTCTCGTCTCATGCCCCCTCTCTTTCTCCCCCACTCTCGTCTCATGCCCCCTCTCTTTCTCCCTCACTCTCGTCTCATGCCCCCTCTCTTTCTCCCTCACTCTCGTCTCATGCCCCCTCTCTTTCTCTCCCACTCTCGTCTCATGCCCCCTCTCTTTATTTTCTTCTCTCCTCATGTCCCCTCTCACTTTCTCTGGCTCTCTTTGACTAGTTTGTAAATAGAAAGAAAAAGGAAATATTTTTTTTTTTTCTCTTCTGAGAGTTTTTTCTTCCCAGCGACATCACGTGTTCCCTTGGCTTCTTGTTGAACCCTGTGAAACTTCGCATAACTTCTGAGAGATCGGTTCACGTTGTGAGAGATTTGAGATTTGTGCTGATCAGTCTTGCCAGATATGAATAGCTGAAAGTAGCAAGTTGAAGGACTTGAAGTATTCTGATATTTTTTCTTAACGATCGATACACTTTTCAGAGTGACATATTTTAATACGTAAGAGTTCACTAAACAACTTTAATTTTGTTATTGATACTACCACTGCATATGTATGTAATAAAAATTCGATAATAGGCTAAATTACCAATATTTTCTGTATGAAACACACTTTTGTGCAGTTCATCCTTGTGTTCACTTATAACAATCATCATGTTCTTACTAGATACCTAATCATGATTAATAAAGGAATGCAGGCAATTCAGTTTTTTAGTTTAGAGTTCGATTTATAATGTAAGTATCGTGCTAAAGTCCCATATTTTGTGTTCAGCTGTGTCCACACTTACCTTGAAAAAGCGATTTTTTTTTTTTTTTTTTTTTTTTTTTTTTTTTTTTTTTCTTTCTGAGCTAAGTTAACTATCAGATTGAAAAATTTTGCTACTCAAATGAACATTTCCAATTTTTCTTCTTATGAAAAGAAATGCCAAGGAGTTATTCTCAAATAGGATACATTTGATTTATCTCATTGACTTGAATCACTAAACAGACTCACAGACTTTGAAATATCAGTATTGAGTTTGCAGCTTTTTATAAATGAATTTATTTAAGGTCACCAATTATTGCTTCTGTGTTATTATTATGCCACAATTCTAAAAAAATATATACCACTCACCATCATAGTTGATATTTGAAGTCATGTGATAAAAAATTCCATCAAAGAATAAATATTATCAGAATAAATTCCATTTATTATATAACTGGCATTATACACAGGAAAGTATCTAAGATAAAGTAAAAAAAACATCTAGAAATATCTAGATTCTGAAGAATTTAGATGGTAATAATAAACCCATCAAAATAAAGCCTCAAAAGGCCAAAAAGCTTTTTATTTCCAAAAATAAAGAAAAAACTCTTACATTTCTAGATGGGATCTAGTGGAATATAGCTAATTCTTAAGTTTGTAAACAAATGTTATGGCCAGGAATGATAGAACAGACAAACAAACATAAGCACATGTAAAAAAAGAATAGAACCCATTGCCATCTTTGATGGCTATGGTTATTCAACATAATGACTTTATCTTATATTCAGTTCTTAGATATCCCTTGTAAAAGAGTTTGACAAATTTCTTCATTTTTCTGTTGAGTTTTTTCAGCACAGCTTATCAGAATTTCAACAGTTTAAATTAACTACTAAAGAAAAATAGATTGGTTGAGATCGAAAAACTCCAAAAAGATTGAGAAGCAAGTTGTAGTGGTATCCATCGATCTTACTAGACTATAGATTTACCCCCGGAAAATCTGTCTTTCAGTTTCCCCAGAGAGCATGCAGCAACTCTCCCCTCTCCTCGCCACCGATGTTCAAAGGAAGAGAACAAGGTACCCCGGCTCCTGGTTTTGAATTCAAAGTTGTCTTTCTCCTTGATTGGTTGCCTCCCAAGGCTTAAGAGCCCAGTCTGCCCTGCTATTCTACCCGTAGCTGGAGCAAAAAGCAATTGATCCAAGCCTCTCCCAAGAGCATCAAAGCAAAGTGAACATAAACAGCTTCGGCTGGAATTGGAACTTGGCTCTCTGATACAATATAAATCTCTTTTAGTAGTTGTCTGCGACTTTTCAATCCCTGCATTAATGTTAGTTCAGTGCTTCTTAAACTGGTGAATGATTCATCTATGGATGAACAAAATTATTTTGGGTTTGAATGGAACTCCTTGGGGTGGATCAAACATGAAGGGTGAATGACTTGGTTTGCTCAGATATTTATCTTTTTCTATTCTTAAAAAAGTAAATTCTGGCGGAAACATATAATAAGAAAAACATTATTTCTCAAAATCTAATTCTTAGTTCTAAGACTGTTGTCGCAAACTTTATGCAACTAGAAAAAATTTTAATGATTTCTCCGAGTTAATTTTTTGTCACTCCTTTTTTAATATGTATCTTAAGATGAATAAAAAAAAAACACTTGAGAAATGTGTTAATTTATGCGTCTTGCTCATGATACTAAATGAATTATGTATAAACTATATGCCAGAAAGAAAAAATGAAAATTAAGAAACAAAAACAAACTAATTGAGTCATTGAGAATGGGATTTTGTAATAAAGACTGTGAATGACGCTGGAGTGGCTTATGTATTGGGTTAGTCTATAAAGCATTAATAGAGATTTATAAGTGTTTTGCACTGATTACAAAAAATACTTGATGAGCAGTTTGAAATGGGGCCTACATTTCCCATCTGGCTTGGCTCTATTGACAGCTTTGCACAGGCCTGCCTATTCCTGTTCTTATACAAACCATCAACCAAGACTGTCAACAAAGGTTTCTCCAGTTTTCAAGTGAGACTGGCTGGCTCTTTATCTAACATACAGGCTATACCAATGGGGCAGAAAATTTAAATAATTACTCTTTATTTTGTCTAGAAAAGGCTTTTCCTTTTCCTTTTTTTTCTTCCTAATTCCTCTTCAAAGAAAGTTTTTAGTGGGGGTTCAATTTACAATGTAAGTTTATTTTAAATTGGTCCCTAAGTTTGTTTCCAGCAGTATTCGCACTTTTTTTTTTTTTCTTTTGAAAATTCAAACTTCTTTAGTGATCACGGACCAATAAAAAGTAAGAGAAGAAATCTATTCATCGATCACCCCTTTTTCCAATTTTTGAAATTGATCTTCCCCAACAAGGCATGAAGCTAAAGAATTTCTATTAAGTGACCAACCTGATCTGTTATCTTTTTCTTTCCATTGTCCAGGGGTTGAAAAGTTGCTGAAGCATCTTCAGAAGCACAACATCCCAATGGCTATCGCTTCAGGAAGCAGTGCCGAGAAATATGAATGGAAAACAGTCAACCATAAGGATCTCTTTAGTGTGTTTAGCCATTCTGTCTTTAGCACCGATGACCCCGATGTGAAAAACAGCAAACCTGCCCCTGACTGCTTCCTTGTTGCTGCAAGACGTTTCCCTGACAAACCTGAACCCGAGAAGGTATGAATTTTGTTGTTTGCCAGGCTGGAATAAGGTTGTGTTGGGGCTCCAGCATATGTTATAGATATCAGTGAGAGGTATCACATCTGTCTGTCACGCTATAGAGACCACCTAAACATGGTCGCCGACCAGATTTGGTATGCACACTCAATGGAACTGGAAGGTTTTAAAGTGAGAAGTTTTAAGAGAAAAATATTCTTATGGTTTTAGAGGTTGGAGTTCAATTCACAATGTAACTATGATACTTAAATGGACCCTTACCCTCTGTTCAGTATAAAGATATACATATCTTCTTATTTTATGTGTTCATATATAATTCTTTAGGAGGTGAAAAGTGATCGGAAGCTTCTCTTCCTCTTCAAGGGGTCAAAAGTGAACTTGATCTTTTCCCCCCTTTAAGGGTCTAAAGTGAATGGAATTTTTTTTTTAGAAGTCTGAAATCTTTCCTTTTTTTTTTTCCTCAATTTTTATTTTTTGCTTGAATATTTGACCTGGTGTAGATGCTTACTTCAGCTAGTATCTTATATATGGAACCCATATTAAGAAGCACATTAATATTAAAACGCATGCATTTTTACCAGCAAAGTGATTAGATTTCCTCCTTTGCTAAAATGCCAGATATTACAGCGAATATGTATATTACTTTGTTTCCCTTCAGATTATCGCACAATAGCTATGAGTTCACTTTCAAATACCTTCATATTTATGTGTTGTCTATGTATCAAATAGATAACGCACCATTAATTACTGTATCAAAATAATAAGTCTATTTAAAGATTGTAATTAGTTGAAACTTATCTTAAACACCCAGTTGTTCATAAAGTCGAGTGCTGTATAAATACTGTAGAAGTAGAGCAGGTGCAAAATCAGAATTGATAACTGGGAAGGATTTAGCGTAGGACCCTTGAAATTGTGTAGCCCGTAGTATATACCACCTTTGCTACATACCATATATACTGGTTTATAAGTCGATCTTCTGTATAGATCTACCCTTGATTTATTATCAAGGGATCATCGATTAGTGTAGGTCAGTACCCAACTTATATAGTGTAAAGACAGCTGAAACCATATCAGAAGCTACACCATTCCAAGATCATTTATTGAGGGCTGTGCATGTCGTTTCATTAATTATTCTCGTATTCATCATCTGCTGATATCAACCATCAAATATCTTTCATTTTTAAAGCCAAGTGTTGTTCATAGTCCTTCCCATTATGTTTCAATTTCAACCTCACAAACCCCGATTTTTAGCAGGAAACTTTGTTTTTAAAAACTCGACCCATACACGAGTATATACGGTAGTCAAACCGGTACCGATTGTCTGTCAGAAAAGTAAAACATCTTCGGCTGTGTCCCAGCTTCTTCTCGCCCACCCGTGCATGACGTGCCTTCTGGGTGCACAAAATGCCAAGGTGGGGTGTGGCACCATTACTAACTAGTAGCGATTTCAAACCTTGCGCTAAAAATAGCTGGCTGTAGGTTTTTCCTGTTGATTGGAGAAAGCAGTGAACTGTTGTTTTTCGCTCATCAAATTATTTCAGGCCAGATGCATTGTGGTATAGCATATGGATAGAAATCTATTTGAACACTCCTACACTTATTGATACGATAAAAGGACAATCTTGCGTCTGTCCGTTTGTAAATGTTCGTCCGAAGGAAAACGTAACTGACATTTGATAACTAATATAGGATGCATAACGCATCTAAAGAAATTTCACTCTTTCTCTGTCATAGATATGTCGGTATGATTTATATCTATATGTATATATCATCATCATCATCAATTATAAGTCCACTGCCAAACAAAAGCCTTTCCCATTTCCTTCCATGATGACTGCAATTGTGCTAGCCTCTACAATGGTCTTACCAGCAATATTCATCACTCCATCTTTTGTCTGGTCTTTTCCTACTGCGTTTACTATCCCATAGGCATCAATCGGTTAGCTTTTCACTCGATCTGTTGTCATCTCTTCTTGCTAAGTGTCTAGCCCATCTCCATTTTTGTTGCTTAATTATTTGTGTAATATTCTTCACCCCGGTCTTCTCTCTGATTCATGTTAATCTTTTTCTTTCTCTTTGAGTTATCTTCAACAACGCTCTTTCCAGGGTCCTCTGTGCGATTCTAAGTTGGTTCCCAGGGCATTTTATCAATTTCCATGTTCCTGCGTCTGCAAGTCATAGCTGGTATTATGCATTCATTGTACACTTCACGATTTGAGGATATCAGCAAGGTGCTCTTCGAGATATCTGTTCTCAGACCAAATGATTTCCATCAGATTGTTATGCGTTGTTTTATTTCGTTTTCATGGTCTTTTCTAACTTTTACTATCCTTGGTAAACGTATTATTCAACCTCTTCTGGAATCTCAACTATTATTCTTATGGTATGGAGGGACTTTATCGTTGTACATTACTTATGTCTTTGTTCTGTTCATCTTCAGGCCTACCTTTTTACTTTCCCTATTTAGATCTGTCCTCATGTTTTGTAATTCTTCCTATGCTTCTGATGTCATGCAAATGTCATCGGTGAATCTTGATGGTGCAAATTATTCTCTGTCTATGTTAATTACCATCCCCCTCGAGTCAATTTTATATATATATATATATATATATATATATATATATATATATATATATATATATATATATTTAGGCATTTAATGAGTTTTTACTAAAGATAACAGAAAAGGATTGTTTTATCAATTCTTCAGTGAATCTCTCCTATTTCAAGGTAATGGATATAGTATATGTAGAAATTATCTGTGATTGTTAGTTATTGTCCTATGACCGTTTTCTGGTCATTATCAAAAACACCAAATATAGAAATGAAATATAGATGTATAGGAGAGGACTGTAAGTGTTATGATCTTATCACTATAGCATGAGTACTTCTTATCTTAAATGCCAGGAGTGTTCCTGATTTTGGAATATTATTATATACGTGATGAAATCCAAGATTTCTTCTCTCACATTACAAACCCATCTCCAAGATGTTTTCTTTCTCAAACTAGAGTGTTAATAAAAAAAACAACTTTTTTTGTGTGTTGAAAAAATGGCAGTGACAATAATCAAGATTTTGCTGCAGTTAGAACGATTAAAATGCCTTGAAAATCGGTTGTCTCTCTCATCTTTGAATCATGCTACAGTTAGGTCGAATGTGGAATTTTCCACCTGTTATATCATGTTGGCTTTTTGAAAGTTTTGGATTTAGGAACATTTGGGGGGGGGAGAAGTTTTGGATAAGGGATACTCACAATGTACTTTTTTTTCATCTTCAATGTTACAATCAGTGAACTGAAATACACTAATCTTTTTATAGAGCTTTTCAAGAAAATGCTCATTGACATGACAGCTATAAAAATTCAGTCAAAAAGTTATTGAATGAAGTTTGTTGAAACTAAATGCTCCTAATGCCATCATATAACAGAAAAACAGGATAAACTTTTTAGGCTAATAAATATGACAATGAATATGAAATGAAAATTTAGATGTGTGAACTGAGTGATTCAATTTCTTTTATCAGTGCTGGAAATATTATATTTATAACTAGTAAACAGCTGACTGGTAAAGTTCCAATACAAATCTCTGTGTTAAAAGTGGATTAGGCAAACTAAAATTAGTACAATAATGAGTTTCTTTATCTTTATTGAATCTGACTAGTTTTTAACCTCCTTAATTTTTTGTTTCTGTACAATTGTCTGTTCGAGCTATCAATTCTGCCAAACCATGTGAAGTCTTCGTGGCCAATTAGTAAATGCAATCAGGTACAAATTGGACTCCTTCTGGTAATGAGGGTGTGAGTTCAATCCCTATCAAAGGCTTACTCATCATTTTCAATCATGCTGTTATTTATCGCCTTAAAAACAATAGCCTGAAATAAAAGTTGTATAAAACCAACTGAAAATCAAGATGAAGCCCAAATCTAGTCAAACTAAACAAAAATAATGTGTTACAATAGTTCATCCAATAATCATACCAACTAGGCTTCACATAGAAAGACCACAAGACATCTGGGAAAAGACAGGAGTCAGGGACATCATAGAATCCATTAAAAAGCTTGAACGGCAGTCGGCTGGCCATGTTGCATGAATGGCGGACAACTGATGGACATCACGACTCACGACATGGATCCTTCAAGATCACATGCGGAACTGAGGCCAGCAGAATATTAGATGGAGAGATGAGCTAGACAAATTCAGAGAGTACTGGCTCCGTGACGCCCATGATAGAGAAGTATGGTGAATCCTGGGGAAGGTCTATGTCCAATGACGGATGTTGAAAGACTGATGATGATGATCTTGCAAACCATTTTACTCTGGAGAATATAAAATGACTATATGTTAACTTCACATTATTCAAAAGTGTCAACCAAAACTGTCATCAGAGGTTTCTTCAGTTTTTAAGCTGGTCTGCCTTGCCTGCTATGTATGTATTGCACCAACGGATCTAGAAAATTCAAACATTATTATGCGTAGGAAAAATTTTTTCTATTTTTTAAATTCTCCCTAAATAGGTTTCTAGCGACGGGTTCAATGTACAATGTAAGTTTATGCTAAATCGGTCTCTTAGTTTGTGTCTGGCAGCGTTTATGCTTGATTTTTAAAAAATTCAGACTTTTTTTTTAGTGGTAACTGCCTAACAAAACGCGAGAGAAGTACATTATTCATTGATCATCACTTTTTCCAATTTTTTAGTTGATCACCTCCATGCTGCCAAAAGACATTTGCCGCGCTATAGTTTCTCTCTATTGAATGACTAACCGGACCTGTACATCTATTTATTAACAACTTCACTATAAGTTTTCCCATTGGTATGCGTCTAAAAACTGACACCTTTACCTAAAGAATACAAACTATTTTCCTATATTTGATTTTTTTGTTGTACTCCCATATTTGCATGAGATATCAATAAACACTTCAATCAAGTAGCTGTACTCCATTGCGAAAGGAGGTCCCCCCCCCCAGCTATGGGTCATTAGCAGTGCAGTCTGGGCTGGCATCCAGTTTAGAATAGGGACAAATATGAAACTTTGACTGGATCATCCCCACCCAGCACCCACTGGTGTGGAGTGTTTATAGCCCTATGTTCCCCCACCCAGCAACCACTGGTATGGAGTGTTTATAGCCCTATGTTCCCCCACCCAGCAACCACTGGTGTGGAGTGTTTATAGCCCTATGTGCCACCAGGAGTTTACAGATCCAAACCAGTCCATTTCAAAACCACTCTTCCTTAGCCTCTCTTGCTTCCCAGGAAATGCTTGACCTTGATGATCAAATCCTGGTTTTTTGGGGGTTTTTTATGGTATCTGTTTATACCAGTGGTTCCCAAAATTTTTTCGGACTACCACCCCCCTTTTAGAGCTTATATTTCATCAGCACTAATACCACCACCCCTGCTACCCCCTCTGTAAAGTCAGGCGAAAATGATATGTTGAAAATGAAATTTGTATTCTTTCCACCCCCGCCACCATCCCGTGTCTCCCCCCCCCATCCCGTGTCTTCCAGTGTCCCACTTACCTCTACCCCACCTTCCAGAGTGGGGTTTTATTAGGTGGCCCTTATTAGAAAAGAATAAAAAAAGACCATAAAAACTGTTTACATATCACAATAATTACTATCTGTCTTTTACATCACGGCAAAGAGCACACGGGGGAGGCTGGGTGGAAACAAGAGAGATGGAAACAGTCACGACTGTATACGTGATGCTCCTCCTCCCCCCTACACACACACACCTTGCAGCAGCACTGCAACTCCCACGCACCTAATATAAAAAAAAGTGGAGAAAGGATACAGCTACTTGTCTTCCCCCCCACACACACACACACACGCTTCCATCATCATGGCATGGCAACTCCCAGCCCACCCATTGTAAAATGCAAGGGAGGGGGGGTTACAGGCAAATTTAAGGGAGGGGGGGATGGTCGTTGAAGCCAAAAGTTTGTTGGACCTGATGGCTGCACCTCATTTGGTAAATAGGAAGTAAGTTCGGTAGTTTGTCATTTACCGAATTGTTGTCCCCGTCTCCTATTCTGTTTATCCAGGGAGTCTACAAAGTAACCAAGCACTGGCGTGCCAGAATTCCTTTGTGCCACCTACCTATCCTATCAATCTCGGTACGTGCATGATAGGTGATTGGTTCTCGCGTCTATCGAAGCTTGTTCGGTAAATAAGATGGTTCATTGTGGTCCATGTGTTCCCCCCACTTTTATCAAACTTCGTTCAGTCATTGCAGTTCTATGGCTTGACTGCAAATTCACGTCGTGTTATTGTTAGCTTGCTAAACAGAACACAGTGTGTATGCCGTGTTCGTTTCGAGTTCTCCAGACAGGTAAGACTAGAAGGAGAAGGTGAAAAAAATCTGTGTAGAGCTAATGACTTAGTGAAAGAAACATGAAGGGTTTCAGTGGTTCCTCTCTCTTTGAACTGGCACGGGAGACGTCTGTAAAATATGGAGTTTTCGGTAAGTACAACACGGCTCAGGATTATTGGCACACTTGAATTTTTTGGACAGAATATTTCAATGATTCAAATTTGGTAGATTCCCATTCATTTCTGAAGATATTGTTGATACAAATAATTCAAGGATGAACATAATCCCGAGCGGCATTGCATGCATTTGTTATGGTATTTTGTATTGTGCAGTGCATATTTTTCATTGCACCCTATACTGATTGACTTACACCCCCAATGAAATCGTGTCCATACTACAAGATTTTGACTCAGACACTTGACTCCATGGCTGTATATAGAAGTATACTATTTCTCTTTAAATAATTTCATGTTGGGCATGATCTCAATATGATTTTACTGCACCAATCATAAGAGCATTATTGTAGGGTACCATATATATATATATATATATATATATATATATATATATATATATATCAAGAGGTGGACATTTATGGACGTAGTTAATGTATCACTCACCCTTGGCAAGGTAAATAGAATGAGGGGGATCATTTCAAATGGGTTTCTATACGATTTGACGCAATTTATAAATCATTCTGTCAGACCACAAATGTCCATTTCTTGATACATGACTCTCGTTGAAAGAAGTGAATAGACCGATAAGAAACGAGATGTGAATTTGTTTTGAAAGCAGTTCTTTGGGCCTTTGCATTGCCAGCAGCTGTTTAGCTCGATGGTAAAAGCATCTCTACGTTGAAGCAGCTACTCTATTGGTGGCAGGATTGATTCCTGCAGCAGCCCTGTTTTCTTCAATTGTTTATCTTATTTAAGTTGTATAGGTTGAGTGATACATTAATCGTGTTATGAGGGGAGATCATTTCAAATAAGTTTCTATGTAATGTAACGCAATTTATAATTCATATATATACGTGTGTGTGTGTGTGTGTAAACATATATATATATATATATATATATAGGCACATATTGCTGGGGGTTTTCAACTGTAAACAAGACATAGAAATTGAAATGGGTGTTGCATGACCCATACAGATGTTGATGTGTTGGGAAGCCATTTTCATATTAGATAGTTATTCCTGACTAAATCTTACTCCCATCCTACAACCCCCCCTCCTATGTTGGTAGATTTGTCCCAATTTTCTCACCCTCCCTCCGTATAAATTTCAGGATTATTACAGTCCTGCTCTAGTGTAGGTCCTTCAATAGTTTAATATGGAGGTTGAAGGAATGTAAAGACAAAGGGTCATTGTCACAGTAATGCCCTGTCAGGGTTTGGTAGGGGCCGTAGTGGTGATGATGGTGGTGGTGGTGGTTGCAGAGAAGGGTTCCCCAGGTAGAGAGTCTTTTCAACTGAAAGGTTGGGTGGCCAAAAAGTAGTGGTGGGTCTGTCAGTCACTGTAGGGGGCTGGGTAGAGTCAGTGGTTAGGGTAGAGGAGAGGGTCAGTGGCCGGGGGGGGGTAGAGACTGGGTATGGTCAGTGGTTAGGGTTGAGGGTCCAGTTCACACTGATTAACTGAGGTTTGTCAGAGATGACAACTCCAAGTGAAACCTGTTTAGGTTTATGCACCCTGTAATTTGGGGACCCACTTATATCTCAATGGAGTCCATTCACTGACTTGACACCCCACTCTCGGACCATCCCACCCTGAACTGAACTTTATATACACATGTACACACACATATACATACGAAAATACATACATCCATATATTCATACATAAGTTGTGCTTGTAATCATCATACGCAATTTGTCCTCAGGGGGAAAAAAAAAAATGGGGGAGGGACTATCATTTGCTATGGGTGTCTGTAGTTGTTGTCATTCGGATAATTTTGTTATTCATAAATGTATTTTTTGAATATTGTACATATACTTTTAATGAACTTACTAATTCCTTGCAAGTCAGTAGGTCTGTCCTCAAATTCGTACTCGACTGTTCCGAGTCAGACTTGCTTGAAACTTGAAGCTTGAAACTTGATGGAAAGGTGACCCTGAATAATATGCTTCATGCTTATGAAAATCTTCCACTCAGGGTCATGTCATTTGGCAATGATTGCGTCCAAACTTGGTTTTGAAAACAATTTTCGCAGCAGTTTGTTGTCAGATTTTCTTGAAACTTGATAGAAAAATACTTTGTTCCTGAAATTATCACTTACTCTAGGTCACGTAACCTGACAATGATGGCATCAAAATTGATAGTGGACGTTTCTTTGCACTTTCGGTTCTTGTTTCAAAACGACCAGATTTTCGGCTATCCAAGATTTTTAATCGGCTAGATGTGGAAGAAAAATCAGCCAGATCTTGCCGAAAAATGGCTAATTTGGCAACCCTGGTCTGTCACTGAGTTCAAGGCTCACATATCAAAGCATATGTATATGTGAATGGTTGTATTCGTATTTGTGTGTGTGTGTGTGTGCTCTAGGAAAAGACGGGGGGGGGTAAGGATCTGACAATGTTCCCTCCCTCTTCCTCCACCGCTTTTCTCCACCCTGTCCTGCCATCAAGTGGGAATTGTTCTTCCCTCCCCAACCAACACCGATACTCTTTGGTTCTCCCACCCACCCTGATTTTTACAATAGGTTCTTTTTTATGGCCCTCCAACCTGTTCCACGTCACACATACGCGCACACACACACACACACACACACACACACACACACTCGTTGTCTCCCCCGCCCTTGTCTCTTCCCCCCTTACCCCTGTTTCCGTGTGTGATTGTGTGTGTGTGTGTTTCTCTCTCTCTCTGATAATTGTATTGTCCAACTCTTTCTCTTTCTCCCCCTCAACACTGAATGAATGAAATGTCTTTACTCACACTTCTTGTGGGAACGGGTATGGGTACAATGAAAAATGTTTATTTACATCATTAATAATGAATTGCGTTTACGTAAGTCTGCGGTATTCAAAATAATGACGACGTATCTTTTTGATGAATTTTCCTTGCTCCTGGCTGAGAAATAAAAAAAATATTTCCCTCCTGTGCTTCAGTGTTCAAACCCAGATGAAAACAAGCATTTTGAATGCTGATTTTCTTGGCAGACTATCAGACACGTCCTCCTCACTTGGAAGATAGGTGTAACATGATCTATCTGTTGGTATTGGGCCTTGTGCTGAGCTAATAGTCAGGCGGCAAGTGTTCAAATTTGGCACTTCCTTTGCGAAATTTACCTACTTTATTTGATCTTTACGCGTCAACTAAGTGAATTCCACTCGCTGCCGCATTTGTACTCATGTTTTTCCTCATATACTGAAGCTCTAATAGTTTGCCTGGTTGTGCCATTAATAACCAAAAGTTATGTTATTTTTTATTTATCAGTATATATTGTGTATATTTTGCACCCTGAATTGTATTGAAGACCAGTCTATTCATTTCAGAATATACTAGCTGGGAACCCCAGCGTTTCTTGTGTGGGGGTGGAGGTAGTGGTAACTTTTTGCATTCACTGGGAAAATATTTCAGTATAGGCCTGGCGCTGTAATAGAGCCCCATTGTAATTTTTTAGATGACTAATGAAACCAGTTGGATATGCGAGGGTGACCTAGAGTGAGACTATCTTGGATAGACATTACTGATCGGTTGTAAAGATGAAAATTCATCAAATATTGGCATATTATATTATCATAGAGATTTACAGAAAAGCTGCGTGCCTCAGAGCAAGTCATTTTGTGCCATCTATAATCAATTATCATAAATTCTTGTTTTAAAATGTGAATCTTGTGGATTAACAGTTCTAACGTAGGAGCGGTAATTGATGACGAACCTGAATAGTTCATCTGTAGCCTATTGACAATCCTTCAAGAAAATTTCATTGATATTCATTAAGGTCTTTTGGAGATATTGTATGTACAGACAGAACTTTTAGAGATATTCTGTAGTTGCTGACAGTTTGCCTGAAAGTATGGTAGATAATCTTGGATAGAACCACTCAAAAGTTTCCTGCCTTCTTGTGCAGCCTATTGCCCACTCTTATAGCTACAATGTATGAGAGGTAATACTGTATGGATCCATTCAAAAATTCAATTACTCTTTTCTCAATCTTATTGCCTGCACTTCCACGAAATTCAATTGAGGAATTTTGGAGATATCATATGGACAGACAGAACTTATGGAGATATTATGTGCTTGTCAATTGTTAGCTAGGATGTAGGGGAGATAATCAAGCATGTCTCTCACTGACAGATTCCAACATCATCATTCCATGACACCTCATACTATAATAGTGTGTGAATTTAGTTTTCATCAAGTCTCACCCACTCCAATATTGTGGCCTTCTGCCAGACTAGGCTAAATTCAATAAATACAAAGTAGGAAACCTTTTGTAAAAAGGGTTGGGGAGTTTTTCTTGCAAGCCATTGCTAGTGATTTAGCTCCTCACTGGGAGCTTCATTATTGGCTAATTACTGTACGTAAACACATTTCGGTGTATATGTTTATTGTTATAGCTATTTTGTATTTACTCGTGTGTGTATGTGTGTTCATTGCATAAATGTTTATATACATATCAAAGTATGTGTACATATATTATTACATGTGTTTCACCATGTATGTGTGCATGTGGTTATATATGTATACTGTTCTATGAAAGCATGTTCATCAAGCTGATGTATTTATGATTTCTATGGGATGACTTTTTTCTTTTTCTTCTTTTTTTGGTTGGTAGACATTTTTATCAGCAAAATTGTTACCTTTTACTTAGAAGACTTCACTGTTACAAACAGGAAAAAATCGTACTGCTTATGTTGATAGATGTTTCACTCAGTATGTCACATCCTGTTTCTTCTGGCTTTGCTTTTTGAAATTACCTAATAGTACGGCCGCATAGCTGGGAATATCAAGCTTATGCATTTTACTTCGGGATCAAAGTGTAGTATCTGTTCCATGGGAGAGCCTGAGGCACAGCTACTGACACTTGCCTATCGAATGGGCCAGAGATTGGGTTGCGGATGGTGTCAAGTCCGAGTGTGCCGGTGCAGTGCGTCAGTCAATGAGGTTTTACTGAGGCTGTACACTGCTACGCGCATTGGAGGCCTTTGGACTTATCTTTTGGCTCTCCTATTATTACTTGGCCGAGCTGTGGGGGTGAGTTTCCCTGGGGCAGCACTGCTCCAAGTGGACGCTTTCGTGGCGGAGGTTGCTTAGCAAACGGAAGCCGCGTCGGCTGGAGCTATTTTTGGATGGATGGCTCTTCCCTCGTGTCATATTTTGCTGTGGTGGGACAGTGAATAAATACCCCATCCATTCAGTACCACGAGGCAGGATTATAACCTTCGCTTCAAACCCAGAGGCTGGTATCCTACCTCTGCGCTAAGGAACTAGACAGTCAGTAAGGCTGAATTTAAGCGATATATTTATTTAGCTTATATTCCCCATCCACCAGAGTGCTCTATTCCTATGGAAGAGCATTGCACAAGCTTACAATGAACGAGTTACCTCAATAGAAGAGTGCTCAACCCTGAATAGAGGAGCGTTAATTATTGTGTCATCCATAGACAGCTGTTTTGTTATATATATACATGTGTGTATGTGTCTTGTAAAGAACTTGCCCATTATTGTGTTGCCACTTGACCAAATAGTTATGCTTTTTATGATGAAAATATGTGATATAAAAGTTGGTACCCTTATAGCCAAAGTCATTCCAAAAAAATTTGGGTATTCAGTCATCATGCCCATGGCAGCTATTTTGAAATGGCTGATTACAAATCCATTTTCTCATCTCGTGGATGTATTATATTGAGGACATAATTAGTTTATTTACAGTGCATTGTTGTTTATATAGTACATGGAAGTTATTTAAAATTCAAGATGGCCACCATGACTGGTATGAAAATTGCAATAAAGTTGCATAAACTAGTCTGATAGGGATGAACTTGGTGTCAAATTATACATTTTTATGATGCAGAATTTGAATTTTGGAACTATAAATTGCTGAGAAGTTTCTTTTGATCTCACAATTTAAGATGATCACCATGTGTGTGGTCAGATGCTAGTGTAAACACTGCAATTACTTTTACTGTGTGGATTGGGCTGGTGATGGTGATGGTGGTGATGAATTCAGCTTTTGATGATGATTTTAGTGCTGGTTGATCCCAAAACAGTTGTCAGTGGCAGCCATTTTGAACTGCCGTGGGCAAAATATTGAAAATCCATGATGGCTCAATAACTTATATTTTTTGAAAAACGGCTTTTTGTTATGTGTGTACCAAATTTTATGCTTTTACCACAAACTGCTCAACCATTTGGTTAAGTGGCTACACTACAATGGACAAGTTCTTTACAAGACACACACACACACACCCATATATATATATATATATATACGCACACACACACATACACTCTAGCCAGGATATCCAGTGTTGCCTGAGGAATAAAAAAATTCAAATTCAATACAGGAGAGCAAATTATATTTTATAGCGATTCCAGAAAATTAGATAAAGTGGACCATTAGATCTGGTGGACCCTAGAGACAAATTTGCAGCCCCCATGGTGCAGCCATTTAGGAGTCTATAAAACATATACATTTAAGATGACAGACTTTTGTTAGTTTTGTAGTATTTTATATATATATATATATATATATATATATATATATATATATATATATATATATATGTAAACTAGTGTGGGTACCTATTAGAATATAGGTCTTTTGTACAAGACATTGTCCTGGGGAAAAGTCCTTCAAATATAACACAGCAAAGCAAATTGGATTTTACAGAGCCTTCATAAAAT
Organism: Thysanoteuthis rhombus; assembly: GCA_963457665.1. NCBI lineage: Eukaryota > Metazoa > Mollusca > Cephalopoda > Oegopsida > Thysanoteuthidae > Thysanoteuthis > Thysanoteuthis major. The sequence goes on along the minus strand of OY735209.1, from coordinate 27,183,497 downwards.
TAAATAAATTGCCAATTATGACCTGTATTGAAAATGCCCAAATTGACCTGACCTCAAATTGACCTTCAGAGGTCAATGCTACCTATCCTATGTTCATCCTGAGGTCAAGTTATCTGTCCGCACAAATTCGCTGCCCGTAGGGAGTCTATAAAACCAAAAGTTAGTCAAAGAGAAAGATAGACACAATTGTTGTCTTTATAGTATTATATATGTGAAAATATTCACGCAAATATCTCTGTTCAGTTGTGTGCATGTATCTGCAGAATTAGCCTAGTCAGATGTTCCCTATTTCGAAACCGGAAAAGATTCATGAAACTTAGCCAAGTTTGACTCGAGGCCAATAGTTTTGAGTATTTTTCTACTTGACATCTCCGTGTGTGCAACTATTCGTCATTTACTGCTCTTTCTTGTAAAATTCTTGCTTAACTCTCGTTTTATTTTGATTTCCTCCAAAAAGTCTTTGCTGTTGTTGGCAAAAAAATCTAATAAAAGAACAGGAAAAAAAAACTGCCTGTGCCTGAAAAAACCGATATGGTGCATGACACACGTAGATGTGTAAGCATTTTTTTTTTTCCTTTCATTTTTCATCAACAACAACAACAACAACTTGAATACAACTAGAATTACAATTTATTTTTTACAACAGAAAACACATACTCCTTCTTCTCTTCTAACCTGTTCACTGTCAAGTATATTTTAGACATGAATCCTGTGCTGGGTTTTTCTCATGAAAAAAAAATGATGACAAATCAAAGTCTTCATAGCCTGTTTGAAACAGTTTTATTTTCAACAGAATATATAATAAATGTAGTATCCAAAAAGTCTGGCTGCTATAGGGTCAGACTTGACTCCTAGTTCTATTCTGACTAAAGATGATTACTGCAACTTTTGTATTGTATACATAATAATAAATTTGTTGATATGTAAGACTCATCAGTTTAGCTCAGTTGGTGGGAGAGCCACCTAGGAATCACTTGGTCTTCATCTCAAATCAAGGTAGAGAAGTGTTAATTTTGTACATAGGTTTGGTTTAACGTGATATGATAATTAAACAGTGGAGAGTTTACTTCCTTAAATCTGGTGAGAATTGTTGTTATTCTTGAAATTGGGGGAGAACAAAGTCGACTCCAACTTGGAAAAGAGTTTGGCTACAACACTTGGAGAAATGTGTGTGTGTGTGTGTGTGTGAGCATCAGGATTACTCATCTGCTGGCCATTGTATGAAGTTGATATTTGCCAGATATATCAGTCAGCACACAAGACAGTTGAGTGTCAAATTTGAAGTTGTTTGGCCGAGCAGTTCTAGAGAAATCTAATTTTAAAGAAAAGTTTTAAATAAAGATTGTAGATACTTTCACTTGACTTCCGCTGTTTAAAATTATCTACATTTAGATATAAAATATTTTAATCAGTAATACTGAAGAGAAGTAACTGAAATATTTTGAAGCTTTAGTTTGACATGATGGACAGAAAATGATAATTATTGCAGACAGCTCCACACACCATAAACATGGACTGACAGTTTGCAAAGACAAGTTATCTTGTTCACTGCAACAAACAGATTAAAAAAAGGGTCCAAGCTAATTAGCCCATATATTTACTAATATTTTCATATAACTCGCATAAAAATACACCAAACAAAAAATATCTGTTGCCTGGGTACTGGGTATCCAGACTTCAGACTGCACCTCCCCATTGCATTAAAAGTGGAAGGATCAGGAGCATTACTTGTTGTTCGTGGTTTGATCAAGTATGACATTTGCATTAAGTGCAAATGCAGAATAATTAAACACCTTGAAAAAAAACAGAAACAAATTCTCTATTTCCCAGTCTTGAGGACATCCTGGCCTTAAGGACTCGCCACAATTTTTACTTGCAAAATTTTAGAAACAAAAAACGTAAAATTAAGTTCTTCGCACTTTTACCTTACCAAGATGTTTTGCAAGTGGCTTACCAACATGGCGATCCTCTTGACCACATATAGTCTTACATTATGAAGATATGGTGCCTGCTGTTACTAACTGAACATGTTACATTTCATCACAGAACAACTGAACTTGACCAGAATAGAAATGATGGACGACTTTTTGATTATGATATTATTTTTTCCTGGTAACAGCAATGACAACAAATACCTGCACCAAAATTAGAACCTTTCAAGATTACTGAGGAAACTGAAACTTGGCAGGCAACCTTATTTCAACCCCTTTAAAATCTTTATGAATGAAATATTTCGAAAATTCAGCCTATATCCTTAAATATGATTTCACTCATTTAGGCAGGACCATTATCAAATGGGACCGGTCTGGTTATTCACTCTGTAAAAACTGTCACGTGGCCGACATCTTTTGGCAGTAGGCCTTGTTAGGGGTAACCAATTAAAAAAAATTAGAAAAAGGGATTACCAATGAATAAGTTACTTTTCTTGCCTTTTGTTGGGTAGTGATCGCTCAGAAAAAAGTCCAAATTTTCAAGAAACTAGTGTGAACAATACCAGATACAAACTAAGGGACCAATTTAGCATACACTTACATTGTGAAATGAACCTCCTATAAAAACCTATCTGATGGGGGATTTAAAAGAAAAAAAATGTTGTCGACCTAAGTAAAAAATTTTCTGCCCTCTAGTTCTATTGGTCCAGCCTGTACGTGTGACACGTACCAGACTAACTTGACAACCGAAGAAACCTATGTTGATGTTTTCCTACTTTACCATATCTTTCAGGAAGATAAAACAAGGTCTCAAATCTAGCAGAAAGGAATGGTAAACCTCTGCTGTGAAAGTGTTAAGAACATTATGAGATGTCAGCAAATGGAAACCGGTTAATTGTTGGATGCAAATAGAAATTTCTTCAATGGCGATTGATCACGTGATAGGGAAACGTCCATCGGGCTTTTTCTCACACCCTGAAACAAAGTGGCTATTCCTCCCCCCCCAATTATTTTGCTCTATCAGAGAGATAAAAGACAATTGAGACAAAAAAAGTGGAGAAATGAGCTTTTTTTTTTTTTTTTTTTCAGACTGCATTATTGCTTGTTAGGAAACTGCATGGACAATTGTTCTACCTTTTGAATAGAGAGGCTTTGATTTCAATCGGATTAACAAAAGATGTGGGAGTCAAGTTGTGAATAGAGACTGGGGGGATGATAGTGTAAAGGTTGGACAGTTAATAGAAAGAGGATTGATTGCAAATGAGAGAGGAAAAAAAAAGAACTTCATTAAAACTTGGAACAATTACAAAATATGCAGTTTTATATCAAGGTACATCAATTCATATATATATATATATATATATATATATATATATATATATACACACACATATATGTGCGTGTGTGTGTTTGCAAGAAACCTTATACATTTTTTAATGAACTAATAAACCTATCTGGCATAGTCTTTGTTAAAGACCGTCTATCAAAATTGTCAAAATAGGATTTCTTCAACTTTCAAGTTGGTCTGGTTGGTAGGTTAGTTGGTTATGTATCATGTATACAGACTGGACCATTGGAGTTAGAGGGCTGAAATTTTCAACATTTTCTTCTTAGTTTTTTTTTTTTTTCATTGATCACCAAAGTTAGAAGTCTAAAGAGGTATCCCTGTAGATTCTTCACTTCTTAAACTTTGAAGCATTTTTAAAAAAAGGATCACTCATGTGATTAGAGTTACTCGCTCCGAGGCACCTTCGCTGGCTATTTAGATCTATGTCTCTTCCTTTGTATTGAATTTATATCATAACAGGTCTGGTTAGTCACTCAATAGAATGTATCAGGGAACCAACGTCTTTTAGCAGCATGCCATGTTAAGGGTGATAAATAAATAAAAAATTGAAAAATAAAGGGGGTGATCTATGAATAAGTTTCTTCTCTCAACTTTAGTTGGGTAGTGGTCACTAAGAAGTCTGAAATCTTGAAAATTGAGCATGAATGCTGCTGGACACAAACAGACCGATTTAGCATAAACCTACATTGCAAATCGACCCCCCCATACACACTAAAAATAGGGGGGGGTAAAAAGACGTTTTTCACAGACATAATTCAATTACATTAACTTTGTACAATATTCTGATCGTGCCTGGCAATGAATAATGTTTACATCAAATCTTGTTTTTGCGTGTTGAATAGATTTTTTCAAATGAATTGAAAAGCAATGTAAGGAAGTTTGTCCTGACTGTGATTATCCATGCTGTCTCACACTTGATACTGGAAACAGTGCACAAATAAAAACAATTTAACAATTCATTTGATTCAAAGCAATAATAATATAATTCTTGTATTTACTTATGTTCTTCTTTCATTAATTCTCTTATTTCTTTTTCATTTGTGCACCATTTTACATTTGTCACATCGAATTGTTGAGAGTGTCGAACTTGACAATTCACAATAGGACCAACTTCCCTACATCGCGTCGAATTGAAAATAAATGAGAAAAAATTAAAATAAATTTGAATTCCAGAAAAATAATTAAAATTGAATAGGAATGCTCTAAGTACATTTAAAACTGAAAAGAATTGGGAAGTTTATTTGATGGAATTCATATTTTTTTGATAAGATTGGAATGTGAATTACTGTTTGCTTTGTACGGTTCAGGAAAAGATATTGAAATTGAATCTCTGAATGGAAAATTAAACGTATCGATTATCTTCTTTTATTTTCTTTTTTTTTCTCAGCTTAGCAATGAAGGCACTTGTCTAGGATAATTTTGGTTATTTTGATTCTAAAGTGTTCTTGCAATAAGATCGTAGTTTATGTTGTCGTTCTAATGTATTGATTTTTATCTTTCTATTCAGTCAGACAGAACAGAAATTAATAGAATATCAATGAATATATATAGAATATAATGAACGTAAATTACTATCTAGGTTCATTATACAACTAAGGAACCTGAATTATAATTTTCTGAGGGATGGTCCGTATACAGAGCTTTTAGTTTGGGAAATATCAATTGGAATTTATGAGGGGCCTTAAGTTGAACAATTTTGGATATCCCAGATCCCTGAGGAAACCTTTAGAGTAGGGGTGTCAAACATGCAGCCTGCAGACCACACGTGACCCAATGCCTTCTTGCATGGGGTCTGCGACACATTAGTTGTTTCGGTCATATTTTGTGCTTCAAAATGCATTTTTCAAAAAATAGAAAAATTGATATAAATTCAAAAAGAATAGAAAAATCAATATGAATTTAATTTGATTTTAATTTTGAATTTTAATTTAATCTAAATCTTTAAAAAAATGAATATTTTATATAAATTAGATAAAAGCTTTGGCAGTGCCAGAGTACTGGGAATGGGGCCAGATAGGTCACTTGTGCCGCAAAGTTTCTGTGAAATTCATCAACTCCCATATTTCCCTTCAAGTCCAAATGATACCACGATTGCACTTCTGTTGCTTGTCATCGGATTCAGATCTGAAGGGTTTGGTGTCCTGGACAACGGAATGAAATTTTCTCCATGTTTTCGAAATCATTCCCATACAATTACGCGTTGTGGTTGGGCACATTGTCATTGTAGAAAACCCGTGCCATGAAGGGGTATACTGGGTATCTGATAATGTTGAGACTGTATGTGACTAAGTACATTGCACATGAATGATAGGACCGGGTGTTTCCCAGCAGGACGTTGGCCAAACCACCATACTACTGGCTTGGTTCTTTCCTCGCTGTGTATCCTGTTGCCATCACCGCGCCCCCCCCCTCCAGATAATGATGCATGCCGCCCCTGCTGTCTATTTTATTAGGGAGGAAGTGGGTCCGAGTGCCCTCTTTCATTGATACAGGTCCAGTTTCGATGCTCACTTGCCCATTGAAGATGGTTTCAATGATGGAAATTAGTTAGCAGGGGTACTCTGACTGGCCTGTGACCGTGAAGCCGCGTACACAACAAAGATTATTGTACTGTGTTGTAAAACATTCTGTCCTTCACCTTGATTAAGGCTATCTGTAATTTGTGTTGCCGCAGCCCTTGTGCTAGCTTGTACTTGGCAGGAAAGCCTACGTTCACTTCTTGCATCGATAAGTCATTGCGACTCAATACCTTGTGAGCAGTTGGTGATTTTTCCTTCTTTTGACCACCATTGATAGGTACTCATCATAACTGAACCTCACAAAGCATGTCATTTTAGAAATGCTCTGACATAGTCTCCTGGCTATAACAATTTGGCCTTTATCAAAGTTGCTCATATCTTTCTTCTTGCCCTTAACTTTGATATTCAATTCGTCTAAATAAAGTACTTGAGGTTAGCTCAACTACTGATATACCTCTAACCCTAACATATACAGTTGTTATGAGACAGAACTCGTCATAAGTTGCTGGTCATAATGTTTTGGCTCATCAGTGTGTACATATATATATATATATATATATATATATATATATATATATATATATATATATGATAATTAAATAATTGTGTCATCCACAGTCAGCTGTTTTATTGTATTATAATTCTTCAGTGTGGTTACAGACTATCCAATAGCCCTTCCAGTACCACAAGGTAGGTTCGAAACCTTTGCTTCAGAACCAGAAGCGAGCATTTTACCCTTGCACTACGCAGAACTAGATGGTTAGTAAGGCTGAATTTAAGCGATATATTTACGCACAATTTCCCATCCACCATAGTGCTCCATTCCAAAGCTGGAAGAGCATTGCTATATAACTTACAATGAACAAGTTACCTTACTTGAAGAGTGCCCAACCCTGAATAAGGGAGCATTAATTATGATAATAATTAAATAATTATATATATATATATATATATATATATATATATATATATATATATATATATATATCTGAGCAGCTGTCAGAACTTATGAGTTCCCCTAGGGTTTACCCCCATAGGAGGTCAGGTGGATTCCAACAAGGTAATGCTGTTGACAATTGGATCACAGAGATAGGAACTCCTTCTTCTGAAATGACAAATAGTGTTCATTCAGCCAAAGATTTCAATGTGGCTCCTTGTAGGGCATTATTATATTAAACTTGATATATTTATCCTAGAAAAAGAATATAAATGTGATGTAAGTTATGAAATATACTCTGTTGTAAGTCATTCTGGCAAAAATCTGTCATGTTAGTCACAAAATCTTATTTATCTATCTCGTAAAAAATCTTGTAATTTACAATACGTCGGTGAAACTGTGCTTCCCCTTGAATAAGCGTATGAAAATACACAGAACCAGCCCTGAGGGTCAGCAATGTGTAATTGGCCATTTCAGAGAAGTACGCATCAATTTATTGTTTTTCATTCAGATTATTCGGAAATTTACGAGGAAATGAGAGTAATAGTCAAGGTAAGATGGATGAAGCAATACTTAGAAAAAAAGGCATTGGAGGGAGGATGATATCATTAAAGCCGTGTGTGTAATCTATCCTCACGGACTAAATATTAAAGTGAAGAAGAAAAGCTCTCATTGGGAGGGGGAATGTATTGGTGTACTTCTTCCTCCGTTATCCTTGCTGGGGATTATCATGTCCATTTTTGTATAAATAGGAACCTTTGTGAGAATTTTGTGCTAAGATTTTTTTGCTGATGTCCAGAGCTGTATAGAAGATCGTATTTACTTGCTCCCTTACAAGAGAAAGATCTGACGTAGTTGTTTTTAATGTGGGATCCCATTTACGGGAGCTCTGCAAAAATTGTTCCAGTCCCCATAACTAGTGTTGTGGGGTTGTCAGGGCAAGCCCAACCCATCCCTTTTAATGTGATAGGACAGTACTGCTCTGGCATGTATTTTTTGAGGCCACAGGACAAATCCTAAGCCTCTTGCGCTTAGCCATGCCAAGCCTCAGTAACCCATCATTGACCGTGTCATTGCACTGGCATTAGCGCTGACCTCTGGGAATCAAGAAGTGTATAGAAGATGATCTTCCAGGATCTTTCAGTTACATTGGAAAACTTCAAACAAAAAAGAAGGTATTGAAAGAGACGGCTTCTAAAATAATGTTACAATTTGAATTGGTATATAAGATGACAATATTACATCAATGGTACGAATATATACTTGATATAATTGACACAAAACTATAAAAAAATCACCTACTGAGAGTATGCCTCGTAATGCTTGCATTGTTCTGTATAAAAATAGAGGATTTGATGATATAGATTTACCCCAAATTTTCCACCAGACCTCTCTATCATGTGCATTGCAGAGCCAATACTTTCTGAACTTACATAGTTTGTCTCTCCATCTTGTATTCTGCCAGATGCGGTTATGCCTGTGATCCCTAAATATCCATATTGTGAGTTGTGATGTCCATCGGTTGTCTTCATTCCTGTAACAAATAAATATCAAGTAATGGAATCAGCATTAAACAGATGAAAAGAAAAAGTGCTTGGATCTGTAAATGAAAAAATCCAATGTTAGAAGTGCACCCTAAAAAAATTGTTTGTGAGAAATTAGGACTTAAAGCAGATGAAAATATACAAAAATTTCCAACTCTGCACTAGATACTTAAAATGCACAAAAAGGTGACTGCTCTATTGTAGTCTCTAATGTTTGTAATACTAAACCTATTAGCAAAACCGTTTCTAAAGTTTTTAAATTTATAACCAATCTATTGTATAAATTCCATATTAAAAATAGATTCTATTGTAATTCAATTCTCTTCTGGGTAGTAAATAATTCTATACCTATTAATGAAAAATTGGATCTTATAGATACCCATGAAGGGGTTAAATCTCTATCTCAACCTTTGATTTTAGTATTCTCTATACAGATTCCTCTTGAAGATTTTATTAAAAAATTAAATAAAATAGTCTTGGGAAGGTGATGCTTAATCAGCATTGCTGAGGAGTCTTGTTGATGTATGATTGTTTTGATTTTAAATCCAGAAACTATTACATGGTAAACAATTGATGAACCTAACAAGAAAAATTCACTCATAGTAACATAATATATTGAAGTCTATATAAAACATAAAACTCACTGAAAAGCTTAGATAAATTGCATCAGCAGATTTTTGGAAATAATTAACTGAAATGACATTAATTTTGAAAAGATTTCTTTTTATATGTTTATTGCTTAAAGCTGTGAAGCTTTCTCTCTATTTGTAAATATAGATGTACATATATATGGATCTATATCTTTATCTACAGACATAGACATAGACATATATATATATATATATATATATATATACATACATACATATATCTATATCCACATATGTATATGTATATCTCTCTCTATATGTATATGTATATGTATATCTCTCTATATATGTATATCTACATCTCTCTACATACGTATATCTATCTCTCTCTCTCTCCTTCTCTCTCTCTCTCTCTTTATATATATATATATATATATATATATATATACATACATACATATATCTATATCCACATGTGTATATGTATATCTCTCTCTATATGTATATGTATATCTCTCTATATATGTATATCTACATCTCTCTACATACGTATATCTATCTCTCTCTCTCTCCTTCTCTCTCTCTCTCTCTTTATATATATATATATATATACATACATACATATATCTATATCCACATATGTATATGTATATCTCTCTCTATATGTATATGTATATCTCTCTATATATGTATATCTACATCTCTCTACATACGTATATCTATCTCTCTCTCTCTCCTTCTCTCTCTCTCTCTCTTTATATATATATATATATATATATACATACATACATATATCTATATCCACATATGTATATGTATATCTCTCTATATATGTATATGTATATCTCTCTATATATGTATATCTACATCTCTCTACATACGTATATCTATCTCTCTCTCTCCTTCTCTCTCTCTCTCTTTATATATATATATATATATATATATCCTCTCTCTCTCTCTCTCTCTCTCTATATATATATATATATATATATATATATATATCCTCTCTCTATCTATCTATATATATATATATATATATATATATATGTCTATCTATGTATTATGTCTCTCTTTACATATGTATATATATATCTTCTCTACATATATACATATATATCTTAAAAGTAAAATTTTTAAACTCACAAGACTAAAACCACTATATTTTTATTGTTTATATAACTAAAACTAATCAAGTCAAAATTATCATTTTATTTTTTTTTCCACATTCACTAACTTCATTTTTGAAGCATTTCAATTTGTTCATAGCGTTCATATATTATCACTGAGAAGGTAAATAATGTTTGTTTTTTTCAGTGAAAACTGCGATATTAACTACACTAATTCTTTACCAAAACCCATAGTATTAGTTTCCACAACTATTTATTTTCATGAAACACAAAAAATTACTTATCTGCTATTCTAATATTAGGATGCCTGTTATTAAAGAATCAACAGACCCCCCCCCAAAAAAAATAAGTTATCTTAATTGTTATCTTTTTTTAAGTACCAAAAGTTATTGGCATAACCATGATTTATTCTCATATTTCATCATGGTTTTCAATTTATCTGCAGTGAATAAAAGTTTTAAAAAAACAAACAAGGTTTTTTATTTAAATTTACTCTCATGTTTCTGATTGTTTTGTTTATAACAAATTGAACTGGAAGTTCTGAAAGAAGTGTCTGCATTTTACTTAAGAACTTGAAATGCGTCCATCACATTCTGAAAGCCCTATTTCTAAACCTGGAGTCTTTGGCCTGCAATGCCTGGATGGTGACATTCTGAACTGGGTGGGATGGATCCAGGGTAATGATGTGAGAAGGGTCAAACCAACAACAAACGCTGATGACTTAAAAACAACACTTAATTTATCTCCCAAGTTTTATTAGCACTAGCTGAAAATACCCAACCTCCTGACAGTTATCCCTAGCTATATGTAGCCAGCCTATGACCATAAAACAGGGAGTTGAGAAATAATCTGATATTTTTACAGACATAGGCTCAGTATAGCTGGGGATTACTGCCCAGCAGAGATGGGAGGTTATTTTCAGCTAGTATATATAATTTTGTTTACTTGTTGAAAAACAATGTGGTCATAAGAATAATAGCGGAGACTGACTCCACCAGATTTAAAGATCTTTTTTATTTTTTTTTTAGAAACTGAACACTGTCTGGCCACACCCTTTTCTCCTGTGTCCAGGGACACATTATCCACCCTGCCTCAGAATAATGTCAATGGGCCAGGCTAAGCAGAAGCCATTTAATAGCAAGAGAAACATGGATGATTTGAAAGTGGATCATGAGCTGTTCGCGCGCACACACACACACACACACACACACACACATTAATGTAGGGATAGGTATTTACAAAGCTTAACTTAGTCTGACACAAGGCCACAGTTCTGGGGTGGATCATATATAATAAATGAATAAATCTGATGTCTATATTTGTATACAGAAATATGTGTACATGGTTACATTGTGACAAAATATGTGTATATTTACATGTGGAGGTTTCTTTATATATATATATATATATATATATATATATATCATAATTAATAATTGTGTCATCAGACAGCTGTTTTCTTGTATTACAGCACTTTAGTGTGGCTATGTAGTCAATATCCATTCCAGCACCACTTGGTGGGGTCAAAACCTTCGCTGTGGTCCCAGTGGCAGATGCTCTAACCCTGCCCTACACAGAACTGGACAGTCAGTAGAACCAAATTGAGCGCTATATCTATTTACGCATAATTCCCAATCTACCAGAATGCTCAGTTCCAGAGTTAAAAAAGCATTACATGATTGTCTTTAAGTATGCTCACATGATCGAAATAGAAGCAAAGAGATATTAGAAATATTTTGTGAACGTACTCAGGTTTGAACATACAACCTGCCTGTTGGCAGTCAGACACTCTACCTATTGCCCCATAGAGACATTTTTGATAAATGTGTTCAGATGAAGGCCAAACCCTTGATTTTGTTTCATCTGCATTAGCAGGTCATTGTCAAATCTTTTTGAATGAAAATATTTTGCAAAAGTATTTTTGCAAAAAATTTTGTTATTTAATTACAATTTTTTTCAGAAAATTAGTCTCACTTGAAACTTTTGCACACATTAGTTTTTCTCAAAAATTGAAAATTCAATATTTTTAGCCTCAAGAGTAGGGTTGTATTTACCTTGTAACTACAATGCTAAACTGGACCATTACTTTCTGCCTTTTATACAGAATTATACCTTCGAAGTATTCGGTTACTTCCTTTTAGATCCTTTCAGTTATTGCCTTTTTTGTAGAAAGATATCAAGCAATCCTTCATTTTGTGAACATGAACATTTTAAGTGCTGTCGAAATTGACTATGGATGCAGAAAAGGGCAAAAACTAAAGTTATATCGAATGATATTCAGGGGAATAACAATATAATTTACGTGATAACTACTGTTTTCTTTTTATGATATTTTTATAATTCTTTGTTATAACATTTTTAACATAGAGTGAGCAAGTGTATGGAACTTCACAATTTACAGTCATTATTCAATACAGTTAGTTATTTGTATAATTTCAGTCAAGTCATTTTGTTGCTGCCTTTTTCTACATCTGTGGTCAATTTCAACGATGGGTGATATCTTCACCTCTCGAAATATCTTTATAAATTTCACTTCATCTGAATCTTGAACCCAAACTTCCGCTTTCAAAAATTTTCGCGAAAAGCTGCTGCGGACTATGTTGACCTGAGCGAGAGGGCTCATAAAGGTCTACTTGGGGGGGTGTACATGACATCCTTGTCAAGATTCGATCACACTACATGACAGTTAATACACTGATTCCATTTTTTTTCTACTCATGCTACCCCCACTTACATGATTATGTAAGAAGGCATTTATTAAAAAACATTTTTTATTCCTGCATGGTCAAATGTGCTGTTATTTTTTCTCCCCCATGCATGCTAAGATTCCTGCTCTATGCTAACAGCAAAGATTTCAACGAAAGTACTAGCAGGGAATCCCGGTGTTGACAGGGAAAAACTAACCTCAAATTTGATTTTAGTGAGGAAATAATGCTAAACTGTATGCTGGAGTGAGGGTGCTAGAAGTCATTTGATCCCAGGGAATGGAATCGCTGCTAGTAGGTGTGTGCAAATGTTCCTAGTGTTTCGAGAGACTGAATACACAGTTGAAAACCAGTTTTTCAATGGAAACTTTAGTACATAACTAATATATATATATATATATATATATCGGGGAGTACCCAATAATTTCTGAATTATATATTCATCCCTGGTCAAAACTTTTGGAAGAAAATTAGGTCATTTTGAAGTTGTTCTCTCTGATCATGGCATTAGGTTTTTTAACCCTCTATGAGCAAATGTAGCCTGTCTCATTTTCCGATCTTCTGTTGATATTTGCTGGCATGAATTCACTAGACAACGAACCAGTCACCTCAGTGGTCCAACGATAACCTTCATTGATTGTATGGCAAACTTTTAAAACGAGTTTCGTTGTTTCGAATTGTTCAAGATTGGCCAGACTGTGGTTGGTCTTCAAGTGACATTTTACTATATTTCACTTGCACATCTGCATTTCGCCATAAGCTTCTTCTTGAAAAAAAGCTTCTCAAAGTCTTACAACAGTTTCAGCTGCAGTTTTCCTCCACACTCTCTATTCTTTTTCATTGCTTGCAAACACCAGAAAAAAAAACACTGGGAACAAATCGATCCAGAATCACATGACTCCTGACGCAATGTGCGACTAACATCAACTTCACGTACCACATTCAAATCCGTTGTTTAAAGGCGTACCCACTTATCTACATCTATTTCTCTCTCTCTCTCTCTCTCTCTATCTATCTATCTATATATATATTGGGCACTATCCGCAAAGCAATGATTGGCAAGCTAGTCTACCAGCCCAATAACTTGTATTGTGAGTTCAGTTCTCACTGGTGTCTCATTATTGTGGCCTTGTGCCATGTATGTTTGCATGTGTTTGTATAAAATAATAATGTTTGGGAACTGATTTGCAAATAAACATGGATCACAGTGTAAACAAAATTCTCCACACTCGCTAATTTGTTAACCAAATTACAGTTGCTCCCCAGGATATAAATCTTTTACATATCAAGAGTTAGAATTTATTGTCTCCAATTGTCTTTGTGTATATTTGAGGGTGTTGGCCCTTCTGTTTTGTTTTTTTTTTTGTTTTTGTTTTTCTTTTTTTTTTTTTTTCATGGCCACACACACTCACACATATTTATTTGAATATATTGTATCCATGGGCGTCTGCTGGGGAAAGGGGGTGCAAACAGGCCATTTGAACCCCCTTCCCCCTCCCCATTGCGGATCAGGCCTTCTCACTGAGGGTGACGAGGTTTGAAATTTGGAACCTTATAGAGGCCAGGAATTAAAGGGAAGGGGTCACTATAAACAATGGCAGCTTAGGACTACCCACAGCTCAAGCACTCCCTAGTTCCTTAACGACAACTGACATATGGATATATCTTTTTTGATGCCCCCCTCTGGAAAAATGGCAGCGACGCCCATGATTGTATCACTCTTGTTTACATTTATTTAAGAACCAGAAGATATAATATTTGCATACAAATTAGTGGCTGTTTGTGTATATCTATGTTCATGAGTAGATTCTGTGTATGTGCATATCATATCTATGTGGCACACACACTCACATATACGTATTTATGTGTGTGTGTGTGTGTGTATATATATATGTATATATATTTATGTGTGTGTGTGTGTGTATATATATATATATATGTATATATACATATATAGTATATATTTGTATGTATATACATATATATACACACTGTTGTGCTTTTGCTGAGTGTAGGCAGGGTGTTCTAGAGTACAGTGGGTGTGGCCCAACAGTTCTTGATTTCTACATATGGGAGGTGAAGAAATGAAGAAAAAAAACTCCAAGGTCAAAGTTAATGGAGTAGAATCACCCATCACATCCAATGGTGGGGGGGACTATCAGTATTGCTTCAGCTGCACAAGGTTTGGATGCGGAATTTAATACAAATAGATCTGGTTAGTCACTCAATAGACACCATCACGTGACCAACATCTTTTGACAGCACACTGTGTTGGGGGTGATCACTTCAAAAATTGGAATGGGTCTGAGTAGTCGCTCAATAGGAACCATCACGTGACCACCATCTTTTGGCAGCATACTGTGTTGTGGGTGATCTATTAAATAAAAAAGACTCGATAAAAATAGTGATCAATGGATAAGTTACTTTTTAACCTTTCGTTGGATGGTGATCATTTTAAAAAGTTTGATTTTAGAAAAAAAATAATGTGAATGGTGCTGGACACAAATTGAGGGGTCAATTTAGCATAAACTTACATTGGAAATTGAACCCTTCTCTAAAAAAAATATTCAGGGGGTGAAATTTCAGAAAACAAAAAAAAATGTTTTTTCTAATCATGATAAGGAGTAAATGTTTATATTCACAGACCTCTAGTTCCATTCGCGCATACTTACATAAATATCAAGCCCAAGCAACCTAAAAACTGAAGAAACCTATGTTAACAGTTTTGACAACAGTACTAGTAGACGGTTCCCAATACAGTATAATATCTACTTACAAGTGCGTTTGTGTGTATGTTTGGGGCAACTGCTTTCAGTGGGGTGTCCAGGACATAAGCTTCAATTGCCCAGGTCAGCCATACTGTCTGATTATTCCCTCAAAGAGTCAGCAGACCTCTACAGCCTGCTTTGGCATCTGCCTAGAGAAGAAAACTCCAATAAAACCTATTACCAATGGATTTTGATCCTATCTTTCCAACTTGGTGGACATGGCATGTAAACCCTTAGCCAAAAGGGTGGGATTAGCTGTGCGCACTCCTCACATCTTGAAATTCCATTGCACATGCATTTAGGCTGTTCATGTAAGGGCCCCGCCAATGTAGGACCTGAAAAGATGTGGAAAACTTTCCTGAATCTCTATTTCTGTGAAGCCATCTAACATAAAGGTCCAAATTCTTTCCCTGTACTGGATAAAAACAAATTTTTTTTTAAAATAAATATTAAATTTGATTAATTAAAGATTTTTGATCATTTTGTAGGGTAGTGGAGATTTGGTGAATTTTAAACACATGCAGTGCCAAATTTGGTTAAATTATTCCCCGAAAAAATTTTTCTTCACTCAAATAGTTTTAAAAAAGAGGAAGTCTATGATGAAGATTGATCTTTCATATCTAGGAATGGTATTATAAACTCAGTCACATTTTCCATCTTCTACACAACAAGCTAATTCAGAGAGTGCTTACCCTTGCCAATGACTTGGGAAGTAATTGTGCATGGATCCATCCCAAAATTTCATCACTTCTTCCATGGCTCATTGCCTACAACTCCACGAAATTTCAGCAAAATTCATGGAGAACTTTTGGAGATATCATGTGAAAAGATGTGAAATTTTGGCAATATTATACGTAAGGCACATATAAATACAACATAGAGGATGTAATGGAACCCCCTTCCCCAAATTTAATCACTGCTGTAGCAAAATTCCATTATGGTCTGTCCAGAAAGTATCCAGCCATTTAATGATAACAAAAAAAAGCTTATCCTCGGGGCAATGGGGTCTTAATCCTCTTCAAAGTATTCCCCTTGGGACCACACACTCTCATCCCAGTGTCCTGTTGAAAATAGGACCTTTTCCGCCTCACCACTGTCTCCCTAATCTCATCCACTGTCAGAAATTCCTTTGGGAAAAGCAAGAAGTTGCAAGGTGCCAAATCTGAACTGGGAGGGTGTCTGACAGAACTGCGATATGCAATGTTTTGCAAAAAAAAACAAAAAAACTGCATGAAAGATAGAAAACATGATAGAGAGATGGGATTCCCAATTGTGATAGTCTTACAGTATACAAGCTCGCTTAATGGAGTCTAACTGCTGATGAATTGACTCCATGAGAGAATGTCTATTCATACATGTGCAGTAAGGCCCTCTCTGATTGGTTACAAAGTTATATCAAGGCTATGCCGCCAGTTTTTTTCAGACTGACCCCATACAGGTGACGATGATTGATCCGTGTCGTCTATACCCATCACTGGTTGGAACCTGGACACCACTTCAGAGCTCTGTATGTGCAGAACAAGAAATATACACACATTCTGTTACTGTCACTGTTTCTCCCCCGCCCCCCACATAGACTCACTCATAATTTGTCTACAATTTTGGAATGTCAACAAACCCAAATTCTCTTGTGTGATGCCTTTTTTGAATTTTTCAGAAATGTCTCTTTCCACTGACCCTGCAGTTTCATCAGGTCTTTGAAGATTCCATCTTTCAGCATTTCAAAAATTCAATGTTGCAGAATTTATCTTCTAGAATCTGCTTCCTTCCATGAAATTTCTCTAGCTTACCCCTAGTGGCAAATGTCTTTGTGACAGGGTTTCCACCATTTCGACAGAATGGCTTACCAGAGCAAATACAGAAAATCTTTCTCCTTGCTCCCTCTGTCATGCTATCCAATTACAAAAAGATGATGCAAGATTTTGTCCAAAATTGTATCTGACAGTTTCTTTTAATTGTGGCCTGTCTCCTGTTACCCTCATATTTATATTATTCTAAGTAAAGCTATGTGTTCTCTTGCAAGTAGATTTTCATTTTCCTTAAAAAAAAATATATATATATATATATATATATATATATATAAGGGTAAGTAAAAAAAGTACTGCTACAAAATCATAGTCTTTATTGAACAAAAATGTCAATATATAGAACTAATGTTTCTCCACAGGTCTATATATACTTTGACACATTTCCCAGTCACATTTCGTTGGTTGCACGTTTTCTGTCAATAATATCCCCCATTCTTCATTTTTCTGGATGACAACATTGTATTCGTGTGTAGTTAGTGTGTGTGTCAGTGTTAGTGGGTAAACATCTTGGTATGTGTTTGTGCATGTACATATGTGTTTATGTGTTAGTCTACATGTATGTACATGCTTATAAATGTGTGCTTGGCTGCATGTGCTTGCATGTATGCGCGTTTGTTTTAAATGAGTTTTGAGGCCGGAGAGAGTTTTGAAATGGCTAGACCAGGGCTGTAACGTTGATGGGGTAAGATTTCCCAACAAAACTCTTGTAGAGCAGTCTTTGTTACATTCAAAGAATGAGTGGGTGCATTGCAGAGGTGGAAAAAAATTCCTTGGTACAACTTACCTAGCTGTTTTTTTGCAAATGCAGTTTTCAATTTTTTTTTCAAAACTTTTCTATAATAAGCCCCCATGATCTTCCTGTGTCATTGAATAAATTCTATCAAGATTACTCCTTTGAGATGGAAAAAAAATGGTCACCATCACTCTCTGAGCAGACCTCTCTGCCTTGAATTTGACTAATCCATTAGATCCCCTTGGAAGCTACTGATATGACTGGGCCTTGCTCTCTTGATCTTCTGGGTAGATTCAAGACTTGTCCCTGGTTTCAATAACATTCCATAAAACCGTCTTCATCTGCTTCGATCTTTATCAAAAGACAGACTGAACATCTTTTTGAGCTAGCTTTACATAGTACTTTGGCACCGATCGAGCTGAAAGCTTGCTATGGTCAAGATGTTCACTTAAAATTGAAAATACTTAATCATGAGAGATCCCAACTTCAGTATCTATTACATTAATGGTAATTTAACGGTCTTCTTCCATCCATTTCTGGACTTCAACCACAGTTTCTTCATTTGTCGAGGTTGATGGTCTCCCTCCTTTTTGCTCATCTCTGAGAACTTCCTGACTGTCCTTAAAAATTCTTGATCCATCTAAAAACTGTTTTTCTATGTTTGGCAGTATCCTCCTAAAACCTACTGCAAAACTTCAATCTGAGATTTCCACTCAACATTTGTTAAAAATTTGATGTTAGCCCTGACCTCAAAATAGTTTTTTTCCATGGCACCGAAAGTATCATTTTTATGGTTCACCAACTTCTCTGCTCACATCTACTTAGCGCTGACATCTGAGTGCCAGCTTCTCTATGCACGACCATGGGACGTAAAGATAAGTTAGTGCATCTCAGTGCTAAAAGAACCAGCAAAAAATCATGGAACCAAAACTATTTATTGATGTACAAAAATTAAAATTATTTTTCGAGTTGAATTATTTTAATGAATTAATTTTACTTCCATGTACTTCAATTTAATGTTTTTTGCAGGAACAATGAAACTATTTATTTGTTTATGGTGTTCAGATTTGTTTTCTTTCTAAGTTGCTATCAACTTGGATTTGGTCTTCTCAAAGTGATGGACAATTGTTGAATAAGTTGAATTGTTTGCTAATTTTAAGTTTGATGGTCATAGACATCTTTAAACAACAAGATAGGCTCTAAAGCATAATTGGTTATTAAAAAGTATAGTCAAACAACATATTCATTTGAAATCAAAGCAATAAAGAAATCGAAACCTGGTATATATTTTGACTCGTAGTGAGAGCCAGGTATATTACAAAACCGTGTTCAACATAATTCCTCCCTTCGAGTTGAAATATCCACAGTTAACATCTCATTTGTATTTTTTGATAAAACGAAATTAAAGATTAAAAAAAAATCATTCAAAAGAAGAATTGAAAAAATCTTCATGTAATTTTCATTTCAAATGTAAAGATTTCAAAGAAGGTTATCAATTTCCAAACATTTTTTTTTTAAAACTAGATTTGACACTTATGTTCATATCTGAATTCAAGACACCACTCGACTATCTTATTATATTCCTCAAGTAAATTTCTCTTTTTTTTTTTATTCGTAGCTCAAATGTATTTTCCTTACATCTAGCTCAGATGACATACAATGATTTTGTCAAGATATGATGAAAACAATGCTGCCAATGTGTCAAACTGACGTTTTAATAAAGAACAAAATAAAGGATTTTAATTCCATTACTACATGTATTTCCAATGAGTATATTGTTTGATTATACTTTTTGATAAAAAAAAAATCACTTTTTGGGACCATCTGTGTGATTTTTGAGACCTTTGTGTATTGTCTAAACACTGCCAAAGGTTTGTGTACATTGAAGTAAAGCTTACCAAACTGATAAATAAACCGAAATGAAATCAACAAAAAAAAGTAAATTAGAACCAAGCAATAATTAAATGAATTGTCAATAACTTTGAGAAGACCAATTCCAACTTTTGTTGTTTTTCAAGTTGATGATAGCAACTTGAAGAGAAAACAACACTTGAACATCATAAGGAATAAATAGGACTCTCGCACATAAGAATAACAATTTTGCTGATAAGAATATCTCCTAACCACCATTTGAAACTATGAACTCTCATCCTTTAACAAATCAAATTCAGTAGTTTCTTTTTTTTAAAAAAGATCATCTTGCAGAAATCCTAATATATCTGTGATTTTTTTTTTTTTTTCCTTTTTTTTCTTAGGGTTTAAATCCTGAACACCGTAAATAAATGAATAGTCATATAGTTCCTATGAAAAACTATAAATGACCAAATTGAAATACATTGATGTAATTTGATTAAACTAGAATAGTTTGATTCAAAAAATGATTTTAATTCTAGTCATTCACATGAGGAGGGAAATCCGAAAATTTAATGAGGGACAACCAAAATGCATTTGGATTTAATGAACAATGTAAGGTGAAGTTGAGATTATAACCAAAGGCAACTGAATTGCCTTTGGATTTACAGAATGATATCTGTTAAATGTGGCAAATAACTGAACTTATTTTTTTTTAGTGAACAAGGGGCAACCATTAGGTGTAACAAACAACCCTCCCTCCCAATAAGTTTGTTATAGCAGGTGTTTACTATATATATATATATATATATATATATATGTATATGTATATGTGTGTGTGTGTGGATGTGTAGAAAATATTCTCGTACGTAATCAATATTCAATTAAAAAACATGAGTCAAGGATGAATTTCCTGATATATCAATGTTTATTGATATTTTCATCAGAACATGATGAAAATATTGGGAAAACCACTCATGACTACATAGGGCAGATGTCTAAGTTGAAGCTAGACAATTCGTCTTCTGGTGCCACCTCAAGCCTGGCATTACTATTTCCTCTTTTGGGGTGGCTGACTAGAAAAAAATTTATATAAATTACCTCAGATATACTGTCAACACTTTTGATCAGCATCTGTGAATGAGTCACGTTGTCAACACGTCTGGGAGGGTCAGTTTTTCCAAGTCCTCCTTTTCAGTCTACAATATCTTCTTCTGGGGAAATTTGGAAATGGCTGCTCTATTCAAGACTGTTGTTTGGTAATGGAATACTGGTTACTTCCAAGTGTGGTTTTCAGGGTTATTAGTTGTCAACAAGCACTGTCAGCATAAGTTTCCTCAGTTTTCAAGGCTGGCTGGCTGGCTGGCTATGTATGTGTGTATCATGCATACAGCTGCATCAATGGAGCTATAGGGCTGAAAATTTAAATATTTAGTCCTTATTATGTCTAGAAAATGTTTCTTAATCCTTTTTGCTGTGTGTGTTGTCATACACTTACATCAAAAAATTTTGTTTTTGTCTTGAACCATTATTTTTCAAATACATTTCCTCATTTCGGTGGTTCCCAAACTGTTTTGAATCATGACACCCTTGGTGTATAATGATTTTTTTAAATTGTTTTTAACGGTACTCCAAGTCAGAAAATACCGAATAATTGAATTTATGTTCATGTGGTTTGGCTGGTGGGTGAAAAAAAAATAATTAATCGTAATTCAAATTCCCTCCAAAATTTGTTTTCTCTGTTGATTATTATAATTACTAGTGAGATAGGTGGGTCTGTTGTTCACTATACAGGTTCTCAAATCTTGGAGTCCAACTGGAGACAGCCACCCTTATTTGCTGTTCCTTGTTGATTTTTGCACAGTACTTGCTTTTTAATACGCTAGCGTTGGAAACCCAGTTTAGCTGTGATAAGTCATTGTAGATGCAAATAGGATTCACTGAGCTTAAGCAGAGGATATTCATCTTTTACTGATATCCAAAATTCAGTCAATTTCATGTCGACAAATTTTGCTTTTTTAGATTATGTCTCATAATCCTTTATCCTGTGCATGTTGTCTTACACTTCCATAAAAAAATTTTGTTTTCGTCTTGAACCATGATTTTATCAAATACAGTTCCTCATTTCGGTGGTTCCCTAACTTTTTTGAATCATGGCACCCTTGGTGTATAACGATTTTTATTTCTTTTTCAACCGTACCCCAAGTTAGAAAATACCGAATAATTGCATTTATGTTCATGTGGTTCCGTTAGCGGGTGAAAAAAAAAAACTCCAACCAACCCCAGGAACCTGTGGTGCTCACTTTAGGAATTGTTGCCTTATTAAAAACTGTCAACATAGGTTTTTGGTTATAACCCCCACCCAAGTAATTATAGTCGGGGGGGTGCAGTGGAGATGTCAAATTGATTCCTTAGTTTGCGCACAGCAGTATTCAGGCTTGTTTTTTCAAAATTCAGACAAAAGTCGAGAAAATTAACTCCTTCATTGATCAACCCTTTTTCCAATTTCTGATTGATCATCCCCAACATGGTACGTTGTCAAAAGATGTTGGTCACTTAACGGTTCTACTGAGTGACTCACCAGACCTGTTTGATTTCTTGTTATTAGCTTGATTTGATTCATTTATTGCTTTCTTTGACAGGTGCTTGTGTTTGAAGATGCCCCGAACGGTGTGGAGTCCGGTTACAGAGCAGGGATGCAGGTCGTGTGGATACCCGACTCAAGAGCCGATCGGTCTATGTTGAAGGACAAAGCCACTCTCATTCTTGATTCGATGGAGGACTTAAAACCTGAACTTTTTGGTTTGCCCCCTTATTGAAACTGAGGCATTTCTTTTCTTGTCATGACATGAATTGCAATCGAAAAGAAACATGGGCAAATTAAATATTTTATCCTTCCATTCAACGTATGATTGTTCCATGCTTCACAGTAATTCATTGTGGGTAAGGTATTTTTTTAAATGACGGACCCGGAGATACACCAGAAAAATCCATTATGAAATTATACCAGTGTTCCAGAAAGAAAGTATCCCTGGCAAAAGATATTGTCATATTCATTTTCATTGCCATGAGACTGTATTCTCATTTCCGTTTCAGTTTTGATTTTGACAAACAATATTTTACTTACTAAACACACAATAGATTTATTTAAAAACTGCAAAGCAAACAATAATTTTTTTTAATACAAAACAGTTTATCAATTAACAATACTTTCATACAAAATTTGGTGAGGTAAATAGTATGGAAAAATTTATAGAGAGAAGTCCATATACATGCGATTTTTATGACTTTTTCAGGTGGACTGTATTAAATTTTAGATCAAATAATTTTATTTTGTGCTAAGTATGTAAAATAGTTTGCTTAAATTAAGATTGAAATGAAAACAGGAATGCTGTCTCATGGCTATGAATATAACAGTATTTTTTTGCCGCAGATACTTTTTCTGTATCAACCATAGATTTTGCAAGGGATTATTTAAGTGTATCTCCGAGCCCTTCTTTTCACTAAGAACCAAAGGTAATTACATTACTGTAAAATGCTGTATGTAATTTCATCGCAAGCCAAATCCCTGTTGGTAAATTTATTCTAATGAACAAATAGTGTATAAATATAATGCATAAATAATGTTTGCCGGTGTACTCTATCACGATCAAATTACCATGTGATGAAATTACTCATGAGAAATTTTCCGCAATAAATTAACCTGACACATTGTTTCATATTATCTAAAATTCTAACATGATTCCCAGTCATTATTCCACAAGTTATTCAGAATAATATCCTCATCTTTGTTTTTTTTCATCACTTATGATTTTACTGATTCAGTCCTTCAATATTTTCTTTTCTGTCCTTCTTACGGATAGTTTTACATCTTAGTGCCAAAGATTCCTCATGGTAGCAGAAAGTGTGGTGCTCAGAAAAAATGGCGCATATGATTAAAATAACAGTTTTGTGTAGTGTGTTTGTTTTAAGTGACCCTCACTAACAGCATTAAAATAGCAATTAGGTGTAGTTTGTGTATTTTAAGTGACCTTCACAAACAGCATTAAAACAACAGTTTGATGTAGTTTGTTAGTTTATTGTAAGTGACCCTCACACACGGCACTAAAACAGCAGTTTGGTGTAGTTGATTCATTGTAAGCAACCCTCACACACAGTATTTGAACAGCCGTTTCATGTAGTTTGTTTATTTTAAGAAACCCTCACAAACAGCATTAAAACAACAATTTATGTAAGAGCACTCATTGCTCAAGATGCAATAGGTCAGCCCCCACAGAAAAGGAGAAAGACAAAATGCATAGATCTCTTGCAGAATATGTGTTAAGACTGATGAAGGTCGCAAGAACATTCAAAAGTTGATCCAAAGTCTTAGACACAACGTTTATTTTGTAATTTGTCTAATAATGTATTTTTTTTATTATGTTTTCCTCTAACTTTATAATTAGAAATAGTTATTTGTTCAAATTTTTGATAAATATTACCTGATATATTTATAATTTATCTAACAAAAATTTATCAAACAGATTTTTTTTCTTCTAGACCACTGCTGTTTTAATTGAATGTGTCATTCTTGTCAGTTTTTTCACTTCTGCAATTCTTAGTGGTGCTATTTTTGTCGAGATTTGAAAGTGTATTCAATTCTCTGAAAGAAAGAAAACTTTATTCCAAAAACCTGTGAAAATTTTAATTTCCTATTTTATACTAATTTTTATAGGAATGTCTTAATAATGTTCTATAATACTGTGTGAATAAATAGCGTATTTATGATAGTGTCTTTGTAGTCTGTTACCAACAGTAAGAAATCAAGACTGGAAACATGGCAGTCAGTTTGCATTTTATGTTCTAAAAACTTAAACCAGATCACTGCTAACAATCTTTTTTAACACTGTAACTCCTGTACCAGGTTTTCCTTGTAAAAAAATTGAGTCTTCATTACATGTTTAAAAACGGTTTTATTTTTATCCAAATCAATATGTACAGCAATATATCTAATGAATGAGATCTATACATACATATTTGCAAGAAAAAAAAAAAGAATGACACTACACTGACGACTTGCAAAAACAAGTTATCTTGTCGCATGCAATGAACTGGTTAAGATATTTTCACTATTTATTATTGATTCTTTGCTACTATTTTCATTCATCTTGATTTTTTAGCTGCTTTTCATCACAAGATGGAGGAAAATAGTTGTGAACCAGACCGGCTGCTTCAGGATCAAAATCTTCTCTAACTGAAGCTTCTTTACTCATTGAGGGATGGGCGTATGCATTCAAAAACACGTAGATAGAAATCGAATCTATTTTAGCCACTAGGATGAATTTTCAAGAAACCAAA
Source organism: Thysanoteuthis rhombus (assembly GCA_963457665.1). Classification (NCBI taxonomy): domain Eukaryota; kingdom Metazoa; phylum Mollusca; class Cephalopoda; order Oegopsida; family Thysanoteuthidae; genus Thysanoteuthis; species Thysanoteuthis major. Next base: position 27,158,299 of record OY735209.1, on the reverse strand, counting down.
AATGTGGAAAAGAAGAACAGTTTTTGTTCAACTGAAAAATGTCTTTAAATTTGGTTATGGAAGGGGACTTAATAAAATAGTATCCTGATATATTTCAAGTTAAATGGAATGATAATTTACTTAATTTTAGATGCAATTTTGGACAATTTCTTTATATAATTTTAGATATGGACTGGAAAAAAAATAAGATGTCCTGTTTGGAAAGGGTGTTGTGTGACCCCAATTTTTCTTTATAAATCTTGTTGTTGGATTTCAGCCTCCTCAGTATCTTTAAAAGGTTCTAATTTTGGTGTGGGTTGTTGTTGTTGTTGTTACCAGGGGGAAATGAACTCTTGAGTAAGAGTTTGACAAAAATTATTAATAATAATTTACAATACTTCATCTAATAAAAATTAATGATAAAATATATTTGCCATTATTTATTGAGAACCACTTGTTCAGCCTGCCAAATTTTCCTTTTTCCTTTCTTTTCTTTTTTTTTTTTTTTTTGAAGGTATAAAAAAATGTATCTATTTCTATGTATAGTATGTAGCAAAAGTAGCCTATGCTATAGACCCCGTTATTTCAAGGGTCTCCCTCGAAATGCTTACAAGCTAACAATTTTGATTCAGTGGTCCAACTGGGTGTTTGAGGTTAACGGTTTTAGTCAATTATCACTAATTGGAGCTATTATTTTAATATAGTGATTAATGGAAGAGTGGCATCTATGTGATACATATATGATGCATAAATATAAAGGTATTTGAAACTGAAGTCACAGCTACAGCTCAAAAATGAAAAAGAAAACAGAGTAGCATAATTTCTGAAATGTGAGACATATTTGTCATATTATCCAGCTATATACCGAATGAAAAAATTTAATTACAATGCAAGTAAAGAAGAAATGTTTTAATATCGATGTGTATTGTTTTAAATCATGACCCCTTTGTAAAATATGCAGCAGGCCAAGCACTAGCTTAGTTTTGCCCTGTGTATAAATTGTTTTTATTTCAATATCTGTCCGTGAGAGAAAGCAATGTACAACACAAAAAATGTTTTTTTATAGATTTGTTGGCTCTTGAAAAAAAATAATTGGTTTATAAAAAGAAGAATGAATGACTCTGTTTTATAGTGTGGTGTTTTATATTTTTGATGACATCATATCATTGACCTTCTGTTACATCTGCAGGCTTTACTTATCGCTATCAGCGTAATCCTAACTTACCAATTGTTGTATTTATTTGCGTCCCTGTTTCTCTCAGGCCGAACAAAGTAACAATGAACTTCTGGTCATTTGAACCATAACTCCAGTTCACTACGTATAACTCACAAATCAACTTCAGTCTCACCCCTGTTCACAATGGCTTTGACATCTGCTTCCAGAACTATACTCTCTCATGATGCGACTTACATAAAAGCAAGACTTGAAGTTGAAGGCGAGACTTGGAACTCTGCCAAATAAGAAGTGGTGGGAGGTGACATCACTGTTGTTGTGAGAGCAGCCTACACATTCATCAATTGATTCAGACTGACATCCTCTTCACAAGGATAACACTATGGCATACAACCCATTATTTAAACTATCAGAGTTAAGCAATATTCAACTTGGTCATCACCATATGGGTAACCATTTCGAATTCCAGGTGCTACTCTTAAAACCCATTCTCAGATTACTGTTGCCATGTATCTCCAGGCTGTGTGGGTGAGACATTTGTGCAATCCTTTCACCACTTCGAAATTAACTCCTTCAAAGAGAATCCATTTCAATTATTCATCATATTCACCATCATGAGCCAACATAAGTCCTCTGCTTGACAATGGCATTCCTTAGCTCCTTCCATGTTGACCATGACTGCGTTAACCTCTGTCATGTTTTACCAGCAAACCTTTCTATTTCATTTCTCTATCTTATGTCTGGTCTTCTCCTACTGTCAAGTTATTTGTTTACCTATCTTACTAGACTGGTTGGTTTTAGGCCCCTGTACTATTAGCAGTAGTAGTAAGCAGGAATTGGTTCGCCAGAGTCAAGTTTTTAGAAGGATGAACACAGTGTTTTGACACATTTCTTTCTGGCTTGTTATAGATTGACACTTGACAGTTGGAATACTCAGACTGAGTCTGAGAAGCCACAGATAGGTACCACTATAACATGTGGTCAACTGGGCCATTTTATAGAAGCATTTCCACTATAGCACATGGTCTACCTGGGATATTCACGCTGCAGGATAATGAAAAGAAAATTTTTTAAAATGTGCTATAAAATCTAATTATGATCAGCGTATAAACAAAACATATAAAGATGTTGAATAATAGCTTAATGATAATGATAATGACATACACTTCATATCACATGCATTATTATATACATTTAAATCCTTCTACAATATACACTTTGTATATCATTTAGAAATGTCAGAAATCTTCCAACTTACAACCAAAAAGAAAGCTAACTATCATTATGCTAAGTTGGAATATAAAAGTCACATGTCCCTTGCTAGTGGTCTACTCTTGGTAATTGGGTTAGGCGGAGTCTTGGTAGGCCACTCAGTAAAATACTATGGTAGACCACATGCTACAGTACTCATGTATATTATCACCATCAATAGCTACAATACCAAAAAGATGCTGGTAAAAATCTTAGTCTGAATGAATCACTAAAAATATCTTTGAAAAATTAACCATGTTCAAAAAAAATTTAAGTCTATGAAAATATGAGGTGCTACCATAGCGTGCGGTTTACCTATCATCTGTACGTACACCACAGCTTCTTGAGCTATTGGCTAAGATCAAAGTGTAATATCAGTTCATATCTGCTTGATATCTGATTGACATCCAATGTTTAATGACTTGAACCACAGTTGTTAGGTTGAGAAAAAATAATTTAGTTCAAGTCAAAGAAGAAAGAATGCAAATTAATTTATTTTTATCATAAGAACCCTAACCAGCTCTCAAGAAGATATTGATTCATCAATACATTTCTATCCTGACAACATGTGAAGAGTTAGGGTTACGGACCGGTCTACTGTAGTAGTGCTGATCAGTTTGATATTGAAGTCCCCACAAAAAGAACAGGTATTACACTTTTATCATATAACTTGGAATTTCCTTGTAAAAGATTTTACCAGTAACTTTTCATGTTCAATTGATACGACAAGATACGCTGATGGAATTCTCTTTCCAATAATATATGATATATATTTATCAATAATGAATCAATCTGGACTAAAAAGTTCTTATATTTGAAACTTCTTTGTCAAATGCTAAATATCTAGCGTCACATTTTGGCTGTGTCTTTTCATGGCCAAAATACACTTTTAGAAAGCTAGTAAATTCTATTCTCGCATGTATATTCGTATATCACTATCAGGAATTACATCCATAGATCATAGACTATGGACTATCAAGTACTTTGGAAAATTTTGTTAAATACTGGAAACCTACCTTCACGGTTTATGTACATCAGGTACAAATTAACAAGATGCAAAAGCTGGAAAGCCGATGAAATTCTCATTCCAATGATACATGACGTTAAATTTTTTTTTTTTTCAAGATTGACACTATTTTGCTCAATTTTTTCTACTGGACTACATCGGTGTGACTGCGAACACTGACCTCAAACTATTATTTTGTCATTTCTTTTAGGAATTTTCAGAAACTTGCTAAGAACATGCCAGGAATCTCCTTATTACACGTATAATTCCTTATGGAGATTAGCTCAGTTTATTCCAAATCAGAACCAGACTCAATTTCTGAGACAACAGTACCTCCTAAAATCATTGTTACTGAAAAAATATTTTTTATTAACTATCTAAACCATGCGCTACCGACATGTACCTCTCCGGAAAAAAATTTGAAATGGTCTGCCTAGTCAACAGGTTTAGGGTACCCAGGCTTTTGAAAGGTCTGTCCACAGAGCCTCATTTATAACTTGGTGGATCATCAAGGGGGCTGTGGATCCCAGGTTGTGAAATACTGCCCTAAATTTTGGAGTGAAGGTCTTATAAAGAACCAAGACTCCCTCCCCCCGATCCCAAGTTCTGCCCCAGATTGTGGTTCAATTTCGTGTCAAAAGAAACACTTCAAAATAATCAGTATTTTCAATTCCTCAATTTTTGAGACAGTACCTCCTAAAATCAGCTTATCCACAAATAATTTTGATTAACTATCTAAACCATAAACTGTAGATATGTATGTATCAAGAAAATATATAGTGTAGGATACCAGAGAGGTTCATGGTAGGTTCCTCTGGCTACAATCCCATTGCATTTTTTTAGCTCTTAGTCCACTCTTCCTTGTAAACAACCTTCAAATCAATAATGTTGCTGGATTCCCTCTCAATTGATCTTTCAAGCTTTATCATAAATATACGATTCGGTTCAAGTCGGGAGATTTGACAGGCATGTGAAGCACCTCTACATTGTAGTGAACAACACATTACTCAAGTTGTATGATCATGTGCAACAGCCACATCGGAGATAAAAACATTGAGATCAGAATCGAGGACACAGAACTGAAGAAAGTAGATCACTACATCTAGCTAGGACAACCAATCTCCATGAGACCCTCAAAAGAAGAAATCAAGCGAAGAATCACATTAAGAAGGCGAGCCTTTGGCAGAGCAAGCTCAATCTTCAAAACTTAGAAGATCCCATTAATCATAAAAATAAGGGTGTATAACCAATGCATCCTCTCAATAGTCACTTATGGAGCTGAAACATGGAACCTAACCAAGGGACAGATCCGAAAATTGAGAACCATGCAACGTGTACGTGAAAGAATTATGCTGGGACATCATAGAATCCATTGAAAATCTCAAATGGCAGTGGGCTGGCCATGTTGCAAGAAAGGCGGACAGCCGACGGACATCGCGACTCACGACATGGATCTCCCGAAATCACATGCGCAGCCGAGGCCAGCAGAATATTAGATGGAGAGACGAGCAGGACAAATTCAGAAAGTGCTGGCTCCGCGATATCCATGATACAGAAGTGTTGCGAATCCTGGGGAAGGTCTATGTCCAATGACGGACGTTAAAAAACAACAACAACAACAACAACAACTACTACTACTACTACTACTGATGATGATGATGATGATGATGGTGAGTAGTAGTAGTAGTAGTAGTAGTAGTAGTAGTAGGGTCGTTATCTTGTTGACGGAACCAACCCTCTTCAAACTGCAACAGTTGCATTGAAAAGAACAAAATTAGTTTTCAAAATACTCCGCTAAATACTCTACCAAAATACCCGAAATGGAAACACTCCCAAACCATGATACTTCCACCTCTGTGTTTTAATTTGGGTGGTGGGGTTCAGTCATAAGCGTATCCATCTTTTCACAATACTTGACGATCTGGGTTATGACCGAAAAGTTCAATTTTAAATCTCATCTGACCAAAGAACGTTCTTCCGAGAATAACCAGGCTTCCCAAAATGCTCACGAGCGAACGCCATCCGAGAATCCTTCTACCTTTTTTTTTTTTTTTTTTTACAACAAAAAGTGTTTTCCGTTGGGTATGGGATTTTGAACCATTCCTGTACTGTTCTGTACTGATAGTTCTTTTAGTACCCGACTTTCTTTAGTATACAATGATTCTGACAGAGATATTTAACATCTTAACATTATCGTAATGGCTCCCAGCTTTCATTACATCGCATATTCTCTTGTTCAGCATTTTTTTTCTTGTCTTTAACCATAACTGCCTCGTTGCAAGAAGATGGAGCAGTGAATAACGACTGTGATGGAAGCATTTTTAGAACGTCCCAAAAGTTTTTTTGCCGATGCAGAAATATCCAGAACTAAATTCATTCCTAAACAAGATTTTAATGATAAATTTTTAATAGTGTCCGAATACCTTTTTCCACTGTTATTTCTGTTTGTTTTATTCTGCATTCCAAGTTTTGAAATATGTATTGTTTTCGTAGTAATTATTAGATTTATGTAAAAAATACATCACCTGTGTAGATTAAACGTAAATGTGTGCATCAGAAATATATTAAATTGATATTTTGCAAGTATCCTAATACGTCTCACCTCCACCACTGTATATAGGTATGCATGTTGTGTGTGTGTGTTTCGTATCTATATTTTTAGCCCAGTCTGTATATGTGAGTCGGCATGCGCGCGTGTTCATTCACCTCTCTCTGCCTATTCCAATCTGTTCATCTCTCTCTCTCTCTCTCGCTTTCTCATATATATATTCATAGGTATATATATATATATATATATATATATATATATATATATATATATATATATATTGGTATGTATATAATCCTTATTGAAGAACCGTAGACGAAGATGACGAAGGGTTCTTTCCAACTTTTCCCATGTGTTTGTGTGTTTTAGAGCACCTGGCCATACCGTTTTATTTACAGACTTGAAAATTGGCATCAGTACCCCACCAGACCACTTCTGAATTGTATTCATTCTTCATTCTTCAGAGGAAAGAGGCATTTTTTACCTTCTGGGGGCCTTTATGAGAAGGGTTTATTAATGACATCTAGATTCTCCAGAATCTAGTGGTTTCTAAATATATTTTTTACTCTATTTTAGATGTTTTCCAGTGGAAAACGCCAGTGATGTCATAAATTATATATGTTTGGTTGTCTGTAATCGTGTATGTGTGCACACCTGACTATGGTGAAAAAATGAGAACAAGGTAAGATAAATAAACTTGACATCAACAGTTGCAACATCAGCGAACTTTAATACCGTGGCGAGAACTGGCCTATATATTTTATCAGATGAAGTATTGTTAACCAGCGGTTCTCAAACTAAAAGGGTTGTGAGACCCCTCCGGTGGTCGCGTAAAAATTATTGGGTTTTTGGATATTATTATACAACAAAATTATTCATAGATATTATGTTTGATTACAAAACTAGACTTTTGTTATTGTTTTTTAATCTTCATATTGACATTTTTTCCTATTGGTGTTTATTGTGAAATGACTCATACTACGTAATACTTTTATGTGTGCAAATTTAGTATACACATTTTAGTATTTTCTTATAATGAATATACAATAATAATATATAATAAACAGTAATTGATTTTTTGTAATTTTTGGCGGGGATGGGGTTAATTTGTTTCTCTGTTCTGTTGCAGTAAGATTACGGCTGAAGACTAACCCTGAGCGTGGGGTTGCAGAAGCATTTGTCTTGCCAATCGTGAATCTAAAAAAAAGTTCGAAAAGCTCTGCTGTAAACCTTTTTCATCTATTTCTGACTACCATTTACCATCAAATTATTTTTTCAATTGATTTTTAGGTTATGATTCCTCTTACCGGTAAAAGAAAAAAAAAAAAGTATTAAAACTTTTTCTCGAAGAATTTTTTGTGTTTCCAATCAATAACACCTGCTAAATTTGGATAAGTTCCAGTTGTTGAGAAAATAATTTGGGTCCGGGGATGCTATTTACGATGTAACTATAATACTGAACTAGAAGCTTACGTTCTGGCTATCGTACGAACGTCCAAAATCATTTTTTCTAAAAAGCAGCAATTTTTTCTGAATATAATTGAAAAATAAACATGAAATAGTTTATTTCGCATCGATAGTAAGATGAATACTTTAAAACCGTTCTTTCGTACACCTGACGTCAAGTAGGGGTCCAGGTCAGCAGTATAGTTAGAACATGAATACCACTCACCGAAAATATAAATAAAAATTTGTCTTCTTCAAAAACTGATACTTTTCAAAAACCTAACCTGACCTTATTGATTGAAAGCACAACAAATTTCTTCTGATTGAAATCAAATCTTATACAGCGGTTTAACAAAAGTTGAACATTTTTTTAAAATCACAACTCAACCCGACCTGTGATCATGCGACATTCTGTAAATGGCGCTGATTGTAATTAAAGAATTAGCTCGCAGTGTAAATAATCTTTTTTTGTTTTTTTGTTTTACCTTTCGTTGGGTTATGTACGATGAAACATAATGAAGAATATACTTTCAGCTGTGTCGTCACCTTTCAAATAATTTTTCCCCAGCAACGACGAATATCCCTGCATATATATATATATATATACATATATATATATATATATATATATATATATATATATATATATAGTAGAAGGTGGATTCGCTACACAAACTAGCTCATGTTTCTGCCCTCTTTGGGCCTCATCAGCACTCTAAAACAACTTAACTTCATGAGTAAAAAATTGTATGTATCGAGCACTCTATGAAATAAATCCATTACATTTCAGAAGTGGCTTTATATTTTTGATATATTATTATATCATGTTATATTGTTAGCCTGATTTGTACCACATATACTATATATATATATATATATATATATATATATATATATATATATATATATATATATATATATATATATATAGTTTGTGAAGCACTGGGATAAAAATAAATAGGCCAGTTCTTGCCACTGCATAATTTCTACTGATAGCAGGTTTATTTGTATTGCCTTGCCCCCTTTTTACCACTCTCAGGTGTGCTCAGAGACACGATTGCAGAGAACTTGATTAAGGATATATATATATATATATATATATATATATATATATATATATATATATATATATATATATGCTCACGTGTGTCTGTTCGTACCTGTGTCTACCCCTGTTAGTTCTTATGTATACCGTATCCACCTCTGTTTATATTCCCTCTTACACACACACACACACGCAATCTCTCTCTTTCTAATTGATTTAAAAATGATTGTGCTAATCGTCAACCCCTGAGAATCGGATTTCACTCTCTCCCTCCACATCCGACGACTGCCTATTTAATTGAAAACGAAACAAGCGACGATGACCTCTAATGACCACTTGACCCCACCTCCCTCTGGCCAAGTGGCCGGTAAAATCTACTTGGGGGAACCTGAGTGTTGGCATGTGCCAGGGTAGACTGTGGTCAGTAGAAACAGAAATCGTCGGATCAAGAATTCTCGGGTTGCTTACACTTGACCCTTATGGCTTTAATTGTAAGTTCAAGTGTATTGCTCTGTGAAAGAGACTTGGCTCAAACAATTCAGACGCTGATTTGAAAACTCTAATGTCCCCTGTTTATGTCGAGATCTCGGCAGTCTCATCATCATCATCATCATCATCATCATCATCATCAGTCTTTTAATGTCCGTCGTTGGACATAGACCTTCCCCAGGATTCGCCACAATTCCCTATCATGGGCATCGCAGAGCCAGTATTTCCTCAATCTGTCAAGTTCATCCTCCCATCTTGTGTTCTGTCGGCCTCGGTTTCTTATGTGATCTCTGAGGATCCATGTTGTGAGACGTGATGTCCATCAGTTGTCTTTCATTCTTGCAACATAGCCTGACCTTTGCCATTTGAGTTTTTTAATAGTCTCTATGATGTCACGAACACCTGTTTTCTTCCTTATATACCAAGTTGTCTAGTGATCTCTCCATGTAAGGTTGAGCATGATTCTCTCATGCGCACATTGCATACTTCTCAGTTTGTAGGCCTGTCCCTTGGTTAGGTTCCATGTTTCAGCTCCATAAGTGACTATCGGGAGAATGCATTAGTTGTATACTCTTCTTTTTAGGCTGATAAACTCTCAATTCATGACTGTGGATCACCGTGTAGCCAAGAGGCTGAGTTCGAAAGAGGAAAAAAAAATGATGACGAAGAAAAGGTACAGAAATAATCAAAAGTTCGGGGTATCTGACCATGGGCTATCCGTTTTATAGGCACTGGATATTTGACCAATCTCCGAGATCGAGCCTTCTCACCTTTGTCATGAGGTTCGAAAGTTGGAAAATTATAGTCAATAAAGAATAATGGTGTTGAACAATTCTTTTATGTAACCCCAACCCAATGTATCCATATAAAAAAGATGGTATTATTCGACGGTAACGGGGTTGCTGCTAAGATATATTGAGAATATATCCTTCTGCCCCCATCCCGAAAATATACCCCCCACCCGACCTCGGAGAAGTGGCAGCGGACGTCCGTGTATCTGATAATGACTTTTATAATTAATAACACCTACTTTCTGCCGTCTTCATCGAAATTGTAACCTCGGACATGAACTAAAGCGATCCCAGCAGTTTTCCGAGATTCCAAGCGAAAGTCTACAATACGTTCGGTTCACGTTCGCTGTTCGAACTCCCCCTCCATAACTTTTGGGTAGCACTTCGTATATATCAGTTGTTTTTGGATTTTTTTTACCACTAAGCCCTACCCACGTAAGTAGTTTAACCTTTCCTCCACGCCCACTTACATCTTCAACCTAATCAGTTTGAAATGGGTTCTGCAAATATTTGAGAAAAAAATTCAAATACATATTTATTATTTACCACGATATTAACGAACACCTGTTATTCACAAAATAGAGAACTTTTTACTTTTCTCCTACGGGCTCGCGCCCTTCTTGGAATAAGTCGGGCCCCTACAGGTCATACCCACCTCCAGATAAAGAATCTCTGGTATATACTAAGCTTCGATTTGTTTGGCACTGGGAGACGATGCTTGAAAATCATTCGAGATTTCGGACTTTAGGTGGACTCTAACACCACTGCACACGGGTGTCGGTTACAAATATGCAACTACTTTAGCCACCAAGCAGAAAAACGTATTTCATTACAAATGACCTTATATATATACAAGATAAACTACCTCATTCGATTACTTTGAACGGCGTTCATTCTTCAAACTTACTTAGTAACTAAACCGGTGGGTCTTGACCTTGAATGCAAAGTCCATTTTAAGAATATTTGAGGCTCTTGAACAAAGTTATATTCTGAATTTGGGCTGTGGGCTTTAGTTCCGACCCTGATCTATTGGATTACGGGGACCCTAAATTCGTGGGACTCCAGGCATCTGCTCAATATGTCCATGTGATAAGACGACCCCATCGGGGTGCACGCGTAAGACAATTTTGAGTAGTGCGAGGAGAGGGTCACCATCAGCACCAAAATGCCACGAATTTCGAAGTTAATGGAAAAAGCAACGGCTGTCAGCGCATTAAATGGTTTTATCAGTAATACCTTGATACAGTCTTTTAATTCTGCCTCATGATACATTTCAACGTTTTGTTAGTGATACTTTCGGAGATTAACTTCGCCAATTTTGACTTTTTAAAATTATTTTTTTATAATTTTTTGAATTTTAGAAGGTTTTGAAATTTCAAAGGGGTGCCTACCTCGAAAAGGTTGAGAACGAGAGGAGCTTAATTGTCTCATCACATCAAAGCATCGTTCCGACTTAGGTAAAGGCTACTCCCCGAATTCCTCTTTAAGAGTTAAATCGCTGTGGCGCACGTTAGTCTGTTCTGTGCGCTGCAGTGACAGATTTTATCAGCTGATAGTTACCGGTGGTCAAACGAGCCTCCCTTCATTTGGCGCTCGTCTGACCTGGGAGTGGGGATTATCTGTCTGACGGTGAGTCTAGGTTATCGTTTCTGCGATACTCCTATCCGACCTTGAAACTCGTCTGACTAACAAATGATTTATTAATAATTAAAGTCAGAATTAAACAATGCTTCTCTCTCCCCCCCTCTCTCTATCTCTCTCTGTAATTGCTCTGTGTTTTGATAAGTGTTCGATGGGTTGGGCACCTGACCAGATGAAGGGAAAAACGGACAGTAATATTGTGCTACGCCAAACTTCGAATTGGGGAGAGTTTGTTTGTCTTGAGAATCGGCATTCGAAATCTTGGCAATATCGGTGCTTGAACCAACAAGTGGCGCTGGGGGAAGTACGTAACTATCTCAGCCACCGAGTAGACCTTGGATGGTGTAGATAGCCGTATTTCGTTGATGACTAAATCTTATTACAACTAATATCATTATCAGTAATTGGGGAAAAAAGCGAATTGAATTTTAATCTATTCCTATTAACACCAGTGTCTTTTGCTTTGAAACGTTGAAATAGTCATGTTTTATTTTTGCTCATATTCAAGTGTTTAGACCGGCGCAACTTTTATATTTTGCACACATCACACTCTCCGATACGTTTGAATGGAAGGGTATAAAAAGAGGAAAAATAATTGCTTACTTGGAGCATTTTTTTTTTTTTACTGTTTTAAAATATCTGTACAAAAAGTGGGGGTCAATAAAGTTGCGAATCGGTTTTCTATTGTTTTGTCATAAAATGACTTCTCCATGATAAATACGTGTAAGATGCCACTGGCCATAAAGAGGGGACTGTTTTCTATTGGTATTTAGTGATAAAAGGAACCTCCTTGATTAATTACGTCCATCTATTGCTCCAAGTTGCAAATTTGTAGACCAGAATCACATTTTATGTTTTGTATATAAAAAACCTCAACCTCCAATGCAACGCTCTGATTTTGATTATGTCTGTTGAAGAAAACATTTAAACTTCGCTTATATGAATCTTCCAAAAAATGAAATAGAATTTCTTATATTACGATTTGACGAAAATCACCCAATTTAATTATCATCTAAGAAGATTATGAGGAGAAATCTTGCTTTGTACGTGGAATATAGTAAAAAAAAAAGGGTGTATTTGCTCACAGTAGATGTCCGTTACCTGCCAAATCAGGTGTTGAATCACTCTTCCTTATCCATAGAGGACGAAAGCCTGCTTCAACTTATGGGTTGTTTATGGGCCAGCTACATATGGATGACCAAAAGAGACAAAACTTGATATTACCCAAAAGGCATAAGTATATTCCAAATATCGGAAACCCATTATATGACGGGCAATATTCTAGTAACAGTAGTAGTGGTAATAATGATAAAGATATAAAAAATAACAAAAAACATCTGGAACTGTAATTCCTCGGGTATTGACAACAAAGATATCACCATTACTCTTGTATTTACATTGCTAATGTATATTTCTGCAATTATTTCGAACGAGTAATGATTGGGAGCCGAAAAGAAGCTCTCGATAGAGGCATTATTTACGTCTCCAGTTTACTTGGGATAAATCCAGAAATCGATGTTTCTGCGCAAGAACTTCAGGAATTCGAGAATTCAGGATAAAACCTGAATGCAAATATCTAAAAATAAACCTGTACGAATTATTTGGCGAACAGAAATTACCGTTTTATATATAGAAAATGAAGATTAAAAAAAAAAGAAGGAAGAGGAAAAGGTGAAGCATGCTGGGAAAGAGATGGGAGGTAAAAATAAAAGTGGAAAAATAATCTGGAGTGCCGATACCCGCTGTCGTCAGTGGAATAGCTGTGTGGGAAGAGCTTCCCTTACTTTGAGGGTAGGGGGAATGGCGTCCCCTTACTATCTATTAGTAAAATACTCTTATTTGCATAATTCACTGATAAGACCATTAGCCGGTAAATGTCCAAGCACTCCTTCCATACGGTCTCACAGCACGTCAATGAAATTGGTTATTGTCAAAAATTGGGGAATTGGAATTGGAATTCAGCCCGCTCCCCTGCACATAAGTAGACAGCCCTACGGTCCCTCACTTCTTTGTCTCTTGACCCCAGCTAGTTATTACCAGATATTACCGAACTACAACTAAAACAATTTATTATTGAACGATCGTTGCCATCAAAGGCGGCCAAGGGTTCTAATCATGTTTTATACGTGCGTGTGGTTGTTTGTTTCATCGCTCCTGGCCATGCCATTTTGTCTACAGACTTGAAATTTGGCATCTACCAGATAGAAAATGCTGTTGTTCCGACTAAGACATGAGTAAAATGTCTTGGGTTCCACAATTGTTCGTTAAAACTATTCTGATTTTTAAAGGTTGGACGTGAGATTTAAAGTCTAAGACATCAAAATGTAGTTCTTGTTGGTAATTTTGCTATCTAAAATGAAAATTTTGAAAAAAGACAAAAAAACTCATGTTGACAATCCAAAAATACGATTTTTTAAAAAAAACACCCCAGACCATGATAATTTTGATTTCTAAAGTTTTTATTCAACGCGTGAAACTCGATTCTCAGGACGAAAATTTACTTCTTTTTTTAAAAAAAACTTGTTTTAAACTTTAATTCTGGGTCATTTTTTGATTGAGGCAGCGAAATTACTGCTGACCAAAGAGTTTAGTCACAACAAGACAAATCTGAACTACTTCACAACTTCATAAGCTGACAAGATTGATATCTTTTTTATCGTATTTTTATATAGTTTAGACGAGTTTTACATATTTTTATTCTGAATGATAAAAATTCCCAATGAGAACTACATTTTGATACCTTATTTTTTCAAGATCTCTCGTCTAAACTTGAAGCAAGAAAAAAGAAATGGCTCTCTCCATAGACAATTGTTAACAGCGTTTAGCAACATTTGTCAGCATTCTGTTCTAAAACTATTTGTTTCCAATCAATTTTTCAAGATAATCCCGGTGAATAGGTTCGAAACAAAAATACTAATCAAAGAAACAAACGAACAAAATCGACAAAAAATGTAATATAATTCACTGGGGAATTAAAAAAATATATATACACACACACACACACACACACACACACACACACACACACACATATATATATATATATATATATATATATATATATATATATATATATATATATATATCGCTTAAATTCAGCCTTACTGACCGTCCAGTTCCGTAGCCCAGAGGTAGGATATCTGAAGGTTTCAATCAATCAATCAATCAATATATATATATATATATATATATATATATATATATATATATATGAAATGTATACATTAGTTGTAAACACTTCATTCATTCCTACACTTTCTATTTGTTTATCTCGAGAATTGATAAAAAAAGGGGAATAATATGACGTAATTTGACGTAAAAAGAAGAAAATATCCCCTTCTTTCCACCCACTCTCTATATCTTCCCTTTCTTATGGACGTTATGACCCTATTCAAATTTGGTATGAACGAAAACCCTTCTTGCATCCGGAGAACTGTCGAGTTTCGTCGCAATCAAAAAGTGAAATGGTCCAAGAGAACTGCATAAAAATTGTGGAATGTGAAGGTGACAGTTGTACCCATCTTTACTGACGCTCTTAGAACTGTCCCAAAATTGGAACCATTCGGATGATAGATTTACTAGAATTAGCAAGAATACCGAGGAAAGTGCTGGAATATTTTAGAGACTTGCTGTCACTTAATCTCAAATGAAAGCCACCGGATGTGAGATCTCAATAAGTGCAAATAATTATAATCTCCACAAAAAACACAATGTATATTTATTTGTCATCAGTCCCACTTTTTACATCACCAGTTAATGACAGAAGAAAATTAGAATTATATATATATATATATATATATATATATATATATATATATATATATACACACACACACACACACATATATATATATATATATATACATAATTGTAAAGACATTTGATATATATATATAAAGACATTTGATTTAGGAAATAATTGCCCTATATGTAAGTTCTGCTCTTACCGAATGAGATTATAACACTCATGATAAGGTAGGAGTCCTAAACGGACTTTTATTTTCATTTCGTTATTTGACGATCTTTGGCTCAAACAGACATAGAATCCCCATTAGATAAAACAAAATTACAGCAAGCAATGGCCAACCACTAGATAAAGACATATATAAGTGGAATAAAAGCCCCCCCCGCAAAAAAATGTTTATAAATAGGAATCTAGAACAAGCCTAATCATTCGCCCGAAAAAGCCCGAACAGGGCAGAAACATAGGCTTGTTTGTGTAGCGAATCCTTACTCCATTATATTTTAAGCTCTACTCTTAATCAACTTAATGTTTAAAGTTGAATGTATTGAGCACTATATGAAATGAACGCATCATACATCGGATCTTACATTGCATTTGTTATTTGTTGTGTGTCTTTGTGAAACACTTTCCAATATCTTTACACACAAAAAGATGTGACGATTGGCAACTCGCCCATCACTTTTTCCCCCGTATCTTTACTTATTCCTACTTTCAATTTAGTTTATTATTCAAGAAATATCGAAATGGGAACTCATTGGTTAAGGGAGTAGTAGTAGTAGTCATAGACATACGAACCAGGGGACAGGGGGTAAATACCCCCTTCTAAGGCAAATCAGTGTAATTCGAGCAAAACTGTGTAAGTTACAACCCCTTAAAAAAGGAGTTCCCATACGCTCATTGTAATAGTAGTATCAGTATTAGTAATAATAATGATGATGCTGATAAGAACAACAATGAAGTCATTAAATTAATTGCTAATTAATAAAACATTTCAAAGTAGGTTGTGTCCATTGGAGATGGAAACGTGCCATTCGAGGCCTTCATTTTCTAAAATCGACCTTATCTCGGTCAGCCATCTTGGATCCATAGCGCTGTTACGAATTTAATGATGGCGTCTAATTTGAATGGAAGAATTACGTCTTGTTTCGCACCTCTGCGACTGTTCGGGTCACGCGGCTAATCTGGTTGAGTTGGGATAATAGATATAATATAAGCAACGTAGAATCCAATCATTTCAGTGAAAAGTGGGTTATATCTAGCTATTTGCAAAGCATGCGAAAGCAAGGATTTCTCCAATATTTTCAAAACAATTTTAGAGCTGTTTTGGCCTGAAGAGAATGAGGTTTTATTTGTATTTGTGACAGGAAGACATTTTGGAGGGAATTAAATTTATCAAACTGACCAAAAATACTGTTCAACCGTTGGCCTTTGTCCTGACAGTAAGAAACAGAAGTGATAATGATGGATTGATGAATAAGTGATGAGAGGATTTGTGTGCGCGAAGAGGTTGCTGGCCTCGATAATCAGCATTTGAAATGCAACTTTTCACTTACTCGAACACGGAACACAGGCACCGGTAAGAAATACGCAAGTCATAACAACTGACCTGGAGAGAAGTTTACGGCTAAGTCACGCCGAAAGGACACGTTTCCGCCAGACCACTAAATTTGAGTAACAATGAGTCTCAGTTCCAAGATGGATGACCAATTAGGAACAGTAGGTACTGTAAGCAACTTGACGCAAGGTTTAGTAAATAACTACTGGCCTGGAGGGAGTTGGAAATTAATTGGAAACATAGGCGTCCTGGGTCAGGTCTTCACGCCTAGGGTGAAGGAATTTGAAAGTTGGAACCTTATAGTCAATAAGGGATAATAGTACTGGAACATTGAAACATTTATCATAGTGTGAAGAAAAGTATACGATTTGTATATAAAAGCACACATCGAATAATCATATTTACACAATATCTCAGTCATAGACAACAGCGTTAGCGGTGGTGTAACAAACATCATAATTCTTTCAGGTACAATTGCTTTGCAAAATCCAAACGTAATGTGCCCATTTAAAAAGATGGAATTATTCTTTGCCCGCAACAAGGTTATCGTTAAGATATAATTCGAGTTTATACACCGACTCGGAAATATAGCATTTTGAACCCCCACCCCACCTGGAAAAGTGTCTGCGAACGCCTATGATTGGAGATTCAAAGTATTATGTCCTTTTCTTTGACTAGGTCGGTTATGCTTGCCATCAAAATTTTGCCGAAAAGAAGGGAAGTGCTCAAGTGAAAGCAGAGAAAAGATTCCTGCTTTGCTGCGGTCAGTCTAGAAATTAAAAGATCTTTGAAAAAGGCAAAGGCTATAAATTACAACCGAGCAGGGAAAAGATTTCGCTATTCTAACCTTTTCCTACTATTACTTTTTTAACGCAGTTTTCGTTTATTTTTTATTTTTTGTTTTTATCAACTTATTCATGGGTTTGCATCTTTCTTCTTCGTAATTCCCCCGAAGATTTCTTCTTCTTCTTCTTCTTCTTCTTCTTCTTCTTCTTCTTCTTCTTCTTCTTCTTCTTCTTCTTCTTTTGCATTCCACGATAAACCAAGGGCAGAGAGAGAGAGACAGAGAGACAGAGACAGAGAGAGAGAGTATAGCACCAACATGTTTACAAGATCCTCGGAGCGGCCAGCAACCACCTGACTATTTGACCGCCACACCCTGTATCCCCACCCCTCAGCAACCCCCTACGATACGCAGCAGAGGTCGGGTACGCCAAGTTGGAGGTGTGTACCCAATGCTGGCAGCACTATTAAAGCCACTCCTCCAACCTCTTCGACCTGCCCACCACATTCCTCCACCTTTCATGAGAATAACACGTGTAGCTGCTTTTTACAACTCTATATACAGGTCTGGTTAGTCACACAATAGGCACCGTCATGCGACCAACCTTTTTCGGCAACATGCTGCGTTGGGATGATCAATTTAAAAAATTGAAAAAGGGCATTTGTTGGGCGGTGATCACAAGAAAAGTTCAAATTATATTTTTAAAAAAAAACGAAAAGAAAGACAATCGTGAATGGAAACAAACTAAGGGTTTAAACTTACGCGGCAAATCGAACTCCCCCAACTAAAACTGTATTTGGGGGTTGGGGTGGCTGTAGTAATTCTAGACATAATGAGAAGTAAATGTTAAAATTTTCAGCCCTCTTGCTCCATTGGTGTGGCCTGTACGCACAATGCATGCATACATAGCTAGCCAACCAGCCAGCCAGCCAGCCTGCTAGCCAGATCAACTTAGAAACTGAAGAAACCCATGTTGACAGATTCGGTTGACGCTTTCTAACATCACTATTGAAACGGCTGCGTAGGGAATATTTATTTACGAAGAAAACACTATTTTCAGCAAGAATGCAAGGTAGGTAAATAATTTTGACGGACATTTTGAAGTTAACAATTTTCGTTTGAACGCTGGTTGTCTGTAGATACACCAGTTCAGTGTTTCTCAACTTCTGTGGACTGCAGCCCCTTTTAGAGTATTTATTTTATCAGCGCACCGCCCCCGCCCGTAAAGTCAGTGAAAAATGATGCATTGAAACTTGATATTTTAATAATTTAGTTTGATTTCAGTATTTATCTCATAATAAAAAAGTATCTAATTCTACAAAAGCACTTTAGAGTACATCAGGTCGAAGGTATCGATTGGGATTCTTTAACCCTCGCCTCCTTTATCTACCCCATGCCCTTCCAGCACCCCCTGCCTGAATCTTCCAGCCCCTCCCCTCCTCAAATGAATGGTAGTAACCACTCTGGGGGGTCACTATTCCAGCTGATATTAATCAATAAAATGTTCTTGTTCAAACTTGCTTATTTTATCTCCAGCTAAAAGCAGAAAGTTTCAAAAAGATTTTGATTTATCTATTCGAGATCCAGGGTTCTCAAACTCGGGTCTGCATACTCCAAGAGGTACGCAACAGATATTATGAGGATATGCGAGGTTTGTAAAACACAGGAATTTTGAGGTATCACGACCAATGAAACGCAACTTTCATGTCTTGTAAACCTGGCCTGCAGTTGGCAACACTGATTGTGTTAGAATAATCGTCCCGTAAAATCAAACATCTCTTAGTCCAGGCGATCGGTGCAAAAATTTCTCAGTTAGGGATAAAAGCATGGACTTGGGCACAATTATTTTTTGATAGGTACTGATCATTTTCAGACATGGAGACTTTCTCAAACTCTCCGAATATAGCAACGGCTGCTTCAAATCAGTTCTCTTAAATTTTCACAACACAATGTTTCTCAACTTTTTTTTTGTATTATCAGGTGAGCCCAATGGCATGCTGGAAGTCTACCAGAGACTGACCACTGGAAAGGTATACTTACCATGATGACGTACGAAGGCATTATTACAGGCATACTCGATGTGTTATAGATGCTTCATACAGAAGTACAAACTATATAGCTGAATTCCTGGATCAACCCCCAAATTTAATCTCTTCTTTCTCACCCCGTGATGCAGCTTTCTACAAAGTTTCATTGAAATCTATTCAGAACTTTTGGAGATATTATTTGGACAAACATGATTGAATACAGAAATGCACGGAGGAAAAAACGAAAAGAATGAAAATACATCTCTCAATCAAAACGAATTCCTGGATCCACCATCGAGATTCCACAATATCTTCCTTGATACGTGCCGTAGCATTCCACGACATTTCATTGAATTTCATTGAGAGATATTGTATGGACTGACAGGAGCAAATACAGAAATGTGGTAAACAAAAAAAAACAAAAAAAAAAAAACGGAAAAATATATCACTATCAAGAACAATTTTTGGATCCACCCCAAAATTAGTCACATCTTCCTTAATACGCGCCTTAGCCTTGCATGAAATTATATTACATAGTTCATTGAGAACTTGGGCAGATATCGTTGACAGACAAGAGCGATTACAGAAATTTATGGAAAAAAAAACTAAAAATATCTCCCAATCAAAAACAAATTCCTGGATCCACCCCATAATAGGATCAGTTCTCTCTCACAATGTACCTTATACTTCCACGAAATTTCATTGAGAACCCTTGTAGATATCGTGTAGACAGACAGGGGTTGATACGGAAATTTTTAAGATGTTAAAACGGAAAAAATATCTCTCAATCAAAAATGAATTCTTGGATTCACCCCCGAATTTACTTACTTCTTCCTTACGATTGGCCTTACCCCTTTAACTGAAATTAATTTAGGATTCCATTAGATATCGTACAGAGAGACGAATATGGAAATTTGATTTTCCGTTTTATGTACATTTCTGTATTCGTTCGTAACTTTCCACACCATACCTCCTAAGGTTCCCTACTCTTACCAAGAGGTCGAAGGAGGTACGCTGCTGGATACAACAGATTGCAATGTGGATCGTCCTCGGTCGACACACTTGACCGTTGAGATAATAAAAATAGATATGGACTATGCAAAAGAGAACAGTAAATATGGTGGAATATGAAGCCATCTTTCTCTCTGTCTCTGTCTCTGTCTGTCTCTGTCTCTCAGTCTGTCTGTCTGTCTCTCTCTCTCGTGCATGTATTGCTGTAGAAGTCTATCGCTCCCCTGAAAGAGAATTTTGACGGTTTGGCTGATCTGGAAAGATTGAGACTCGGCTCCTGGACACCCCGCGAAGGTTTACAGTTGTGAGTTTTTGAGGTGCGTGGAATAGTCCTCAGGCGAGCATGATAGAGTTCTAAGGTGAGCCCACCGGAAGAAGGGAATTCTTACGCTAAACTTACAACCACGTGATCTTGCCCCATCACCCCACCCCAATAGGCCGCTGAGTTCGATGGTGGTGTCGGTCAAGTGCACTCCACCTTAAAACACCACAGCGCAGGTTTGAGGCCTATTCCACGTATCTTGCCCGCGTAGGCCTAGTTGACCACCTGGCCCGCAGCAGACGTGGAAAGCTTTCCCATATCTACGTGACCACGTTAAGGAACTAATTGAAGATTAAAATTAGTATAAAAATCAATTTTACTGTAACAAATGTTTGAGCCATCCGTAAGAAGAATTATTGGAGGAAATTTTGATATAAAATCATGTTTTTCCAATGTTTTCAACCAGAGAGTGGTTGGAAAATGACATCCGAGATCAACCTCACATGGCCTATGTGAAAAGTTTACCACTTTTCAGTCTACATGCAGAATGATAGGTTGATTAGCCTTTTTAGCAGTAGTTTTAGCTTGAAGAAATCAGCAAAAAGATAACTCTATCTATCTATCTATCTATATATATATATATATATATATATATATAGATATTATGTCACCAACAGACAGCTGTTTTGTTGTATACAATTCTTCAGTATGGCTATAGACAATCCGTTATCCCATCCAGTACCACGAGGCAGGATTGAAACCTTCGCAATCCTACTGCCGAGCCACGGAACTGGACGGTCAGTAAGGCTGAATCTAAGCGATATATTCTATTTTTGCTGAAATCCCCCATCCAACAGAGTACTCTATTCCTATGGAAGAGCATTATATATATATATATATATATATATATATATATATATATATATATATATATATACCGTTGTTTTCTGGGAGATACTTCCACAGTTCGCTGTTAGACCAGGCAGCTACCCTTGCGGGAAGGGTCATTTCAGGGAGGAGCAATTATATGAAAATTATGAGGTACTCAGGCAAGGTGAGAAAGACGATTAAATTTTGGCAATGATCAAGGAATGCGTCAATATAGCGTGTACTTCTACATGTAGAGGAAAATGTATCAAATGCACATGTTTCAACTGCCAGTTTTACCTCTTAAACCCCAGCCGATCTCCTGTGGACAGGGGTACCTCAAGATGTTTAATTTCTCCGCCCTGAAGTGACTTCTCTCCTAATGATGGCCAGGTCTGTATAGACAGTTTAGATGACTGAAACCATATTTCGGAAAACTGACTTGTGGAGTGAGTGGTAAACATAAGACAAAGAATATTTGGACCATTTGAGATTCGCTGACAATGCATCAATGACAATAGGGGCATCGGAAGAATTGCCAAATTTGTCTAGTTCATCTCTCCATCTTATATTCTCTCGGCCTTGGTTTCGCATGTGATCTCTGAAGATCCATGTTGTGAGTCGTGATGTCCATCGATTGTTTGCCATTCTTGCAACATGACCAGCCAATTGCCATTTAAGTTTTTTTGTAGATTCTATGATGTCTCAGAATCCCGTTTTCTTCCTGATATACCGTGATGTCTTGTGATCTCTCCATGTAAGGTTGAGCATGATTCTCTCATGCGTGCGTTGCATGCTTCTCAGTTTGCAGGTCTGTCTCTTGGTTAGGTTCCATGTTTCAGCTCCATAAGTGACTATCGGGAGAATGCATTGGCTGTATACTCTCTCTTTTAGGATTATTGGGATCGTCTTGTTTTTGAAGTTTGAGCTTGCTATGCCGAAGGCTTGCCATCCTAGAGTGATTCTTCACTTGGTTTCTTCTTCTTTTGTGGAAAAATGTAATATTCAACGATGAACTCCCAAAAGTACCACACGAATTGAGGACGAGGCTTTAGAAAAGGTCGATTTTATTCGTTTATCTAGGTCAGCTAATGAAGTTTGAGAAAGACCATGAAAGCGAAATAGAACTACTCATCACGATCGGCTGGGAAGCATTCAGAATGGGTAGAGACATATCGAAGAGCAATTTGTCAACGGGCTTAAAACGTCAAGTATACAATGAATGCACAGTACCAGTTATCACTTACGGATGCGAAACATGGGCATGGACAAAACGAACCGAGAACCAACTTAGAATCGCCCAGAAAGTCATGAAAAGAATCATAGATAGAAAGGGATCAACATGGCTCCATGATGGAAGACATACAATCAATTCGGCGACAAAGTGGGGGTGGGCTGAACACTTGGCAAGAAGAAATGACAACAGATGGAACGAAATGCTAAATGATCGGAGCCCAAGAGACAGTGAACGCAGTAGCGAAAGACCAGATAGACAGGTTGGTCAGTAATACCTGACCATCATCAGCACACTCTAGATCGTCATGGATGTAAATGGGGGGGGGGGGGGCTTGGTCGAACAGTGGACTTACAACGGCCAATGATCATATATCACAATGTGTGTATTGTATGTTGCAAACTAACCGCATACACACAAGACGCATTCCATTAAACAATCTTTAGTTACTTATTATCACTGGTCATTGCTGGTGTGGTGAGCTCCATCCACACCGAGGGCCCAATTATAGTTGCCCTGTCCCAGACTAAGCAAAATTTGAAGATTATCACTTATAGACACACCCAAAGGTAGGTAGAGGCAGAGAAGCATACCCCCTGCAATCTGCATCTATCCCTGCTCTACACCCTCACACGAGCGTTATATTTAGCGGTGGGTAAGAACCACAGAGATATCACGCCCTTACCCGTTAATTTTGTAGCTATTACCAGAGGGTACCCTCTCGGCAACGCTGTACACAATGATATTACTAAAATATTTATAGCAGATGTTTAGAAACAGTAATTAAAAGATGCAGGTGTAATATGTCCGCCAGTTTAGAGAGTTGTATTTACGTCTATGTATGTATATATGTGTGTATGTATGTATGTATGTATGTATGTATGTATGTATGTATGTGCGTTTATAGCTGCTCCGATGCTTTTTCTTGGCTATGCGTTTTTAATCACACGCATTCTATGATTGTGAGAGACTTGTTATTTATTTACTCAACTTGGATTTTTTCTGCCCCCCCTCTTAAAAAAGAAATAGTGGAATATCCAACGACTATCTAACTAACAATGGCTTACGAGTTCGATCCATGATAAATATCTATTAGAAGATAATAAGAAGTTGGAGTGTAATCATATCTAATAATTGCGCTGAAAACTATAGTTTGTCTTGCTGGATGGATGGCTGCATGGCTATATATGTATGAATCACACGCACGGGCTAGAGTGCTGGAGATTTTAACATTTACTTCTTATTCTGTCTTTAAAAAAACAAACTTTTTTTTTCGTTTTTTTTTAACCCCCCCCCCAGTTTTTAGTGGGGGGATTTGAATTTACAATGTAAGTTTATGCTAAATTGGACACTTACGTCATGTCCAGCAGTGTTCACGCTTATTTTTTTCATTTCCAGACTTTTTGTGGTGATCACTGTACTACAAAAGGTGAGAAAAGTAACTTATACACTGATCACCCCTTCTTCAATGCTACCAAAAATACGTTGGTCACGTGACGGTTTCCAATGAGCGACTCAGCAGATTTGCCCCTTATATTCTTCGACATTAAAAAAGACACCGGGCATCCTCATCTTGGTAATTTTCTTTATACTGTGTCAACCACTGAACAGTGATCATCGCTACATGGTGAAGCGTATGATTGTATGAAAAGTTTAGCTTCGGGCAGTGCGTGACAACAAGTACAGAGGTACTGTTTCTTTTTTTCTTTTTTCTTCAAATCTCCCACATGTACTTGAGATGTTGCAAGGCGGTGAAGACAACGGTTGCATTATTTCGCTCACCTGGTTTTTTTTTTGGGTTTTTTTTTGTTTTGTTTTTTAATTGAACAACCGTAGCCAAAGATATTTGGGGGGAAAGAAGAGATGAATTCATGTCTTTCCCATGGGCATTTTCCGTTACATGCTTCGGGTTTCTCCTGTTGAGATTTATATTCAATTTTATGTCTATAAATACATACAAGATCCTTCTTATTTCGATTTCCTATGTACAACTTAGCTGAACTTTGACACCTACACATTTCTCCCTTTTCGCCAAAGAATTCAGAACAATTGGATTAGTAATGACCACGCATTACCTCCTCCTAACCAAACCCTGTTATTAGCTAATTTTATCATTTTTCTTATTTGACGTTTGACAACGGGGGGGGGGGGGACTCCCAAAACATATAACGGAAATAAGTACAATCCTTTTAAATCCACTATATATATATATATATATATATATATATATGCACATATGTGTATGTGTGTATTTAAGAACAGTAGCCATCCTCCAATCGTCAATGCCCATTGGATATCAAAATGGAAAAGAAAATGGAATTTTCTTGCTATCCTTAATGGACTTACTTCCTTCAGGCACGTATTTTCGTCGTTTATTGCAAATGTAATTGAAGGCTGTCTTTTTCTTTCTTTCTTTCTTTCTTTCATTCCTTCTTTCTTTCTTTCTTTCTTTCATTCCTTCTTTTGAACAAGCGTAGACAGTGGCGGATCCAGGATTTTGAGTAGGGTTGGTCCAAATAGTGAAAATATTTCCACAAATAGATCCACGTAAAAAAAAAAAAAATGAAAACAAATTTCAAACATCAAAAAAAAAAAAAGTGAGTAATATTTGATCCGACAAAAGATGACAAAGGAGTAAAAAGTAAAGAAAAATTAACCAACGAATTTTACCATAGAATCAGGAAGTAAAAGATTTCTAAAAAAAAAAAAATGAATAAATAAACCGAGAGACATCCAACTAATATTTGTTGAAAAACAAAATACTTTCTTGCTTTTTTGATTAATTCATAATAACTTATTTTGTTTGATTTTTTTTTTCACTAGTAGAATTTAATTATCTAAATATTCAACAATAACAAAAAAATTAAATTGTGCTTTTTTCCGAGCGGGGGAAGGGAGAATCTGGACCCCATTGGACCCCCCCACACACCTTGGATCCGCGCCTGTGTTGATCATCGTCCTTCTTTTTAATCTGCAACCCAAAGAGTAAAAAAGAGAACAAGTGGCCCGAACCGCCACTGATTGGATGTTTGTAAAGGTTTGCCAAGATCTTTAAGTGCACAGGACTTACCAAATGGAATCTCACGCTTTCCACTCGTCCTGTTGTTTTGTTCTGAATTCCTGCAATACACCCGGATTTCTTGGTATTATTGGCGCAGTTCTGCCAAATGTTTTCTACCAGGTTTACCCGGGGTGGATGGCGGAAGATGTGTCAGTAAGTGATTGCTCCTCAGTTGAATTTCCGGGGGAAAAAGTTCGAGTGTTATCTTGTAGGGATTTTGTCCAAAATGAAAAAAAAAAAAAAGATAAAGAAAGGGAAAGAATGAGGAAGGAAGGGAGAAGGATTAAAACAGTTAAAAGGAAGGAAAGAAGAAGAAAACAAAATACAGGGGGGAGAAGAAGAAGAAGAAGAAGAAGAAGAAGAAGAAGAAGAAGAAGAAGAAGAAGAAGAAGAAGAACAAGAACAAGAACAAGAAGAACAAGAAGAACAAGAAGAACAAGAACAAGAAGAAGAAGAAGAACAACAACAACAACAAGAAAGTAGAAAGAAGAAGAAGAAGAAGAAGAAGAAAAAGAAGAAGAAGAAGAAGAAAGGAGAGAAATTGAGGAAAGGCTTGAACAACGGTACCAACAAGGGAATAAGGAGAGCGAAACCAAGATAAGTAAGAAGAATCTTGAGAAGAAAAGGAAAAATGACGAAGAAGGGTTACATCGGTAAACCAAAGCAGGAATGAATAGAGAGAAATACAAGTATGAAGAATGAAAGAAAAGAATGAAAAAGAGGAAAAGAAGAAAGAACGGATGAAAGTCGAGATTCACAAATGTGTCACCAGTTTTACAGTTGTCTTGTACTGAAGACTTTCACTCAGCTTGGATGACTAATGAACATTTTAATGGGGACTCAGCGTGTAGGTTGGCTTGTTTTCTTCTTATTGGAAATCTATCATGACACTCCAAATACACACCCAGATCTACACTTTTCTGGATATATGTGATACAGGGTGTTCATAAAGTCTCTATCTATTTAAAATAAAAATGTTTTCTCAATGCAGAAGGTTTGTTAACCAAGAGCAGTGTTTTCCAAACTTTTTTCAACTAACCCCAACCTTTGAGAGATTCCCCACCCCATGACGTAGTTAAAAAATGATGCTTCGAAAAGCATTTTGATTAAATATTCTTTGATCTAATTATTTTTTTATCAAAACCATAAACGTACAAAATATTGAAAAGTACTTGATTAAAAAATCGTCACATGACATTGGAAGGGTGGCGTGTTGGAGGTGATCAATTAAAAGGTTGGACGAAAACGGTAATCAACAAACGTGACTTCTCTTGCATTTTGTCAGGCAGTGATCTCTAAACAAAAAAAGTCAGATTTTCTGAGAAACAAGGGTGAATGCTGCCAGACACAAACTAAGTGGTCAATTTAGCTCAAAATTAGGTTGCAAAATGACCTACCACCCTCTAAAAGATCTATTTTGGGAGGAATTTTTTTAAAGTGTTTTGTCAGCATGATAAGGAGCGCGTGTTTAAAATTTTAGCCCCCTAGCTCCATTGGTTCAGCCTGTACGGATGATATATACATACATAACCAGCCAGCCAGCCAGCCAGCAATAAACTTAAAATGGAAGAAACCAATGTTGACAGTTCAATGAAACCGGCTTCTCAAACATACAAGTGGGGGTTAATAAAAGTTCTCTTGTCACGTATCACTTTTTCGTCAAAAGTTCGCTGGCAGAAGAGGCAAAAGTGACTGTAATGGCTGGTACAAAAAGTAGAGTTCCGCTCCAACTTTCAACCTCTCTCGCTTATGGTGAAAAGAAAATACCATCCACCCAGCAAACAGCTCAGATACCTCGAACTTTTGATTATTCCTTTGTCTTTTCTTAGTGTTCCGTTTTATCCTTCTTCCGTATCATCTGTTGACCCACTGCCCCACACTGGACGCCCATGATGCGTTTGGCCAATCAACATGCTAGGGTATGGCAGTGAGAATTTAGGCAGGGAGATTCGGATTCATGCCTCCACCTGAAACATCATGGAATGATAACAGCAATCGACCCCGAGAATTTCAATGTATGAATCTAAATTTCCCACAGTTACCCGATCCCCAAAGCGCATTTAGTCCCGCTAGAAAGGTTGGTGGTTAAATAGACACTAACTGATAACTTCAACATTCACTGATGTCGCCCTCAGTGTTGATGTTCTGCATGATTTAACAATACATCATTTTGTTTTGTTTTTTTAATCTCAACCTTTGAAAAAAAAATCTCAACCTCAGGCCGTCATTCTACGGCAGTGTGTAAACAGCGTGGATCGGAAATAAGGAATAAGCTCTCCGTCAGACTTGAACTCACGTCTCTTTTGGTTAAATAAATGGTAATGATAATGACTTGGCTCCGCGAACGAAGATCTGAGACAGTTTTCCTACATCCCAAGTTGGCGGTCCCCAATCTCTGAATAGCTGGAAGGCCGGCACAATTGAGCTTTAATGTAAGGTGCGTTCTATAAATTAAATTCTCATCTTTAGGTGGAAGAGTCCATGGTCACATACTTTATTAGTTTATTTATAGGCATTCATTATAATAATTTTGTGAAACAACAGATTTTGGTGTAAGAAAGACAAATGAAACAATCAACACGATTGAATTTTAGTGCTGACTGCACTTGAACCCCAAATACGTAAGCAGGCATTATTGACAGAATCAGACCATGGGCGTCCGCTCCGGGGGTAGGGGATCGAACAAAGCATTTGCCCCTCTCTTGGATCAGGCCTTCTCACGAGGGGTAAGAGTTTGGGAGCATGCAACCTTACAGTAAATAAATGATAATGGCGCAGTATAATTGTCCATGTATCCAATTTGATGCTTCTCGTGTGAATTCGGTGGTCATCATGTCGCCCCGGGGTCATGGCATACGCCTCCGTCAAGTGCATCATATCATAATATACATGTATACACACACACACACACACACACACACACACACGTATATATATATATATATATATATATATATATATATATATATATATATATATATATATATATATATATATATGTATATAGTCATATAAACTTTTCATATTGTAATGCTGGAAAAGAACAACATTTTCAGTCCCTTTTATTTATAGTCACAAAGTATTCACAACCGTGTGTCACGTACGCCACTTATAACCGGATCTGCGCTTTATAAACGTATTGTCTTATGACTGTTTATTTTATATTTCTAGCTTCTTGTTGCATGTAATTTTGTTTCACACACACACACACACACACACACACACACACACACACACACACACACACATATATACATATATATATATATATATATATATATATATATATATATATATATATATATATATATATATATATATATATATATATATATAATCTCTAGTCCAGAACCCTTGGGACAAGACGTTTTTCGGATTTCGAAATAGTAGCATGGGTGCCTTGGGGTAGACAATCAAGTCGATTTTCAGGGAATGGCAGTGTCTCTGCTGTGGACCTGAGCGGGTAAATTAAGACTATAAATAATGCTACAGTTTATTTGCACAGTGCTGGATGAGATAAAGATAGGCCATAAAATTACTGGCATATTTTTAAGTAAGAAAAGCTCAGAAAACCTAACATTTTTTTCCAAGGAAAAATGTTCGGTTTTCAGAATTTCGGATAAGAGTTTGTATACCTGTATAGATAGATGGATAGATAGATATACATCAATAAATAAATAAAACATGGAAGACAGAAGTTTATTATAGCAGGTAGGAACCAGATATACCAGGGCGTGTGCACAGGTGGGTGTGCACACATGTGTGTGGATTAAAAAATAATTTTGTGTATCAAAGAATGAAATGTATATACTTATGTGCGCGATTGTTGTAAAGTACATGCGAAACAGGTCGGTGCCCGTGTTGTGTAGGAAATATTTACATGTTGTTGGGTTCAAATATTTACCTCCTCATTTTCCAGGCATTTCTTCTCTCCGTGGAAGAAGAAACGACCTGAACTGAATTGCCCAACCCAAAGATTCTCCAAGTCTTCTTCGGTTTTTTCTCTGGATTCTTTTCTTTCTTTCTTTCTTTCTTTCACTCGATTTTTCCGTTTCTTATTTCTTTTCTATTTCACATGCTTTGCCCACATTTTCCCCTTGATCCCCCCCTTTAATTCCGTCTTCTCCATTTTTATATCATCATCATCATCATCATCATCATCATCATCATCATCATCGACTTATTCCAATTTTCAAATTTCCAATCTTCTTCTTCTTCTTCTTCTTCTTCTTCTTCTTCTTCTTCTTCTTCTTCTTCTTCTTCTTCTTCTTCTTCTTCTTCTTCTTCTTCTTCTTCTTTACAGGCTTTCCTTTTTAGCCTCGATTCTTTTTCCTTTCTTTATATTTTCGAATACTCATTGTCGTATTTTCTTCTGTTTTTTCTTATTTTTCATTCTCTTCAAATCATCATCCGTCTGCCCCGATATTTTCACTGAGAGCCAAACAGGCTCGAAAATCGTAACCATCAGGCAATTTCTTCATTCCGTGATGCCCCCACGTGACCTGTGTGTCAAGACAATCTTCTCATTAAAAAAAAGAAAAAAAAGCGCAGAAAGGACATGCTAATATTACATCTTAGAGTCTGTTTTTGTGGATATCTCACGAGAGGCACATCCACACTCATGGATTTAAGCTAAAGCCTTTCGCTTAATGACGCCCAATTGAAGTTCAGTGAAAAATAACTTCCTTCGAAACAATAGATCAGTAAGCAGAAATGTCGACGTCATCAATTTGTTCAAGATGGATCTCAACCTACCAGGGAGTGACCCCACACACAATTATCTCGGAACCATCCTCTGCGGCACATGTGTTGAGAGATATGCACACCAGGTGACGAGACGACTCCTGACTGCTGCTGACTAGGGTGTAGACTTGATTCGCACCTTCTTAGCCTGTCCTTCTGGTATTGTCCTCATCCGCCTCTGCAGTTGTTATGAATCGAACAGTGGAAATAGTTATCCTACTGCATGCATCGCCGTTGGGCGATACGTTCGCTGGCTACCAGTGAATACTAAGTACGTATTTTCTTCGACATGATTACTTCTCAGCTGGGTAAAAACTCGAAACCAACATTTATACGTAAATGGCTCAGCCGTTGACGAATCAGTGAGGTTATTTTCCTGGTTTCCGACTAGGTGAGCTAAAGCGCCTGTTACTTGGGAGACACTCCCGATGGAGTAGGAACAGCTGGTGACGAAGACCCTGATTAGTGACCCTTGTAAGTCTCGACAAGTTTTTCATGGCTCTCCCCTTGCCAGGGTGCCAATGAGCCGAATGGATACCTCCGCTTTCATCATACAACCTAGAGTGCACTCAGCAGTGCACAGGGAAATTTGTCCAAATAAAGTATGTTCCACACTTTTTACTCATACCGGGAATCGAACCAGGGACCTTCAGTATGTGAGGCAAGTGTGCTAACCATTACAATATCCAAGCAGACGGTTTCTGGTATAAGCAAACAAAAAAAACAAAAAAACAAAACAGCGTTAGTTTCGTGAATGGGGACCTGCAACCAGCAGTATCTCCCCAGTACATTATGAGGGTATAATCAGAGGTATAACTTGGAGAAGCTATTGTAGAAATGGACCGTTGTAATACGTTACATTTAGTGAGTAAAGTAAATACAGAGGAAGCCGTTTATAATAGTCATACAATCGGTGTCAAGAAAACCAGATTTTTCAACATGTGAGTGCACATAATGAAACCAGTATATGCATTTCCTTAATAAAATGGTCATCAGAAACGATGACATTCTCTGAGGTGGGATGTCATTAAATCTCCCGGGGAACTTGTGAAAATTGAAAAGAGACCTCATGTCACCATTTTTACCGTCGTAAAATATGTTCCTTTTTTTGTCATCGGCAACTTCACCCATTCCCTGTTTTAGCGGCTTTCTCCTTTATTTATTCTCTCTATCCTAGCCCTTTAAAGAGTCTGTGGAATGTCATAAGAGCTAACTTTGTGAACAACCATGGAAATTTTGTCTTCTGAAAGACAAAACCAGTTTCGCCGTCGTTGCTGTTGCTTTGATATTACGAAAACTGCCCATAAATAGAATAAATGAATAAAATCCTGACGCGAACAGAACCGACCTTGACTGTAAAGTAACACAGGCCATTTGTTCTTAAAGAATATTATATGTTTCTTGTTATAAGACAGTTTCTTCATTTGAAATATCAGACGCGGATCAAGGGTCTCGTGGTCCGTATCGACTTCCAGTACAAATGATTTTTGTAATATTTTAAGAAATTCAATAAATAGATAAAAACAAGTAATCATAAATTACCCTTGAAAGCAAAGATTATTATGTTTCCCTTTTGATATAAGTAAGGATAGATATGTTTTGCGGCATGCGGAGGTACGGCGTATACCTACTTCAAAATTTCCAGTTTTCTTTTGTTTGTTTTTTGGGGGGTTTCTTTTTCTATGTTCTATGTCTACTAACGGAGACCGAATACCTAATTTCTCAGACCCATTTAATCCCTGAATGTATGCCTTCCATCGCATTTTTTTTTTATTGGTTCTGTGGTAAATTTCTTTGATCATTTTTGCTTCTTTTACTATTTAGTCAATTCTCGTACTAAAACCTATGACCTAAATGTGAATGGAATATGACGAATAACATATCACTTACTTGTTTTTGATGTTTCAAATTTGATTTCTCTTTCTTACATTTATTTGTAGAAATGTTCTAGATCAGACCTATGATAGAGTAAATAGGTGAAAGAAAGAATGAAATCGGATAGGAAAATACGGAAATTAAAAGAAGAAAAGGAATTCAAAGAAAAGTACAAAAATGAAAGAAAACAGAAAAGAAGGATAGGAGAGAAAACTTTCAGTGAATAAAATTTGAGGAGAGAAGAGAGAAAAAAAACTTAATGGGAATGAATAAGGGGAAGTTAATTGAAAGAAATGAAAGGGATCATAAGTAAAGAGATGAAAGAAACGAGAAAGAAAAGAAATCTAAAGGAGAGAAAGGAAAACAGATGAATGAAATGAGAAGAAATGAAAGAAATGGAAAGAAAAATTAACAAAAAGAAAAGAAAGAAAGGAGAGAGAGAAGGGGTGAGGGAGAGAGAGGGAATAGAGGAAGAGAGGGACTAGGTGGAAAAATCGAGGGAATTTAAGAAAAAAAAAGATAGAAATGCATTTCTGAGAATATAGACAGATAAAAATGAAAGGGGAAAAAAGGGTCGGTATTGAGTACAAAAAAAAACAAAGGAATTAATATAGAACATGAACAAAGCTTTCGGAAAAAGAAAAAGAAAAGAAAGAAAACCCGAAAGTTAAAATGGCTGTAAACATGGTCGCTACAACAAAGCCGTGTTTGTCAACATGAGAAAAAGTAACAAACAATGCCGGCCGACTTTCCCAACGTGACGAAACGGCGTTGGGACGAGGGAAATCCACCTGGAAAGACAACACTATTGTTGAAAGATAAAATAAATGTTTATTACCCGTCGATGGCACGAAGACAGTGCGGGGAGGATGATATCCCAACTCCCCCCGATTATAACGACGGGTGGGGCAGTTGGTTTGGGTGTCAGGAAAATGAAAAAAAAAATCTTTTTTAATAAGAAAATCCTAATTGCCAGACAAAAAGTCGTTCGTGGGCGTCTGGCTTTCCTTGAAAAAAAAATGAGGCCATGACCTAAATGCAATGGAATAATGACAAGGTGCGGTCGAGGGTTGATATTTGATAAGAAATTGGGATTGGTTACCATATTGTTTTCTGGCCAGAGGTAACACAACGAATCTCCACCTGATCACTAGCTTCTCTGTCGATGTTTATGTGAGTGCGTGCGTCACACACACACACACACACACACAAAGACACACACACACACACACACACAAAGACACACACACACACACACACACACACACACACACATGCATACACACGCGTATGCACCAGGCTCTCTCTCAGAGTAAGCCTCAATAGGTTCCCAAGCAGAATTTGTTTTGTAAAAAAAAAAAAAAAACAGAACACACATTCAAGCTCTCTCATCGAAAGTTTTAGGCGCTCTTAGGGGCCCTCCGTGGGCCAGAGTGGGGGGTTGGACAGCCATCCGGTTTGCTTATGCTCTCATTCTTGCGCACGCATACACACATAATACGTCAGAGGCTATTTGGGAAAGGCATGGATCCATGTCTCCACTCCCCAGCTATGAGTAAAAAGCAGGACAGTATTGATTCTTTAACCAGTCTCAGGAAAGAACGACTCTGAATTTGAAATCAGCTCACCTGAAAAAAGTGGTTACAGGTGAGCTCAATTAGCCGCTACCTTCCGAAAAACCAATATGACATTACAATCTTCATTGTGTATGTATGTATTATTGCGTGGATCCGCGATCGAAGCTTTAGGGGGGGGGTCTGCGTTTCTTGTAGGTCTTTTGATGACCAGTTAGGTCAACACAGGACAGGCAGCTTTTTTCCCCGGCAAATGTAGAAGATCTGGCAATAAGGAACAGCTCTAATTTTATCCTGCCTTTTCCATTCGGCTCTTGTCCTGCAATTTTCTTCGGAGAAGGAAGTTGCTTGTTGTACTTTTTGTCACCGCCTTTCAACAGCTTCTTCTGTCCACGGTAGATTATTGCACAGGAGATGAGAACCTTTTTATATGGACAATGTTCATAGCGAAAGTGTGAACATTGTCGGACGCAAACTAAAGGACTGATTAAGCATAAACTTATATTGTAAATTGAATCCTTTTGAAAAAAAACTTTCCAGGGGTAATCACGCCAGAAAATGTTCCTTTTCTCGGTATAATAATGAGTAAATTTTCTAATACTCAGGCCCCTAGTCCCATTGGCATGGTATGAACGCGCGATACATACAGTGATAGCCAGCACGCTAGTCAGCCAGACCAACTTAAAGGTTGGAGAAATCTACGGTTTCTAACAACTTATAAATGTGTGTGTGTGTGACCAACCAGGCAACTTAGGCAACCTTTGGATTTTTTTTCATGATAAGAAAACTTTATCGCATTCAGACATGCACACATACACACACACACACACACACACACACACATACACACACAAACACACACACATACACACGCACACATACACATACACATACATAAACATCCTTATGCATAAGGTATGCTGTGCATCCATATATATCTTTTCCGTGGGCGTTACATTTTTCAGTGAGCGCACAGATACTACAGTCTGATCCCAGCCAGCAGTTCCAATCCATACGTAAACCAGTGGCTCTCGCAAAAAAAGTGAATTTCAATCATCATCATCATCATCATCATCATCATCATCATCATCATCATCATCATCATCATCATCATCATCATCATCATCATCATCATTGTTTTAACGTCCGTCGTTGGACACAGACCTTCCCCAGGATTTGCCACACTTCTCTATCATGGGCGTTGCGGAGCCAGTACTTCCTGAACTTGTCTAGCTCGTCTCTCCATCTAATATTCTGCCAGCCTCGGTTGTGCGTGTGATCTCGGGGGATCCATGTCGTGAGTCGTGATGTCCATCGGTTCATTAGCAGTTCACTAAAACCCTTGAACCAACTTTATTCTTCTCTGTTCTTTGAAGAGGTTGCCGGATGGGGGCCACAGTTGTCAGTCAGTATAGATCAAACCGGCGTAAAGAGCATTTTGCTTATGAAAACTAGACCGAAGGAGAAAATTACGTAAAGAAAGTTATATGATGGAAGGAAAAATTGATTTCCGAGTGACGCAATTCTCCAAAATCTCATTGTCCTTAAGTGTAAATCAAACTGACATAAAAGTGGAATGAAAACATGAACATAATATTCAGGTACTGAAAGTTAACCCGGTGGAGAAAACTGTGTTAAGAAAGCTATATGGCGGAAGGAAAAAATGATTTCCGGATACTTAGTGGACTGCTAACGCGACTCAAAATAATCCTGTTATTTTTACGTATACTATGCAAGTAGATATATAAAATAAGAGAAATTGATGAGATAAATATTTATTGTAATCAGAAATTATTATTATTATTATTATTATTATTATTATTATTATTATTATTATTATTATTATTATTATTATTATTATTATTTTGCCTTCTAACACTTTTGCCAAAATATCAGATTTCCTACAAAAGATGATAATTCTACACCAGGGATATAATTATACCCAGGGGGTCAATTTCACCTACCAAGGGGGTATATTTGCAGATTCTGGATGTGTTCATATTTTTTGAAGGAAATAATAGGAAAAAAAAGTCGAAGTTGAGAAGAAGATTTGAATTGGTCCTACTTGGTGATGGTGGCGGGGATACTATTTTTTTCTTTCTTTCTACCGTTTTGAACTTTACGATCTGGATTTTCGTTTACGGTCACTAATCTTTTCAGCCAATGATTTAATGAGATCCCCTGTGTTGTATGCTAAATTGCACTTGGCTGGTTTCATATTCATGAATGAATTTGACAAAATCGTAATTTTATGACATTGATTTTAGATATTCCAATTACCTTTAATCTCACTGACGAAGCTACCGCTTCAAATAATTTGAGTTTAAAGAAGATAAGGTATGAGTGTGTTTTAAAAATCATATCTATCGATGGCATTAATTGTTCATGAATAAATGAAATAACATTGTTATTATCTATCATTATTGTTATTTGATCTCAACACACACACACACACACACATATATATAAAACAAATCACCATCTTAGATCTATATGACACATACACACAGTAATGTTCATGTGTATGTACATGTTCATTACAATAAGCGGGAAAAACAAGCAAAAAAATTAACAAAATTTGTCTTTGTTGCTGTTTTTGAAATTATGTTTAAAAGAAATATATATACATATATATATATATGTGTGTGTGTGTGTGTGTGTTATTAAGAAATGGATATATGATCCGACAGAATAATTATGATTTGTGTAATATTATATAGAAACTCTCATTTGAAATGATCACCCGTTATTACACGGTGAATGTTCCATTTGGCCTACACAACGTAATAAGAATAAACAATTGAAGAAAATGGGGCTGCTGCAGGAGTTCCTATATAATATAGCGCAATTTATAATCATTCTGTTGGATCATATATCCATTTCCTAATAACATAATCACTCCGTTGAAAGAAACAAGCTGAGCAGATATAGAACGTGAGTAAGCAATACAGGAATTCGGAGTTGAGACAGTTATTTGTACCTTTGCATTACCGGTGGCTGTTGAACTCAATGGTAAGAGCAAAGCTGCTTTGAAGTGGCTACCCTATCGGTCACAAGTTCGATTCCTGCAGCAGCTCCATTTTCTTTAATTGTTCATTCAATTAAAGTTGTCTAGGCCAAAGGGTACCTAATAACAAGTGATCATTTCAAATAGGAGTTTCTATATGGTATAATCCAATTCATTTATTATTATTATCACTATCATTATTATTATTATCATTATGGAACGGATATATAATCCGAAAGAATAATTATGAATGCATTAAATTTTTTGAAACTCTATCTGAAATGACTTCCCGTCATTATTGGGAGAATGTGTCACAATGCCAATTATTCTGTTTACGCTGTCTTGGCCTAGTGACACATTATCTGTGTAATAACGGAAGATCATTTCAAATAGAGTTTCAAATAATATAATGCATTCATAATCTTGTATTACATATATATATATATATATATATATATATATATATATATATATATATATATATATATAAACTGTTTCAAAACAAGATCGAAACAATGTAAAAAAAACTTTGCGTCTTTGGTCATTTTCAGAGATGATTTTTTTGTGTGAATTTGAAGAATTCTTACCATTGTTGATGTTGGCGTTTGTATCTATATTTCCTAATGTACAATTGTAAATCACGTCTGTGCCGACAACGTCACCGCCACTCGGGCGCGTCAAAGGCACTTCAGAATAACCTTTTGATAGCGGATTGTTTTGTCGATGAGAATATATATATATATATATATATATATATATATATATATATATATATATATATATATATATATATATATATGTCGAGAGAGATAAAGACAGAGAAAGAATAACAACAGCCTCTTGTACATATGGATCACTTGAACATACCAGAATTTATGTGGCGAGACAGGTTAGGCGATGTTACGTTCGAAAATTTACGTATTCATCTCTGAAGAATTGCAATAACTTTTTCAATTAAAAAAGCTTTTCAAATTCAAATATGAATAAACAATATGTCAATTAATAATTTCCTATGTCTTCTCTAATTTCCCTGACTTTCATTTCATTAAGACCGTTTTCAATTGTACATTTCCCCTTTATTCTCTTCGAGGAGAAGGATATTCAACTGACGAAATTTCGTCGGTATGATTGTCACATGACCATTTTCGGAGGAGGGGAGTTTTCAAGTCAACACAAATTGTTTTCATTTGACTGCAATGAACTATCTGTCCACACATCATTTCCTTTGGGGTCATTGTCGCTAATGCGAATTCCCCTTGTGTGTAAACTCACAATTCTCTTCCTAAAAGTTGCTCACGATTAGGGATATTACAAACCAGTCTGCGTGAATTTGTGTACCTTTTTCTTTTTTTTTTCAATCTTTAGGAGAGAGAATGAATATCAAGTTCCTTGTACCTTGGTAACCTTTCGTAGCGACAGGCACCGGTGTGGAGGGATCTCTAATTCCTTGAGACATTTAATCAAGATCACAAATTGGTGAAGTCAAAGCTATCTCATAAACTAAAAAGCCCTCAGAGAGCACACACCGCTGCAAACGCCATTTCCAGCAGAGGTAATGGTGGATTGATTCGTCGTAAAATTTGATCACTTCTTCCGTAGCATATTGTCTATCCTCCAGAAAATACATTTAAAATCATCGATAACTTTTGGAGATAATGCATAGAGTCATGAGCATATAAATGAATGTATGGGAAAAAAAACAACGGAAAATATCTCTTAATCGAAGGAAAATTCCAGGGGAAAAAAACCGGAAAATATCTCACAACCGAAGACAAATTCCTGGATAGGCCAAACTATTTAATCATCCAATTATCCAATGTTCCACAAAATTTCATTGAAATTCATTGAGTACTTTTGGGGATATCTTATGGACCGACGGAAAGATAGACAGACAGACGCGACCGAACACAAATACCCCTCTAACTTTGTTGGCCGAGGTAATAAATTAGAGCCTCTCTCCCTTTAGCTATGTGTGTGTGTGTGTGTGTGTGTG
The DNA here is from genome assembly GCA_963457665.1 of Thysanoteuthis rhombus. NCBI lineage: Eukaryota > Metazoa > Mollusca > Cephalopoda > Oegopsida > Thysanoteuthidae > Thysanoteuthis > Thysanoteuthis major. Next base: position 27,119,191 of record OY735209.1, on the reverse strand, counting down.
TGTGTGTGTGAGTTTGCCCGGAACGTAGAAGGAGCCAAAATAATGGATATGTTGAGCGGAAATTTGACACAAACAAGCTTTTTGACTTCAAGAATGCAATAGGCATATTTGGATTGTCTCAAATTGTTACTAAAAAAAGGTATTTTGACATCTGACAAATAAACGACTGTGATAGACCTTTATTTGCCAAATAAAGGTCAAGTCAGAGTTACGTTACCTTCCTTTTTTTTACCCCAGTTATGCAATAGTCTAAATTGTTACTGAAAGGAAAACATCTTATCTTAACATTCGCTTCACTAGCAGTAATTGTCATCTTAATCACAGTTACGTTATTTTTTATCCTCTTTTTACACCAGCTGTGCAATAGTCAGTCAAGGTTCGCGCTAGACTGTTATAGAGAAGAAAATGTCAATCTAATAAGAACAAAATTATTTTCTTGCACATACACACACACACACACTCATGCACACGCGCGCACGTACACAGAAGAAAGAATGGAAATGAGTTGAATACAGAAAGACGTGTATATTCCAAAATGGCTGCCATCATCTGAAACGCTGGAGTGATCAACTACCAATTCTTTTTCTCGCGCATGTGCTAAGAAGGATTTCTTCGAGGAGCCCTATCCTTTAAAATCAGATCTAAAAAAACCCTGTCTAAAACCCGGCCAACAGTGTTGCCTCCGTCATGAATGCATCCGATTTTTTTTTTTTCGCGCCGCAAAGCCGGGTTTGTTTCGATGGAGGAGCGTTCTGTTTTATCAATGGCGTCCATTTCCTTCCTGGCGCCCATTTCATCGGAAACGAAGTTAAAGGCCACTGTTCGTCACAGCTTTGTAATGTTTCCGTTGATGACGTCTTCAGTGCGAAAAGCGGACGCGTCTCCGGAAACGAACCCACTCTTGTTTTGCCAACAGAAACTACCGGATTGTATTGAGTTCTCACGGTCAAAGAAACGGGGAAAAAAACAAAAAACCTTTTGCTTCTGAACGACTCGCTGGAATTAGCCGATATCTGTATGTTCACGTGCGATTATTTCTTCCTAAGACTGAAAAAAAAAGCCAGACCAATCAAAACCTGCATATTGATTTCGTGCACATATATAAGGAGACGTTGGAAGTGAAATTTAAACTGAGAAATAGAAGAGAAGAAAAAAGGAATGATTTTTCGTTCTTCTCTGGTTATATATTCGATTGGCTTAAGTTATACTTTGCTCTCTGCATCGTACGTGAAAGTAGTATTGGAAGGGACAAGAGAGACAATAAGATACAAGCATTTGTTGAGACAAATTAAGGCATGAGATGATATTTAGATTTGGTTTTAGTTTAGGTGTCAGCAACCGAGGAATTTCCCCATGGGTACAGCTAGTGTATATGGATGTTAGAACCCATGAATAACCTATACCCAAATAGTTGCATAGATACAAATAAATGCCAGAACACATAAATAACATAAACTCAAATAGATACATAGATACATATAAATGCCAGAACACATGAACATCATAAACTCAAATAGATACATAGATACATATAAATGCCAGAACACATGAATAACATAAACTCAAATAGATACATAGCTACATATAAATGCCAGAACACATGAACATCATAAACTCAAATAGATACATAGATACATATAAATGCCAGAACACATGAATAATCTAAACCCAAATAAATACATAGATACAAATAAATGTCAGAATACATGAATATCATAAACTTAAATAGATACATAGATACATATAAATGCCAGAACACATGAATACTCTAAACCCAAATAGATACATAGATACATATGAATACCAGAACACATGAACATCATAAACTCAAATAGATACATAGATACATATAGATACCTGAAAACATGAATAATCTAAACCAAATTAAATACCTAGCTACATATAAATGCCAGAACACATGAATAACCTAAACCCAAATAGATACATAGATATAAACATACATTTAAATGTCAGAACACATGAATAGCCTAAACCCAACAACAGTATCTAAATCACTGTTGTTAGCAGCGGTGATTAACCATCATTTGAGTAATCTATTCATAAATCTAAACAGTTATGTGTTCATAAATTGGAAACCAATAAAACATACCTATAATCCTTTCAGACACTGTCAATCAAATCTGTCACCAAAAATGTAAACATGTTTTTTTTTCTTCAGTTGTCAACTTGGTCTGGCTGGCTATGTATATATTGCGCATACAGGCGCACCAATGGAGCTAGAGGGCTTGAAATGCAAACGTTTACTCCTTATTACAATTGGTTTTTGTTTTTTGAAAATTTCCCGCCTGAATAGGATTTTAGAGAAGGGTAGTCAATTTGCAATGAAAGTTTATGCTAAAATGATCCCTTAGTATGTGTTTGGCAGTACTCACGCTTGTTTTAGTTATTTGTTTTTTTGAAAATTCAGACGTTTTGGATGTCACTGCCCAACTAAAGGCGAGAGATGTAACTTAATCAGTGATCATCCCTTCCGTCTAATCTTTTAATTTATCACCCCATTAAGTCATGCTGCCAAAAGACAATGGTCAAGTGACGGCTTCTATTGAGTGACTCACTAGACATGATTTTTATTTATCTACCACTTGTACTCTGATCTCCCAGAACAGCGATCAGAGTTAATTTTGCATTGTTGCAAAAAAAAAAAAAAAAAAAAGTAAAAGAAAAAGGAAGTTGACTTAATCACAAGGCAGGAGGCGCTTTTACAACAGTGAAGTCTCTTGCATCGATTCAGACAAAATTTATGAGCCTCTACTATTTAGCATAAAATTACATTGTAAATTTTCGGCTTGCATTTTCATGCATCTCTAGTTTTATAGTCACGTTTTATCGCAACTTTACCCAGACCGTCACTCTACGGCAGTGAGTAAACAACAAAGATCGGATATGAAGAATGAAGAAAAAGCTCTTGGCGAGACTGGAACTGGGACCCTTTTTGCCATGGGAAGCTGACTATGTGAAGCACTGCTTTTACTGACTGAGCTCCTGAAATTTATGAGATTAAATGATCGAATTTTGAGCAACTGAGTTGAGGTAATTGGAAGCTGGCAGGCGAAAAGGGGAGAAAGTAATGCCTTACGGACAACACAACTTGCGAATCCTTAGTTAATATAATCATCTAGAGATTGGATTCCGTTCCCTCAGTGCTAAGATGTTCGATAGAAACACTAAGACTTCTAGACTGGATTAATTTCACCTAAAACATGCCGGTGCATTGCGAACTATAAAAAAAAGCAGGTCTGGTTATTCACTCAATAGAAACTGTTACGAGAACCAACGTCTTTGGCAGCATGCTGTGTTGGGGATGATTAGAAAAAATTGGAAAAGTCCAAATTGGAAAAAAAAAAAGAAAACAAGCGTGAAAATGTTTCAGCGCATAATTTGGACCAATTTAGCATAAACTTACATTGTAAATCGACCTGAGTGGAACAAAAAAACATTTTTTGTAGACATAGTAGTGTGTAAATGCTTAAATATTCAGCCGTCTAGATCCATTACTGCCAGACGGCTGACCAGACAGACCAACTTAAAAACCAAAGAAACTTATGTTCATGTTGACTATGATGATGTTGACAGTTTCTAAAACAACTGCCCTTCTCTTCGCGAAGCCATTGAAGTGGCTGGGACTCTCTGCTTTTTCGTCGAAATGAAAAAAATGTCCACACATTCCTACGCTGTATTTGCTTCGGGTTTCCCCGAGGAAACAGGAAGAAACTCACGGCACACAAGAGTATGTCATGAGAAAATGCGTTCCTTCGTAAACACTATCACATTTTCATGACGTAGGTTATTTTGTATTCTATAGTCGTTCTCTTGAAAACTAGGGGCTTTTGTATACTCTTCTTCACAGTACCCTTATATCTATCAATCTATCTATCTATCTATCAATCTATCTATCTATATATATATATATATATGACCAATGTATGGATAGGGATTATGATTCTACCGACAGTATTAAATCCAAGAGACAATTCGGAAAGCCAAAATGAGATTTCTTCATTCAATCTGACGTTTCTTTAGTCCAAGTTAACTTCTTCAGAAAATGTGTGAGTATATTGAATGGTGTCTATTTGTAACTCCTAAGCCAGTTGTTGGTGTGGTTTAATTAAAAAGTGGATATACTAAACAGTTGTTTTTGCAATTCTCCAAAATTAGGTATTTTCATTATTCCATACATTTTCGAACAATTGCTTTAATCTTTGTTGTTTGTGATACGTTTCAGTTGATATATCATCTAGTTTTAACCTCAGCGTTTCGCCCTTCCTCGGGTGTATGTTGCATCCAGTCTTTAAAGCAACGAGCGTGACGGCCGTAGTCCGTTGTTTGCTATCAGTGAAAAAGCCCAACAATTGAAGCAAAAGCAGGCACTTGGCTGGATATTTTAGGAACGGGGACAGTGGTTTCCCAGCCTTCCACGGTTCCCTGAGGATCACAAAAGTATTACTCCAGAGTCCGTGGGCAGACCTTTCAGAAGCTTGGGATCCATGAGCTCGTTGAGTAGACAGTCCTTTCAAAAGCAGCGACGTAACTAGGAATTCAAGGGCCCGGGCAGGGCGTTCCGTTCCTTGAAGGGACTCATCCAACACTTTGATTTTGTATCATGTTAGTAGATATGCAGTAGGTGAAATACTATTCGTAAAGCTTTTGGGGAACATCCTCCGTTGTGGACCCGAGGGAAGGGAGCTTCTAAATCGCCTTCTGCCACACCTATGAGACCAAGTCAAAAACTAAGGAATACACCAAAGTAGTTACTAACACTGTTCGAATGCATTTCATTATTGGCAGAGTTTAGACTACTGAGATCGGTGCCGGGTTTAGGCCCAAGCTAAATAAGCAACAGCTTGGCGTCTCACAATCCAGAAGGGCCTCAAAATATTTTCGGGCATATGTTTTTAGTGTACTTTCTCTAAGAGATGGCCAAGCATTTTAAAACTTTGGGCCTCACCAAGTCAGAATCCGACACTGGAGGAAAGTCATTGACCTGCACAATCTGAGCTGTGACCTTCGGAGAGCAGGTCAAAGATATAAAAAGGGGAAGAAGATGGTAATTGTTTAGAAATCTTGTGCTATCACTTATAACACTCCCCGTCATTGCGTGTGTGCACGTGTGTTTGTGTTCATGTGCGTGTGCTTGCAGGGGGTGGGTAGGCGGTAGTGGTATGGTCCAGGCTATGTGTCAATTACACTAAACTGACCTGGACATCGCAGGATATTCTGGTTTTTATTTTCCGGATCCAGAAAAAAAAAGAAGCACTTCAAGATGTTGGAACAGCTGAAATAGTAACACTTGAATGGTCTCTTTATTTTTTTTTTTAGCTACGAAGGAACTTTATTAGATATATTTAAATTTTGGAGAGAATCCAAATTACTACATTAAGTTGTCATTTTTTTCTTAATTTGTGAAAAACACCTATCCTGCTGTTGAACGATAGTTAGCAAACCAGTAAGTTAATATCTGACTAGACACCCCTTTGGTGTGACCGTGTGCCAAATTTGGATTACTTAGAGATATATCTGTACGCTTTCCTCAGAACAGACAATATAGGATAAAATCTACCCCCACCATACATACACGCCCACGCACGTACACAAAAACGCTGGTAAAATCTCGTTACAGTTGTCCTTGCAATTTTGCCGGGAGTCTAAAATTTCAATTTTGCGAATAACTTTCCCTGCTTCCGCCGAACCTTAAATTCTATTACTGTACTGTACTTTCCTTAATGCAATACGTACACTACTGTACATTTAGCATCCATAAAACGGAAGATTTACCGACAGTAATTCACCGACAAGAGCTCACAGACAACAATCGAGATATACAATTCATCTGAATGAACAATTTACCGAGATATTCAAAATTGAGCTGAAAGAAAGAAAATATTTTTTCTTTCAAATCTTCCATATATTTAAACATATAGAAGATTTGAAAGAAAAGAAAACAAATTAAAAAACAAAAACGAAAAAACTAATTGGCGACTCACGCCATTGTAGTGGTAGTACTTCTGTAGCTTAAAATTGGATCCAACCTCAAAGCGTCGTTACCATTGGAAACATTTCGTTCATCACCATCACTCTCGGGTAGTACTCTTGAAGAAGTCCGTTGAATGGATCAGCCGAAAAACGTCGTGTTAACAAACAGCACAAACTACACGAAGGAATAGAGTTGCCTGAAAATCTCTTTTGATCTTTTTATACCTCTGACACCGCTGATTATTTATTTCTTGTTGATATCAAAATTAGACTTTTACATAAGGCCGTTAATTAACCTTCCTGGTTTTATGTTATTGGGAATTATTGGAGATGGAATAAAAACTTGAAACGTAGCCAATGGTAAATCTATTTGTCAAGAACATAATCACGATAATTAGCAATGACAAAAGCCTTGTATGATTCTCTTCTTTCTTTTATTCTATTCCTTGTTTGAAGGATCTGGGAATTAGTATTAACAATAAACATTTGACAACATCTAAACCAAAGTCCCACCTCCAAAAGTACTTGGCGAAGAGTAGATAGAAAATGGTAGCTTTTGTCTATTGCTAAAAGTGAACTTTTCTATTTGTCTCTATCCTTGTGTCAAGTCGACTTCGTACCTGTCTGACAGTTCGTATTGGGGAATACATGGTCGAAACGTTGTGAAAAAAAAAACTTGGAAATTAGTCTGACTAAACCACATGTAATGCGAAAAGTAAACTTTTACGCAAAATTCCTGATTTGGTCAACAGAAAGTGTATTATTCTTGAAAATAACTATGCAAACCCACATTCACTAAAATAAAATCTAGAAATCAAATCTTCACCTTGGGGATATTTTATTCGGTATCTTTATTCATTTTGGATTTAACACCTTCACACTTCAATTATTTAGATCGTTAGAGTTGTGCTGCTAAGACCCCAAAAATAGGTGAATCGTTCACTTTTATGATAAAAGCATGAAACTTTGCAAAATAAGTTACACCCCTGGGTGTAATAGCTTTGGATATGGTGCAAAGCAAAACTCACCACTGGAGACAAATACTATGCTTATCAAAAATATCCCACACCAAAACGAGGCTTACCATAAAACTCATTTTCGAAGCTCTATTTTAAATGATGCTTATCTGAAATATAATGAAGTATGACCATTTAAACGAGGGCTTTCATTCAGATTTACTCGCATACTTTAGTCTATTTGGAGTAGATTAAAAAAGAAACTTAACGTTCAAGAGTTGCCGACGATTTTGTGAAAAACAGAAACGATTTCATCTCTGAATTTTATTAAATCTCAGTTGACTTTTTCTTTTATTTGAAAACATACGAGTTGTACATTTTGAGCAATTTTACATTGAAGAAAAAACTTTTTTTTTTTTTGACATTCAATACGAATGTCGTTTGCGGACTTGATGTCGAGTGCGCGGCTGTTCTGAAAAGATTCATTATTGGCGGTTATGATAGAAGAAGCAGCAGGGTTAAAGACCTCTATTTTCTGATTTTTTACTCGTTTATTTGTTTAAACAATCGGCGGTTTCATATAAAACAACTACATGAATACGGAGAGATAAATAGCTTTTTCGCCAGATAGATAGATAGATATGAACATAATAAGATAGATAGATAGATAGATAGATAGATAGATAGATAGATAGATAGATATGAACATAATAAGAGATAGATAGATAGATAGATAGATAGATAGATAGATAGATAGATAGATATGAACATAATAAGATAGATAGATAGATAGATAGATATGAACATAATAAGATAGATAGATAGATAGATAGATATGAACATAATAAGAGATAGACAGATAGATAGATAGATAGATAGATATGAACATAATAAGATAGATAGATAGATAGATATGAACATAATAAGAGATAGATAGATAGATAGATAGATAGATATGAACATAATAAGATAGAGAGAGAGAGGGGAGAGGGATACATAGATATGAACAGACTGAGATAGGTAGGTAGGTGAGTACCTATCTAGATACAGATACTCAATTTGTTATCTCTACTTTCATTTTTATTCTGCGCTATAAACTATTCTTTTACCATAATGGATATAATTATACGAGCAAATGAAGAAGAAATGAGCGCAACTCACATAATAAAGAAAAAGTCGGTTGAACACCACATGATGTTGAAACCAACAAATTTTATGAAAGAAAATACACCGATGAATCAAAACATTATTGTCAGTGATATGTGGTAAGAATAGAACTACTGCCAGGGTCAGGAATATTATGAGCAGGTGTGTTGAATATGTTGCATGCTGCAGCTATGGGCCACAAGAAAGATGTGAGTCCTTTTCATAAAGGCCAAATTGCCAAGGCTAGAATACCAGAAACGACACAGCTTGAGGCGAGATCACGGTTAATAGTGGTAAGTACCAATTGGCAGCGGGCAAAGAAAGGGGAAATCACCAACCCTCGACAAGGCATTGAGTGGCCAAGACTTATCAATGCAAAAAGTGACTAATGGCTTTCCCGCCATGTGTGAGCCAAGAAAATGGCTACTGTGGCAGAATTGAAAGATGTATTTAATCAGAGTGAAAGAAGGAATGTTTCACAACCAACAGTCCATCGATTCTTGTTGCGTATCGGACTGCGTAGCTGAAGGCCAGTCAAGGTACCCACGCAAACGAACGTCCATCGGTGAAAGTGTCTTTAGTGGGTAAACAAGCGTCAGAACTGGAGTTATATAGTTGGAAGAAGGTCACCTAGTCCGATGTGTTTCGCTTTTCTCCTGAATAAGGTGGACGGCAGTGGACGTGTGTGTCGTTATCCTGCGGTAGTGATAGCACCAGGATGGGCTGTGAGAGGACGACAGTTCAGCAAAAACAGTGGGATGCTTTGCAGAACATTTAACAATGAAACATTGAGTTTTATAATTCATATGGCAGATACTTTATCGAGTACCACCAACTTAGACGCCATCAAAGACCAGATACACCCCTTTATGATAACAGTATTCTTTATGATAACAGTATTCTATGATGACGACATTGTCTTTCAGTAGGACAACGCACCCTGGCATACGACATGAGTTGAAGGGGAATGGATCAAAAAACTTGATGAAAACTTCCCTGTGTTGTCTTTGCCAATGAACTCCCCAGATCTCGATCCCATTTGAGTTTATGGGATCTGTTGGACCAACAGATTCACTTTGCAAAATTTCCACCACATAACTCGCAGCAGAAACTGTTGTTAACATCATGGTGTCAGACCCCAGAAGAAACATTTGGAGGTCTCGTAGAGTTCATGACTGATCAGGTACCATCTATCTCCTGGATATAAGGAGGACTGGCACTTCATTAGAACGGTATCGATATGTCCAGGCTCAGCAATATACTAACAGGGATACCCGGTGTTGCCCAGGAAAATGACTTGAAATATAACCGAACAGGGATAACACATTATTTGTATACGTATATTTCACAACACAATCAATGAAAAACGATTATTTACACTATGTATAAATGAAAAGGGCAGCTGTAACGGAAGAATTGTTCTGATGTACAAAAAAGAACTGATGGTTACACAGGGTTCCCTGACACTCTACAGAAGCGTTCCTCCCGTGCAAGGACCCAACCCTAGAACAACCAATATAAAGCTATTCATGGGGAAAAGCATGGACAACCCATGTTGAGGCAAATGATTTTGAGGGATCGTCCTTGTACCTTGCTACAATTTCTAGAAATGACTTCAGGTGACTTCCAGAGATACTAGCAGCAACCTCACAATTCCTATAACTTTCGCTGTGTAAAGATGTACCTCTATGCAAAAACTTCTGCATCTTAAGTGCAATATTGTGACCAGAAACTTGTTAGAAGACTCGCAAGAAATTAACAGAAATGACACCTGGTGACCTCGAATAACCCCGCTGTGAATATCATATATCTGAATACTTGCCCGTGGAAAAATTCATCTCTATGCTAAGTTTCATAGGTACGAAATTGTCCAGAATTAGAAAACTAGAGTAAGACTGACCAGGAATGACATCTGGTGACCTTGAATGATCTCCAAGGGCAACCCTCGCTTAACCTGTAACCTTCGATGTGAGAACATGTACCCATATGCTCATTTTCATTATCCTTTGTTCAAAATTGTGGCCATCGATTCTGAAAATAGGCTAGAAATGCTCAGTCATGATGTCTGATAACCTCTAACGACCTCGGAGATAATCTTCATAAAACCTTCATCATGGGAAGATGTACCTCTAGACTCAATTTCAGTTCCTCAAGTGTGGCCGAAAACTTGGAAAATAGTTTTAAAATGATCGGGAATAACCTTTGGTCACCTTAACTGGACTTAAAAGTCAACGTCACATACACTGCTATCTTCACCATGAGAAGATGTACTCTAACACTAAATTTCAGCATCCTTTGTGCACCGTTGTAGCCCGCGACTCGTGCATTTTTCTCATTAACGATCACTACACTAAATTACATATATGCGCAAACCTCTCTCCGTTTGACCGAGGCACAAATGACTCGAACTTTGACACAAAGACATCTACCTTTTCGCCAGCAGAGATAACAAATTCAGAAAAACAATAACCCGACATAATCTCCACCCGCTCTTCTAACATATTTTTAGCATTTTTCCACAAGAAGTTTGACAACGAGGGCAAGCAGTTTTTCCAAACATGTAACTATATATATGAATGTATATGCATGAATGCATATATATATATATATGTGTGTGTGTGTGTGTGTGTGTGTGTGTGTGTGAATAATAGTGAATGATATAAAACTCAGGAGTAAAAGTATACGAAGACTCCATTGATACATAAATAAATTGATTAGTATGCTATAGATGTTTCAGGAGGGGTTCCCATCTTCAGTAGCATGTGTGTACCTCTTAGGGGTTAGAAAGTTTCCGTAGAAAACAAATAGTAAATAAAAATGGAAATAAAAAATGAGGATTCGTGGGAGGCCGTGGTAGTCCGGACCGTTTTATATCCGTGAAAGAATCTGTGTTGGTTTGGTTGGATATTTTGTTGGAAGTATTAGCAGCGGTTATGGGTATTTTGTTGGCTATGCTGGTCAGAGGAGGTGGGTTTTCTAAAGCATCGGTTGTCATGGATATTGGAGAGCTTGGTAATGGTTTAATGTTATTTGGGTACTTATTAAGTTGGTGTCGAGGCTATCTCTTTTAGTAATCAAGGTAGTGGGTTATAGGTTAGAGGGGTACCTTGTTCTGTATGATCGAGTATCAGTTGGGATATATATATATATATATATATATATATATATATATATATATATATATATATATATATATCTGTCTCTATTCATATCTATCTACCTACCAAAGGAGCAAATAAATGACGTAATTCCACCATGGAAATCCTGTCACTTTATCCTCCTCCCTCTACCACTTCTCCTCCTCTTCTCCTTTGTCTTCCCATCGACCTCTCCACCCTCTTCCTCTATCTATTAATTGCCTTCATTATATTTCATTCGTCTCTATTTTACCCGTTGTCTTTGTTTTGTTTTTCGTTTTGTTATCACGAGGCTGTGTTTTGTTACAGAAAATACGTAATATGAACAACAATTGGTCAAATGCACTGACCGCTGTTGCCACACAGGCATGAAAACAACGTTTCACGCCCAAAACTGCAGCTGATTCGTAGGAATGCCACGCATCAGGATACATGATGTAAAATATATTTGTTTACTGTGAGAAAGTATACAAAATGTACATACAGACGCACGTCATGACAAATCTATTTTTCTCAATATCAAAACCATGAGCATTCCTGGTTTTGTGACAACTATCAATTCATTTCAAGTGTCTTCATTTATTGAGAGAACCGCATACATACAGGGTTGACATTTGGTATTTTCAAAGACCAAATTCAAGCATATTTGGTACTGAACAAAGCTATTCAGTCCCGAAAATAAAGATTTGGTACAAAAGCAAAACTTTGGAATTATATACGAATGATACGATACGACATAAATATACATGGACAATATTTTAGTCAGTTTTTCATACAAACTCAGTCTGTATATCTCGGAATTTTTGAGATGAGGTATTATAATTATTTCTATTGATATTCGGAGTGCAACGGCCGAAACGTTGTAGGAAAAACAACCAAGATGAGGATGGTCCGAATATCAATAGAAATAAACTCAGTCTGATAGTGGATTTCAAGATATTTGGTTATTTGGGTACTTGAATTGGCTCCAATGCCATTCAAATTTGGTCTCGTGTGACAAGAGACATCTGGCAACTCTCATACACAGACCAATATGATTGTTAAAAGAAAATTAGGGAAGCCAAAGTTTGGCCGTCCTCAATGGAATCTTCCGTTTTATTTGATGATAAGCAAACAAGAAACTACATCATTTAGAAGAGATATTGTGCATCACAATGGCATGTCTGTGGTCAATGCGAGTGGTTAAGGAGTGGGTTTGATTACGTGTGACAGCGACCGATTTAGGCTAGAGGCGGAAAGCGTTGCAGATTAACCATTCGGCTGAGTAAGCGTGAGCCTTAGGGACCCGGAAGCGAAGGGTCAACGAGAGCAATAATGGTTTGAAAATTCAAACAATGGTTTGAGTGTCCGTGTGATTAACATTGGGTGATACCTCAGCACTTTCGCTTACAGCTTACCGAGCGGTTTCCGGCTAGTATGAATACGTATATGTATACATAATTAAGAAATGGATACATGGCCCGACAGAATGAATATAAATTGCGTTATATCATTTTGAAACTCTGTTTGGAATGATCTCTCGTTATTACACGATGAATGTATCACGTGGCCAAGACAACGTAAATAGAATAAACAACCATAAGAAGATGGAGATACTCCAAGAATCGAACCTACAATCGATAGGGTAGCCGGTTCAACGTAGTGTTGCTTTCACCATTGAACTAAACTACCAAAATAACTGTTTTAACTCCAAATTCTCATTTTGTTTATTCATGATCTACATCTGCTTTATTTGTTTCTTCCAATACGAATAGTTATATTAGTTAGAAAAGGATATGTGATCCGACAGTTGAAACAAGTCATTTGGGCCTTTGCATTATCAGCGGCTGTTTATTTACAGAGAATTAACGGGAGATCATTTCAAATAGAGTTTCAACAAAATATAACGTAATTTATAATCATATGTATATCGAACAGAAAGTAAAGGTTCAGTTTAACATACATTATATTGTAAATAAAACCCTGCCTCTAAAACCTTCATAACATTTTCTCAAAACTTTTACTGAAAAACCTCCCCCCAAGGTCCATGGAATATCAATGCCATATTTGGTTTGGCGGTGCCAATGTTTAAGGGCGACATAGTGAAAAACAGAGCCAGTTTTATACAATATTATGTAATATCTAATACTATATAGACGACGAATGTTTTTAACATTTCTAACTAAATCTATGATTCATAGATACCTTGATAGTTGAACCTATGAGCCACAAATTTAGATACAAGGGAAAATTGACCACAGAATTAACATAGGATAGATGACAGTGACCTCCGTCGACTTTTAGAGGTCAATTTAGGGTCAGATCAATTCTGGCATTTACAAATCTCAGGGAAGTGGCTGCAAATTTGGATCCAATGGTAACTTAACCACAGGTGAACATAAGATAGATGACGGTGATCTCAGGCGTCTGAACTATTCGGGCTAAAATTAAGTGTATAAGTACATCTCCAAGAAAAAGTCACAAGCCATGAGAAGTTGACTTTGGGGGCCATTCGAGGCCATTAGAGGTCATTTATAGCCAATATTCTAAGTTTTCGGTCACAATATAGGGCCCTATGAAACTGAAACTTAACTAAGGGGTATATCTTTTCACAGCGAACGTGAAGTTGACCTCATGGGTCATTTGAGGTCATCAGAGGTCATTTCTAGTCATCTGCAGCCAATTTTACAAGTTTTTGCCGCAGTTTGACATCAATGAAACTGATATTTGGCATAAGGATCTTTATCGCTGTGATAAATGTCATAGAAGACGCGAAGTTGATCTCAGGGATCATTGAAGATCTACTTGGGGTCATTTCTGATCATTTCTAGCCAATTTTTCAATTTTGTGGCCACTATTGGGCATCTATGAAGTTGGAATTCTTCATGGGATGAATCTTCGCACAGCATAGGTCACAGGGTATGTTAAGATGACCTCAAAGGTGATTTTAGGTCACAAGAGGTCATACCTGGATAATTTTCCAAACTCTTCACCGCAATCTGCTATCTATGAAATTTGTCGTGGAGTGAACCATTCTACGACGAACGTGGTACGAAATGTTGACCTCCAAGGTCATTCGAGTTTAACAGAAGTCATTTCTTGGTATCTGTGGGACTGAAATTTGGCACAGGGGTAAATCTTCTCATCGCAATTATCTCACAGGCTATGAAGAGTGTCATGGACAATGCGAAGTTAACCTCCGAGGTTATTTCAGAACATTTTTGGCTATTTCTAGCCAATTTTTGTCCAGGTTTTGACTTCAATCCGGCACCTATGAATTGAAAATTGGCATAGGGATTGACCATTTCACGGCAAAGTGTGAAATTGACCTCAGAAGTCATTCAAAGTTACCAGAGGTCATTTCTAGTTTGTTTTTTTTTCTCACAGAAATAGCTACACCTATGGGTTGCAAATCTGTCTACGTGAGTATCCTGACCCCAAGATTAACATAAAATAGGTGGTGACCCCTGATAAAGAGTCTTTATACTGATGGATATTCACAGCAGATTTGCTTCACGATCCTTCGATCTTCAGGTGAGTCTGGTATTTAAAATCACCTGTTCTGTTTTAGTTTCACAATTGTGTCAAGTTACTTTCACTATGTTTAGTTTCACTTTGTTTATGTATCCAGTTTGAATTCGAGTTATCTCCCTTGTATGTTATATGGAATTTCAAAAATATTCCAACATGATTTTTTGCGTTTATATTTCGATTTTAAATCATTGGTGAGTTATTTTTAGGTGCTATTGTTCTATGTTTGTAGTGTGCTTGGCTTTTTTTGCTATCAAGTTCAACAATGAAGGTTTTAGAAGGGTGACGTGTTTGTGTGAAATTCTATTTCAAATTGAGAAAGCTTCTCTGGTGTTTCAACAGGTCTACAAGAAGGATTGTCAGAGTCGTACGCACTTCAATGAGTGGTACCAGCGTTTCAAAACGGGGAGAACATCCACCAAAGAAAGTGCTAAATCTGGACGAAATTTCTCGTTGACGGCGGAAGATCACATTGGAAAACTGCGTGATGTGATTCGTGGAAATCGTCGCCTAATTGTCAGTAAAATTTCCGAAGATTTATAAATCTGTAAAAGTTTAAGAGAAATACTGATGATGAAGCGTGTTGCCGCAAAATCTACTGACAGTTGAAGAAAATGCCACACGATTAATCATCCTTCAAAAAAAAATTATGTTGCACGAAGTTTTACAGATTCCTGGCGACGATTTCCACTAACCACAGGACTTTTGAGACTTCCATTGTTCGACTTTGGGGGAGGAGAACGGCCAAGTGCACTAGACACACTTTCACTCTTGCATGCAGAGCTCAAAAACCAACCAGACTGATGCAAAAGGTCAAGGTCTCTCCTACATACCACATCAGTCAGATAACTCTGTAACATCTCTTTGGCGCACTGTTTCAAAGGTTCGACCTCTTTATGGCTAGACCTCGTATATATATATATATATATATATATATATATATATATATATATATATATATATATATATATAAGTTAGAAACAGTGGCCAGGAGAGTTCAAAGAGAAACCAATTATTAGCAAAACTAAAATCGTTTTAGTTATTTTGATGTTTATATCATTTAATACAAAACTTCATATAATACGAACATTGCTCATTTCGTTTGTGTAATATTTATTAGGAATAAGAAAAATGTGTCATGATTGACTCGTACTTTTGACGTAATTCGAAATGCTTCGGGGGCTGAGTGTTTGTAAACTATTCCCACGTCTCGCAATATTACTGCTGGATCACGTCACCTTTTTTTATTGTTACACATGGGCTCAGGATATCATATAAATCCTCATCAGTAATTAAAATTGAGCAGTTTTCTTGTTGGTCTGCGATTCAGAATCTGTGCAATGTGTAGAATCTGCAACGAGTATATTCTTTTGGTGACTGCACGTAAGGCTGTTGGATACCGACCCCCAAGTCATCACTGACTGAAGAGATATTTATTTGCATCTCCACGAGGGCAAATTGGACACAAGGTCGGTCAAACGCAGAGGCTGTACGCGTTCAATTGGACAATGACAATAATTGTCCAGTCCCAGTGACCAGTGGCACAGAAGCATCCGAAATCTCCTGATCCTCCCCTAACAGTGCAATACAGGATCGGAATCCACAGGACATAATATATATTTTTTGTGACCACCAGGAGGAGTCCGGCGTCGGATCTGTGGCTTGAAATCGCATTCAGAAAACATCCAGTAAAGAACGAAATCACTATGAATGGCTTGCAAGAACAGTGCATTATCGCATGTTATCTGCCCGGGGACGTTTTCTTCTTTTCTTCGACTCTTGTAGCCTTTTTCCCTTTTTGTCGGGTGGGAGTAGCCTCAACTCTACCTCCTGGAAAAGCCGACAAATACTCTTGGGACCGACTTTACACTGACCCTGTCGTTCTGTTTGAGGAGGGCTGGGTCAATCTCCACCAAGAATTGGGGGTATTTGCTGCTCAACGCTGACCAATCGACCCTAGTCCAGGCATCCTCAGTCAGATCGTTTTTGTGTTGTAACCCGATGAGGTGTTAGAGGCTATCAGGTGCTACAACTTGCCCAGGGGTGATCTGGAATTGTGGGAGACAGGGGTGTTTAGCAATCTGAGGTATTTTTTACATACCTGCATACCTGGTTTTGAATTCAGATCTTGGGAGTTCAGCCTGCCCTGATATTTTACCTAGAGTTTGGTAAGAGGCAGATTCAAGATTTTCCAAATAACATCAGTACAAGGTGGACATAAACAGCCTTGGTCAGTGTTTCTACTCGAATCACCGACTTCATTGTTTCAGTCGTTGATATGCACCAATTGCATTCCCATCTTTTTCTCTAAAACATAGATGCAAAGCTGATGTCCAACTATTTGCATTTATTTTTTTATGGTT
The DNA here is from genome assembly GCA_963457665.1 of Thysanoteuthis rhombus. Taxonomy (NCBI): domain Eukaryota; kingdom Metazoa; phylum Mollusca; class Cephalopoda; order Oegopsida; family Thysanoteuthidae; genus Thysanoteuthis; species Thysanoteuthis major. The sequence goes on along the minus strand of OY735209.1, from coordinate 27,102,088 downwards.
GTCGGTGCAATAAAAGAAGATTCTTTCAATAGGCAAATACGAGTCGAAGAGTAACTGTTTCCCGTTCCAAGATCAGGGACTTTCTATTTCTTATTATTTCTAAAGGGCCAATTCTCATCGCTGTCGAAGTTGTTGACTGACGGAGATCGAAATATCCCGTTATTAGGATGTTTAATTTTCTATCCACCCGACGTTCCATGGAAATTCACCTATCCTTTCTGCGCATAGTGGGGGGGGGGGAGGATTAGCTCAGTTTGAAAAAGTTTTCTCCGGTTTTTGATGAATAAAATCCAACTCTTCACTCGACAGTTGACACTCTTATACGCAGACACTGATCTGAAGAAGAATGTCGAGTTAACGTTCTAAGATTCAGTACGATTCCCACTTCATATATATATATATATATATATATCATTTTAGCCTTTTGTTTTTCTGTCCATGCCTTTTCTCCATTAAAACTACAAGGCCTATTTACCTGATATTCTACTTGTAGAATCAATAGGAATCAATTCCCCACATACGCTAACCTTTGAGGTCATTTGAGATCCCAGAGGCCATTTTCCGACCAATCTTCGTTTATAAACATTATAAACAAATAATGTCTATATCAGGATTGACGTCAATCTTTCCTCTTGAGGATGACACAGACATTCCTTATTAGAAAAAAATTATTTTTAAACATATTTTCGGCGGTTTTTCTTCATAACCACGGAAAATCTTCAACTGTGTAAGCAGTAGTGAGACAGCCGTGGTCAAATTTCATGAGCCCTTCCTTTCTCTTTTTTCAGAGCTGACAATCGAAATTAATAATGATAATGAATAAAACAATAGACTTTCAAACGTGTAAAAATTTACGAAAAAATTCAGATTTTTTACTAAAACTGAACAAAAAAAAAAAAAATCAAACGCTTATAATATACTTGCCTCGATTTCGGTAATCATTAAATGAAATTATATTTAAAAGGATTTTATCATAATATTTGAAACCGTTAACCATTGGCAACTGCCAAGATAGGTTTCTCTAGTTTTCAAGTTAGTCTGGCTGGCTGGCTGGCTGGCTACGTATGTATCACGTGTACAAGCCATACTAGAGAAGCTAGAGGGCTGAAAATATAAACATGCACTCTATATACGGAAAACGTTTCTTTTTGTCCCTTTGTTTTTTTAACCACCTACTAATAAGCTTTCCAGTGTAATGGAGTGGGGTCAATTTATAATGAAAGTTTTTGCTAGATTGGTCCTTAGTTTTTGCCCGGCTGCGTTCTTGCTCGTTTTTTTTTTTTAAATTCAGACTTTTTAATCACCCAACAAAAGGCAGGTGAACTAATCTATTCGTTGATCGGCCCTTTTCTCGATTCTTAATTGATCACCCCCCAATATGGCATGACTGTTTCTATTGAGTGACTAACCAGACTAATCTGTTGTTTTTTGTTTTGTTTTGTTTTTAATAAATAGAAATGTTCGCACTGCAGTTGATGTGGTTAAACCTAAATATGTTGAAAAGTCAATTTAGATTTTTTGTATCATTTTGTCATTTTCTGTTGATGAAGTCCTGCTTGATACAATGGTTAGTTTTATTACTTTGTAATGTCGAGACATTACTTCGAAGATGAGACGTCGAAGATATGATAGTTGCTCTCGTGGTGAAAGAGCGTAATTATTTGATTTCATACCGATGGAAAATGGTATTTGTTCCTCTATTCAAGTTAATCATTTATCTCCTCTAGGGTCGGTTAAAGTAGAACAAGGTCAGTGTGTTAAGCATCATTAGTGTCATTATGATTAAAATAATGACACCTCTCGGCAATTATATATACTAGGGCAATGCCCATTCCAAAGGTGCATGTTTGGAAGTGACAGGACCTTATGGTGTGTGGTGTGTGGAGCAACCTGCCATAATAGTCGTATAAAATGGTTTTCGGTCCCTCGTACAAAACTACGTCTTCGAAGTATGGCAGTTACTTCTCTTCAGCGTTGCCAATTTGGATATTTCTAAAAATCTAAATTTGAATATTTTTCCATTTTAGATATTTTATATCTAAATTCAAATAATTGCTTTTAGATAAAAGATCTATAATCAGTGATTTTTTTAGAATTTGTTTTTATTAGATTTCTCGAGAACCGCTGATCCAGAGAACTCCAATCTGGACACCTGAATGCCTTGTTTGCTGACTAATGTATCTGATTTAGCAAATGCCAACTTCATACAATTGACAGTTATCGAGGAATCAAAGCGCAGCATACATGCAAATATATAGACAGAAACTTTCTCAAATGTTGTTGGATATGTTTATATGTATGTGTTCAGATACGTGCTCTTGTGTGTGAGAGATAGATAGAGAGAAAGAGAGGGGGAGATAACCCTCAAATCAATTCCTCGCAGAGGATCCTTTCTGATTATGTGAAAAGCTTCACGCTTATAGTATTTACCATATTCACTTCGGGACAATTGACTTCTGTTCGAGCAAGATAGAGTATATTGTCTTTTTTGTTTCATTTGTACAAAAGAAGTTCAACGAGGTCTGTCCAGCCATTTTGAATATCCCAAAGAACCAGTCGTGCAGCATTGACAGGGGGATAATTTGTGAGGTCAAAAGAGGAGTACTTTGAAGTGGACAAAGGCGCCATTGCCATATCTTGGCGTTAATATTAAATGGCTAGATACTTTCCCGATAAACCTTGTATATCATCTTTTTCTCGTTTTTGTTTTTCCTTTAGAGTTGAGAGAAGGTTTATACCAGCAATCGTTTTGCCTCGGTGGGTTGGAATCTGTGTACCATACAACTGCCATAAAAAGCTTGAAATGTGGACATTATCTATTTTGCCTCAAATCAATGAAGAGAGCATGCTAGAAAATCTTATGTGCTTAACCAATAATGCCAAATAGAAATAAAATAACTCAATTTAGTCGCAACTTATTTCAATCAAGTTTTTTTTAATCTATTGAAAAGACCGAAAAAATCTTCATAACATAAAATGTAAGAATAGTATCTCAATATTTGCTTGCAGGTCGCTTGAATTCCAATAACTGGATTTGGTCCGCAGGCTGTAGGTTGTCTACTCCTGGTTTACACTTGAAAAAATTGTCTATCTGGTTCAGAATGAAAAGATTTAAAATTCAGGATAAACGTCAATAAATCTTTTCTTTAAACCAAATGATAGAAAAGGGACTGTTGGGGTTTGCTTTTGCTGTGCTGTTGACAAATATCCTGAAAGAAAACACTAGGTCAGATATTTACTTTATCTTTTTCGAAGTGTGATGTAATCAGCCTAGTGACAAAAACAGAAGGAAGTTTTCTGTGTTAACACTTTGTTATTCTTCTAACGGTTAATTCATTCATGTGGGTGTAAAATCCATCAACAAGAAATATTTATCACAAAATAAATGTTAATTTTATTAGAAAATAATTTATGACAGAAAAGGCACTTTTCAAAACTTTTGAAAGTGGGAATTAAAATGTTTTAACTTACTTGATCAATTGGTACCTAAAAGATAATTCAGGCTTTTTAACATTGATTATAGAACTGTCAGTACATAAGGAAGAAAATGTGTGTCCATGACATCATAGAAACTATTTAAAAAACTGAAATGGCAATGGGCAGGTCATGTTGCAAGAATGAAAGACAACCGATGGACATCAAGTCTCACAACATGGGTCTCCAGAGATCACTTAAGAAACCGAGGCCGACAGAACACAAGACGGAGAGATGAACCGGACAGATTCCATAAATACTGACTCTGCGACGCCCATGATAGAGGATTGTGGTGAATCCTAGGGAAGGTCTATGTCCAACGATAGACGTTAAAAGACTGATGATGATGATGATGATGATGATGATGATGATGATGATGATGATGATGATGATGATGATGATGATGATAAAACTGTCTGTACCATATTTCTTGTCATACGACACGCACTGGTGTATACCACGCACCTATAATTTGGCAATAGATATTTAGAAAAAAACTTGAAACGAAGTCTGACATCTAGCTATCAATTTTTTCATTCACCAGTTTTTTATATTCTAATATTAGTTTGACTTTTTATCATAAAAATAAAATGAAAATAAATAGGTTATATATTTCATTTTGTGGTCATCAAAGGATGTGTCAAACAGTGGTGTTTAGATGGTCCGAACTAAACAATCAGGGTATAAGACATGAGGTGATTGGGGGCGGGAGGAGAGTGTCCCTTATATAATGAAAAATACGATATTTACTAACTTTGGTTTCATCTGGTACAAGGCCCAAATAAAGGGGCATTCATCGAAAATCAAACTCATTGCTTTAGAATTGCTTGCTCTACAACAGGCGTACAACCGTTATCAACGACTGTTGATTTAGTATAACACAAGGATACAATTGTGCAGTTTCCGGTGTGGGACATCAGCAACAAAAGCTAGCGAACCATCGCCCTACGGTTGGCAGCTAACCTCCAAACTTTATAACGGCAAAATGTTTATTTTTGCAATCTGACTTCCACAGGATTTTTAAAAAAAATTCTGTTCAGCAAGGTGGTTGTATCATAATGAACCCTTCCTGCTTGGTGCATTTTCTATAAATAAGTCATTTCCAGGTCGTCTGCAAATGATAAATTTGGTAATGCCATCAAGAAGAAGAAGAAGAAGAAGAAGAAGAAGAAGAAGAATTTAAAACTCGAAATTGTCGACAAAGGTTTCGCTCAAAAAAAGAAGTCCCCTGCCACCAGACTTTCGGAACCCAAAGAGCAAAAAGAATTCCTGACTCTCAAAAATATATTGGCAACCAGGGTTGTGGGGTTACTTTTCTCAAAATCGGACGCGGATGCTCTAAAAATTGTACGGAAATGTGTTACATTTCTTCGCACCATCACCCTTGTTTCCAAACAAATAGACAATACATATCTGTTAAGAAACGAAAAAATAAAATGCAACAACTATTTTTTTAGACCCACACAATGAAGGTATGTGGGGTCTTAAATCGGGCATAATTCAGACAATTTTTTTTCATGTCCGATTGATTTAAATTTTAGTCTGACAAACAGGGTTAAAACGGACAAAATATCCGAAACCGGATATATCTGGCAACCCAGTATGGTAACACTGAAATTATCTCGAAGAGGAATATATTTTCCACCAATCAGATGTCTTCTTGCCAATAAAAATCGTTTGATATCATCCTTAATGTCTAATACAACTACTGAACTAATGTCCCCTTCTAGTCCTAAGGATCAACATCCGGGTTTTTTATTTAACTACTATCGGGATATGAGGGGTGGTTAGTGCAAGGGAGGTATCTGTCGGGGGTGCGTCCGAAGGGTCTACTTATCCACTTTACCGTCAGACTGACTCCATTCTCCCTTTCTATTTCCCCTCGGATGGTTGACAAGTGACGGGACTTGAACGGCAGCCATAATTAGAGTTGCTTTCTTTTTGCCGTGAATACAACTCAGGAGCCCGGGAGTGTCTCATCAAAATAGAGACACTGAAAAATGCCAGAAAGTATAAACGTTGTTGGTTAGAGGTCCAGAGAGAAGGATGAAAAAAAAAAAAATGAACGAAAATATTTATATAAGGATTTGCCTATTCCCAGGTAGATAGATTGACTGGTTAGATTGTCTGGTCAGTCACTTAGTTGAAAAGGGGTGATCAATGGATGAATTACTTTTGTTGTACTGTGATCGCTGAAAAAAATCGAATTTTCGAAGAACAAGCGCAAACATAGGCAAACATAAACTGAAGGATCAGTTTAGCAAAAAACCAAACACTTAAATAAATTACCCCCCCCCCGAAAAACTACCAGATGATACTTGATGAAGGCTGTTGAGTACAACGGCCGAAACGTTGAATGAAAAACAACCAAGATGAGGATAGTCCGAATAATGATAGAAATAAATTCTAATAAACACGTTTAGATAGATTGATAGATAGATAGATAGATACATACATACATACATACATACATATATAGATATATACATACATACATACATACATACATACATACATACATACATACATACATACATACATACATACATACATACAGGGAAACTGAGACAAGTATAAACAGGTCCGAAGATTATATGAACAGGTTGAGATTGATGGAGAGAGAGATATGAACAATTTGAAATGAATCATCTCTGTTATTGATAGATGTGAGCAGATAGATAGATAAACTGAAATAATTAATTTGGTATATTTGAACAACTTGAGACAGAAAATTCAACGTAGGTATTTTGGATTTGTGAAGTATCCGAATGTATTGGCTTGCATTCGAAACCCTGACTTATATTCAGGTTCGAACACCGACTGCAGGCGCCTAGGGAAGTTCACGACTAAGTCAATTACTACGATTGGCCCTTAATCTATTTTTATAAGGGGGCTGAGCCCCTCCCACCTACATTTAGTTAGATTTGATGAAAAATGGAAATAGACATATACTTCACTTAATAAGTGTAAAACAATTCCAAGGACTGAATTATTTTCTACGCAATTCATTTTGCAGTATATCCTTATTGTATAAATCAGTAGAATTGCAGTTAGTTAACGACTACTCCTTATAAAGCTTTTGGAGCCCCTTCGACAGAAGGCCAAGGGAGGGGTGTTCTCAGATAGTTCCCTCCCCCCAGCAACGCCTCTGCTCATGGAAATTGAAGTTTCAAGTAGATCGTGACTCATCAGCGGGAATTAAGCCCGGGTTTAATGACTGAAAAACGAACCGAGGGGTTAGCAATAACTTATTACTAATACATTACCAATTGCTTTCCTATCTGTATACCCAGGGGTGGAAAATCTAAAACACTGTAGTATCTTAAATAAAACACATAGGAGTTGCCTAAAGCTTGCATTCCCGGCACTTTACCGAATCTTCTGCTCGCAGAGACCCAAAAGCGATTTCAATTCCATCTCGTTTTACTTTGTCGCGGTTCTTCTTTACTCGACGGTCGCGTTTATCCGTTCTCCTATCGTGTGTATCTTTATGTTTCACTCTCTACAATTTCACATACTAATACCCTCTCTCTCTCTCTCTCTCTCTCTCTCTCTCTCTCTCTCTCTCTCCTTATTGTTTACGTCGTGATTCCATTCTCACTCCGACCCCTTTAAAGATATTTTTTTTTAGTTTTATCTAAAAGAAAAAAAAGGGTAACATACAAAAGTGCACACACACCTTGCTTGATTTAATACTTGTTAATATGCGTGAAAAGATTTCTCTGGGACAATTCTTCAAGAAAACAAATGTAGTGAATTGCTTTCAGTCGACGAATCCATAGTTTCAAATAGCAGGGGGGATAAGAAGTATCTTTTTCAGCAAAATTTTTACTCAGAGTGGAAGAGGCCATTATCAGAATAATTAGATTATAACTAATCTCTGTTCGAGCGCCTGCCGTGAAGAGATACTCAATGATCATACGACTGCGTTCAATCCTCGTTGGTGGTTCCATTATCATGGCTTTGTGTCCGACTAGGCTGAGCTTAGCAAATATGTACATTATGTAAGTCTGTTCGGTGGCTGAATAAAGGGAGTCTTTTTTCTACTCAGGCCAGTGGTCGAGCCCAGTTAAAAGATAGGATTTTGAAAGCTTTTTTAAATTTTTTTATTTTCAGGAAGCAGATACTTTCCTTTTGCAAGATTGACGCAACATAATCTGCCTTTATTTATACCCCCATTCCAATTTGGCTATGCACCAGGCTAAGATTAGTAAATATTTATCTATATGTGCCCGCCTATGACTCGCCCTGACTCGTTCATTTCAAAATAGAAATAAAATCATACATGGCCGTAATTGCGGGCGCACCCGAAGTTACACATACACACACACACACACACACACATACTCTCTCTCTCTCTTTCTCTCTCTCTCTCTCACACACACAAACACGCAGTCTCACTTTCTCTTACACACGCATGCAGTTCGCATATGTACATACGTTCTATTTTGTTTAATCTCTCTTTCACATATGCGCACACACATAGACATACTCTCTCCCTTTCTTTCACGCACACACACACACACACACACGCTCTATCTCTTGCTTCTTCTTTCTCTTACTCGCACGCTCTCTCTCTCTCTCGCTCTCTCTCTCTCTCTCTCTCTCTCTCTCTCTCTCTCTCTCTCTCTCTCTCTCTCTGACATTCTCACATGCAGTACGCACGCACATATACGTACTCTCTCACTCACACGGGCACATACCTGTTCTCTCTCGCTCACACACATGCACACATTCCCCCTCTCTCTCTCTCTCTTTCGTTCTCTATCTATCTATCGCTCCCTCTCTGACATAGTCTCCCTTCCTTCATATACGCACGCAGTACGCACACACACTGACATACGTATACTCTCTCTTTCAAACATGCACACATACCCTTAAACTCTCACTTTCTTTCTCTCTGTCTCACACACACTTTCTCTCTCTCTCCCTCTATCCATATCTCTATCTCTCCATCTCTCTCTCCATCTTTCTCTTCATCGCTCTCTCTCTCTACATCTCTCTCTCTTCCCTACCCCATACACACCTTGATATAAAAAAACGAGCGCAAACAGTTTTTATATTCACCTTTCACTCCATTCTCAATCTAACCCCCTACCTTCCCCCAGCCTTTCCACCCACGCATGTACAACCCCACCCCTACAACCCACCCGATCATCCACTACCAACCTACGTACCCGTGCGAACCATACAGATTATCAGATGAATGGGGAAAGAGTACGGCGCCCACCTGTGGGTGGGAGAAGAGGATCCCGTACCCCAAGCACTACCCCCTAGTATATCCAGATAGGTTCTGTTTAGAATAAAAGAAAAAGAAGATATAAAAAGGTACAGCTTATATTATTAACAACAGTACCACATTTCTATCAGCAACTCCCGAGCTGCAACCAGTATTTGCTCAACAAGCCATAAAAAGACGAGAGAACAGAGACAGTCAAGTAATTTTTTTTTTCAGGAGGTGGGAGAGTGCCGACCGCTTGTCGTAAGTGGGCGGTATTAAACAAGACCCCCACCCGGGCCATCCCGGATTCACCCACGCACACAGAAAACGAAAACATGTAAACAAGTTCACGAGAGCTAGATCGCACCTGAGATTTTTTTAATGATTTTCCACTATATTGCAGTATTACAGGCATGGGTGTCTACAGTGAGGGGAAGGGGGTATCATTTGATCCCCGCACCCTAGGATCAGGTCATCTCAACGAAGGCGAGAGGGATTCGGGATCTACAGATGCATGGGATTATGGAATGAGCATGATGTCATTGTCTTGAATCGTGACAGTTTGGGAAGAGTTACAGCGTATACACTCCCAAGTCCCTTACCTGACAACCGATATCCGGATATATACTTTAACCCCCCGTCCCGAGTATATCTTTTTAACACCCCTCTGGTAAAGTAGCTGCGAACCTATGATTACAGGTATATCCTGCTTTCTGCTTCTTATATGTTTTTTTTTTTTTCCATCACAACGTTTGGACGAATATTCTTCGGCTTTCTTCAGGTTCATGCTGCATTCAAAGACTATTTGTTCTAAAGACTATACGTTTGGGTTGCACCAGATATATATATATATATATATATATATATATATATATAATATATATATATATGAATGATACAAATCAGGAATACAATATAACACAATATAATATAATGCAATATCCGATGTGTAATGGGTTTATTTCATAAAGCACTCGATACGTTAAGCATTAAACATTAGGTTGATAAAATACCCCCCCCAAAAAATGTCCTAAATGAGGATCTAAAATAAATCAAATTGTCCGCCCTTAGAAGCTCAAATATATATATATATATATATACACACACACACACACACACACACAGAGTATATGTGGTACAAATCAGGCTGGCAGTATAACATAATATAATTATATATCAATAATATAACGCCACTTCTGAAATGTATAGGATTTATTTCATAGAGTGCTCGATACATACAACATTTTACTCATGGAGTTGAGTTGTTTTAGAGTAGAGCTGGAAATAAATAGTAGGTTGTGGATTCTCTACACAAACTAACTCATATATATGTATATGAAAAGAAAAAAAACAGCAATGGACATTTTGGTCCGACAGGATGAATTATAGATTGCGTTGTATTATACAGAAACTTACCTGAAAGGTTATACCGTCGTTATACGGTTAATATATCATTCAATTTCAGCGACGTGAATAGTATAAAGAATTGAAGAAAATGGCGCTGCTGCAGGAATCGAACCTGCTATCTATAGGGTAGCCACTTCACTTCAAGCGAAGTACCTACCGCTACTAAGGCCGAATAACTACTTTCAAGCCAAATTCTCATGTCGTTTATTCTTCTTTTTCTATTATGCGGCCTTTGCCTTATAGTAAGTGCATCGCTATGTGGAAGCAGCTACATGTCGGTAGCAGGTTCGATTCCTGCAGCAAACCCGATTTTTTTCAATTGTTTATTCTATGAATGAAATATTGACGGTAACACAATTTTCTATATAACATAACGCAATTTATAATTTATATATAAACTGTAAACCGAGTTGAATACGAATATAAGTTATCTATAAATGTTTGTGGTGATATTTCGCCTGAGACGACTTCGTCGGATCGAAAATGAAGGCCCACTGTCTATACAAAAGAATATAACGGGCAACCCTGTTAATCGTAAACAATAATAGCGCCTTTTTATATGTGTACAATAAATTGGGGTTACATAAAACACTTGTACGGCACGATTATTCTTTATTGATTTCGAAATTTCACCCTTTGAGAGGATCCTGACAAGTCTTCCTCCTGACCAAGAAGGGAATGACCAAGAAACAAACCCAAAAATAAGCATCAAGATCCTGCAAGTTGGCACTTCATACTATAGGAGAATACTCCACGCCCACGAACTAACATAGTTTCTCAAGCCATGAACTTTTCAGTTCCCCTCTTAAACACACACATACGCTTACGCGCACACACATACCTCACCTTATTTTTTGTGTCAGTTAAATTTACATATACTTATATTTTGACCCAGATTATCCCCATCTCAAATCTATACCAACACAACCCTATTTCATGAATTTATTCAATCAACTTTATAACGATTCAACCAATGGTGATTTGATTTAAATCTGATCCTAACGAATCTTAGTAACAGCCTTAGTAACAATCAAATTTCATATCAATATTGCTTTCTAGAATCTACGTTCACTTAATTTCAAATCCACTTATGTAAAAAAAACAAAAAAAACATGGAGTCTTAATAATTTTAATCAATTTTAAATTCAATTTATTTCATCCATAATTTTAATCCGACAGATTTCCTCCGTATAAACCATCTGAACACATTCTGATCTTCCACCATTTCAAATCCACATTCACTCGGCCTAATCCCATTTATTTACTTATTTACTTATATAATGAGTTAGGAAGGACGAGAAATTTCCGAACTAGGTTCATACGGAGATGCAATAGAGACGATTTCATTTGATGATGATAATAATAATGATAATAATAATAATAATAATAATAATAATAATAATAATAATAATAATAATAATAATGATGATAATAATAATGATAATAATAATAATAATAATAATAATAATAATAGAAGTAGTAGTAGTATTTTCATTCAACTATATTAATGTTAATTGATTTATTTATTTATTTTATTCATAATTTTACTTTTTTATTTTTTTAACGATCCAAAGGAAACCACCACCACCACTCATCTCATCTCTTCCCCTAAAATAAAATAGCCAGATAACTACCCACCCTAAACTCAGAACCTACATCACACTCAACAAAAATCCCTTTCCATCATCCACCCCATCCAGAACCTAATTAGGCACTAACCGAACCAAACACAACCCCCTGACGCCAAACATCTATGCACAGGAACAGAGATTAAGGGGGGGGGAACAACTGTTAAAGATTAAGAAAAAAATACCCCCATAAAAAAACAACACTCTAGTTGCATATAAAGACAGGATGAAAGCAAGCAAAAAAAGTTGCCCGTCGATCTCAATGGCTCCGTGAAACTGATCAGTATAACAAAATTGCAAATCTCTCTCTCTCTCGCTCTCTCTCTCTCTCTCTCTCTCTCTCTCTCTCTCTCTATATATATATATATATATATATATATATATATATATATCTCCGTGTGTGTTCATATAATGAACAGTGTGAACCTTTCTGTTTCTCTGTTCGAAATGGAGGTCAGATTCAGTATTTAGAAAAATTCATTGGTTTGTATTTTCATTGTAGCATCTACTTTCCAATTGTCATATGGAAGTGCACCTTCGAAGTATTCACTTACTTCCATTAGTTCCTTCCAGTTACTTAGTTTCACAGTTTGGGAACGCAAAAAATCGAACCACTGTTGAAATCGACTACGATTACAGAATGGGGCGATACTCAAAGCAATAATATGATAATTTATGTCGCAAATTCTGTCTTCCTTTCGTGAATTTTCCACACACTCACAAAAGCTGTGCGCCAATTTTGATATCGAGTCAGTGGGACTTTATATTTAACAATCGTTATTTAGTACAATTGGTCATTTGTACAATTTCAGATAATTTTTTTTTACCTTCTCTGCATCCGTAGTCAATTTATTGAAATTTTCGTGTTCAACAAACGAAAAATTGCCAAATATCATTTGAGATTGAAAGGATTTTTTAAAAAAATTTATATTATTGTAATCCTAAACCCAAGCTTCCGCTTTCAAACATTTTAATAACAGTTACAGGAAAAGCTTCGCGGACTACATTGACTTGTGCAAGCCTACATGGAGCCTACGCAGGTCTGCGCTACCGTGCACGGGGGTGTGCAACACCCATACGAAGATTCGATCATGGAATCGGCCGATTAGTTCTATCAATACAGTCAATCCATTTTTGACTAATGCCATTCCTGACTCCATGGTTGTGTTGTGTATGTAAACATATCAAAGAATGTGTTTTATCTATGTATTGTCAAATGTTCAGTTATTTCTTCCTCTTATACAAAATTGCTAGCAGGGAATCCCGGTATTGATAAGGAAAACAAACCTCAAATGTAACAAGATTAAAGGGGAAATAATGCTTAAGTGTATGAGTTCAAGAATTAGATCCTCAGGAAATACCAAGAATCCCGGTTAGTATTAACATTAAAAGTTTACAATACTTCATCTATTAGAAAAAAATGATGAAATACAGACGTTCTCCGACATATAATAGGTTTGGGGGTCAAAAATGAGATTGTAAGTTGTTTGTTTAGTTTTACTTGCAATTTAAAAGAAACACAAAAATGTTATCTTGACTTTGAGATATCGTAAGGTGGAAAATCCCATCCGGGTACTATCTATAATCTCTTTCAACTTTACTTGGAAATACCAAAATTACCTGATATTTATTTGGTCAGCTTGATACAGTTCAAAAAAGGGAAGGGCGAACTGGAAGCCTTCCACGGAGAAACATAAATAGTACATTTACTACTATTATTCTCTTTACATGTTTGTTGTACATAACATTTCAGACAAAGGTACAACGATCAGAATCGAAAAGGCAGAGCTGAAGAAAGTATTTCTATCACTATTCGGACTATCCTCATCTTGGTTGTTTTTCATACAACGTTTCGGCCGTTGTACTCTACGGCCTTCATCAGGTATCATCTGGTAGATTTGGGGGAAGTAACGAACCGAACCCTTTATTTATATAGACTGCGCACCCCTCTTAGCATTAGTTGTATTTTTTGATTATTATTGTCTCCACTGGGACTGAACCTAGAACCATTAGATTACTTGCAGTGATTCTGTCTGATTCTCTAACCACTACACTATGTGTCCTGATGAAGGCTGTAGAGTACAACGGCCAAAACGTTGTATGAAAAACAATCAAGATGAGAATAGTCCGAATAATAATAGAAATAATAATAATACCTCATCTCAAAAACTCAGAGAAACATTGAAGAAAGTAGACCACTACATTTACCAAGGACAATGAATCGCCATGAAATCCTCGGAAGAAGAGGAAATCTAGCAAAAAAAAAAATGACTCTAGGTTGGCAAGCCTTCAGTACATCCAGCATAACCTTCAAGAACAAGGAATCCCATTAATCCTGAAAATAAGGGTATACAACCGATGCATCTTTCTGATAGTCACCTATGGAGCTGGAACATGAAACCTAACCAAAACACTAACCCTTAAACTGAGAACTATGCTCTGCATGCAGGATGGAATCTAGCTCAACATTACATTGAGAGAATACAAGACGGCACAGTATATTAGAGAAAAAAATAATCAGAGATAGCATAGAAACCATTGAAAAAAAACTCAGATGGCAATGGGCTAGCCACATTGCAAAAATGGCAGGCAACTGGTGGACATCATGACTCAACTTGGATCTCCAAAGATCAAATGCAAATGTGGCCAACAAAATATGAGATGATGTGACGAACTAGAGTTCAGAAAGTATAAGCTCCACGACGCCCGTGATAGTGAGGTCTGGGTAATCTGGGAATAAGGTCCATGTCCAACGACCGATGCTAAAGACTGCTGCTGCTGATGATGATGACTTATCTCTTTTATTGACGTTTTGTGTTCGTCAATGTACGGCGAAAAACGCACAAGATCTAAATAGAGTATTTTTAAAAGGAGATCTTGGTGCCAATCACAAGAACAATGATTGGAGAAAATCTGACCAAAAAATCATTCGTTCCGGATGTTCAAGGCCGGATAAATGATCCCTGGTGACCTCGAGTGCCCTTCGATATCAATCCCACATAACCTATTTGAAAAATCAAATTTTTGTGAATCTACATGCCGAATATCAAGTCGATAGGCCAAATAGTTCTAGCGTTAAAGAGGCACGGACAAACAAACAAAAGGCTTCAAAATTAGTATAGATATATACATGTATAAAATATATAGAGAAAAAGACAGAGGGGTGAGAGTGTGTGTGAAAGAGAGGATTTATATGAAAGCGTATAATTTCCTATACCGATTGTCTTATCCTTAGCCTCCTTGCATACTGACTTGTCTAACATTTTCTTTTGTTAGAAGGTCAAAAGAAGCAATTATGTTGTGACCCTTCGAGCTAAGCCGGCTTAGATCAGATTCTTTCTTTCTATACCAACAGTCCGCCATTTTCACCCAGCAGATAATGAGAAGAGGACAATGGCCAAAGGTGAAACCATAAGGAAGAAAGTACCCTTTCCCCGTGCACCGAAGGATGGGTGCTTTCCGAGCCGGGCAAGGTCGGTAATAGGCCCAGGCCAGAAGGGGAATGTAGCCCCGATTTCACACTGGTCATTAGGTATTTTTGTAATCAGTGCTAAATATATATGATTTACGTATGAGTACGTACGCGTGCAAAAACCTAGCGTATATGATGTTTATGAGACCCGGCTACGCCTCTGGAGTAGGCCCCTCAAAATCATTGGCCCATGCCAACTAGTCCACCTACCCCCTACTGGCCTTAGCTACTTTTGGGAGCCCTCCAATATTCAGTGAAATCTGTCGGTAGAAATGCAGTAGGTGAACTATTTATGAAACTTTTGAGCGCTCCCGGGGTCCCGGAGTCGTTTTCGAATAGTACCCCTCCTCCTCCGTCTACGCGTCTATATTTTCCTTCTTTTTTTTTTTCTCTCCTTTTTTTTTTCTTCTTTTTTTTTCTTTTTTTTTTCCATCGGAGTCTGGCGTTTAAGGAAGAACGTGACGCGATGCACGATGCAATAGTCCACCCAAACTCTGGAGAGGAAAAGGTTGGCGGCTGCGGGCGTACGGGAATAAAATTCTTCGCAGATATTTCCGACAGCAAAAGGCATGTTTCCAGGTTTTTACGATGCTGCCTAACTGTAGGCATCATTCATTTGTTGATTCTGATAACAACATTATTCGTGTTTCGACTGAGGCGGGAAGGAGAGAAAAAAAAAAACAACAACAAAAAAACAAAAAAAAAAACACGCTCACTCACACACATAGACCGCAGAGGAAAACTAGTCGAACGCGCGGTAAGATTATGTTTCTACGAAGATGTGAAATCTTGGCCGATTTGGGAGCGGGAATATGTTTTCTGGGATTTTATCTTTCCGGCTCTGGATAGATCTATAGATATGAACGGATAGATATAAAATATGTACGTGCGTGTACGCCAGCACATACACATACATATACACACATATATACTCATACAGGTGGTAACCGGAGAACGAAGATGCATATTATGTATCTACTAGCATACTACCCGTAAAAAATAACGGGACTTTTTACATATGGATAAATCATTTTAATATGAATGTATTTATGACGAAAACATTTTTTTCTTTTTTTACCTCGAACGAAATTATTTTTTTGTTTATTTTTTTACGACTATTCATATTTTCTGATTATCTAATAAATAATAAGACAACAGAATGGGATAAAAACGAATTTCTCTTTTTGTTTTTTTTTATATGGGAAATACAGTAGTTTTATTCAAAATAAATCAGGCATGCCAACATTTGTATTCTTTCCGACTACGGAGAGAGCAGCAGTGATAGTGATGTAGACGCGAACACATAGACACAGAACGGTGAGTTTTAGTGTAGGCGAACATACAGACACAAGATTTATTCTACACTTCCTCTCTTTATGCTTTCTTTAGCGTGACAGAAACCAACAAACAAAACAGTGACATTGGCTTTTATCTAATAAGATGTGTTTGTTTGTGTGCTTGCCCACAAATGTACGTATATGTGTATACGAGTGTGTGTGCATATGTGTGTGCATATATATCAGTTTATGTAGGTGTGCATGCGTTTTTATATCTGTGTGCTTGCGTGTGCAAGTATATATATATATATATATATATATATATATATATATATATATATATATACTTTGATTATTGCTGTTAATTCGTTCCAAATGTTTCTGTACTGTTCAAAACAGCACTACTCAACGTCTTATTATAATTTAATGTATCTTTTTGTCTAGCTAATACTTACGTACATTAAATTATATAGCAATACAACATCAGAAAACACACTTATCTCTAAGTAATCAGTAACAACAAAACTATACATATATATATAGAGAGAGAGCGGGTAGAGAGAGATAGCAAAGAAGAATGGAAATTTGGTCTATGGCAATGGTTCAACCATTGTTTTGCTATGTTAGCTTATCAAATAAATAGTGTAATAAGGTATACAATTCCTGTACATACGATTCTCGATTTGAAATTAAGACCGTTAAGTGTAATACCTACTTCATTTCCATTCAGCAGACTGACAAATAGGGGAACACGGTTTCTTTTCAAGTGTGTGCTATTAAGTTACATGTAAGAGGTTTTAACGGTAATTAAAATTTCGAATTTTCAACGATTTATTTGTGTCAATGTACTTCATTGTTTATTTGTTCCATCAGAAGTATTATTTTGTCATTTTCAAGTTATTTTACGGTTGATCAATGCTGTTAATCTGTTTTTAATTCTTTTATCCTATTTTACTTGAATTTTTTCTTCTAATTTTATGACAAATTTCGAATATTGAATTTCTTTTTAGTTGATTTGAAATGTTTAAATCTTTTTTTAAATTCTTCGAAGGGAATCTTGCCCTGTGCCTACACATCACCCCTATCTCTGACCTTGTGGTGAGTAGTTTATCTCTATCCCTGAATTTTAGAATGGTCAGGATCATAGCTTGAGGGCTGGTGGTGCTTGATCGGTATGCTGGAGAGTCATGGTAAAATAACTGTTTTGTTTTTAAATAGCCAAAACAGTTCCATGGTAAATAACTAATGATCACCACAAGAAGACTTCCTTTACTGTGATATAAGATATAATTCAATAATTTTTATAAGTGAGAGGTGTCTGTTTGTGTGTTTATGTATCACGTTGAGGAAAGTGACCAAAACATGAGTGAAACCCAACCAAATCTGACATACCTACTCAATGGACCTGGAGAGTGTTTTTTTTTAAGTTGTGAGAAAAATATTTTGAGAGGGTATTCGAAAGGGTTCTATTTATAATGTTACTATAGGGCCGAAGTGGAACTTTCTGTCTGTCCATATTCATATCTTCTTATTTTATTGTGTTCATATATAATTCTTTAAAGGGTGTAAAGTGTAAGGAAACCCACCCTTTAAGGGATCAAAAGTGAAAGGGCGGAAAGGGACGGGGGACTTTTTTCTCTTTGAAAGTGTCGAAATTTTTTTAGAGAATTTTCCTGATCCCAAGGCATAAACAATGGAATGAGACTACCCCCCCCCCTTTGAGCAATCAATAGTGAAAGGGAATGTAACTTATCTAATTTTCTTTAGTGTGTTTTTTTCCACAGATTTTGATATCATGATACTATGCGTAAATTTTTCTTGTAAATCAGTTGTCATCAGTTGTTTACCATGCAACTGTTTCGGGGATTTAAAAAAACAAAACAGATTCATGAATATGGTTCCCTGGCAGTGTTGATCAAACAACCCCCTTCAGCGATGTGTGTGGGTATAATGTGCAGTGTGATATTTTTTCTGTTTCTTAGTCTGTAACAGTTGAATCTTCCCCTTATGAGTGATAATTTGCTGATAATCTCCTACCCAACATTTGAAAGAATGAACTATTCCATTTGAATGAGTTAATTAGTTTCTTTTCTAAAAAAAAAAAAATAATCTCATAGGAATTCAAATTTATGCATTAACTTTACCATATATATATATATATATATATAATTGTGGGGTATCCACAGATAGCTGTTTCGTTGTATTACAACACTTCAGTGTGGCTGTAGACTATCCATTCTCCCATCCAGTAACGCGAGGTAGGATTGAAACCTCCTGCTTCAGACCCGGAGGCCGGTATCCTTCGTTTGCGCCACGGAATTGGACAGTCAGTAAGGTTGAATATAAGCGATATATTTATTTTAGCATATATTCCCCATCCACCAGAATGCTCTATTCCTATGGAAGAGCATCGCATAAGCTTACAATGAACGAGTTACTTCACTATATATATAAAAGAGTGAACATGTGGAAGACACAAACGAGAGTGAACGTAAAAAAAGTTTATTTTCATAAATCCCAACTAGTTTTGACCTGTCGCTTTATTATCACTGGCATAAACACACAACATCTTCTTTTTTTTCAGAGAAAACGCCACAAAACGACAATGCCAAACTGATAATTTCATATTTAGATAAGCTTTATTGGCACAAATTACTACGGTGATGGGTTACCATCTATGTCCGATATATCGTATGACTTGAGATTTGTTTTCATAGACGTAAAAATCCCTTCATAGGGCGCATTATAAAGTGTATCTAATATCTCCGTTCCCTCCTAACTAAAATAAAATTATTCTGCATCAAATTAAATATCACAACCTTCTATCCCTTCTCGTCTAGATTCGTTTCATCTACTAAATTGAATTAGGCTAAAATCAACATAACTTCGAACTGAACCGCGAATTTTTCACTCCATGGTATTCCAGCATATTGTTTTCTTATTAATTTATTTGTTGTCTTATTTATTCAGATATATATATATATATATATATATATATATATATATATATATATATAATGTATTTTTTTGCTTTACAAACGTGCACGCGTGTGTGAACACAGGTTCACACACACACTCACGCGAGCACTCATACATATATATATATGAATCTCTTATTTTATTATTCTTTACTAACCGATGTGGCCTCGGTTTACATAGTGGCATAATGCCCGTCTAAAATGTCGAGATCTTTATATGGGTCGGCACTTCTGTCTATGATCAGATTATCTGTGTGTTCTGCATTGGATCAGAGTTTTGTCACCTAGTCCTCTTTATAGGATTAGAGTGTAGTATCTGCTTGCCGTACATTCTTTTGTAGCTTTGCACTGGTGCAATACCTTGGCCGATGATTGTCTACTGAGGCTCGGTATTGCTAAGCGCATGAGACCTAGGATTTGTCCAGTGGCCTCAAAAAACAACTCTACCAAGTCTCAGAGGATCAGTGAGCCCCTGGGGAGCACCTTTTCGTTGTACTAAGAGGGAAAGATCGGGCTTACCCTGACGCCTTCGCAACGCCAGTGACGGAGACTGGAGCAATTTTTGAGTTTTCCCGTATTCGGAACCATACACTAAACTGACCTTGTGTCACATCTTGCTCTCGTGGGGAAGCGAGTAAATACAGATCAGAATGTCGTATCAGTGCGCTCTGTCTATGATTGAAGTGCCACTCCACGGCCTTCTCTCTACGATCAGAGTGTTCGCTCATTGAAAAGCACAAACCCCAAAAGGACACCTCTCGTGATTTAAACAGATCGACATTACAAGATCTGTACGAAACGAGTCCGTAGCTCTTTGGGACAGGATGAAGGTGTTGACGATGCTCGCTCTGTTATGGGGAGATTCTGAATGGAGTGGTCGCTACATCAAAATCAGCATCATTCCAAGTGACATCATTGATATCGGTCATGGTTCAAGATAGGGGTAGAGCTTATTTTAGAAGCTAGCTAGTAATAATTTTGTAAAAATATTACCTCACGTTTGTTCCAAATACCACGACAGTTTCAAATATCAAAACGTGAAGTAAGTTACAAAAGAATGATTTTAGTCGATACGAACAGAGTAAAAAGTTGTATTGAAGTTGAATATATCTGCTACAATGTACCATCAGAAAAAAATTAATGCAAGACTTAGTATAATCAGTCAAAAAACGCCCACGTATAGTCCAGACATTCCGCACAGAAAGGGTGTCAACCTTACACAAATTGCAAAAAGAAAAACCTCAACATATTTTGTATCCTCAATATGTTTTGAATGAGAGGAAAAAAGTCCACAAAAAATCGTACGGAAGGAAAATCATGAAATTCAAAATAGTCGCCATCTACCTCAGTGACAATAACATATCTCGAGAATCGGACATTGTATCAAGTTGAAATTCGGTAGGTGCATTGCTCAGGATTTAAAGACTCGCAGTGTCGAACTTGAAGATGTTTGGACGAGTGATTTGGTGAGGACTATCTCCCCGAATACGAATTAAGAAGGTGTGTTGAATAAGAAGGGGGCCCTGCATCGCGAGCTCAATTCTGAGTGTTTTTTCCCTACTGCTTTAGATCTTGAAAAACCAGAAGTTATCATTGAGAGTGTAATTGAAATAAAAGATTTGGCCAATGTTTGCTCTTCTCTCTGGATTCTGTCAGCCCATCCTCTAAACTTGCCCTCTTGCCTATATGTGCCCCTCATGGGGGGGGGGCCCTTTCCAGTTTTTATTCATTCCCTGAATTCGAAATAGTCCCCCATGGGTCGAAAAAGGGAGAGAATTCCCCCTTTCCTCACTGGTTCTGATATATATATATATATATATATATATATATATATATATATATATATATATATATATATATATATATATATATATATATATACTAGCTGAATATCTGTCCCTGTCCCTGTAAGCAGTAAGTGCACTATTTAAAACTCCTGCTTACACTCAGTTGGTGGAGCAGGATCACGTTAAGACAGCCTCCTGGTGGACAGGGCTTTGAGTCCTGCGTAGTGCTCATTTTTCTTTATTCATTTGCATGGTCGGATGTTCGATTTGCTACTCTGTTAATTCCAGTGCCGAACAAGATATTTTTCCAAATGAAATGTCTATACAATTATCACACACACACACATATATATATAAGTGTGTGTGTGTGTGTGTGTGTGTGTGTGTGTGTGTGCTATTTATTTACTGTCCCACCACAGCAAAATGTGATTCAAGGTCAAGGCTTAACGTGAGGAAAATAGGAGACACCCTTCCAAAAATGGCTCCAGCCGACGCGACTTTTATTGCCAAGCGACCATAGAAGCTAAAACAACCTCTGTCACGAAAGCGTCCACTTTGGGACCTGCTCCTCTAAGTGCAATGGAGGAGTGCTGCCCTGGGGCAACGGATACCCTGCAGCTGGGCCGAGTAATGATAGGAGAGCCCAAGGACGAATCCAGAAAAGGGGGTGCGTGTGTGTGAGTGTGTGTGTGTAAGGGTCCTGGTTTGCATTATAGTTGCATCATAAATTGAGCTCCCCCCCCCCCTCTAAAAGGTCTGAAAATGCCTTTTCTTCTCCAGAATCATTTTAATTTGATTTTGATCTGGGAAAAAGTCTCTTTACATTCGACTTCTTACAGAGAGAGTTTCCATTCACTTTACACCCCTTAAAGAATTATATATGAACATATGAGATTAGAAGATATGTATATGTGCGGAAAAATAGTTTCCCCTTCGGCATTATAATTACATTTTAAATAGTATCCCACTGAAACATTTTAAAATATTTTCTCAATTTTTTTTATTTATTTCAAAACTCCCACCGGGTCCATTGGGTAGACAAGTAACATTTGGTTGGGCTGCACCCGTGTTTAGGTACTTTTTTTTAGCCTGACAGACAAACATACAGACACCTGTCACTTATATATTAAACGTTAAAAAAATCACATCTTTATCGAAAAATCAAGAAGACTTTGTGTCAGGGCCTTAACAAGGGAAAATGATTTGGGGGGGGGAGGTATTTAAATGTTTTTTTGGATGGGGCAAGGGGTAACCAAACCAAATGTAGCAAGGGGTCGAATTTCCTAGCATCCCAGGGGGATTGGAAACTGTTATAAACTTAAATTAAGCAAATATCAGGTATGAATAATAGCGCAGGATGGAATGTAGCTATACTGGAGTCCCGTGGGAACTTTTTATTATAAGCATGAAGTAAGGATTTTATAAATCCTCTATTAAAAATACATCATGTTTTTCTATGGCCTGGTGTGTATAATTTCCAAGATGACGTTCAAGATGGCTGCCAAATACTAATAATGCTCATTGCCCATTCATTATTCACTCTAGACATGTTTTTCCAACACTGTTTATCGTTTCAAGTGTGCTTGATAGCATATCAATATTCTATCATTGCATATATGCATAAATATCTCTCAATCAAATACAAATTCTTGGATATGTCCCCAAATGCCCAACCTTTCTACAAAATTTCATTGACATCCATTCAGAATTGGAGATATCGTATGGAAAGATAAGCATGATAAATAAATGTAAGGGGAAAAAATGCAAAAATATCTCTCAGTCACGAAAGGATTCCTAGATCCACCCTTCAATTCAATCTCTTGATAGGAGCTTTATGCAATAACTATTAATTGGGAAATTCTGCAGATATCGTGCTCACAGACGGAAGTGAGTAAGGAAATTTATGAAAAAAGAACGCAAAGATATCCCTCAATGAAAAAATTCCTGGACCACACAATAAACTGATTGTACGCAATGCATTAATATGAATGATACATGATACAGATTATCAATATAAATGAAACAAATAAAGCATAGTGAAGAGGCTATTAAACAAATATAGTACTGTTCTTACAAATAATTTTAAGTATCACCACTTCCTCTGTGACAAATCGTGCGATTTTCATTGATCTATACCAGTGGTTACCAACAGGGACGGGGGTTGAGGGATTCCCACCTAGCTGAGAATTTAAATAGTCATGAAATATGGCGGGAATAAGGTTATTAGGCAAAAATAAAGTTCGTGGAGAATGTTTTGGGCTCAAGAGTAATGGCGATGTATTTTTTTTTTTCACAAATATACTCACAAATCGAGAAACTAACAGAAAATAAGTAAGAACAGAGACCGCATTGATGTGCTTATCAGTTACAGTGTGTCGTGGAAGATTTACTGACAACGATTCATCTACAAAAAGTTACCGACTGTAAATTACCGATATTAATCGAGATGTATAATTCATTGTGATACAATTTTTCAAAATATATAATTTACTGAGATCTTTAAGATTTATGAAAAGATTAAGAATGAAAAAGAATTTTCTGGAACGAAAATATATCAGAAGATTTGACAGTCGTTCGCCAGAGGGCTCATTCCGTGGAACAAATGAATGGAGAATTTGGATAACTGTTTTTAGACATTGAAATATTTATGAAATTATTTATGTATATTTTTTTTTTATAAACGTTATTTTTAAACTTACAATGTCTGAAAAAAAGAGTAAAATTATGATATTGTTTGCTTTAACCAGTACTTGACTAGAAGGACATCGCAACCTATTTTTTCTTTTGAAAATAAAATTGAATATTTGCGTGCGATTGTTCTTAACCTTGCTTTTTTAATAGAAGTATAAAAACCTGTCACTTGAGTTTTAAGTCTTTCAAATTTTCCAATTCAAATAGAATTGTTTGTTTGTGAATTGACAAAAAAAAAAACTTTATCTGTAACTTACTTCTGAAACTTCAATTCTATGTATCTTGATTATTTTGTGTTTAAATGAAAGTGTTCGTGAAATTCATTTTTAAAACCATTAATACTATTCATATAATTTATACCTGAAATTTGAATTCGATGTATCTTGACTTTACCAGAGTAAATAGAAAAGTTTATTTGGGAAAAGTATTTTAGAAACCTTATATAACTTACACCTGGAACCAACACAGAATATCTTACAGTTTAAAGAACTGTTTTGGACCTCTGCTGTTTTCTTTATCACAGTTTTTTAGACGATTCAGTTTTCAGGTATAAAATTAATCTTGTGAACATTGGCTTGGGCTATATATGAATGAATAAATAATTCACTTTTATTTTAATTTCTGATTTTTAAAAAGTGACTAAAGAATTAAGATGAAGGTAAATAGTAGATAGATATCAAAAATTAAATCTTTTTTTTTTTCAGTTCTTCATCATCAAAAAAAAAAGTAAATATAAATATCTGAAATTAATTTACAAACTGAAATGTCGCTGAACTACATGAAAAATCGGTTGACAAAAACCTGCTTGAATTGTAAGATTCCTCTTAAATTTTATGTATTCCAACTTTGGCGACAATGTAAAAACAAGAGCGTATATTTGTGGAGATTATGTTGTTTTATTTTATGATTTGATTTCATTTTGACCGGGGTAATTTGTAAATCTCAATAAGTTGTACATATCATTAAATTGTTATCGTTGAAATGTTGTCCTTGAATCGTTGTCGGTGAATCTGTCAGATAAATATTACGATAGAATAATTCTTATTTTTTGTTATACAATTATAATATTATACTAATTTTTATCATGAAGCTGTCTCATTATACGCAAAACAGAATGATTATTTGGAATTATTCTTTGTTCCAACTTACCTAAGGAAGGGGAAACTAGTAATGACAAATGCAGAGTATTACTTATAAAAGATGGGAACCACTGATCTATACACTTAATTAGAAAGGTCTAGAAGAGGACTGTCAGGTATACTGGTTATTTCACAATTGACAGTCGCATACTAGACTTAATGTGTTTAAAGTGTAACTTCCTGGTCCCTTCTGGATCATTTGCGTTGGAGGGATTTCTAGATGCAGAATTACAGTTTTGAAACATTATTCTTGGTTATCATCTTGAACATAGTATCAAAGAGTTGTTGTTCCATAGATTGACTTTTCCCTTAATGATTTTTCATGTAGCAAATGGAACGCTATTAGTTTTTGATATGTCATAAAATTGCGTTGTTCCAGTCCTTTAATTAGTTCATCCATCGACTCAGTTGATGACAATTCTCGGTTATTTGGTCCTGAAATATGATATCATAAAGATAGCTAAAAGATATTCCTTTTGTGGCTAAAATGGCTTAGTATTTAATAGCCTGTTGGATGTATAACAAAAAATATTATGCACGCTTCAAATATCGCTGTTGTTCTCGCCGTTCTTCAAATCTAAGATATCGTTCTCGAAATCCTAACCCCTACCTTAACCCTCAACCCTAACCCTTGACCCGAATACTAACCCTTCATAGGAATTTTGGAGCATACATAACATTTTTAGTCATAAATTTAACTGGGAATTAAAAAAGGAACAATTCAAACCATTTTAACCATCAAATTGATAACTTTAGACAATCTTTATGTCATCGTATACGCACATCAGAAAACCAAACATTATCCAATTGATTTATTACTGAGTCCCTCAGCAATATCTTCATCTTCATTGTCACCATCATCACTTTCATTGATGTTGTTTGTTTTTCAGGATTCATTACAGTCTATGATATGATCCTGCTTGTTTCTACCTGCGCTCGAATGTTACACTTTCAGTAGAAAGATAAGTTAAAGGTCAAGTAGTTTAATAAGAGGACAGAAAGAAAGATTGGAGAAGAGAAAGTTGAGTAGTTTAATGAAAAGGGTGGGAAGGAAGAGGAGAGAAGAGAAACTTAGGTAGTTTGATAAGAGGGTAGGGAGAAAACTGGCAGAAAAGATAGGTAGTTTAATAAAAAAAAAATTTTTCAAAAAGTAGGAATGGAGATTGCAGTTTCTTGAGGAGGTGGTAAGATGTTTGCATATGAATCTAATCCATGTTTTGTGTATCATCTAGATAAAAACATGGATGGATTACGAAAATCGGAAAGGATATAAGTGCAAAAATAAAAATACAAAGCAAAGGGTGAGAGAAGATCAGAGGCATGAGATAAATATTGATTTCATTTCCAAAGGTCCAGCTAGTGTCAATAATTTCAGAGTCACTACGGTGTTGCACCAGAGGTATTCCTTGTTCACATTCATCCACTCAACCGGATATTCTCCGTTAAGCCTACTTATTATATTCTTGGCAGTATTTTCCGTAGAACTTTTTTTTATATATATATTCAAGTATTTTAGGAACAACTTCATTCTCGTTTGAGGCACAAAATCCAAAGAAATCCTTGTCAAGATTTTCAACAGGTGGATCTTCAAACATCAAGGAAGGCCACACATCATGCAATCCTTTCTTTAGCGTTTAAAGCTATCACCTTCTTCCAAGCACTTGCAACGAACCGAATAACGTTTCTTATATCAAATTCTTTTATTAATGTCTCATCAGGTTTGCCAGAATTACCCACACCAACCATACACGCTTCATGTATAGTGGGCCATACATAGCGGTAGTTTTGCCCGGATTAAATGCGCAGGACCACCCGTTGCCGGCAAATCTGTGCTATATATACACACACACACACACAAATATATATATATATATATATATATTATTGTGTCATCCATAGACAGCTGTTTCGATGTATTACATCTCTTCAGTGTGGCTATAGACTTTATTATCCCATCTAGTACCGCGAGGCAGAATTGAAACCTTCACTTTGGACCCGTGGGCCGATATATCAGCGGTAGTGGTCATTATAAGACCACTGCTTGCCTTTCACATTTCCTTCCATGATGACTGCAATTGTGCTACTCTATGTCATGTCTTACTGGCAAACCTATCAATGTCATCCTCCAATACTGTGTCTGGTCTTTTTATATTACGTTAACTGTTCTATGGTCACCAATCGGTTAGTCTTTTACTCCATCTGTTATTATTTTTTCGTGCCAAGTGTCCAGCCCATTGGTGTAACGATAGTGGGGGGGGTGAGGTGTGGCCCCCCACCTCAGGTGACACCATCAGAGGGGTGACACAATGCTGATTCGGCAGCACGAAAATTCAACATTCACAACCACTTGTAGCGGTATTTTTCAGCGATTTTAGCCAATCTTTAACTATTTTCGAGCAATCTTAGACGGATCTAGACATTTTCGACTATTAAAAATGTCTGTGAAAAGGCTAACAGTGTTTTGTTGGAGGTTTTTGTTTTTTTTTTGTTTTTGTTTTTTTTTTTTTTGTACGTTTTGACGTTTTTGGACTTTTTTTCCCAGTCGATTTAGAGCGGAAGATTTTTGAGTTTGTGACACTTGGGTTGACACCCTGAGTTGTCTCTCAGAGTTCTGCCTAACATTGCTCTTTCCATTGCTCTCTCTGTGATTATAAGCTGTTTTTCGATTCGCCTTAGTTCTCAACTTTTCTTGTCCATGCATTCAATTCACCATGTATCGGAATGACCTTCTCATCTTCCACAGATTGTGAGATGCAAAAGCTGTTATATATATGTTATAAATAATGTTATAGTATATTATATTGAAAGTCTTGTGCATATGAGTGTGTGCGTGCGTGCGTGCATACAAGATCTATCTACTGAGATATGTGTAGATAGATACTGACGCACAGGGAAGATCAGGAAAATAGACAGTGCAATATGTATTGACCACTCTTCAAGTGAGGTAACTCGATCATTGTAAGCTTATGCAATGCTCTCCCAACATAGAATGGAGCGCTCTGGTGGACGGGGAATATATATGCATGAATAAATATATCGCTCAAATTCAACCTTTCTGACCGTCCAGTTCCGTGGAGTCTGAAGCTAAGGTTTCCATCCTACCACGTGGTACTGGATGGGATAATGGATAGTCTATAGCCACACTGAAGAATTGTAATACAACGAAACAGCTGTCTGTGGATGATACAATAATATATATATATATATATATATATATATATATATATATATATATATATATATATACATATATTTGTGTGTGTGTATGTGTGCGTTTGTGCGTTAGAGAGTGTCTGTGTATGTATATGTGTGTGTAAGAGAGAATGTGTATGTATGAGAGAGAGAGAAAGGGGGGATAGAGTGTGCAATGAAAGGCATTTATATTTAATGAATGAATACATTTACGGATACAATCCTGTATTGATCATTTGATACAGCATCCCTCCTTATATAGAGCTTCTACTAAAAGTGTCTTTAAAACTATCAGACACACACACACACGCACACATGTATATACATATATTACATACGTATATTTTCATACACATAAGCAAACGTATATTTACGTACACTTAGACATACATATATTTACATACATATAATAACATGTACATAAACATGCATACAATAACATAAACTTACTTATATTTACATGCACACAAACATTCATTTATTTACTTACACACACAAACATACACATATTTACATACACAGAAACCTGCTCTTGCCTGAAAATACACTGACACAAATACGAAAAAAAAAATACTATACTCCGTTTATACATTTTGTATGATATTCTTGTTAATTTGTTTTGTCTGGGTTTTTTTTTTAACTCGTTCCAATCCTTAACATATTAACTCGTAACGAAGCCTTTGAGGATCCCCCCAAACAACATTTTTTATTGATAATATTTTTTTTCTTTACCTTTCACATACCCCAATCTCAATTTTTGTTAAATCTATCCTTTTTTTTCTCTCATGGTTGATTTGTTACAGAAAATCCTTGGATCTAATGTCGTCTGCTGAGTTTCTGACGTCATGAATAAACAAAGAAAATGATTGGTTGGCACCTATTGGTAGACACCGTAGTCAATGCATTTCATTTCTTTGTGTCTTTGGGATTCTGGTCAAGCGATGGATAAGAATTTCGTTTCTATGTATTAATAATGAAAACAACGTTCTATTTTTTCTCTTTTTATATCTGTCTAACCTGTTTCCAACCTGTAGTACATGCACCCCCAGGGATACATTTACACTTCCCAAGAGATACACGCTACCCACAGAAGAAGAGGAATAGACCGGAAGGTAGAAAGGAAGGGAAGGATATTAATGATGATGGTCGTCATGGTCGTTGTCGTCATCATCATTATGATGATGATAATAATAATAATAATAATAATAATAATAATAATAATAATAATAATAATAATAATAACAATAATAATAATAATAATAATAATAATAATAATGAGGAGGAGGTTGATGATAGCTGCAGCAGCAGCATTATTAGGTAAGAGCACGGGCGTACCTAATGATTTTCCTTGGAGTGCAGGCCGATTAAGTAGGTGTATCATTCAAGAAATCCGTTGATGGAAACTGCATTGGGGGAGGGGGGGGAAATTTAGCCAAAACACATTAACAAAACATGCATAACACATCTTCAAAGAATATGCTTCAAATGTTGCCAAGTATTTTTAGCCAAAACTATCTTTGAAATGGCGTTAAGGCGGTTATATATTTCCATTTATAGCTAACTTGACAGTTGAAAATGATACTTCGAAATCAACCTAGTGAAAAAAAAGGCTAGGAAAAGGCCAAAAAGCCAAAATGAATCAATGAAGTCGACATGGTTGAAAAAAGACAGAATCGTGAAATTTGGACTTGAAAAAAGAAGCTCACCCGTCGTGGGTTTGATGCAAGTAAAGAATCTTGCTGCTGCTGCTGCTGCTGCTGCTGGCAAGGGGTACTGAGGAAAAAAGGTTGGGATGCGGGAACCCCTCGTTCAACACACATACGAACGCACGTACATATAGAGGAAGGTATAGAGAGCCAGGGCGAGCGATGTGCAGTGTTTGTTGCTTGGCTAGAATCAACGGTAGTTTGTTGATATTTACTAACCTTAGGGCAGTCTGGCAAATAGAAACAAGTGTGGAGTACCCCAGTGGTGATCGAACTGACAACACTTCTTGACAGTGCCCTGATGTGAATGAGCGTCACGGTATTTACTAAGCATAGTTACAGTGCTTGGTATTCTTAAGCGGTTACCCAGCTAAGAACTGATCAAACTCAAAGCTACTTAACTTCGATGATTAGACAATAACCAATGCCTCAAGCATGAATTGACCGTGAACCTTAAAGGTTATTTGGTAAACTTGACTTAGTCTGGCACAGGGCCACACATATGGAGTATCCAGAAAGGATCAAAGTCACACAGATACCAGAGGGCACTCAGTTTGAATAAACATCACGCCTTGAAAATCAATAGTTAGTCCAATGTTTTCAATTCTGAAGAAAACGGCACAATCCTTATCTGTTAGTCTGTACTTTCAAGCATTAAAGATTCTGGTTTGATACTTCTTCTTCCTAACAAAGATTCATTTTATTTAGTTCAGAGGTTCCTAACCTTAGGGGTACATTTGCACTTATCGGAATGGGGTAAATATGGGTCTGAAAGTATAACTATTGTGCACACTGCTGTACGCCATGGTTATTCTGCTGTTCGCGCACCGCTGTTATTTCCATCAACATGGCTTTGTGAGTCAACATTTTAAGTGCTGTTGAGGATTAAATCAAATCGCAGATCATATCTCAAAACACTTGAACATGATCTTCGTTGTGCAGTTGCATAAGTTTCCCCCTTGTATTTAAGAACTTGTTGCCAAAAAACAGGCTCCACCATCTCAAAATCTACGGCTGACATATTCAAAGAATTAATCACAGAGTATCTTATGAAGCTGGAAGTGTAACTTGAAGGATACTTCCCAAAACATTCACTAACAATTGAATGGAGCTCTTATCAAAATTTTATCAATTTTTCGTATCCTTAATTTTTGAAGGTATTTGAGAATCTCTTAGAATGCCCAAGAGATACATAGGGACAAAAAACTTTGGTTATCTTGATCTAGTTATTTCGCAAAATGAAGATGTATATCTGCCTCTAATGTATAGTATATTGTGTGCATTGTTCAACTTATTTCCCTGTTTTCTGTTGTAGGAACAGTAATAGGTTCAAGATGACGGTAAATAGCTGTCAAAAAAGAATAATGGATAATGTACAGTCGATAAATAATAGTACTGTATAAAAGAGTAAAAACGTACAGAGAGAGAGAGAGAGAGAGAGAGAGAGAGAGAGAGAAAGAAAGAAAGAAAGAAAGAAATTACGAAAACTCGCCGGTCCTACAAGGAGCTGACCATCATCCAATCTGGTAATGGTGTTTGGATTTTTTTCTCGCAAATATTTTTTCTTTCATCTTAAAAAAAAGAAGTTAAAAAAGAAATCTCTTGGCAACTGATCCACTCATCACACAATAATGCTAGAAACTGACAACGAAAACTGTCAAC
This sequence comes from Thysanoteuthis rhombus, assembly GCA_963457665.1. Lineage (NCBI taxonomy): Eukaryota > Metazoa > Mollusca > Cephalopoda > Oegopsida > Thysanoteuthidae > Thysanoteuthis > Thysanoteuthis major. The sequence goes on along the minus strand of OY735209.1, from coordinate 27,070,454 downwards.
ATAGTCAACATAGGTTTCTTCAGTTTTACGTGATTCTGGCTGACCTGCTGACTGTGAATGCACGTATGTATGTATGCATGTATGTATGCGTCACACGTAAAGGCTGCAGCAGTGGGGCTCGAGGGCTGAACTATTATGTCTAAAAAAATTTTGTCAGACTACAGTCCAAACTTCGAGCTGACTTTGTTTTTCTATCGTAACAAGAACATGAACAGCAAGAACAATCCTCATCAAATCTAGGGGAGTAATAATAAACATCCTCCTACCGTATCTTGAAATCATAAGCAACTGATTGGTATTCGCGTCTCTCATCGACTGAGCTGAATTGACAATTCTTACATATCTACCAAAATGTATGTTGGAAATACGCAAGGACTTATTTAATAAATTTAGTAAATAAATGCATTCATAAAACTAACATTCATCTAATACATTCATAAAAACACGACCAAGTGAGTAGTAGTCGGCTCTCTTACCGACTAAGCCAAACCACAAAGTCTTGCCTATCTACAAAATGTATTTTACAGATATGGAAGGGTTTATTTCATTCTAATAAATAAATACATTTGGATGAAATATAGACAAAGCACCCAAGAACTGACCGAATTGAAAAAGAATACATTTTTAATCTTCACCTACTGACGTCACCTCTACGATACCTATCTTATTGAACAAATACGATTTATTTAATCAATTTCAAATTTTAATTTATCTTCAATATTAGAAGAAGTATTGTGACACAATATTTCTATGATCAATTTTGACAAGTTTTGCACCTTTATCTTAATTTTAGTTGCTTTTTATCACAAGTTTGACTCGGACCGTAATCTTATTCATTCCAGGTGTTTTACAAGGGTTTTTTTATCTAATAAATTATTTACTCGTTGATCAGCATAACTCATGTTCGTTTGTAGGAAAGAGGAAATTTAGTCAAATTTAATTATTAGCATTTTCCTAAGAAATTTGAGATTTTGTTTCTAAGTGGAATGTATCTGTTTAAGAGATACCTTTCCATTACTATTTTCTCCCCAAACCGCATAAGAAAATAAAATTACCTCTAAGACGTCAAATTTTTGTATTGTATGAAAAAAGTCACAAGAAAAGGGTAATTATCATTTTTTCTAAATGACTTCTTCGTAAAACAAAACTGTAATTTTATATTCGCTTTGGAGCGAAAATATTCATGAAAAGGTTTCTTTGGTATTGATGCCCTTGGGGGAAATGTGAATCAGTTTCTCCTTGCGCTTTGTCCCATTGCCAAATATTTTTTCCATCGCCTGCAAAGTACGCAGGACTTTATCTCATGTATATATATATATATACATATATCTATGGACGGTCAGTAAGGTTGAATTTAAGCGATATATTCACTCACGCATGAATTCCCCATCCACTAGAGTGCTCTATTCCTAAGTTGGATGAGCATTTCATAAGCTTACAATGGACAAGTTACCTCACTTAAAGAGTGCTCAACCCTGAATAAGGGAGTGTTAATGATAATAATAATTAAATAATATATATATATATATATATACTTTTTGGTTGCTTTTAATCATAGTGTTCTTCAACAGTTTTAATCTTCGGTCGTGTGAAATCAAAATAAAGAAGTAACTTTGATCAACAATTGGACTTGCATTCTACAGTTTAGAAACTTGTCTACAGTTTACATTGATAAAAATCGACATCGAATTGTCCTAATAGTGTCTAAATTTTGTTTATTGCCAGAGAATGCCCAGGGTTTAACAGAAGTACGTCTGTTAAAATAAAATTTAACTCGAAAAAGTACAGGTCTGATTAGTCACTCAATAGAAACTGTCAAGTAGCCAAAGTCTTGAGAAAAAAACAAAATAAGCATGAGCTCAAACTAAAGGACTAATTTAGCATAAACTCACATTGCAAATTGAATCCCCCACGATAAACTGATTGGGACGTGGGAGTCAAAAAACAAGAAGAACGCTTTTCTGTACATAATAAGGATTACATGATTAAATCTTTGGCCTTCTAGCTCCATCGGCGTGGCCTCTATGTGCGACATATACATAGCCAACCAGCCAGCCAGACAGACAGAATCATTTAAAAGCTGAAGAAACCAACGTTGACAGTTCCAGTGACAGTTTTCGTTGACAGTTTCTAACGAGAAGCAACATTAGAAAGGATAGCTGAGAGATACATTGCACCGGCTTGAGATTGGTGGCTACAATTTTCCTGGACATTACGTACAGCTGGAAATATACCGGATATGTTGTGGCCGTTGGACACAAGATTAACCATTTTGCTATTCTCATGAAGGACAGGAGCGGAGAGTATATATATATATATATATATATGCACACACGCACACACATACATACATACATATATATATGTATATGTGTGTGTGTGTGTATGAGTGTGTGTGTGTGTGTGTGTGTGTATATAACGCAATTCTCACATGAAGAGAATGAAAAATTTGAAAACTACGACGTTATCACTATTTTTTTAAATACTCCAAACTGAATATGCAACACTTTTTGTTAAATCGACGTTTCTTCGGGTACGTGGGCATTTTCAAAAGAGAACTCTGGTGGACGGGGAATTTAAACTAAATAAATATATTGCTTAATCTAGCCTTACTTACCGTCCAGTTCCCTAGCGTAGAGGTACGATATCAGTCTCTGAGGCTGATGGTTTCAATCCTGCCTCGTGGTACTGGATGGGATAACGGATAGTCTTTAGCCACACTAAAAAGTTGTAATACAACGAAACAGCTGTCTATGGATGACACGATTTTTTTTATTATATATATATATATATATATATATATATATATATATATACATATATATATATCGCATAAATGAATCACCATAGACCATGCGTGCACCAGAACTAATTATCTAAAATGATAGATCTTTCTTTTTAAAGCTATCTCAAAAATAGCTCTTTTATCTCAAACTATCTTATAAAATAGATCTGTCATCTGAAATTATCTTTAGAAATAGATCTTTTGTTTAAAGTTATCTAAAAAAAATATCATCACAAGATTTGAGCATTGTTGGTCTAAAATGACTGGAGAAAGCACAAAATGTACTTTTTTTTAAAAACAACAACAAAAAGAAAACAGATTTTGATGGTGCTAAGTGGTATACTCATGCAAGCTTTCAAGATTGGAGCCCCAAAAATGTGACCAGGAGCGACCGGACATGGATAGACACACACGCACACATACACGCACACACAAAGACAGAAGAACCTGTAACCTACTTGGCTGGTTGGTCAGGCCATTTGTGGGGCTATGGTAATGTTATGCACGCACACTCAACACACACACACACACACACACACACATATATATATATATATATATATATATATATATATATATATATATATATATATATATATATCGTCATGTAAAAAGGAAATTTTTATTAGTCAATCTTTATTTAGTCCCAAAGTACCCACGGCCATGTGCCACGCAAGTCATTTTTAATTTTTTTAGTGTTATTTCAATGCGTTATCTTATAACTATTTTATTACTTAATTTTAGGATCTTGGTGCTCGTAATTTAGTTATATTTGCAATTTTATTCTTCATCATATATATATATATATATATATATATATATATATATATATATATATATATATACTTTCACTTTCTCAACGCCCTCCCCGCGCGAACACACACACACTGGCTGAATATCCGTCGGTGTAAGGTGAAATATTTAAAGATAAGAAAAAAGTACTGAAGTTTTCCTTCATTCAGGGATGTAGCTAGAGACTTGGGGGCCCAGCAGGCTTGGCCTCTTTGAGGTGCCCCTTCCAACATTCTGTGAGAATTATTATTGCATAATGTTATTAGAAACGCAGTTGACGAACCACTATTCATGAAGCTTATGGGTTCCCCTACGTTGGCCACTTTTGAACTTATTCTGAAAAATAAGTATACATTCACTTTCCACCCATGATAGGGTGGGTGTATCCCTTCACTTTGGAACCGTTCAAGAATTATGTATGAAAATATGAAACAAGAAGATGTGTGCATGAGTTGAAAGTAAGGTTCCACATTGGCACCATAGTTACATTGTGAATAGACCTTCTCAAAAACCCTCGAAGGATTTTCCCCGGAAACATTTCATCTTACCGCCTCCCTTGTCCATTAAGCATGCTAAATTTGGTTTGGTTGTGCCCATGTTTCGGTCCTTTTTAAATAGCGTGATAGACAATCAAACATCCCTCACTTATGTATAAGATTAATAAATCTTTTTTTCTATTTCCAAAGATTTCAATTGTTAGCTTACAAATTAGTGTTACAGTTTCTATAAAAATGTATCTTAATAAAAAAAATGTTGTTTTTGCCCCTGAAATGTTGTTTTTAATCTCTCCCATAAAAAAAGGATAGATTTTTGTCCCACCCTTCAAATATGTACTTCTAATGTTTCGTTTAATCGAGACGTGGTGCCTTTATTAACTAATCTTATGTAATGTTATCAAGCGCTCGTTGTTATCAAAATCAGTCGATCCCGAACAGATTATTTGAAGTGGTTACAATAATCGTCTTCCTCTTTATACGCTTTGCTTCGTGTTATGAGCCAGATATTCTTATCTAAAAGACCCTGTCCAGAAGTGATCTCAAAAAGCGGCTTCCCCTGTTTTGGAAGATCGACCCAGATTCTCCAAAATCTCATTTATCATTTGAAAAGGGGGAAAAATGGAAAAATGTTTACGTAAGTAGGTACAGAACTCTCTCTGGCAAAGTATTATTTATTGCAATTGTTCTTAGTTACCCCAAGCCCCGTGATATATATATATATATATATATATATATATATATATATATATATATATATATATATATATATATATATATATATACATATATATATATATATATATATATATATATATATATATATATACATATATATATATATATCCTATCTAATGATATATACACATATGTGTGTGTATACATATATATATATATATACGTGTGTGTGTGTGTGTGCGCGCGCGCGGGTGTGTGCCTGCGTATATGTTGGTGTCAACGTTTCAGTTTCAGTACGCACGTAATGTGTGCGTGTGCGTATGTGCCCGCGAGTATGTTTGTTCCTGTGTCTGTGCGTACGCAGTGTGTGTGTGTGTGTGTGTGTGTGTGTGCATTCCTCTGCGTGTGCACGAGTGTGTGTGTGTGTGTGTGTGTACATGAGTGTGTGTGTGTGTATGTGTGCAAGAACTAGATGAATACAGAAAGGACGTGCGTGTAAAGTATAGTTGTGTTGTGTACGTGTCAGAACGTGACGTTTCCTCGTTTCTATGAATATACGATATGCAATTGATGTGACTTTCTGGGCGTTCAGAATATTTGGAAAAAAAAAAAAAGAAAAAAACAAGAGATAAAAAAAAAACCAACCTCCCCAGCTTCTTTGCGAGGATTTCTTTCTGTCTTGTACAGTGACATTATGAAACTAGTGATTTCGTGTAATCTCCGGTGGTTTTGTGTAATCACGGAAAATTTCAGTAATTTTATGAAATCCCCAGTTTCACAATCAATGTAGTAATGGTTAACAAGCTTGTGATGCTGATCATTACCCGTCTGATGAGTTTGATCCTCATTGTCTTACTGCTGTGACCTTATTTACTTAGTTTAGCTTAGTTTGACACAATGAAACAATATCTACCATCAAGTATATTCTGCTGGAGACTATACAACGTATACACACTACAGTTAAGCTTAGTTTGACACATGACCTCAGTAATGGGGAGCACAGTGAGGATCGAACTCATCACAGTTGTAATGATCAGCATCACAATCTTGTTAACCATTTGCAACGCTGATTGTTAAACTCGGGGATTTTATTTTAGTAATCGATTGCCTAGGGATTTCGTGAAAATCTCAAGGGATTTCACAGAATTGCTAGTTTCACAATCTCACTGAAACTTTATCATTTAATGGTTTCTAGTTTCATTAAACACACAAACACGTTAGCTGGGGAAGAAACGTCAGGTTTTTTGTACATGAACCATTTTCTACGCACAAAAACTGCCTTGAGGAGCAACATATACAATTATCGCTCCATTTTCTCTCACTTTTCTTTTTTGAAAGATGTTGCTTTTCTTTTGTGCATTTGTCACTGACGGGCCCGGACTGAGTGACTCAGGACAGCACGAAACTGGAAACCAGTTGGAAAATTTCGTCTTTCATTATACTATGTGAATTTTTTTCTTCTTAAATTTACTTTATTTGTTTTTA